>CM076578.1:1406518281-1407242956 GCA_034641835.2 Pinus albicaulis | reverse complement strand
CTCATGTCCAATCCTCGAGTCAGGTTCCAAAAGCACAACAATTTTGTCTCTTTATTAAGCGGGATTTTTATATTTGAACAGTTTTAACGACCCCGGTTCTCTACACAGACCTCGCCTTCGGGTGGGGTGAGTTCACAGGGTTATCCAACAATTTACGGGAATTCAAAGATAGAAGAATGGAATTATTAGTACCCAATCGCCTCACAGTTAAAAAATTCTTCAAAATTAGCAGTTCGAGATAATTTAATGGCAACTAAGCTTGGAAATCATTTAACTGGAAACAATTGTTCACACACAGAGGTTTATTGCAGAAATACCCTCTATACTCTCCTCTTCCCTCTCTACTTTTATTCATCTGAGGAATTAAAATTTATATACATAACATATGGCTCTTCGGTTCCTCTGAGAGGACCGTTCTAGAAATCAAAAGGTCTAATTATAATAATTCAACTAACTGAAACAGTTCGACTCCTACAACTCTAACTAGTCTAAGTAATACAGTCAGCTGAGGTATTGACACCTAGTTGTTACAACTCAAATGTTTTCAAACCCTCCTAGCCACAACATGTGGACAAAACCTCCTACATTGCTGGCTAGTGCCTAATGCCCCTGCATCATCGTGTGACATAAACCTATTAACAAAAGTGAATTCCTTGAATTTCACCAAATATTTTCTTTGAATTCCTTGCTTTTAAAAGCCAATGATATCCCTTATTATGTTAATGTTACGGAAATTCCTTGTCCTAGTGCCTCACACTCTACTATGAATGTTTTACCAAAAGTAGGTGCAACCGATGTTGGTGTAGAAGACATGGCATCCATTGAAAGAGAGAATGCCAAAGTAGCCTCATCATTCCATATAAATGATATTTTCTTAAAGAGATATGTGAGTGGACTTGAAATGCATGCATAATTCTTAACAAATTATCAATAATATCATGTAAGTCTAAAAAATATTCTAAGAACCTTGATTTTCTTAGGAATAGGTCATTTTGTAATAGCTTGCATCTTTTGAGGCTCCAACTTCACCCCTTCCTTTAAAACAATATGAACCAAATACTCGAATTCTTATTTCCCAAAAGCACATTTGGATATTTTTACATAAAAATGATTGTTCTCAATAATTATTTATATAACTTTTACACATGTTTAGTGTGGTATTCCCATGATTTATTATAAATATGTGTATTATCAAAGAAAACCAACACAAATTTTATAAGATGGGATCAAACAAAATTGTTCTTAAGTCGAGCCCGCCGGACTTCAAACGGCGATTCCTAGCCACAACATGTGGACAAAACCTCCTACATTGCTGGCTAGTGCCTAATGCCCCTGCATCATCGTGTGACATAAACCTATTAACAAAAGTGAATTCCTTGAATTTCACCAAATATTTTCTTTGAATTCCTTGCTTTTAAAAGCCAATGATATCCCTTATTGTGTTAATGTTACGGAAATTCTTTGTCCTAGTGCCTCACACTCTATTATGAATGTTTTACCAAAATTAGGTGCAACCGATGTTGGTGTAGAAGACATGGCATACATTGAAAGAGAGAATGCCAAAGTAGCCTCATCATTCCATATAAATGATATTTTCTTCAAGAGATATGTGAGTGGACTTGAAATGCATGCATAATTCTTAACAAATGATCAATATTATCATGTAAGTCTAAAAAATCTTCTAGGAACCTTGATTTTCTTAGGAATAGGTCATTTTGTAATAGCTTGCATCTTTTGAGGCTCCAACTTCACTCCTTCCTTTAAAACAATATGAACCAAATACTTGAATTCTTATTTCCCAAAAGCACATTTGGATATTTTCACATAAAAATGATTGTTCTCAATAATTTATATAACTTTTCCACATGTTTACTAGTGTGGTATTCCCATGATTTATTATAAATATGTGTATTATCAAAGAAAACCAACACAAATTTTATAAGATGGGATCAAACAAAATTGTTCTTAAGTCGAACCCGCCGGACTTCAAACGGCGATAAACCATAATTCAAACCAAATTCGCGTTCCAAAATAGCCTGCTGACGTCGGCCAATTTTGTGACGCGAAAACCAAATGAATTCCGCCCTAATCTTTTTCAAGTCCGAAGTTGGGCTGGCGTACGAAGGGAGAGTTGTGACGCGAATTTCTTATCAAATTCGCCCTAATATTTTTTTGGTCCGGATTTCCACTGCGCGAGCGACCCAAACAAAGATTCGCTCCAATCAATTTCTGCCACGTGTCCTCAATAAAAACTTGCCCTGCTCCCGGCTACGGGTGCATTCGATGGCGTTTAAGGCGATGGGACATGGATATGGCGATTTCATATCAATCGCATTAACATTTAACGCTGTTCAATTAAGTTTTCACATCAAATCCGCATTAATTAATTTTTAACATTGTTCAAGATCGGCCTCCACTCCTCGATTCCGCACGCTCCAATATGATCCGGCCTTTGGCTCTCATTATTAATGATCAGAGATTAATTATGATGGGCGTCCTTTGATTGCATTACAGTCGGGTCGAGAAAATGGCTTTTAGCTATGGTTTTTCAGACGAGCCGGTTGCTGGATTACACTGCCTGCTAACTGTGACGATAAGGAGAAGTGGCTAGCTGAACTGCTGCCTAGACCTTGCAGCATATCTACATTTCTCTCGGTTCTGTCTTTGTATGTCTTCCTCTATTAATTGGAATTCTGCTTCTCCGTCTCCTCTTGTGCCCACTGCGCCTGAGATTGCACCCATGCCTCGCGTGCATCATAGGATGCGTTGCCGCAGGGGGAGCACTAGAGGTCAACCCCTGCGGGCTCCCTCCAGCCCCTCAACAGAGTCGACTTCCGGCCAGTCCAGTGATTATTACGCAGGTCGATATCCAAATACTAGGAGTGGGCGGGGTCGGGTTGTAGGATCTGGCCACCGTATGGATTCCCATGCTCCTCGCTTCCCCACCGCTAGTTCACCTTCTCCCACGACGCGCACTGCGCAATTTTCCTTTAATTTCTCTCTCAACCGCCCGCGAATCACGGCTTTAGTCACTGTGGTCTTCCGCGAGGAGGCCCAAACGGAGGAAGAATGCACTCGTCCGGCGGGTCTGAGCTCGGAAAAAGCCGGCCAGCATTCGGGCCTTCAGGAGGGGAGCCATGGCATGCATGTGGAGGTCACACCTAGCGATCCTGGACCTTCCGAAGGATGGTGCCGAATCGTGGAGGAACCACTGGAGGAGTAGTTTGGTTAATTTGTTTTTCTTGCTTAGCAGGCCCACTTAATTGGGCTGCTTTTAGTTTATTTTACTGTGCTGGACCTTTGTAATATTTTTGAATTCTGTAAATTAAACGTTCAAGACTAGTTTCCCCGTATGAGGGCATCTTCTTAATTTTTTGAATTTTTGATGACAAATTTGCCATGAGTATGGCTAGGCAATGTTTTTGACTTCGGTGTAATTTTATTCGCAATGTTAATAGATTAACTTTACTTAGAATTCTCACATGATTAGCGTTTTTCTTGATCTGTTCAAGGATTTTGGGTACTTTAATTTGTATTTGGAACAATGGACGTCGATTGTACTCTATACGTGCTTTACTATTCTACATCTTGCTAATTCACTTTCTTATAGGTATAGAGCATATTTGGATACTTTCTCGGATTATGGAAGATAATCTCCATGTGCAGTTTGTTTTACTTCATATAATATATTCAAAGCAACGTTTTTTCTCTTGTGAAAAAAAAAAATGATTAATGTTTATCACTCTGCCTTCAAAACTAGCGATGCTGGTCTATGTTGCTGGTTTATTGATATGGTCTTATGGTCTTTTTATATTTTGGACATATCACACTCCTCACATGATTAGCGTTTTTCTCTGTTGCAGGATTTTGGGTACTTTAATTTGTATTTGGAACAATGGACGTCGGTACTCTATCTGTTGCTTTACTATTCTACATACTGCTATTTCACTTTCTTATAGATGCCTCGGTCATATTTGGATGCTTTCTCAGATTGTCGATAATCTCCATGTGGACCGTTACTGGGTTTTATATCAAGTCGCTGTATGTGACATGGGGTATTTTTCTATCATTGTCTGGGGTGGGACTTCCACTTTTCTAGATGGATATTTGGGTTCCAATCTTTAGATGCGAAAATGTAATGACTTCATCGACTGTTTTACTTCATATAATATATTCAAAACAGCGTTTTATCTCTTGTGAAAAAAAAAATGATTAATGTTTATCACTTTGCCTTCAAAACTAGCGATGTTGGTCTATGTTGCTGGTTTATTGATATGGTCTGATGGTCTTTTTATATTTTGGACATATCACACTCCTCACATGATTAGAGTTTTTCTCTGTTGCAGGATTTTGGGTACTTTAATTTGTATTTGGAACAATGGACGTCGGTACTCTATCTGTTGCTTTACTATTCTACATACTGCTATTTCACTTTCTTATAGATGCCTTGGGCATATTTGGATGCTTTCTCAGATTGTCGATAATATCCATATGGACCGTTACTGGATTTTATATCATGTCCCTGTATGTGACATGGGGTATTTTTCTATCATTGTCTGGGGTGGGACTTCCACTTTTCTGGATGGATATTTGGGTTCCAATCTTCAGATGTGAAAATGTAATGACTTCATGGACTATTTTACTTCATATAATATATTCAAAACAACGTTTTTCTCTTGTGAAAAAAAAAATGATTAATGTTTATCACTCTGCCTTCAAAACTAGCGATGCTGGTCTATGTTGCTAGTTTATTGATATGGTCTGATGGTATTTTTATATTTTGGACATATCACACTCCTCACATTATTAGCGTTTTTTTCTGTTCAAGGATTTTGGGTACTTTAATTTGTATTTGGAACAATGGACGTCGGTACTCTATCTGTTGCTTTACTATTCTACATACTGCTATTTCACTTTCTTATAGATACCTCGGGCATATTTGGATGCTTTCTCAGATTGTCGATAATCTCCATGTGGACCGTTACTGGGTTTTATATCATGTCCCTGTATGTGACATGGGGTATTTTTCTATCATTGTCTGGGGTGGGACTTCCACTTTTCTGGATGGATATTTGGGTTCCAATCTTCGGATGTGAAAATGTAATGACTTCATGGACTGTTTTACTTCATATAATATATTCAAAACAACATTTTTTCTCTTGTGAAAAAAAAATGATTAATGTTTATCTCTCTGCCTTCAAAACTAGCGATGCTGGTCTATGTTGCTGGTTTATTGATATGGTCTGATGGTCTTTTTATATTTTGGACATATCACACTCCTCACATGATTAGCGTTTTTCTCTGTTCAAGGATTTGGGGTACTTTAATTTGTATTTGGAACAATGGACGTCGGTACTCTATCTGTTGCTTTACTATTCTACATACTGCTATTTCACTTTCTTATAGATGCCTCGGGCATATTTGGATGCTTTCTCAGGTTGTCGATAATCTCCATGTGGACCGTTACTGGGTTTTATATCATGTCCCTGTATGTGACATGGGGTATTTTTCTATCATTGTCTGGGGTGGGACTTCCACTTTTTAGGATGGATATTTGGGTTCCAATCTTCAGATGTGAAAATGTAATGACTTCATGGACTGTTTTACTTCATATAATATATTCAAAACAACGTTTTTTCTCTTGTGAAAAAAAAATGATTAATGTTTATCACTCTGCCTTCAAAACTAGCGATGCTGGTCTATGTTACTGGTTTATTGATATGGTCTGATGGTCTTTTTATATTTTGGACATATCACACTCCTCACATGATTATCGTTTTTCTCTGTTCAAGGATTTTGGGTACTTTAATTTGTATTTGAAACAATGGACGTCGATACTCTATCTGTTGTTTTACTATTCTACATACTACTATTTCACTTTCTTATAGATGCCTCAGGCATATTTGGATGCTTTCTCAGATTTGTCGATAATCTCCATGTGGACCGTTACTGGGTTTTATATCAAGTCCCTGTATGTGACATGGGGTATTTTTCTATCAATGTCTGGGGTGGGACTTCCACTTTTCTGGATGGATATTTGGGTTCCAATCTTCAGATGTGAAAATGTAATAACTTCATGGACTGTTTTACTTCATATAATATATTAAAAACAACGTTTTTTCTCTTGTGAAAAAAAAAATGATTAATGTTTATCACTCTGCCTTCAAAACTAGCGATGCTGGTCTATGTTGCTGGTTTATTGATATGGTCTGATGGTCTTTTTATATTTTGGACATATCACACTCCTCACATGATTAGCGTTTTTCGTTGTTGCAGGATTTTGAGTACTTTAATTTGTATTTGGAACAATGGACGTCGGTACTCTATCTGTTGCTTTACTATTCTACATACTGCTATTTCACTTTCTTATAGATGCCTCGGGCATATTTGGATGCTTTCTCAGATTGTCGATAATCTCCATGTGGACCCTTACTGGGTTTTATATCAAGTCCCTGTATGTGACATGGGGTATTTTTCTATCACTGTCTGGGGTGGGACTTCCACTTTTCTGGATGGATATTTGGGTTCCAATCTTCAGATGTGAAAATGTAATGACTTTCATGGACTGTTTTACTTCGTATAATATATTCAAAACAACGTTTCTCGTCTTTTAAAGTTTCATTTTTTTTTTTTAATTGAACCCGCCATCGGTATCAGGCACGAAGCGTGGGTCGGAAGGCAAATCCGACATTCGTGAGTGACAGTATAAAAACGTTGGACCACATTTCGTCTGAATTGCGACAGCTTACAAACATCGGAAGAGTGACGTCCAAAATTTCGGAAGAGCGATGTTAAAAACGTCGGGCCACATTTCGTCGGAATTGCGACATCTTACAAACGTCGGAAGAGAGACGTCCAAAACGTTGGACCACACTGCATCAGAATTGGGACCGTTTACAAACGTCAAAAGAGCGACGTTCAAAACGTCGGACCACATTTCGTCGAAAGTGCGACCGTTTAGGAACGTCGGAAGCGCGACGATTCGTAAGACGTCGGAAGAGTGACGCTTATTCGGAAGCGACGGAAGAAGTGTCGATAGTGCGACACTTTTTAGGTGTGTCGGAACTGCGACGGCATGAAAAACCATGTTTTGTCTGCCCTCGAACTGTCGCTCTTGCGACGACTATGTGTCGGAATAGCGACGAATTGGCCGTCAGAATTTCCGCGAAATTTTCTAGTGCCGTAAGGTAATAAAATTGACCATCTCGGATGAAAATCACTAGGAAAAATTATGTTAATTTAAGGACTGAATGGTAAACGAGAAAATTCAACTACTGTCAGGTCATCAATCAGCTGACAGCCAATGCAATCCACAATTCTCCCCTTTCAGTAACCGTTTTCTGTTAGAGAAACGCCAGCACATCAAAATAACTTTATTTCCATGTTACATTTAGAGTCTAATTTTGCAAATAAGACACAATCTTTTAAGATAACATTTATGTAATCTATTGTAAAATAATTTTTCTATAAATACTTCACTATACAAAGTATTTTGGGTTGCATAATTTTGAGTTTTGAGAACTCTGTGTATTATTGTGGAGCTTTTGTACTCTTTTTAATGAAATCAAAGAAGTTGCAGTAGATATTATGAGATTCATGTGGTATTTCTTTTGAGCATTGTGTTTTCCTCTCTGTTATTTCAATTCCATTTTAACTTCTATATGAAGATCTTATTAGTTTATAAACATAAATCAATAATATGCTTTGTTTATTAAGATTTTCACAAATGTGCATTCCATCTGAAGAATGAATTCATTTTATATGCTCATTTAGACTCCTACATTTTCTATCATGACATACACAACGACAACTTAATTATGCTCAATAAGTCTACCTACCTTGCCTTATTTTATTCTCTACAATTCAGTCTTTGAAATAAGTTTTAGTTTCACTGATCATTATTTTTATCCAAAAAATAAATTATTAAACAAATTTCAAACATATTAACTTATATCTAGCCTAAAATTTGGTACTCCGCCTTAAATTGAATATTTTAAAAAGTGACATAGAGAGATCCCTCTATGGTTAGGTAGGGCTAGCTACCTAGCTAAAACTTGGTTTGTGGTTACCTTTCTTCAATTCTATTTTCAGCCTAGGAATTTGGGGAGAGTGATAAAAAACATGATGGGAAACAGAGATATTTCTCAGTTACCATTACCATAAAATTCTGAATTATGCATACATATTTAAAGAGGTAAGTCAAGAGTTGGAAAGAGTTCAAGAGATCCTGTTATCTCTCAAATTAATAAATTTGCATCTAGAACAGTAAGTAGGGATGAAATAGGTCATTTTCTTCATGAATTTAAAATAAACATTTTAGGGAGTCTTAGTTAACAAATAAACACCTTAAAATTACAAAACAAGAAAAATTTTGAAAGTGATGCCTTATCTATTTTTTTTTCCTAAATGCAGAAAAAAGCATGCCTTGAGAGAATGTCCTCTTTACTTGAAGAGTGTAGAAACTTGTGTTATATGTGCATAAAATCATGATACAAAAAAATTTCCTTCAATACCAGGTCTTAAAGTTGTTAACCAAGAGGAATTATTTCAAAATTAGATAGACCCTCTTTGTTTTATTGCCAAAATTCCATGGAAAAATCAAGGATTTAACACTCAAACATATGCACAACCACCAAAAAACAATTGGACTGCACCTATGCCTTCAAAATCCTAGCCTCAACCTTGGGCACAAGGATGGAAAAATCCTTATGGAAGATATTCTCAATATCATCAATACCCTCAACAATATCCTACTTTTTCACCACAATATTTTCCTCAATCTATTCAATTGCCACCCTAAGCTCAAATTCAAAATCCAAATCCACAACTTTCATTACCATTTCCTCAACGACCAAATCAATTGCTTTCTCAACCACTTCTGAACCTAAATAATAAAAATTCAAAACCTTTAACAATATGGAGGAACAAAATTTCTAGACCTATATGATAACCCCATTAGATCTTAACAATTTTCAACTTAGATATGGTAGAGTATTGGAAAAGAAGTCACCATCTATTGTTATTTAGGAAAATTAAAATCCTCAAAAGAAGGATGATCACTCTGAGGAAGGGACATCTCTTCATCGGGATGAAAATCTTAAAAAACAATCCACTCTTACACATGATACTCCAATAAAATTGACTCCCATTATGGAATAACCTTCAGTATGTGTTTCAAAACCACCTTTTCCTAAAAGATTAAAAATTGATAAAGGGGTAGAAAAACAGATTCTATCACCTAACTATGATATGTTGGATGAACTGAAGAATGTTTTCATAAAAAATATTTTGTTACAGACCATCAAGGAAATTCCAATTTTTTCAAATTCATAAGATATAAGGAAGAAAATCTCTCACTAAGTCATAAGAAATATTTTATGATGTTTGTTGAGGGGATTGTTTTAGGACACCACATTTCAGGAAATGGAATTAAGGTGGAATCATCTAAAGTAGAAATTATTTATAAATTATCAATTCAGAATTTTCAACGAGAAGTTATGAGTTTTATTGGTTTTACTGGATAATATAGAATATTTATAGAGAACTTTACAAAAATTGCATCTCCACTCTTCAAATTGCTCACAAAAGATTGTGAATTTAGTTGGAATCTTGCTTGCCAAAAAGCCTTTGAAACTTTGAAAGAGAAGGTTTCTAAAGCACCCATATTGAGAGGACCAAATTGGAAATTATCTTTTCACATTTCAATTGATGCTTCAGAAAAAACTTTAGGAGCCGTATTAGGGCAAAAATATAGAACTCATTATGCCATTTACTATACAAGTAAAATATTGACTCCTGCAAACCTAAATTATATGGTAACATAAAATGAGTTTTTTGTTGTTGTCCATGCCATTAAAAAATTCAAATATTACATCACTGAATATTAAAATGTCATTCATACAGACCATTCTACAATTAATGAATAAATTAGTAATTAATGGCAGAGTCACAAGATGGTTATTGTTTTTACAGGAATTTAGTATCACTATTTTGGATCGACCTAGAAAACAAAACACAATTGCTGACTTTTTATCTAGAATTCAAAATTATATAAATGATATATCTGTAGAGGATATTTTTCCCGATGAATATCTTCTTGCAATATCTATTAAATATCCATGGTTTGAAAATATTGCTAACTATTTGGCTATAGGGAAATTCCCATCATATTTGTTTCCTAGAGGAAAAAGAAAGATAATTAAAATGAGTGCATCTTATTCATGGATAAATGAAGAATTGTACAAGACAGGGCCAAATCTCATCATTCAAAGATGTGTAAGAGAAAGAGAAATACCTGAAATACTAAAGGCATGTCATGATGAATCATGCGGAGGTGTAATATTCCCAAATGGGAAAAGCAGGAATATAGTGCATGAATATGGAAATAGCAGCAAGTATTAACACATTACATGTGAGAAAAATTATATATCCATGGTATTGTGTATAACAACAATATATCAGTACAAATTCTTGGGGATCAAGCCCCTAAAGATAGGCAAAAGAAGCCTCCAATGCCAAAATGCACCCAAAGAAAGTAATACACTGCTACACAAAGTACTGAAGCAAGCACAATGCAGTTTTAGTGACTAATACTGTAGCTGGGACATATAAATAAATGGATCTGAAAATATCATGCTCATACAAGGCCAAAAATGTATATCTATGCTCCCATACACTTTTCCTAGACAACCCAGGAAGGGTTTCCAGAAATGCACAAAGTATGATTGGTGGATCTAAAGCCCTAGGGCTGAAGATGCACTGCAAATGAAGCACATATAAGGAGGTGTCTGAATCTGATGTAGATCTGAAATAACTCCTCCAAAATACTCCCTCAAATAAGGTCTAATCCCTTCAATGGAAAGCAAACACTCCAAATGGAGCACTGAACTTACCCCTGCAACAACTCACTAAAATAACGCAAATCTGGACTGGAACTACACTGTAGGGGATAAAATCACCTTAGCCTGATGCCAAATATACAAAATAAGCCCAACGGGCTCCTTTACTGATCTCCCAATGGAAGTAAAGCTTCCTCCACTACAAAACTAGCTCAAAAACACCCAATAAGATCTTCCACTGCTACACCCTGCAACTCAGCACATCTCTCAACAGAAACTGTGTTGTACCACAAGACTGAAGCTTGGTCTGAAACCTGAATGTGGAAATGTAATGAAAATCTCTTCCAAGAGGCCTCTCAAGGATAGAGGTGGGATTCCTGATCAGGAACACCTGGTGCTAAACAACATTGTAATCTTAGCTAAACAGCTGAAGAAAGCTTATATGTCTAAACAAACCATATAATAAAAACATAACATATCATAACATGCATAATATGGTTGTCGTCCTCTTCCTTATATAAGAAATGAGCTTCCAAACCCTAAGCCCCATACATTAATGACACTACTTCCATGCAATGTGTCTCCATATAAAACTGCATTGTCCCTCATTGAATGCCACTCCTCCATGACAGCACTGTTGATTTGGTCAAGGTTGACCCAGTCCACATGCTTTAGCCCCTTTTCACACCTAAGGGTGTTTTATTAAGCTGAAAAGATGATCCACTTTTACATGAGAAGTGGTTTTATCCCTAATAAAGAGTTTTATGGGTCTCCCTACCCACTTATTCGTCAAACAAGAAAGAAAAATTATATTTTAATACTCCAATTAGTTGTATGCTAATTTAGGAATATTACAGGAGGACACTTTTTTGATAAAAGAAACACTTACAAAGTTCTTCTCTTCGGATATTATTGGCCTTCATTTTTTAAGGATGCCAAGGAATATGTTAAGAGATGTGATAGTTTCCAAAGAATGGGGAGACTTGTTCCTTCAGATGAAATGCCTCTACAATCTCAGGTACTCATTGAACCTTTTGAAAAATGGGCTTTGGATTTTGTCAAACCAATCAATCCACCATCAACAAAAAATAGGTATATTATTGTGTGCATTGATTATGTTACTAAATGGGTAGAAGCTAAATCACTTCCTTTGACCGAGGTGGATATCGGTGGCCACCCACCTATTCCATTTGGACCTGCACCATCGATTCTTTCAGTTTTAACTTTTAGCACAACTTACTATTTTTAGAAGGTTTTTAGGTCTTGCACTCCCAGAGCTGTTTTGGGGCACTAATAATCCACGTGGATATTGGTTTCCACCCACCTATTCCATTTGAACCCCCACCGTCAATTCTTTCAATTTTTAAGTTTAAGCACAACCCACTATTTTTAGCAGTTTTTCGGGTCCTGAACTTCCAAAGCCATTTTGAGCAGATCGGGAGAAACATGGGTCTATAGACTAAATTTTCTCACTCAAAAGCTGTATTCCTCAGATAGATCTATTTAACGAGCTATTGAGCACGTCAAACAGAGATCGAGTGCCAAAGTTACATCCCCAGGAAGTTGAAACACCCATTTACCCAAATGAGACCCACAGTTTTGGCGCTTCATCTCCTAGGGTTAGGTTTTTGCATGTTTAGGATTTTCCATTGTTTCTAAACAATAAATAGGCCTTCGAGCCTCATTGTAACACAATGGAGGGGCTTGTAGTTATTACATCTCTCCTTAGATATACGTTACCAGTGCCCTCACCCGCTAATTTCCATTATGTCTGTAATAGGCCTCCGAGCCTCAATGTAACATAGTTCAGGGGCTTATAGTTGTCACATATATTCTCAAAGATATGATACCAGTACCCTAGCTCGTTTATTTCCATTATGTCTATTTTGTAACACAATGGAGGGGCATGTAGCCATCACATCTCTTCTTAGAGATACGCTACTAGTGCCCTCGCTCATTCATTTCCATTATGTCCCATTATAACAAAGTTCAGAGGCCTATAGCCACCACATCTATTCTCAGAGATAAGCCTACCAGCGCCCTAGCTGTTTATTTCTATTATGTATGTAAGCATATTTCAGTATTTTATTTTTAATAAAAGGAAGCATTATTTCAGCTGCATCTATGTGTTTATGGTTATGTGTGTATTATGTCATGTTCCTGCATAAATCCGGATCATCCTTTTTCTATTGAAAGTGCTATTGTTTCATTTCTTTTGAGGATATATTTACTCATTTTGGTGTCCCAATGGAAACTGTGATAGATCAAGGTACCCAATTCACATCTAGACTTGTACAGAAAATAGTGGAGGAATATAAAATCAAGCATCAAAAGTCTACTCCATATCATCCACAAGAAAATGGAAAAGTAGAATATAATAACAAAGTGATTGAAACAATCCTTACCAACAACGTACATTTTCATAGAAGGGACTGGGCAGAAAAGCTTCCAGAAGCTTTATGGGCATACCATACCACATGGAGAAGCACTATAGGACATACTCCCTATGTACTTGTTTATGGGAAGCAAGTCCTATATCCTATTGAGTTTCAAATAAAAACTTTCAAGACAACAGTTAAATTGGGACTTGACCTATCATAGACACAAAATCAAAGAATGGAACAACTCAATGAGCTTGATGAAATAAGACAATATGTTATTCAAAAGACCAATTTAGTTCAACAACATTTATCCAAGTAGCATGACAAATATATCAAAGAAAGAAATTTTCAAATAGGAGATTGGGAATTACTCTTTGATTCAAAGTTTAAGGATTTTGAAGGAAAAATTCAAACTCATTGGCTTGGACCTTCTGAGATTGAAAAAGTCTTTGATAATGGAGCATTCAGGATTAGAACCATTGATGAAGGAAAATTTCCTTTCCTTGTGAATAAACATCGACTAAGAATTTATCATAAACCATTAATAAAGGAGGAATTTGTTGAGATTTTTCAAAACAATTTTGATTTGAAATTGGTTGAGAATAACTCTTCTTCTTCTCTAGCCTAAAGCCTTCTTTTATTCTAAAAAAAATAAAAAATAAACAATAAAAAAGTAAACTAAAATAAAAATAAATAATAAATGTATAAACATGAAAGCCAACAATTGTTGGCATGTTTATACATAAAATATAAGGTGAAAACCAAAAATTCTTGGCACCTTAAATTTTATTCATACCTATTATAAATCCTATTTTCTTTGCATCCCTTTATTTTATTTCTAGAACAAAAACAGCTAAAGAATTGATGAGAATCTGCAGCTTTGATAGATTTCTGAAGTTAATGTTTGACAGGAACCTCTAATTTAAGCAATTGAAGAAATGATCAAATCCACCACTAAAAGCACCTGAAGACAATGCAAAAAGGAGCAACCAAGTGTTAGAAATGTCGATTCAAAAGGTATTTTAATTTGATAATAATGGTCAAAACATTAGTATATGAACTATATGGACTTTATACCATCGATTCAGAAACCTTTATTGCCAAGGGTTCAGATGAAAATATCTTGTCAAATCAAATAAAATCTGAAATTCACCAAGTTCATTCCTCATCATTACATAAAAACTCCAACCCGAATTCCGACTTCATTGTTAAGATCTCCCAACTCACATTCATCTGTACCCTAACAATTACTTGTTTTCCTCTCGCTCTCATTTATACTCTAACCAAAGCCATTATTTCGAAACTCTCATTCATACCTTGAAAAGAAGCGATTCTGAGGTGAATATTCTCAACCATGGGGGTCATAGAAAGAACAGAACCAGAGGGGAGAAAAATCATGGAGGGATACCCGCAGGTGGAGGAAATGTTGCATAAAGCACAATGGCTAGAATTTGTGGAGAAATTTGGTGGTTTTAACAAAGAAGTAACCAAATAATTTGCCAATGCCTTTGACGGAATAGAGGTGGAAATTGGAAACGTTAAGTTTGAAGTGACATAATCCTTTATTACTAAAGCTACTGGATTTCTGAGAATTGGAGATAGATGGTTCAAGAAAAGAGGCATTGAAGGAGAAGAATGGAAGACCTTCTTGAAAAATCCAAGTATGGACACCACCATTTTTAAGAAAGGTATTCCAAGTACAACACTTAAGGGAAAATGGAGAAATTTGATGTTAGTAATTCAAAAAAATTTCACTTGTCACTAGAAAATTTGGCGGAAATTCCGACGGCCAATTCGTCGCTATTCCGACACATAGTCGTCGCAAGAGTGACAGTTCAAGGGCGGAAAAAACATGGTTTGTCATGTCGTCGCAGTTCCGACGCACCTAAAAAGTGTCGCACTATCGACACTTCTTCCGTCGTTTTCGAACAAGCATCACGCTTTCGACATCTCACGAACTGTCGAGCTTCCGACGTTTGTAAACGGTCGCACTTCCGACGAAATGTGGTCTGACGTTTTGAACGTCACTCTTCCGACGTTTGTAAACGGTCGCAATTCCAACGCAATGTGGTCCGACATTTTGGACATCACTCTTCCGACGTTTGTAAGATGTCGCAATTCCGACGAAATTTGGTCCGACGTTTTGAACATCGCTCTTCCTACGTTTGTAAGTTGTCGCAATTCCGACGAAATGTGGTCTGACATTTTTATACTGTCGCTCTTCCGAAGTTTCTGAGTTGTCGCAATTCCGACGTCTACAAGGCGTCGGTATACCGACGGTGGGTTCAATTTAAAAAAAAAAAATGAAACTTTAAAAGACGAGAAACGTTGTTTTGAATATATTATATGAAGTAAAACAGTCCATGAAGTCATTACATTTTCACATCTGAAGATTGGAACCCAAATATCCATCGAGAAAAGTGGAAGTCCCACCCCAGACAATGATAGAAAAATACCCCATGTCACATACAGCGACTTGATATAAAACCCAGTAACGGTCCACATGGAGATTATCGACAATCTGAGAAAGTATCCAAATATGCCCGAGGCATCTATAAGAAAGTTAAATAGTAGTATGTAGAATAGTAAAGCAACAGATAGAGTACGTACCGACGTCCATTGTTCCAAATATAAATTAAAGTACCCAAAATCCTTGAACAGAGAAAAACGCTAATCATGTGAGGAGTGTGATATGTCCAAAATATAAAAAGACCATCAAATCATATCAATAAACTAGCAACATAGACCAGCATCACTATTTTTGAAGGCAGAGTGATAAACATTAATCATTTTTTTTTCACAAGAGAAAAAACGTTGTTTTGAATATATTATATGAAGTAAAACAGTCCATGAAGTCATTACATTTTCACATCTGAAGATTGGAACCCAAATATCCATCCGGAGAAGTGGAAGTCCCACCCCAGACAGTGATAGAAAAATACCCCATGTCACATACAGGGACTTGATATAAAACCCAGTAACGGTCCACATGGAGATTATCGACAAATCTGAGAAAGCATCCAAATATGCCGGAGGCATCTATAAGAAAGTGAAATAGCAGTATGTAGAATAGTAAAACAACAAATAGAGTACCGACGTCCATTGTTCCAAATACAAATTAAAGTACCCAAAATCCTTGAACAGAGAAAAACGCTAATCATGTGAGGAGTGTGATATGTCCAAAATATAAAAGACCATCAGACCATATCAATAAACCAGCAACATAGACCAGCATCGCTAGTTTTGAAGGCAGAGTGATAAACATTAATCATTTTTTTTTCACAAGAGAAAAAACGTTGTTTGAATATATTATATGAAGTAAAACAGTCCATGAAGTTATTACATTTTCACATCTGAATATTGGAACCCAAATATCCATCCAGAAAAGTGGAAGTCCCACCCCAGACAGTGATAGAAAAATACCCCATGTCACATACAGGGACTTGATATAAAACCCAGTAACAGTCCACATGGAGATTATCGACAAATATGAGAAAGCATCCAAATATGCCCGAGGCATCTATAAGAAAGTGAAATAGCAGTATGTAGAATAGTAAAACAACAGATAGAGTACCGACGTCCATTGTTCCAAATACAAATTAAAGTACCCAAAATCCTTGAACAGAGAAAAACGCTAATCATGTGAGGAGTGTGATATGTCCAAAATATAAAAAGACCATCAGACCATATCAATAAACCAACATCACCAGTTTTGAAGGCAGAGTGATAAACATTAATCATTTTTTTTCACAAGAGAAAAAACGTTGTTTTGAATATATTATATGAACTAAAACAGTCCATGAAGTCATTACATTTTCACATCTGAAGATTGGAACCCAAATATCCATCCAGAAAAGTGGAAGTCCCACCCCAGACAGTGATAGAAAAATACCCCATGTCACATATAGGGACTTGATATAAAACCCGGTAACGGTCCACGTGGAGATTATCGACAATCTGAGAAAGCATCCAAATATGCCCGAGGCATCTATAAGAAAGTGAAATAGCAGTATGTAGAATAGTAAAGCAACAGATAGAGTACGTACTGACGTCCATTGTTCCAAATACAAATTAAAGTGCCCAAAATCCTTGAACAGAGAAAAACGTTAATCATGTGAGGAGTGTGATATGTCCAAAATATAAAAAGACCATCAGACCATATCAATAAACCAGCAACATAGACCAGCATCGCTAGTTTTGAAGGCAGAGTGATAAACATTAATCATTTTTTTTTTCACAAGAGAAAAAACGTTGTTTTGAATATATTATATGAATTAAAACAGTCCATGAAGTTATTACATTTTCACATCTGAAGATTGGAACCCAAATATCCATCCAGAAAAGTGGAAGTCCCACCCTAGACAGTGATAGAAAAATACCCCATGTCACATACGGGGACTTGATATAAAACCCAGTAACGGTCCACATGGAGATTATCGACAATCTGAGAAAGCATCCAAATATGCCCGAGGCATCTATAAGAAAGTGAAATAGCGGTATGTAGAATAGTAAAGCAACAGATAGAGTACCGACGTCCATTGTTCCAAATACAAATTAAAGTACCCAAAATCCTGCAACAGAGAAAAACGCTAATCATGTGAGGAGTGTGATATGTCAAAAATATAAAAAGACCATCAGACCATATCAATAAACCAGCAACATAGACCAGCATCGCTAGTTTTGAAGGCAGAATGATAAACATTAATCATTTTTTTTTCAGAAGAGAAAAAATGCTATTTTGAATATATTATATGAAGTAAAACAGTCCATGAAGTCATTACATTTTCACATCTAAATATTGGAACCCAAATATCCATCCAGAAAAGTGGAAGTCCCACCCCAGACAATGATAGAAAAATACCCCATGTCACATATAGGGACATGATATAAAATCCAGTAACGGTCCACATGGACATTATCGACAATCTGAGAAAGCATCCAAATATGCCCGAGGCATCTATAAGAAAGTGAAATAGTAGTATGTAGAACAGTAAAGCAATAGATAGATTACTAACGTCCATTGTTCCAAATACAAATTAAAGTACCCAAAATCCTTGAACAGATCAAGAAAAATGCTAATCATGTGAGAATTCTAAGTAAAGTTAATCTATTAACATTGCGAATAAAATTACACCGAAGTCAAAAACATTGCCTGGCCAGACTCATGGCAAATTTGTCATCAAAAAATAAAAAAATTAAGAAGACTGCCCTCATACGGGAAAACCAGTCTTGAACGTTTAATTTACAGAATTCAAAAATATTACTAAGGTCCAGCACAATAAAATAATCTAAAAGCAGCCCAATTAAGTGGGCCTGCTAAGCAAGAAAAACAAATTAACCAAACTACTCCTCTGGTGGTTCCTCCACGATTTGGCACCATCCTTCGGAAGGTCCAGGATCGCTAGGTGCTACCTCCACATGCATGCCACGGCTCCCCTCCTGAAGGCCCGAATGTTGGCTGGCTTTTTCCGAGCTCAGACCTGCCGGACGGGTGCATTCTTCCTCCGTTTGGGCCTCCTCGTGGAAGACCACAGTGACTAAAGTCGTAATTCGCGGGCGGTTGAGAGAGAAATTAAAGGAAAATGTCGCAGTGCGCGTCGTGGGAGAAGGTGAACTAGCGGTGGGGAAGCGAGGAGCAGGGGAATCCATACGGTGGCCAGATCCTACAACCTGACCCCGCCCACTCCTAGTATTTGGATATCGACCTGCGTAATAATCACTGGACTGGCCGGAAGTCGACTATGTTGAGGGGCTGGAGGGAGCGCGCAGGGGTTGACCTCTAGTGCTTCCCCTGCAACAACGCATCCTATTATGCACGCGAGGCATGGATGCAGTCTCAGGCGCAGTGGGAACAAGAGGAGACGGAGAAGCAAAATTCCAATTAACAGAGGAAGACAGACAGAGACAGAACCGAGAGAAATGCAGATATGCTGCAAGGTCTAGGAAGCAGTTCAACTGGCCACTTCTCCTTATCGTCACAATTAGCAGGTAGTGTAATCCAGCAACCGGCTCGTCTGAAAAACCATAGCTAAACGCCATTTTGTCGACCCGACTGCAATGCAATCAAAGGATGCCCGTCATAATTAATCTCTGATCATTAATAATGAGAGCCGAAGGCCAGATCATATTGGAGCGTGCGGAATCGCTAAGAGGAGTGGAGGTCCGATCTTGAACAGTGTTAAAAATTAATTAATGTGGATTTGATGTGAAAACTTAATTGAACAACGTTAAATGTTAATGCGATTGATATGAAATCGCCATATCCATGTCCCATTGCCTTAAACGCCATCGAATGCACCCGCAGCCGAGAGCAGGGCAAGTTTTTATTGAGGACACGTGGCAGAAATTGATTGGAGTGGATCTTTGTTTGGGCCGCTCGCGCAGTGGAAATCCAGACCCGAAAAATATTAGGGCGAATTTGATAAGAAATTCGCGTCACAACTCTCCCTCCGTACGCCAGACCAACTTCGGACACGAAAAATATTAGGGCGGAATTCATTTGGTTTTCGCGTCACAAAATTGGCCGATGTCAGCAGGCTATTTTGGAATGCGAATTTGGTTTTAATTATGGTTTATCGCCGTTTGAAGTCCGGCGGGCTCGACTTAAGAACAATTTTGTTTGATCCCATCTTATAAAATTTGTGTTGGTTTTCTTTGATAATACACATATTTATAATAAATCATGGGAATACCACACTAAACATGTGGAAAAGTTATATAAATAATTATTGAGAACAATTATTTTTATGTAAAAATATCCAAATGTGCTTTTGGGAAATAAGAATTTGAGTATTTGGTTCATATTGTTTTAAAGTAAGGAGTGAAGTTGGAGCCTCAAAAGATGCAAGCTATTACAAAATGACCTATTCCTAAGAAAATCAAGGTTCTTAGAATATTTTTTAGACTTACATGATATTATTGATCATTTGTTAAGAATTATGCATGCATTTCAAGTCCACTCACATATTTCTTGAAGAAAATATCATTTATATGGAATGATGAGGCTACTTTGGCATTCTCTCTTTCAATGGATGCCATGTCTTCTACACCAACATCGATTGCACCTAATTTTGGTAAAACATTCATAGTAGAGTGTGAGGCACTAGGACAAGGAATTTACGTAACATTAACACAATAAGGAATACCATTGGCTTTTAAAAGCAAGGAATTCAAAGAAAATATTTGGTGAAATTCAAGGAATTCACTTTTATTAATAGGTTTATGTCACACGATGATGCAGGGGCATTAGGCACTAGCCAGCAATGTAGGAGGTTTTTTCCACATGTTGTGGCTAGGAGGGTTCGAAAACATTTGAGTTGTAATAGCTAGGTGTCAATACCTCAGCTGACTGTATTACTTAGACTAGTTAGAGTTGTAGGAGTCGAACAGTTTCAGTTAGTTGAATTATTATAATTAGACCTTTTGATTTCTAGAACGGTCCTCTCAGAGGAACTGAAGAGCCATATGTTATGTATATAAATTGTAATTCCTCGAATGAATAAAAGTAGAGAGGGAAGAGGAGAGTAGAGAGGGGATTTCTGCAATAAACCTCTATGTGTGAACAATTGTTTCCAGTTAAATGATTTCCAAGCTTAGTTGCCATTGAATTATCTCGAACTGCTAATTGTGAAGAATTGTTTAAGTGTGAGGCGATTGGGTACTGATAATTCCATTCTTCTGTCTTTGAATTCCCGTAAATTGTTGGATAACCCTGTGAACTCACCCCACCCGAAGGCGAGGTCTGTGTAGAGAACCGGGGTCGTGAAAATTGTTCAAATATAAAAATCCCGCTTAATAAAGAGACAAAATTGTTGTGCTTTCGGAACCTGACCCGAGGATTGGACATGAGTTAACAAACAAAAGGATAGCAGAACCAGACTTGCACTCGTGGTCAAGCCCTCTACCAAAACCACGAGCGGAATCACAAAAGCGGGTTGCCCATATCGCACCGCTTTTGTGGAGTAGGCGGTATTTCCTATTCGCGAGCGATTCCATAGGGAATGCGACACGTGGCGAAGTGACCCACGGAAAACCACTGTTTAACCCGCGCCATCACACGTTAAAGCCCGACATTGGAAGCCGAGCGAAATTTCCAAGAGTCGTTGATTTGGAGAAGGGCCATCGGACGGTGGTCGCACGTTGAACTTGCCCGAAGGTTAAATAAGGTGTGTGGAGGATAGCCATGTACGATACGAGTGTTTGATTGGTTATTGATATATATAGGTGGGGCCTGAGTATAATGAAATTGTTTAATTAAACGATTAGCGGATAATTAGCATAAATCTGGAGTGTGATTGTTGTAAGGCTGGGTGGTGAAATATAGAGCCGAAAGTTCATTACAAGTTATTTATTTAAAAAAAAACGTGGAGTATAAATACAAAGTGTTGAAAGTTAAACATTGGTTATAAGGCTTGGAGATAATATACATTCGGGAATATAAATTAAATTTCAACCATTGTGGATAGTATTTATTTATCAAATTCTACGAATTTGATAAATAAACCCGAAGAAAGAAGAAGTCAATTAAGACTCAGGCTGGAGGAAAAGAACGGGGTAAACCAAGGGAAAATGCTGACAGAGCGATTGTAGACACACCAGCTCTCCTTGGGGGTCCAATTTTAGATTTTTTGCGTCACACGATGATCTCTCTTCTCTGGCATTTACTTGTATTGAAGATCACTATTCTAGGAATAAGGAGTTATTTTCTCCAAAAATAACCCTAGTCAAACATTGACAATGTATCAAGGATATCTTTCTATGCTTCATAAACACATTTGTTCTACTTCTAAATCATATCTTGGAAGTGGTTGTTTTGCTGGAAATTATTCACCAGTTGGTTTCATACCAAAGTCTTTTTCACATTTTCAGCATCCAATACATGAAAAAAATAATGGTTTAAAACAACATAAATATTTGAAATTTTGCAAGAATTGTCTGGCACACTTTGAATATGAATTTTGAAGTCAAGTGCATGATGATGTATAGGATCAAGTGTCATTTTTAATACCAAATGTTTCACAAGAAAATTCTCAACATGCTACCTTGTAGTAAGGATTAAATGACAATATTGCATCAACTATTTCCATAATAAAAGTGCACCTCGGCCATAAGACTAAACAACTACAAATGTTGTAGATCTAACAAGACCACACAATCAAATGTATTCCACAAGGCCAATACTGTATGAAAAATGAAAAGGAGTTTGCAACCAAAAATACCTTGGGCAACTAATTCAATTAGATACACCAAACCATCAGCAAAAAGGAAAACCAGCCTACTCAAAAGGCAAGCGTTTACCTCCTTTGACAAAATTTTGAGTTCTGAAACAAGGGCCTTTATTGTCTTGTCAATGCCCCTAGTAATTTGAATGGGGTTTGCACCTGCTGCAACAACCTAAACAAAAAGGTTTCATTTAAAATTATTCTCCACAAATTTAAGATACAACCATTGTCAGTTTTGTATTTCCTAACAAGCTCATAAATTTTGACAAAAGAACCAAATTTTTTTAATACCTGATAGCAATTTTTTCACTCAAAAACTATCTTAGACTCAATAAGCCCAACCCAAAACTAAAAAAACAAACACCATAAGACCCTACAAAAATGAATAGATGATATTAATCCAGTACTATCGACAAAAATTTACCTTTACAACCTCACTTATTAAACCCTGTGCTGTTGAATTTTAACTTCAACTGCTGCAGTAGAAGGACGGACGTAGCAACAACATTTTTTTTTGGAGGTTGCTTGCATGCCATCCAGAAATTTAATTCAGCATTTAAAATTCCTGAAAGTTCTTTTTGTAGACGGTCGCAGCCATATTTCTGTACAGGGTTGTATTTAAACACAACAACCAGCATTAACGCAATTCACCAACCAGAAATTAAACAAACAGAAATTTACCCAACAGTTTTGTAAATTCAAAAGGAGGACACGTGGAGCATTAATATTGGATCGCATGAAATTTAAGGGAATCTGAAAATCTGAAAACCGGACCCAATTTTTTTATAGGGCACATTGGATTGAGAATTCAAGTTAAAATTAGGCAGACGTCAGCATCCCATTTTGGAACGCGAATTTGGTTTGAAATTCAATCTATTCAGACTTTTGAAGTCCGATGGAAAGGGTTCTTTAATGTTTTGATAGTTTAATTTTATGTATGCTTTAATATATACATATGTTTTAAACATATGTTATATATATATATCATATGCGAAATGAAAGGTGGGCCATAGAATTTAGTTTTAATTTTATTTTTTTTAAAAGAGGGTTTATTATAATATGTTTTATATGTTACGGCATATAAAAATAAAAGGGACGAAAAATCTTGGTAGTTTTTTTTATAGACAGTACGTAAATTTTTTATTACACAACAGTGTGTAAAAAGTGAAAGACTAAGTGTAACTTTTTAAGTGTGTATGCACAGCAGTGCGAAAGGGAAAAACACAGCAGAGTGTTTTAGAGACAGAGTATGTTTGTTTTGAACAGACAGTGAGTTGGTTTTATGCACTGCGTTTTGTAGCAGTCATAATTTTGTAATCCCTCTCGGTGAGGAAGTAGTGTAATAGTTTTTTTTTGAGTTATTGAAGGGAATAGAAGTTTGTTTTCAAAGTATTGAAACTCTGTCTCCTGTCAAAGAAATTTTTATTTTCTTTGTGTTAGAGGAAGGGAGATTTATTCTCCATTCATTGTTCTGGAATTTTTCAATATTCCAACATGTACAAGAACAACAGATGTTTTGGTTCCATACCCATCTAAATCATTTGTCTTTTCCGCAGCTTGCCTTACCAACTTGGCCCCAATATTTTCAACTAGGTCCTCTAATTCAACCAATAAAAAGGCCAAAACCATAGCATTGAGATACATTTCATTACACTATCAATAACAATAAAATTTGACTCAATCATAACCCTTTCCTTTTATTGTTTTGAAAAGCTTTATGCATTACTCTAATGTGGCTAGTCCATAGGCCAAGTAGACCACTGGGTAACAAATATATTTCCTTTCACCTTTGAGTTTTCAAATTATGCCTACCAAATCTAAGACATTTAAGAGGGGGAACTAATACAACGTTAAAAAGAAAACCAGAGCACACATATACAAATTACCTCCTTAGCTACTATCACACCATCATTAACTATTTTCGGAGAACCATGCTTGCTCTCCAAGACAACATTTTTCCCTTCGCCCCAAGGGTGACTCCAACAAGATCAGCAAGTTTGTTCACACCACCTGCCAGACAAATTGACAATGCTTTCGGTAAGTGTGCAATTGAATGCCAGACCATATGCCAAAACAACCCTCCATGAAAAATTAAAATAACACATTAAAATCGAATATAAGTGGACAAGGAAAGATCCACCGCAGTGAAGTTTCACGTGCAGGTGACCTTCCTTTAAAAATAATTTTTTCTCTGACTTGCAATTTTTTTGTCACTGAGCCATCCTTGTTGAAGTACAACTCCTTTTCCATATCTCTTGTATTAACTACCTTATCTCTGTCACGTAATCTCAGAGTCCCCCTTCTACTTGAGCGATTAAAGGAAATGGGTGAAAAAACTGAAAGAGAAGACAATTGTCTGCCATAATTATCAAACATTGCACCCAACTTCTTCCCCTTTCCATTGCTACCCAATGAGGTAGATGTGGCAATTTTTGTCATACCGCCCAAAGCAGAGGCCATCTTCTCTTATGCTGAATATAGAATTACAAGATCTTCATATTAGTATGAACCTTAAAAAACATGACTCCCATTGCTAAAACCCACTTTTAAGTTGTAACAGGCAAACTAAACAACTATCACAACTTTTGGAAACTTCTAGAGCATTAAGAGAGAAACAACCAAAGAGAAATACAACCACAATCCTCATTTTAATGAGACCGGACTATATATTTGCATTAAGATAATAGAAAGAAATCACGACTATATTAAGGCCAACACAAAACAATCTTTAACCAGTGTCTCTCGCGGCCTCCAGGTTGCCATGCTAGAGGTTGCATAATTTTAATTTTAATTCTTGACCTCTCGTGCCCATCTATGAATGCATCCAATGGGATATCTACATCAAATGCTCCTTTATATCCCCAAAAACAAATTCCCTACTACAAGAGCACCAGTATTGATGGATCACCCCACACCATCCCACCCACTAGAAACGGTGAAAAAAGAAACCCGAGAAACCTTCTGAAATATCTCAAGATGACTATATGGGTGGTTCTTATGAATCAACCAACCATTCAAAACATGCTCATCAATCCAAACCATGAGTATTATGTGAAAATATTCAAGCAGGCACTGAATCAGATTTCTGAAGCTATGTTAGAGAAACCCTAAACTCTCACTGAAAATAGGTGAAATGTGGCACCACTCAGAGATTGACATGTGCCAATTGGTACAAGTGGTAGACGATTGGCATGCTCAAACAACGAGGTGATGCAGGAATGACATGAGGGAGAAAATATCAGAAAAGCCCCAAATCTGGAGAACTAAAGCTCATCACCAACCTGAGATTGACAACTTTACATTATGTAACCTATGAAATCGTAAATGGAGAAATCATAGTAACAATAAAGTAACCTATGTAACAATAAAGTCGGATTCATCCTAGGAGTGGTAATGGGAGAAATCATAGTGAACAATAGGAAACATGCAAAGTTGCCTACAATCAAATAGATGAAAAAACACATACAAAAAACCTAGATAATAATCATGAGCAAGCTTAATATTGAATTATGAACTGTAAAGGAACTTACAAAATGTGACATTACGAACCTAGTCAAGCGCACAAGCAAAAATATCCTGGACATGACCCTAGTTGACAAGTTGTATTGCTCATGATGCAAGAGGATTTGTACCTGCACTGCCAAGTCAATCAAAATCCATCATTATCTATACAATAAATACAAGTAATTGATGTAGTATTTTTTTACTCTAAGATGCATTCTTATGATAATGTTAGAACATATGTTGAAAATGTCAAAACATACCTGAATAAGCTCCTCTTTGTTTCAAGAACAATTTATTGGAGTCGCATGAACTTGGAACAAACCTCCCACGATCTGAAAGAGTAGCAACTAAGTCAACAGTGACTTTTTTGTTGCTACGCTGGATCGAGGGAGGTTTGCTCCAAGATTAAATCGCTCCAATAAATTATTCTCTACTAAACAGGGCCAACCATGTGAAGGTGGAAGCTCTTATGGCCCCTCCCCCTCACATCACTCTCAATTCCCCAATACCCAATCTATATTTCATTTTTTACTTTCATGAGCATAAAAAAAAAATTCAATAACTAATAAAAAAAACAATTCAACAAAAAGTACGCAAGGAAACATTGCAATTAATGCTTGACATAAAAATAGTATGATAAATGAGTTTTTTATATAACGCAAAAAAATTTCCAAGTATGGTAACGTTTGTCTTATAATAATACAATATTTTACATTGTCAAATTTTCTTTTTATTCTTCCTATTTTTAAAGCTCCTAATTACATCATCAATATCATCGTGCTCTGCTCCTGTTTCGTGCCTTTCGACCCGCACTGCTGACCTAGTTGCGTATTCACGATGTCTGGGCTCATCCAGTGACGGGGCATCGCCTATAAAAACAGATAATATTAAATTTTAATTGTCAGTTTTTAAATATCATTGAACTAGTTCGATAATATTAATAAAAAAAATTGCAATGAGATTATTTACCTGGTGCACCAGTTGTCACCGCTGACCTAGTTGCGTAGTCACGATGTCTGGTCTCATCCAGTGACAGGGCATCACCTACAAAAACAAATAATATTAAATTTTAATTGTCAGTTTTTAAATATCATTGAACTAGTTCGGTAATATTAATAAAAAAAATTGCAATGAGATTATTTACCTGGTGCACCAGTTGTCGCCGCTGACCTAGTTGCGTTGTCATGATGTCTGGTCTCATCCAGTGATGGGGCATCGCCTACAAAAACAGATAATATTAAATTTTAATTGTCAGTTTTTAAATATCATTGAACTAGTTCGGTAATATTAATAAAAAAAATTGCAATGAGATTATTTACTTGGTGCACTAGTTGTCGCCGCTGACCTAGTTGCGTTATCACGATGTCTAGTCTCATCAAGTGACGGGGCATCGCCTACAAAAACAGATAATATTAAATTTTAATTGTCAGTTTTTAAATATCATTGAACTAGTTCAGTAATAGTAATAAAAAAAATTGCAATGATATTATTTACCTGGTGCACCAGTTGTCGTTGCTGACCTAGTTGTGTTGTCACGATGTCTGGTCTCATCCAGTGACGGGGCATCGCCTACAAAAACAGATAATATTAAATTTTAATTGTCAGTTTTTAAATATCATTGAACTAGTTCGGTAATATTAATAAAAAGAATTGCAATGAGATTATTTACCTGGTGCACCAGTTGTCGCCGTTGGGACTGTTGCCCTGTCTTCCTCTCTGGTGGTAAGATCCTCAAGGGAAACATTCTCTGTCATTTAAACAAAAAAATTTATAAGGACAACCATCAAGGTATAATTAGAAAAAATTATAAGTGGAAATTAATTACCATCACGGCCCTCACTGATAGTAGCATTGTCGGCCTGGTCCCCACTACAATGATCAGGTTGCACGTGAGGATCATCTACATCTGGCTCTAAAACTGGGTTATTTGCCTCGTTGGTAGTGCTGCTCCCCTGATTTAAACAAATTTGTTAGACATTAAATTTATGGACGAAAACAAACATATTGAAAGGTTAATGTTTTACCTTATCAGGCATTCTGGATCTTGGGACCTGCCCCAAGCTTCTGTGACGTTCAACTACAACTTGATAGCCGAAATGGAAAGCGATATTTTTATCTTCCTCTGTAGTTTCTGTTCCGAAGTCATCACCCTACATTACATATGATTGTGTATTTTTAATCATATTTGATAGGATTAAAAAAACGTTGGAAGGCGATACAATTAATTATAAGATGTTTAGCTACTTAATTACAATTCTTGCAGCTAATTTCAAGTAGCCGCCCTGGCCTAGCTTGTGATGGCCCTTTTTCTCAATCCTAGCTTTGGTTGACTTTGAGGTGTCAGGCAACCTAGCATCAAAATATTGAAGTCAGATATGACGTAGCACACTTTTATTTTATACATAAAGAAAATTAAAGCTATTGAATTAAAGTTGTAATTTACCTTGCGGGTCCAGTTGGCATTTTTCCTTCTTTCTTTGCTCTTTTCTCTTTTCCGTCATGGATGAGTGCTCTCCACTCACTCTCTGAAACTGCGAGAGGACGCTCATATCTAGGGTTAAATTGCAATTGCGTCCTATAGGTGTCCCTGGTATATTTCAAATATTTGCCGGCTACCTGAGCCACCGCTTTTCTGTCAAATGTGCCGACCCCAAAAGGGCTTCTAGATAATCTAAAAGTTCTTTTTTCAGGTTGGAATTCTGGGAATTCCACCCTGTACGTATGGTTATGCCAAAAATTACCAACGCATGGCTTTCCAGAATCCTGTAGAACTCATTGTTTCCTACATAGAATAAAACCAAAATATATATATATATATATATATATATATATATATATATATATATATATATATATATATATATATATATATATATATATATATATATATATATATATATATATATATATATATATATATATATATATATATATTTTCATTAATTTAAAAATAAAAATCATGATAAATATGTTTTAGATAAAGTACATGAAATAGTTAAAATATTAAAATTTACCTGGGAGTTGTACATGCTTTATAGGGACACCCTCTTCGTTCACCAACAACGTGCCATTAATGGTCCCTGTGGAGCTGACACGTGTAGCTCCAGGAAACGCAATAATGTAGTTGGCCATATCAACCTCATCATTGCCAACACGTTCAACGGTTGGCTGGGTGTTTGCTTGGGTAGGGTGTGTTTCTTGGCTGGCACCTAAAGGAGTAGAAGGTGTACGAGAGGGTTGTTGGGCAATCTCTTGCCCTTGTGTCCCACTACCACCATCACCGGGTTCAGCAAATGCCAGAAAACGCTACATACAAAATAACTTCTTGTTATTTTAGTCAATGTAAAAATTAAAAATCAAACTATCACAATTCATCTCATGCAGAACAAAAAAAATATCCTTTTGATTTTTTATTATTACCTAATATCTTTCTAGCTGCCTCATAAGATGTTGTATCCTCTCTTCTATTTCAGGTGTTTGAGGCGCGTCTATCAAAGTATTAAATTATGACCTTGCATCTCATGCCTTTTTTTGCAACAAGAACAATGGAGATGGGGATGAAGAAAGCTCTTCCTCAAAGAGGGAATCATCAGGCGTACCATGGCTAGGTGTCTGCATATTTGAACAAAATTAATATTATTTCAATTATGTAAATAACTAAAATACCTGAAGATAGAGCAATGCTGGCACTTTACATGTTCTTCCGCTGGCCTCTTTCCACGATCATCCCGTCTCGGGGTTGTTCCTGCACTGCTCTGATCAGTCTACCACATTGCAATAAAATTATAAATGTAAAAACTTGAAAACAATATCTAACTTGAAACACAAAATGAAAACTGAAATAATTTCTAATAAGACACCGGAAGACAGAGTTAGAGTTTCAAATATGCCTTGCATTGAATTCAGTCCTGGAAACATGTCATTGCACATTAAGGCACCCAAAAATTCACTCCACGAATGATATATTTAAGTAGGCTTCTCCTATTTTGGGAAAACACCATACCTATAATGCATTCACTTGCATGCATAAAGGGAAAGGAAAACATGTTTTCATACAACGGTGACAAAGGCATCTTGGGGAAAGGTATCTTCACTTTTTATTTATGTTGTTCACCCACACCACTCTCGTGTTTTCACTAATCTTGTTTTTTCATTTTTGGATTCAAATTAAGTTAAGGCCTTAAGTATTTTTTGACCTTTCGGTGTAGTTTTTATAAGTGGCATGTATGGATTTTCCATTAATTCTGCACTTTTTCTCTTCATGCGCATGTTTCCCTGGAAATCAAATGCATGATTTAGTCCCATACATTTAACAAGTTGTTGGATCAACTCTATAGGAAATATCATGTTTCCTATTCAATCAAAATTTATCTCAGTTAGGGTAGGTAGGAAGGTTTTCCCTTTGTATTAATAGGGCACTTCTAGCTTGCATTTTTATTATATCTTCAAATTTAGTGTCGTTTCAATTAGGGCATGAATTTTTGAAACTTTCAAGGTGAGAATGAACAAAGACAAATTTTTGTGATGGATGACTGTATATGACTCCATGGCCAGAGGAAAAGGCACTAATCTACTTCTTCAAATATCTATAGTTCTCATTCACCTCATACGGAGATGGTCCCTGATTTTGAGCCAAATGTTGCAGCAAAAAGTTCCCCCTCTCCATAATTTGATATTCAATGGAAATTTCTTAAATTGATGATGGGGCATGATTATGGAACATTGGCACATACATATGTAATGGAATTCCAAGATCATGATATATGTTTGCATATGTTTATGGAGGTGGTGGAGCAAAAAAGAGCTCAAATAGAGCTGAAATTTTTCACATAAAAAGGACTGTGGGCATGACTAATGGTTCCATTTAAAAAATGATATCTAGACAGAGAATAAGTGTAGCATGCAAACATGCATTGAAAATCCATCTGAGTTTGCATTTTATTACTTGTGATGGATTCAAATTTGGGTTTCAAAATGGTAGGTTATGTTTCAAAATGCTAGGTTATGGCATGATTTTGTCGAGAAACCCTTAGTTGGATTCTCATGTTGGTTTAATTTATATTTTAAGTTTGTTTTGCAATATTTGGGTGATAGTAACTCATGAACTAGGTTACCAATGTGTAACAATCATATTTCAAGAATAAAGTTGTGATTTTTTTATATTATTATTATTATCTATTAGCTACGAGTATCGACACCTAATGCCTGGAATTTTGACATCTTGATAGCATGGATAATTTCGAAAATGTTTCTAGTAATGTTAACATAATAACTATCATTACATGTCTTCACTTTTTTCACCATAATAGACCTATGATATGGACTCATCACACAACTTCATATGCTATGTCCCAACAAGTTCAAACTGGTTGAACCTACCTCATAGTGTGGTTATTAAGGACAAGTTGCTTGGTATATAACTCGATAGCATAAACCGCGTTGCAGTTCTAAAAAGAATCCTCAAGTGTCAAAAAAACTTCACAATATGTTCTACTATAAAGCCTTTTGGGATACCTGAAATAATATATGTATCATTGATGACTTTTAAAGTATGACAATATCCAGAGGGAAAGGAAATCAATGGAAGAGTGATCCACCAATGAGAACCTAGAATTTAGCATCAGATGAGTTAGAGTCTAGGAAATTAAAACCCTATAATTTTAATTAGTGATGAAGGACATCACATAGGTAATTATATTTTCATGTAGAATAATCTGTTAATTCAAATTTAAACTACATAATATGAAAGGCATACCATAAATTTTTCCACGTAAGTCCAAACAACCTATAAAAAGGGAAAACTTTCTTTTTCCATGGGAAATAATTTACCTTTCCTTTTTCAAGGCAATCTAAATCACAAAAAATATGAACTATACTGCACACATTCTTGGATAATGTGAAAGTGGAAAAGGAATACCCCACACAAGTGATGCACACATGTACATTTGAACACTAATAGATTTTTGTAGTTGAAATGTAATGCTTGTTTTCATTTAAATGTAGGTTTTTTAATGCAGGGAGAAATAATGGCTGCCAAATTAATAAGCGTTTCTTTGGGAAAAAAAATCTTGTATTGGGTGATGAAGATAATAGAGGGTATTGAATCTTGATTCCTGACATCTAGAGAGAACCCTACAACCTAACACAATCCAATGGAATTGACCAAAAAAACCCAAATAGAGTCAACCCTACTATAGGAGGAAGGGCCTGCAGTAAGAACTTACCATTTTGCAAGAGCTGAGGGCGAATGCTGTTCTGCAAGAGCTGAGGGTGAATGATGTTCTGCATGAGCTGAGGGCGAATGCAGGGCGAATGTTGTTCTACAAGAGCTGAGGGCGAATGCAGGGTGAATGCTGTTCTCCAAGAGCTCATGGCGAATGTTGAGGGAGAATTCTGTGCTGCAAGAGCTCAGGGCAAATGCTGAGGGCGAATGTTGTTCTGCAAGAGCTAAGGGCGAATGCTGAGGGAAAATGTTGTTCCGCAAGAGCGGAGGGCGATTGCGCGCGTGATATCAGACGTCAATGTAGCACACATGTACATTTGAACACTAATATATTTTTGTAGTTGAAATGCAATGCTTTTTTTCATTTAAATGTAAGGTTTTTAAAGCAGGGAGAAATAATGGCTGCCAAATTAATAAGCGTTTATTTGGGAAAAATTTAAATCTTGTATTGGGTGATGAAGATAATAGAGGGTATTGAATCTTTATTCTTGACATCTAGAGAGAACCCTACATCCTAACACAATCCAATGGAATTGACCAAAAAAACCCAAATAGAGTCAACCCTACTATAGGAGGAAGGGCCTGCAGTAAGAACTTACCATTTTGCAAGAGCTGAGGGCGAATGTTGTTCTGCAAGAGCTGAGGGCGAACGCTAAGGGCGAATGCTGAGGGAAAATGCTGTTCTGCAAGAGCTGAGGGCAAATGTTGTTCTGCAAGAGCGGAGGGTGAATGCGCGCGTGATATCAGACGTTAATGTAGCTATTGCGATGGATACAAAACAATAAAATCATTTTTATGTAGCGCGCATATAAGTTTCGAATTTTTATGTACCGCGCATATAAGTTTCGTATTTTTATGTAGCACGCATATAAGTGTCGTTATACCGACGGTGGAAAAAGTGTCGCTATTGCGACGGGTGCCTCCAAACGTCGCAATGGTGACACCTAGACATTGTGTCGCACTTGCGACGATTGGAGTCGTCTCAATAGCGACGCTTTGGGCCATAGTGTCCCAATTGTGACGTCTTCCTCCAAACGTCGCAATTGCGACACTTTTCTAAGTGTCGGTATTGTGACACTTTTCTATAAACGTCGGTATAGCGACGGTTTCGAGCGGGATGGAAAAAATTTGGGGAAATTTTCGACATTTGGTCAAAAGCGTTAGAACCAAGTGTCGGAATTTCCGCCAAATGTAGTAGTGTGTGAAGGGAGATTTGGGTGTATTTTATTATCACATTCATCTATTGATGAATTTTCTTAAATAAAATGAAATAAATCTTCCATATTTTCTCTTAAATAGTTTATTAAAGATGCCAGGGAGTGTTTAGAGAAAGGTCCAATTTATAGAAAACACCATGTATCACCATGGAATTATCAAAATAATCATTGTATTTTATCTTAAAATTTTGGGAGATAATTGGGATAACTTCTTATTAGGAATCATTTCAATGAAGGATATCAAGAGCAGCCCAGCGGTAGCAAAACAAAGAGGAGGAGGAAGAGAAAAAACTTAAAATCCCATTGAAAATGTACAACAACAACAACCACAAGAGCATTCAGAGGATAATATTTTTTGATGCCTTGAAAATTGCTACAATAACATCAGGGGATAACCACCTAGTCAGGAACTTAAAAACCGTTCCTTTTCCGTTTGGAATAGCGACTCCTATAGTGGATGATGGGACTAATTTCCCAATATAGTATAATTGAAATGGATGTCGGTATTTATAACTGAATGTAACTTGATAATGGGAGTGATAATGAGTTTAACAAAGTATATATATACCTATCTATTTCCCTCAGTTAATTATGTTTTTTTATATGTTGTCTTGAAATATTATCTTAAGTATATGAGAATTAAGATTATAAAATACCTACAGAAGTGAAAAAAGTTTAAAGTTAATTAATTTGATTAAATAGTTAATCAAATTTATTTATTAATCTCATATTGCATTAAATAGTTGCATGTCTTTCATATCGCATTACAGATCATTGATGATTGTCAGCTTTTGACAAAATACTACTTGTTGTTGAGCCAACAAGGTGTTGAGTTCCAAAGCTTCCTTCTTGAAGTCATCTATCTTTGGGTTATCCTTCAATTGTTCCATTGTGAACTATAGTTGATGAATTTGAGCATATTTGAAATTGATGTCATATTGATGTTGTAACTTCAATTGATATAAGCTTTGTTGAAGTTGTGACACTTATGTCTGTAATTGATGATTAACACTATGTTTCTCTGCAAATAATTATTGTTCCAATTGTAGGATTCTTCCATCCTTCTCTTTGACTAGATGTTGGACTTCTGATGCTTTATCAATTGTGGTAGATGCATAAACACTTGCAAAATGTATCAACCTTGTCATATCTTCAGATGGATCATTTTGTGGATATTTGCACAGTACTTCCATTGGTATGTCACTAGGGACTAATGCCTGTGTTTGATCAACTCTCCTTCTCTTTCTTTGTCTGCTCATTACAACCTGATGTTTGGGATTGTAAAAGATATCGAGAGGAGATATTTATTCTATCTTTAGAACAATATCAGATGAAGGGAAGGTCGGGATGAATTCAACTTCATTTGTATTGACTGCCTTGTCAGAAGCCTCAATAGTGAGTGGGCTCTGACTTTTGTCTTGAGGTGTGATGACTGTCTCTTGAAGATCAATGATTTTCTCCTCTTGTTGTCCTTTAAGTTGTTGGTCAAATTGATTCCATACTTTATCCAATTCACTATAGAAAAATGGATTAATAATTTGTTATTTAGTTGATTTAACTTCCTTTTCTCTCTGTAGGACATCAGTATCCTTGGGAGGTTGTTCCAGTTTCAATTATTTATATGAAATAGGTTGAGACACCTTTAATATGTTGAGAGGAATACCCTCCAACCTTTTGTTCCTCTATTATTTAAACTGGGAAAGTTGGTCAGAGTTAAGATGCATTGATGATAGATTTTCAACTTGTAAATAGGTCTCAGCGGATTCAAACAAATTGTCATAGTCATCATTTTCATTAATGAATTTCCTGATATTTACTTGAGCTGTATAGTTTTGAGCTATTTTATCAAGATCAAATTGTTTGTCAGGAACAGTAGATAGCTTTAAGAATTGAATCTGATTGATTTCCAATCCAGCATGTTTGAATTTTTCTAGAGCATAAACACAACAGTGGATAGGGAAATAATGCCAAGAATTTTTTTAGCTTCTTTCAAAGCTTTGGTTAACCCATTCCCAACTGTTTGATAATAAATTTCCCTTACTAGGATCTTTTCTGGTACATATAGTGGGAGAACATGGAGTTTAGAAAAACTTCCATAAAATCTGACATATGTAAATAGTTCTTCCCCAAACCATTTTCCTATGGAATTGAAACATCTCAGGCTTCGTTTGAAAATCTTGGGGCTTTATCACCAAAAAAACCTTGGTGAAGTGGTAAAATGACTCCATGGAAAATTCTGTAGAAATGAGACTCATACTTGGATTCCTAAAGGATATTATTGTAAACATGGATAAGAGTAGGTTCTTGAATGGTCCATTTCCATCCCATTTTTGGGAAATATGAAGTAAAACACATTGCGTCCATGATATAAGAACTCATAAAAAATGGGGGAACTGCCCTGGGGGTGACTATATGTGTGGTGCGTTTGAGCCGTTCGGCTTGCACCGTTCACGGTGTTGCCTATAAATTTACAGGCCGCACCGTGAACGGTGTTAACGGAAACCGCACCGGGTTCTAGTGTAGTACTGGAAAATGTGCATCGATAGAATTTAAAAAATAACGTGGTGGTGCAATTGTTTAAACGATCACACCGTTGACTGTGTAATACTGTCAGTAGGGCAGTGCGTCGACCAAACTAACTGCCCCGTGGAGGATATTTAGGTCAATGCACCGCTTTCCCGACAACATTACATAGTTACAGTGTGGTCGTTTACATGACTGCACCATTGACCATGTACTACTATTGGGCGGTGCGTTGACCAAACTATCTGCCCTACCCCACCCACCTGACGTCATTAAATAGTCAACAGTGTGGTCGTTTATAGGACTGCATCATTGACCATGTATTGTTGTTGGGCGGTGCGCGAACATTTTCCATGCGCACTGAGTGCGGTGTGCAATAAAGAAGTACACACCGGTAACGGTGCGTTACTATTTTTTGGGCGCACCGAATATTTTTTTTTTCAATAAAAATTATATATATATATATATATATATATATTTATACATATATTTCTCATTTAATAATTTTTTTTTATTTAATATGTGAATCATTCAACAATGCCAACAGAGAGAGAAAAGGAAACAAAAAGAACATATGGAGGACCGTTATAACATGATTCAACTGTGGGAGGTGTGAAAGAGGGAGAGAATTTTGTACCCTCGCCCTATTACGACAACCACCCAGTTGCTCCTAAGGGAGGTAGGCCTCCTCAAGTTCTACGAGGAGGATACATCCCTAAAGGGCCATAGTGGGTTATTGGGACAGTTGATCTATAAGTGGGATGCCCACCGATAGGCTTTCCGGGTCAGTCCTGACCAGTGGTAAGAGCCCACAAAGGAGGACATATCTTTTATTAGTGGCATATATAGGATAGGGCAGGATTTGCACCAGTTCCCAGATGTCCCCGTCGGTTATGCAGAATGGAGTCAGTAGGCATATTCCTAGAGATACATTAGGGATGATATAGTTTCTCTTGCATATTTTCAGGTGTCTGGTGGTCATTTATGCATTGCTTCATTTGGTCCATAAGAGGTGAGGTAACTCTCACTACTACTCACTACCATTGCACAATATACCAGTGACGATCAACGCATTAGTTGCCCGCTTTTATTTTATGTTGATTCTTTATTCCAGGCGCCACGACTTGTGAGATGGTCTGCAATATTTTTGCGACAATTTTGTACAACATTAGATAGATCTCATTCTCAAGCACGTGTGAGGTTAACCTTCCCTTTTGCTTCAGAGTTATTTTGTTTATTTTTTGAGAGGTTTCCAAAGACAAGGCCTATTTTTGTTCGACAGCCTCATAGGCCGATGTTGTATGGATGCAGATGTGGGGCCAGATGATGCACAAGAGGGGCATGTCTGACTTTCCGACCAGGATATCTACTGATGCACTAGAGTTTCTAGCCAGTGCTGATGATCACTCATTCATGATGGTGTCGTGTTCGTACGCCGGTTTGGATTGGCCAGGGTGTATCAACATCCTCTTCACACAGGATGAGCCACCGGATGTGAGAGGTAACATTAGTGTTTTATTTAAATTGATATAGTTTCATTTTATTGTCTTAATTAATTAATTAGAATAAAATGTATTCTAACACGTTCTTTAACTTGTTTTATTAAATTATTAAATGAAATTGTCTAATTATAGTTGTGTACTATATATTTTGTAGATATTGGGACATTCTTTGGGGACATGATTCCACCCCCATCGAATGAACAAGTTGTAGATGTTGATGAGGAGATGGCGGAGGTGGCAGATCAGGGTGATAGACCTGAGTGTCGAGTTTAGATACCCGCGGGGTTGCAGTATAGGGCGGACACCCGATTCAAGATGGAGTTGGGCGACCGAATTTGTCGACTCTTGGTTGATGACAGAGTCTACCCTACTACAATCAAAGAGATCTAGGTTGAATGTAGGATCACAGAGCTCTGGAGAGACATGCCCCGCGATATGATGACCCTCATGCATCATATCGTTGGAGCTTCCAGAGTACTGGTAGCTAGGAGGGATAGACGTCGTGGAGATGCACAACAGAGCAGCTCATCTGATGATCATGATCATGAGGGGAGTGATCATCATTATAGTACTCCACCTCCTCCTCCTTCACCTCGCGTTGGAGATCATGAGCATCAAGAATCCAATCCTAATCAGTAGGCATATTTTGAGCAGTCTGCACCATATTAGCATACACCTAGTCTTGAGAAAACACAACGATCGACTGAGCCTACACCTAATCCTAAGAAAGAAGGTCCATCTGAGAAGACCGCACCATCCACTGAGCAGGCTACACCATCGACGACTCATCAGCAGGAAGTTCCTGAGCAGGCTACACCATCTGATCAGGAGGCACCTTCGGAGCAGGCACGCCATCCATCTGAACATGATGTTGGACCATCGACTGAGCAGGCCTCGACTACTACTAGTATTGATGTAGTACCACCAGATATTTGACATTTATATGCAGTTATATTATAGTTGTATATTTTTGATATATATATATATATATATATATATATATATATATATATATATGGTCCATGTATTTTATGTTCATGTTGTTGTACTTAATTTACATGTAGGTGTTCATCATGATGTGTATATTGTTAGGTCATGTTAGATATGTTCGTTTAATGTGCTTGCAGATATATGTGTATGTGATAGTAGTTATTTGACATGAGATGTATATTTGATGTTTGTGTTTTGATGATGTTATACAATGCTTGTTTTTTTTAGATGATCATGATCACAATGATTAGATGATGTTAATGAATTTGAATGTGTATTTTAGAATATGATGTTTGTATGATGGTTATCATGATCGTGATGTTCATTTCTAATATTAAATCATGATATTTATTAAATATTATATCATGATTGTAATTTTAATTCTAATTGTAATTGTATGTAAAATTGTAGTTGTAATTGTAATTTTAATTGTATGTAAAATTGTAAAATTGTAATTGTATGTAAAATATTTGTAAAATTGTAATTGTAATTGTACGTCATTGTATTGTGAAATTGTGAAATTGTAATTTGTAATTGTGTGTATTGTCATGATTAATTTTATTAAAATTGTAAAATTTGTAAAATTATAATTGTAATTGTATGTAAAAATTTTGTAAAGTTGTAATTGTAATTGTAATTGTCCGTAATTGTATTGTGAAATTGTAATTTGTAATTGTATGTATTGTCATGATTCAATTTTATTAAAATTGTAAAATTTGTAAAATTGTAATTGTAATTGTATGCAACATGATTCTAATTGTGATTTTAATTGTACTTGTATGTAAAAATTGTAAAATTGTATTTGTAATTGTAATTGTAATTTTATTTTTAATTGTATGTAAAATGGTAAAATTTTAATTATAATTTTAATTGTAATTGTATGTAAAATTGTAAAATTGTAATTGTAATTGTATGTAAAATTGTAAAATTGTAAATCAGAATTTTCTAATATAATTTTAATTGTATGTAAAATATTTGTAAAATTGTAATTGTATTGTGAATTGTAGAAAATTAATTAATTTTATGTATTGTCATCATTAATTTTATTAAAATTTGTAAAATTGTAAATTAATTGTCAATTTTGAACCATACCTACCGTAAGTAAAATGTATACAGTAAATATTGTTAAATTACCATAATTGTAAAATTATAAATTTGCAAATTTGTATGAATATAAATACTTGTAAAATAATAAATCTAGAATAATATGAATTTTTGTAACATAATAAAGTTTAGAAAATAATGCAAATAAATTCATGTTTAGAATTATCATTATTTTATTATGATTGTACATACCAAAAATGACAGTAGACATTTTGAAGATATCATTCACACACATTTAAAGCAATCAAGTAGTTGTATTATTTTAGGAATTGACATAACAAAAAGAACTTGACATAGTGCATTGTTTTTGAGATCAACATAATTGCAAATTATCAAGTGAAATGATTTTAACATTAACACAATGCAAACCAATTAATTCAAAATGCATATTATAATGTTTCCAAAAACAGAGTCTTAGTTATAAGGTTAAGTCCTCTTCTTTATAAAAACCCATCTTAAATAGTATAAATGATGAAATAACACATGTACCATATCTCTCCCTCTTCTCATGATCAACCTCATATTTTCTAGCTCACTTGGCATGATAACACTATTGTTCTAAAAAATATATTTTGATCTAGGATCATGTCTCAATATGAACCACCAATCCATATCCATCACATCTGGGTAAAAAAACACCTGGTTGCAGTGTTTGGGGAAAACATAAGGCTCCTTATCTTCATCCCACATCTTTCTGTAGTTGATACATATCAACCTATTATTGTGATCTTCCTTTACATTATTCCGATCAAAGGTGTCCCACCACTTGCACCTAAAAATAACACATTGGAATGAAGAGAAGTCCACTTCAATGATCTCTTGTATCTTTTTGACGTCTAACATCCCTTGTACTAGGTTTTGATCACGATGGTTAACTCGACTAGATTGATCGAGCTCAAATTCCACTCCACAGTCTTGTGTCATGTTTCCATCATCGGCATTTTCTGTGCAAAAATGGCATCTATGCCCACATAGATGGGAACAAATGCACCTATAAAAAAAAAGTTTAAAAAGCATAGTATCGTGTGTCTTATAATAACCCAACTATTGAAACTGTTAAAATATGAAATATAGATGTTACATTTCAAATGTGCATTGTTAAGTTTAAAATGTACATAAATAGATTATTACCTAGTGGGTGCACCCAATCCCTACGTTTAACGCATCCTCTTCAGCACGCGGGCAACGACCGGTTGCACCGTATTTCTCTCTAACTTGGTCAGCAACCCAATTGTTGGGGCATATAATTAGCATATTTTCTTTTAAATGATCGGGATAAGTCACACTTCTACCATTCAAATGTCTAAATTCTTTCATGTCACCATCCCATTTCATCCTCTTTTGTTCGTATAATGCGACCCACCGTTGTGTCACTTTGGAACTGTAAAGAACGAATTTATTGATTGCTTCAATTTCTGCATTCGCTGATGAAATCAAACCGACATATAGTACATATGAGATCAAAATATACATTATATCAAATTTTAACATGAACATTTACTTTGTGTAAAATTGAAAAATCATAAGTCGCTTACTCTTTATCAAGCACCTTTTTCCATTCGTTTGGATAAGCTCCCCTTCTCTTTTGTCTTCATCCCTTTCATCGTCCCAAATCACCACACATGATATGTTGTTGATCTTCTTTATGTACTCATTGGCATAATATAAAGACTCATATGATATGTACCCCTCTGCCATAGACCCCTCAGGTTTTTCCCTCTGTCAAACAAAAACTTTCAATTTCTTCATGTACCTCTCTATGAATAACAACCAACAACAAGAAACCACCCCAACTAATTCAACCTCATCTACTAGGGGGATCAGAAGATAAACCTGCAAGTCCATGAAACCGGTCAACAATTCCTTCTCAAACATACAAACAATCTCAACTATCTCTTGATGCCACCGTGGAATGATAGCCATATGAATCTCCTTTGATGTGATCCAACGTACAAATGCAGATAATTTAGATATGACACGTCCTAGGTCTTGAGGGGAGTCATGTTTCACACACCCATGCATGAATAAAGGATAATGACACTGCAAAGTTATAAACACATGCAATAATATACAAAATTAGTTATGTTTTATGATCCTTGCATGGGATACAATTTATTAATATAACAACTAATAAAATCATGCTTTTGACATTATACGTACTCTTAGAAGATTCAAATGGTCATGCGATTTCAACCCCAAAAAATGGTCATCCATGGTGAAATGTGTTGTTGTAGTGAAGACCATATGAATATGTCACCTCACACCCATTATAACTTCCTTTTTTTCCTGAAGAAATTTCATCTTTTAAAAGTCCATGGGACATCACCTTCTTTGAAATACCAATAGAGGGACACACCGCCTCGATCATGTACTTTCTAATCGTAATTTCCGTTGTTTTTTAGTTTTTGAAGTAATAAGTGATATTTCCTAATAGCTAATGTCACTTTGTTTCTATGATATGTGCTTCCATAAATAAGATGAAATATTTTTAAATATATGCATGGATCTAATTTTTTATCAAGGTTGTCATTGATGTCAACCTAACCAGCACCAAGGGCTAACCTGATCTTGCATGGGAATTTTAACTTGAAAAATTATTCTATTACAATTCAAGGATATTTGGGATGGTTTCTAATTGTTGAGATGTTTCCATTGATATATGGCACACCATGTAATTCTTCACGATTTGAGAGATATTCATGTTTGAAGTTAGTAACCCTAGTTAGTGGGATAAAACCCACTGTCAGGTTTTGTTGAATAGTCAATAATTAATAATTTTTTAAGCTCCTAAAATCCCTCCAATGTTCACTTGTTGAAGACCCTCTCAACCTAAGCATTTATATAAATTTGCACCACATCCCTTCATGTAAGGATTTTTCTACTAAAACAAACATCATGAATTTTCGCTATAACGTTTTTATGGCATCACTTTAGATGCTAAAACAAAAAACCCACTTGGGAAAACTCTTGATGAAGCTTGTTTCCAAATTTCATATCCTCGTTCGCTATATTTTCAGAGATATGATATGTGGAAGTAATGGTTTTTTGCAAGCTTCTGAATTTCATCTCAAAGAAGTGACATTGGGAAAATCATCATAACTCTCTCTCTGAGAAGCGGATTGGGATCTTGTAAGAATTGGTGGATATTTCATGGATTTTAGTTTTATTTATATCAATTTTAGAGCCTAAGGAGGAAACAGTGACATATGGAACGTCATACAAGTTCTCTCTACTGAACTAGTCCATAATTAGTTCATTGTGAGGGATTGGGCATAACTTTGCCTTGAAGAATCCAAATCGGGTCAGACTTGTGGCATTGGAAATAAGACTCAGATGGATATGATAGGACCAAATATCACATATTGGGGATATGAAATCACAAAGATACATCAAATTCAATATCGAGCTCCTAGAAGGCAAGAAAAAGTCAGATTGTGTGCCATGTCAAAGGCCTGAAGACTTAAAATTTAGTGGTAGCAAAGGTAAAGCAAAGTGCAGAAAAATGATAAGCATAGGTAATATCTAGGTAAGTGTCTTCTGTGATATGCATTTTCATCTCTTAATTTTATTAGGTTCTTTGTATTCTAATTTGTTGTTTTCATTATAATTCATAGCTCATAAAGAAATGAGGCAAGTTTCAGAGAATTATCATGTAATTATGGCTTCCTTTGAAGACTTTTCAGAGGGTATTATATATTCATCAAGATAAGACTCAATGCATGATCTAAAGTTCTGAAGAGTGAGAAAGGGTAGCATGACAAGAGCAGCAATCAAGGTGCAAAACAACAGCAAGAATTTCACCACATGAAGTCTTCAAGTGGGCAACACTGAATACATTCATTGTAAAGGTATCATTGTACCAAGTCATTGTAAAAGCATCATTGTAAAATTTGTACAAGTGTCTTTCTGCCAAGAATTGAATAGCCGGTTTTGGGAGGTCTAGGATCATCATTAGGTGGTTGTGTCATAGTTGGGGTTATATTCTAGTGTGTCTTCTTCTTCTACGTCATTCTATATCATTGTAGAGTGGACCATTTTCCCTGGTACAGGAGTCCATTCTTCTTTTATTCTTATATAGGGTGGTAGGGTGGTGCTAGGCTGGTGTATGAAGTCACCAACGAGTTCAAGCTTGTGAAAAAATCAGGGTGGTAGGGTGGTGCTAAAGTGAGTTGTAGCTCATTGGGTGTTGGGACATACGTTCAGTTGACTACTAAATAATCTTGGGAATTGGAGCGTCCATCTAGTGGGAGCTGGAGAAGAATGATTTTCTAGATTCTAGGAAGTTGGAGCTTTCATTTCAATTGGAGTTGAATATTAAAGAATTATTAGAAAATCATTCAGGTGGTTTTTTTCCTAGAGGGGGTTTCCACCTTAAAAACTGTGTGCATTTGTGTTTCTTTTTTTTACTGCTATCATTGTACAAACATTGATAATAATTGAAGTTTAAATAATGCTATGAAAGATTAATAATAATAATAATCGGAAGGAATACTCATTCATCCATTTCTCAAGATTTCCAACAATTGGAATCGTGAGCTTGGTTTCTTCAATATCAATTTAACAGCTGAAAGGAGTTCATGGAGCATACCAAGAATGGTGTACCTATGATCAATGAAAATAATTATGCACTCTTGAAAGGGAGAATGGAGGTCTATCTCTTGGCACAAGGTTATGAAGTATGGGACACTGTTCAAAATGGATTTACAGCAACTGCGAATGAACAATGTAAGAAGAATTTGGTAAATGATGCAAAAGCAAAGAATATTATTATCATTGGACGTATTGAATATTCTTATCATAAGGTGTTGGGTTGTAAAACCACAAAAAATGTATGGGACAAGCTTGAGAATATATATGCAGGTGACTTAAATGTCAAAGAAGCAAAGCTTCAAATCTACAGATAAAAATTTGAGCAACTCGGAATGAAAGAAGATGACAACATTGTTGCATACTTCCAACACGATGATGAAATAACCAACACTCTGGAAGTATTGGGAGACCATATTGACGAGAAGAATATTATACGAAATATTATTAGAATGTTACCATGAAGATTGAACCCAAATATATCTTTCTTAGAATACAATGAAAATATGGACAAAATCAACAAAAAGGAATTACATGGAGTTCTCATAGCATATGAAATGAGACTTGATGAAGAAGAGGGTACTTCGCATCTGGAAACTACATTCGCTACATCTAAGAAAACCAATAAGAACAAACAACCTTCAAAGGAAAATAACTTCACGTACAAGTGTGAATAAAAGGAAGATGATGAAGAAGGTCTTTCAGATGGAGAATATGCTTACTTTACGAGAAAACTAAAAATTTCTAAGGGAAAATTCAAAGCTAAAATTCCATTGATATGTTTTAGTTGTGGTGAGGTTGGGCATTTCGTAGCAAAATGTTGGAACATAAGTGATGGCAACTGAAAATGAAAGAAAGGCTTTAATAAATTTAACAAGCAAGGAAATAATAAAGGATTCAAAAGGAACTTTCTCGCTAAAGAATATAGCTCATCATCCGATGAAGATAGTGACAATGAAGAAGAAGCCAATGAGAGAGGATTTTTTATGGCCAAGCAAAATAAAAAAGAGGTATCAAACAATGAAGAAGAAGAGTTGACCATAGAATAATTTTCTAAGGAGGCAATCAAACTTATAAAAGAGCTCAAGGCTGAGAAGATCCATTCCAATACTCTTGAAGAACAAGTTCAAGGTCTCAAAATTGAAGTTGAAGAACACAAATGTATTGAAGAGTCACTTCAAAAGAAGTTGGAAGAAAGCAACCAAGAAAGGGAAGCATTAGAAGCCAAAGTAGTCTCGCTGTGTAAGGAAGTGAAGAAGGGAAAAACTATCCAAAACTATGCCAACAGCTCAAGGGCATTGGAAGAACTCATCAACAATCAACGATCTTACAACGACAGAACTGGCCTCGGTTACAAAGAAGAAGAAGCAGGACCTTCTACAAAAAAATACAATGAACCTATGAGATCTGACATACATGTAGACTTCATTGGACAAGATTCGCAAGCACATCCTTGGAAGACGATTCCTCGACAAAGATTTTCATCCAGGTACCAACATATTTTTCATGGCTATTGTTATTCATGTGAAAAATTTGGTCATAAAGCTGTAGAATGTCGCACGTACCCTAGGAACCAATACAATTCCAAGAGATTCTTCAAATATGAACCTCCCAGGGCTCAACGAAACATCAATAGATTTGAACATTTAAGAAATAATATGGAATGTTACAAATTTCAGAACTTTGGACACATAGCTAGAGACTGCAGACTTGAAAATCCTCTAGAAGAATCTTTGAAGCCACAGAATGAACGAACATGGAAGAAGAATAAGACTGATAATTGTGCTCTCGCTCTCAAGGCTCAAAAAAATAAAGCTGTGTGGTATGTTGATAGTGGTTTCTCAACGCATATGACTGGAGATAGAAGGAAATTTGTATCTCTGAAAGAGAAGAAGGATGGAACCATATCCTTTGGAAATGATGGATCTTCAAATGTTATAGGATCAGGTACCGTCACTCTCAGAAGCAAAGATGTTATAGCCAAGAATGCTCTATTGGTCGAAGACATGAATCACAATCTGCTCAGTGTTGGACAAATGTGCAATCAAGGACACACAATGCTATTCAAATCCACAAAATGTGAAATCAGGAAAGGCAGGTATGGTAAAATTGTGGCTACAGCAAGTCAAGCTCCAAACGACATATATGTTCTGGATGAAGCAACTAAAGCATGTCTACTAGCTAAAGAAGATGAAAGTTGGTTATGGCACAAACGAATGGGTCACATAAACTTTGACAATCTTGTCAGGATAAGAAAAAAGGAAGTAGTACGAGAAATGCCGAAAATCTCAAAACCTTCCAACACACTATGTGAGGCATGTCGGCATGGCAAGCAGACAAAAGTCCAATTTAAAACAAAAGAACACTTTTCATCACATCCATTGGAATTGATACATACTGATCTATGTGGTCCTATGAGAACAAAAGGCTTATATGGAGAATTATATTTCATGTTAATGATAGATGACTATACCAGGATGACAGCCGTCAGTTTCCTAAAGAAAAAATCTGAAGCATTTGAGTGCTTTAAGATCTACAAGGAGTTGGTTGAAAATGAAACTGATTTTAAAATAAAGTGTTTAAGATCAGATAATGGTGGAGAATTCACTTCCAAATTATTTCAGCAATACTGTGACGAAAATGGAATAAAAAGGCAATTTTCAACAACACGAACACCTCAGCAAAATGGAGTTGCTGAAAGAAAGAATAGAACTGTACAAGAAATGGGTAGAACAATGTTGAAGGACTCAAAATTGGATGAAAAATTCTGGGTTCAAGCAATTGATACGACAGTCTTCATTATCAACCGAAGTCTTCTCAGAAATAATTGCAACAAGACCCCATATGAATTATGGAAAAGAAAACCAGCTAATGTAAAATATTTCAGAATCTTCGGAAGCAAATGTTATATCAAAAGAGAAGATCAAAAGTTGGGTAAGTTTGAATCACGTGTTGACGAAGGTATCTTTGTTGGTTACTCACGCAAAAGAAAGGCCTATAAATGCTATAATCTAAGACAAAAACAGATAGTGGAGAGCATAAATGTTACATTTGACGAAGATGGTGTTCTAACGAATAATGATGAGGATCTAGAATCTTTGAAACTTGAGACGGAGGCTGAAAAAAGACACAAAGAAAATTCTAGAACAAGAAGCAACTATCAACCAGGAAGAAGTAAATAATGATCATCAAGATATACCAGAACAACAACAAGAAGCTCCTCCAAAGAGAACAAAAGAATGGATTCAAAAGAACCATCCATAAAATCAAATCATTGGTGACATAAATGAAGGTCGACAACTTCGTTCATCACAATAAGCTCACATTGCTTTTCTAGCAACCTTTGAGCCTAGTAGTTTTGAGGAAGCCAACCAGAATGAACATTGGGTAGCAGCTATGAATGAAGAATTGGATCAAATTGAGAAGAATAACACCTGGGAATTAGTTCCATGACCAAAAGATAAAAATGTCATTGGGACTAAATGGGTGTTCAGAAAAAAATTGAATGAAGATGGGCAGGTTACCAGAAACAAAGCAAGATTGGTTTGCAAAGGCTCTGCACAAGTGGAAGGAATTTATTTCAATGAAATATTTGCACCAGTTTCCAGAATGGAAGCCATATGAATGTTTCTCACCTATGTAGAAATTATATAACTAATATGTTATATCCATGATTCTCCTGATCACACACTATTTTAACTTCATGCACAATACAGAATCTATTCCACTATTGATCATCACATGCGGAAATTAAATCAATTGCAATGCACACATGAAACCATAAAAATTCACACACATTAACACAGCTGTTTAATGGGAAAGCCTGAAGCTAAAAACCCCAACTATCTGTATATAATATATTTCATAGAGATCATGTAAAAATCCTCATACAAAGCTGATCATGTCAAGCTCTCAGTACAATACAATCGCTACACACTAATCAGGCCCAATCTAGCAAATCCATGCACCGATATTTGCCACCTCGTTTAACCGCTCTATTGCAAGTAATCCTCGACGAAGAATGGCTCGGAATCTAACTTGAATTTCTCCAATATTGACCGGCGCAATCCTCATTGGCATCTCTACTCTGTGTTGGATGCAATCAATGCATCACTATAATCACAACTGATAGTCAACTTTCCCATTCACCTGTCTCTCCACTGGTCTCCATTGAAACTGTCCATGCACTGTAGTTAACTAATGTATTCTTCAGTTGATTAATGAGTTAATATTTAGTGAATTAATTGTTAATTAATTCACACCACTCTCACTAGTGTATCAATCAATTAGACTAGATACAACTAGCTCAACAATGTCTTACTGAGTTAACTTAACACAACTCCACCAACTACTTCTATAACTCCTCCAAACTCTGTCACATGAGTTCTAACTGAATTCCTCATGCATTAGCTCCAGTAAACCCTCAGGAATAGCGTAATTCCTTCTGTCAACTGTTGTGCCACATCTGTGCACTTAACTGAAGTGCTCCAAGAGAATAAGATAATGTTTAGAGTCCAAATATTATTAAGAGCTAATAATATTCGACATATCTATTTTTAGATTGGAAATATAAAAATAGATTCTGCCCAATATGTCTAAAAATATAAGTCCATCTATCTTTCCAACTTGACCAACCATCCACAAATAGCATCCTGCAACTCATAGAATATGATCGGCATGTCTAAAAAATAAACATAGTCTAAAAATAGACTTTGCGCCAAAAATAGCCTGCGGGCCCACTTAGTGAAGGTGAATCTTTTCACTAAGCTCATCATCTTGTTGAATCTCAACAACCTATGCATGTTCAAGAAAAATCAAAGTCTACCAAATGGATGTTAAGTCAACATTTCTGAATGTCAAATTAAAAGAAGAATTTTACATCGAATAACCTTAAGGTTTTATACTATCTGAAAAAGAAGACTATGTTTGCAGGTTAAAGAAGACTCTATATGGTCTCAAGCAGGCTCCCAGAGCATGGTATGCTCGTCTTCATGGATATCTATGTCAATAAGGGTTCAAGAAAGGTATTGATGATAGCAATCTTTATGTACAAATAGATAAAGATATTTTAACAATCGTTGAGGTATATTTGAATGATATAATCTTTGGTAGCAATGATGATCGACTAAGTAAGAACTTTAGATTCTCCCAAGTTCTCATTATATTTTCCTTATTCAGAAAATAAAGGGGGAGTGGAAGTGTGTACAGGTCCGCAGGATGGTTGTGTGTCAGGGGGGGTTACCCTTTTCCATTGATGTCAAAGGGGGAGAGAATGTTGTAGGAAGAGGTGTCATGATCGCAGGGGGAGTACTTATGTTTCCATCAATGCCAAAGGGGGATATTATTGGTCAGTGGTTGTCATTGATGTCAACCCAAGCAGCACCAGGGGCTACCTTGATCTTGCATGGGAATTTTGAATTGAAAACTTACTCTATTCTGAGTCAAGTATATTTAACATGGTTTCTAATTTTCGATATGTTTCCATTGATATATGGCACACCACATAACCATTTCACGGTTTGAGAGATATTCGTGTTTGAAGTTAGTAACCCCAATTAGTGGAATAAAACCCCATGAGGTTGTGACATGACACTAATCATTGGTTGTGGTCATTTAATAGTCAATAATTAATAAATTTTTAATCTCTTAAAATCCCTCCAACGTTCACTTTTTGAAGACCCTCTCAACCTAAGCATTTATATAAATTGTGACCCTCATATCCTCCTCATGTAAGGATTTTGCTACTAAAAATAGGTCATCGTAGAATTTTCAGTATAACGTTTTTTCTGAGAAGCTTTAGATGCTGAAACAAAAAACCCACTTGGGTGAAGTCATGATGAAGCTCGTGTCTAAATTTCAGATCTTGGTTCGCTATATTTTCGAAGATATGATCTGTGGAAGTTCTAGTTTTTGTAGACTTTTGTGTTTCATCTCAAAGAGGTGACCTTGGGAAAATCATCATAACTCTCTCTCTGAGAAGCGGATTGGAATTATATAAGAAGTGGCAGATAGTGCATAGATTTTAGTTTTTTGTATATCAATTTTAGAGCCGAAGGATGAAACAGTGACACGTGGCACACTGTACAAGTTTTCTCTACTAAACTAGTCCATAATTAGGCCATTGTGAGAGATTGGGCATAAATTTGCCTTGAAGAATCCAAATCAAGTCAGACCTATGGCATTGGAAAGAAGACTCAGAGGGCTACTACAAGACCGAAGATCACATATTGGGGATCTGAAATCACATAATACATCAGATTCAATATCGAACTCCTAAAAGGCAAGAAAAAACTAGATCATGTGTTGTCAAGGGCTTCAAAGGACTAGACTTTCTAGAGCAGCAAAGCAAAGCAAGGTGCAGCAAAATGATGCAATCAAGGTAAGCTCCATGTAAGTATCTTCTGTATATGCATGTTCATCTCTTAATTGCATTAGGTTCTTTGTATCCTAATTTTTTGTTTTTGTTTAACACTGACACATGCTCTACACAATGAGGTAAGTTTTGCTATTATCATGTCATGGGTATTTCCTTGAAGACTTTTTGCAGGTATTATATATTCATCAAGATAAGATTCAATGCATGATCTAATGTTCTTAAGAGTGAGAAAGGGTAGCATGACAAGAGCAACAATCAAGGTGTAGAACAACAATAATAAGTTCACCACATGAAGTCTTCAAGTGGGGAGCAGTGCATACAACCATTATAAAGGTATCATTATATTGAGTCATTGTAAAAGTTGTACAAGTGTTTATCCTCCAAGATTTGAAGAGTCAATCTCGGGAGGTCTAGGATCATCATTACGTGGTTGTGTCATAGTTGGAGTTATGGTCTAGTGTGTCTTCTTCTTCTACATCATTCTATATCATTGCAAAGTAGACCATTTTCCATGTTACAGGATTCCATTCTTCTTTTATTCTTCTATAGGGTGGTAGGGTGGTGCTTGTCTGGTGCATGAAGTCACCAACAGGTTCAAGCCTGTGAAAACTTCAGGGTGGTAGGGTGGTGGTAGGGTGAGTTGTAGCTCATTGGGTGTTGGGGCATCTATTCAGTTGACTTTTGAAGAATCTCGAGCGTTGGAGCGTCCATCCAGTGAGAGCTGGAGAAGAATTCTTTCTAGATTCTAGGAAGTTGGAGCTTTCTTTTCAATTGGAGTTGAAGATTAAAGAATTATTATAAATGCATCCAGGTGGTTTTTTTTCTCAAAGGGGGTTTCCACCTTAAAAATTGTGTGCATTTGTGTTCCTTTTGTTTACTATTATCATTGTACAAACACAGATAATAATTGAAGATTATATAATGCTTTGAAAGATTAATAATAATACTAATTGAACGGAATACTGATTCACCCCCCCCCCCTCTAAGTATTTCCAACAATAACAAATGGGTAATCTTAATATGCTCCCAATATGGGAGGCTATAAAAGATAGATTTCCTTTTCATACCAATGGGAAATTTCTCAACATAGGTGTCGAAGAATTTTGGATCATCGAACATAGGCTCCCCATTTGAATCGAACATTTCTATGAACTCCTTCTCCTTCTCTCTCTCATATGCTCTAAGCCATTGAATTCATTTCGTTATTGTAGACCTTTGGGTTCTCTCTATTTTACCATTGAAAGCGGATGTTTCTCTTTTGTAAGGGTGTTCTTCTAGGAGGAATACCCTGGAGCAGTCATACACTGGTTTTCGTAGGTCGTTAGACCATCTAGATTTCAGAAAAGGTCCACAACATTTACATCCATAATACCCTTTTGCAGTTACAAGACCTGCAAAATTATTGTATACAATATACATGGCACGTTAAATAATATCATGAAGATCAGAACAATTACAACGAATTAAATAACTAATATGCAAAAGAATATTTTTACGTATATAAACAAATTAATAAACATGTAATTTACCAGAGCAAACTCCTAAGCCTCTATAATCATGTGTCATGCAAGCACATATGCCATAAAATGTAAAACTCCTCTCTACTGTGATGGGTCTTGATACATCGTATACATTTATCCCATCCCATAATCCTTCAATTCATCTACCAGTGGTTGTAAGTAAACATCCATATTCTTCACTTGTATTCTACCAGGGACTATGAGAGTCAACATAAGATGTTCGTTCTTCACGAACAACCATGGGGGGATATTTTTATGAATCACTACTATAGGCCAAACAAAATAGTTGGTGTTCTGGAGGGAATATGGGTTGATGCCATCCATGGCTATGCTGAGTCGTAGATGTCGTACTTCATCCTTGAATTTTTTGGGCCATGTATCCTCTATATGCTTCATGGCTATTGAATCTGTTGGGATTCACATAACTCCCAACTCACTTCCATGTGAGGCATGCCATCCATGCAACATAGCTAATTCTTTGCAATGAAAGAGCATTTGATTCCTTGGGATTATAAGCATGTGCCTCGATATCTTAAAAGGAGGACCACATGATTTACCCTTCTTTTTATTTATTTATCATACCTACCATGCCCACATTTCAGACATATCTCTTTGTATGCATATTCTCCTCTATATAGAATACAATCATTTGGAAATTCATGATATGATATATACTAAACACCCAACATTTTCAACAATTTCTTTACCTCTTCGTAGCTACCAGGCAAGACATTATCACTCGGAAGCACCTTTTCTTTAAATAACTTGTAGTTAGTCATGGAAAATATTAAATGTACATTAATGTCGATAATTATTAACGTTCATAAAATTGACCATTTGTAATGTTGATTGTGTGATTATATTTCTCAAAATATAAGTGACTTGATGGTCAATTACCTCAAAATTTCCGAGAAACATGCATTCGACAGGCCAAAATTTTCTTTCAAGTTATACAGTAACATCGTTGTCCCCAAATGGGTAGACTTTGACTGACCGCCAGGTCCAAAGAGAGGGGTGGTGGAAGAAAATTTAAGGATTTCAAAAAAGGTATTAGCAATATGAGCATCATCCCCTAGCTGATCATCATTATGGAATACATCTAATGACATTGTCTCCATGGGAGTCGTATCCCTTAAGTAATCATCCATACCAACCTCTATTTGATTGCCTCCATTTTCATCTTGTGAAGAACTACTATTGTTGTAGTCATTCCTAATTAGTGAATCTGGATGTAGTGGGAATTGAATAGGTGGTTGATTCAACCATTCTTGGTATCATTCCTCTCCGATTTTAATCTTAATTCATCCTTCTCTCTATTTGAAATTGTAGTGGAGTGCAACGAAAGATGGTAAGTAGGTCGCTCATCATCACTACAATCCTAATAATTTCCAAAAATATATTTGAACATGATTAGTACAAAATCGATGATATCAGTTAGTATGAATGTCGACAACGCATGATTAATTGGTTTGACGTTGAAATAATTACATTAATATACCAAACAATTATTATTACTATCATTTTCCCAGGATTGCGGCTAGAAGATGGCATGTTACAATTGGCAGGGTGAAGCGGTTATCCATTTTCATCTACCAATTGCGCCTTGCGGTATGCTACTCCTGATAAGAGCTTCCAACGTTTTGGAGCTGTTTGAATATTTTGTGCATATGAACTCGATTCTGAATCTACATAAACCTGAAAATTTGTATACATCAATTTTATTCAGGTGATTGACATGGATAAAATAAATAAATTCAATTATATAATGAAAATATAAATAAAATATGAAGTAATTTCTTCTGGAGATGGATAGGGAGAACTCTGCGATGGACTTTGAGAAATATTATGGAATGAGCTGGATTTTGAAGAATTCTCCATTTGATATAATTATGATATTTCCCCCCTGCATTTGAGCAAAATCAACAATAAATTTTGGTGTACATACCTAAAAGTAATTTTGGTGCCTTAAAAATGGAATTATTGTTATCGATGCTAATGTACTGTTAACCGCACTGGTGCGTTTTAGTTACTGCGCACTAGTGCGGTTTCATTAACAGACACACCGGTGTTGTTAGTTAATAAACGCACCGAAAATCCGGAAATAAAAAAAGTGCAACTTTATTTTTTTTGAAGTGAAAAAAAAGTGGTAAATTGAAAAATGGGTGGCAAATTATTTTCGGAAATCTAATTTCATAAAAAAGTTCTTTAAATAGTGAAAGTTATTCATTATTTCATTATTTTTGAAAATAAATTCAGGGATAGATTTGCATGAGATACATACTTGGAGCAAGAGAGCACGAGAGCACTGTGGAGCAACAAAATATTTTCGAACAACAACACTATTCAGAGAATCAGAATTTGAAACATCTGGTTATTCGCATAAAAACCCTGTAGTATAGTAAAATTGTTAAATTTTACTATAATAATTGTTTTTTTACAGTTTCTGTTGGATTTAATACATGCATAGTAAAAAATTTAAATTTTACTGTGCATTTACAGAAATTAAAAAAATAAAAATAAAAATAAATAAATAAATAAAAAATATATAAATCCATTCTTACGTTAAACCCTTTCTTCTTCTTGTTTATGTGACTTCACAATTAGGGCTTTTCATTTTAGATTTATAGGTTTTGTATTATTATATATATAGGTGTATGACATCTAACCCGCGGAACCACTTGCAGAGTCAGATCCCAATCCATGTCGGCCCTTGCACGATTTTTTTAAAAACATATTTTTTTTAATCGGTGCGCACTGTTTAAAATAGCACACCGGTGTGCTATTGTAGTACAATGCACTAGATGCATACTGACAAAAAAAAATTGTTTGATAAAAATAATTTTTTATTAATGTATGTTTGTGTTAATTGGTGCACCGGTTAACATATAACGTATCGGGTCTCCCTTTTTCCAAAGAGCATTGTACGATGTTTCTATTGTATTGGCGGTGCATTTATAAGAACCCACCGCACCATAATCGGTGCCTACTTTGGGAAAGGTGCACCATTTTCTTGTTTTCTTACCTGAAAAGTATGTGACTTATTTATAAAATATATTAATGAATGGCATGGTACAGGTTTCATATCGATAAACAAATAGCTGACAAGAGTTCAAGTAACAAAAATACTGATAGCACATCGAGAAAAGAAAAAAAGGCAAGTTCTTTGTAAATTCTTTACAAAAATTATTATTTTTGAACTATATGTAAGTTTAACTAATATGTATTGTTTAGTGTGTATCATGCAGAGCCACAAAATGATGAATATCGATAAGATTATTTATGATCTAAGACCAAAAGAGCGTAAAATCTTGATGGAAAAATTGCAGAAGGATGAATCAGGTGAATGAAAAAATACTATCGGTCTAATATGAGTTTATTTTTTGAATTTTCATTAATAATATACTTAAAAATATTAGATAACATGTTTCAAACAATCTATTAATTCATATGTTTAATGTTTTACAGGGACCAATGTCGAAGAAACGAATGTTGTTCTAAGAAAAGAAAAAAAATAGAACATGCAAATGAAAATGAATTTCTCCTTAGCTCATCTGGAGGTTAACGAAAGGGGGGAAAAACTTTGTACAAAACTTTGAGTGATCTAGTGTAACGAATGCATAGACGTTCTTTCCACTTACAATATAAAAATCAATCCAATGATTCAAAGAACCAAATTTTATTTAAACTGCAGGATGAGTTTCCATAGAATTGGTTAATGAGACATGTCAGAATTTTAATAGTAGAAACGTACAACAACAAAAAAGAAGGAATGAAAAAGTAATATTATTTTAAATTTTTTTTCTAGAATTATATGTTTCACTAGTAGAAAATGAGAAATTAGTGACTAGGTGACTAAAAACATTAGTCACCACAACTTTTCCAAGCGAAATACTACAAAAAATTAGCAATATTAAGTGACCTAACTAAAAACGACTAACATAAATGACTAATTTCGTCCCGAGTTAAAATATATGACTAGCTAGTAAGTAGTACAACTAAAAATGTCTAACATGAATGACTAATTTAGTTTGGGAAAAAATATGATTGCCTAACAAGTACTACAATAATACAAATTGGTTTTTTATGTTAGTAATTTTAGTTGTGTCACTTCAACAATCTAAACTTAGAAGAGATAAGGGATTCAAAGGCCCTACACAATTTGTTAGGGTTTGAACCTAGGTTGTCTACATGGTAACACCTTGTACTTTTGAATTTATCTATTGTAGATGTGTACAATATAGATGGATATTCCTTTATTTGCATTTATGTTTTAGATTTCTTGCTTTCAACCAATTGATTTAGAGCTCAGGGAGGCTCAAGTAGCACCAAATTCCTTGCTTCCATTGGATTGAATAACATGAGTTCTCTTTGAAATCCATAATATCTCATTCATGTTGCTTCCTGTTTTTCCCATAAGATTTTGGCATGGAGTCCATGATCATGTTTGTGTCACTCTTAATAACACACCCCTTGGAGGGTGTCATAGAATATTTTACAATGATAGAACCTATAAATCACAAGCTTACCATATGCTTAGAACTTAGGTTGGAATTTATTTGATTCTTGAACTCATTAGATGATGACTAAAGATCATTAAATATACAAATTGAAGCATTTGCTTGTAGTTATTGATGAACTTGTTAACCATCTATAGAGGGATACTTCCCTCAGACATGTACTTGATTTTGTCCACAATGAAAGAATCCTACTATGTTTTTGGTATATTCGACAAGACTACATATTTAAAGTAATGAACATTCAATTCTTAATGTTTGGAAATCCTTTAAGAGGGAGAGACAATCAAAGTCACATATGAGGAGATATTTCCTTTGTTTAGGAACCTCCATGGAGATAAAGCAATAAATGCAAGATTGACCTCTTGTTAATTGAGAAATTAGTGACTAGGTGACTAAAAACATTAGTCACCACAACTTTTCCAAGTGAAATACTACCAAAATTTAGCAATATTAAGTTACCTAACTAAAAAATACTAACATAAATGACTAATTTAGTCCCGAGTTAAAATATATGACTAGCTAGTAAGTAGTACAACTAAAAATGACTAACGTGAATGACTTATTTAGTTTGGGAAAAAAAATTATGACTACCTAACGAGTACTACAATAATACAAATTGGTTTTTTATGTTAGTAATTTTAGTTGTGTCACTTCAACAATCTAAACTGATAAGAGATCAGGGATTCAAAGGCCCTACACAACTTGTTAGGGTTTTAACCTAGGTTGTCTACATGGTAACACCTTGTACTTTTGAATTTATCTATTGTAGATGTGTACAATATAGATGGATATTCCTTTATTTTCATTTATGTTTTAGATTTCTTGCTTTCAACCAATTGATTTAGAGCCCAGGAAGGCTCAAGTAGCACCAAATTCCTTGCTTCCATTGGATTGAATAACATGAGTTCTCTTTGAAATCCATAATATCTCATTCATGTTGCTTCCTGTTTTTCCCATAAGATTTTGGCATGGAGTCCATGATCATGTTTGTGTCACTCTTAATAACACACCCCTTGGAGGGTTTCATAGAATATTTTATTGGGTCTATACTTGGACACCTCTTCCTTCTTGCTCTTTCATTCTTGATTCAATCCTACCACCGATTAGCTTGTTATTTTTCCATTTTTCTTATAATCATGTTATTGCTCAGAAGATGAATTTCGAGTATATTGTCTTTGCACATAGATACACATAAAGTATCACTATTGTAGTAATCTGGTTGGGTTGTTAAAATAACCAATATTTAATTAAATATGCATTGTTATACCTTTTCTCAAGTAAACTTCAATGCAGATTTTAGCAAATGTTTGTATAATTACCTTCCTTGCTTGGTTTGTATCTTGTTATAAGTCACTAATATATTTATGTTGACTTTTGAAAATTTTTCTAATCCCAAAATAAGTAAGGCGAGATTCAATATTCAAATCTAGAGTGGGGTTGAAGAGACAAACATTGAAGTTGGATTAAATTTTAGAAGCTATCCTTTCAAAAGAGGCTAGCTTTGCCCCAAAATGACAGTCCCTCCTCCAAGACCTTGCCACAACTTCCATAGTTGTCAAATTTTACAATAATAAAACCTATAAAGTACAAGCTTACCATAGACTTAGAACTTAGGTTGGAATTTATTTGATTCTTGAACTCTTTAGATGATGACTAAAGATCATTAAATATACAGATTGAAGCATTTTCTTGTAGTTATTGATGAACTTGTTAACCATCTATAGAGGGATACTTACCTCATACATTGTTGTGTAACCAGCTCCAAAAAGAGAAGAAAAGAGATATCAACGCCTTATAAATAAGCCACTTCGAGGGGGCAACCTCAAATACATTACATGAATGAACAATTCTTGGATGATACAATTTACAAAACCTCCTTTCTATATATAGAAGTCCATGGGGCCATAATGTAATCCTAGTGGGCCACAATGTAATCCTAGCCGACCTAACAATAATAATTTAAGGGCACAATAATAACAAAATGGGGGTTACAAGGGTACAATAATAACAATAAGGGGGTTACACTAACAATAAGGGACTATACTAGTAATATAGGGACCTAACATGCCCCTCTCCTTCAAAAAAGTGTTGTCCTCAACGCTTGAGTAGCTCTGGGTGCTTCTGTATAAAATTCTCATCCTCCCATGTAGAATCTTCAGTGGGTAAGTTCTTCCACTTCATGAGATACTCTGAAATTGATCGATTCCGTAGTTGTCGAGTTCTTGTTTCCGTGACCGCTTCAGGTTCCAATATGATTTTTCCTTCCTCATCAAGTTCTGGCAATATTGTTTGAACTGGAAGATTTTCACCTATAACCTTCTTTAAGGATGAAACATGGAAAACTGGATGTACTCGCGAAGAAGCAGGAAGCTCCAATTTGTATGCCATAGTACCAATCTTTTGCAACACCTTGTAAGGACCATAGTACTTTGGCGATAATTTATTATCCTTCTTAGCTTGCTTGAGGGACATTTGTTTGTAAGGTTGTAGCCGTAAAAATACCCAATCTCCTACATCAAAACTTCTCTCGCTGCGATGTTGATCTGCCTGTTGTTTCATTCGATTTTGTGCCAAATTCAGGTTATCCTTTAAGAGTTGGAGAACTTCTTGCTGATGCTCGATGTGATCTTCCACCGCTTGAACCTTCGAATTTTCTCTTAAATATGATGTGATGGATGGTGGATGATATCCATAAAGTGCTATAAATGGGGTCATTTTTGCTGCAGTATGGAAGGAAGTGTTATACCACCATTCAGCAAGAGGTAACCACTTGACCCATTGTGTTTGTTTATCAGATACAAAACAACGAAGATATCCTTCCAAAAATTTATTTATGATCTCAGTTTGACCATCAGATTGAGGATGATAAGATGAGCTATGAGCTAATTGAGTAACTAAACAAGAAAATAACTCTGTCCAAAAATTTCCAGTAAAAATGGGATCTTTGTCGCTCACAATAACCCTTGGGCTTCCATGTAGCGTTTGAATTCTATCCATAAATGTAGTAGCAACTGTACTTGCTTTAAATGGATGAGATAATGCACAAAAGTGTGCATACTTGGTAAGTCTATCAACTACCACCATGATGACATTCTTTCCTTCAAACTTAGGTAAACCTGTGATAAAATCCATTGAAATCTCCTCCCAACGTTGACTTGGAATGGATAAAGGTTGTAGAAGTCCCGGGGTCTTAATTGTCTCCACTTTATTCTACTGCAAAACCAAACATTCCGCCACAAACTTTTGAATATCAGATTTAAGGCCATCCCAAAAAAAATCTTTCTTCACCCTGTGGTAAGTTTTTAAAAATCCTGAGTGTCCTCCTAAAGGAGAAGTGTGCAATTCCAAAAGAATCTTTTGTTTTAGTTGGGAATTCTTACAAAGATATAAGCGATCTCTGTACCATAAGGAATCATTTTTCCAACTAAATGTATCAGATGTACTAGGATCTTGCTGCAACTTTTGAATGAGTGTCCATACATCTTTGTCCTTCTTCCATTCATCTCTTGCTTCAGTTATCCATTCTGGCTGGATAATAGAAATGGCGCAAAGCAATGCTTCCACCTCTTCATTCTTTCTTGAGAGTGCATCTGCAACAACATTAAGCTTTCCTTTTTTGTAGATTATTTCAAAGTCATAACCCAACATCTTTGTGACCCATTTATGTTGCTCTTCTGAAGATAGTCTTTGTTCCAAAAAGTGTTTAAGACTATCATGATCAGTTTTTACCTTGAAGTGTCTTCCCATTAGGTAAGTTCGCCATTTCTTTAGTGCATGCAGGATTGCTAACATTTCCTTCTCATAAATAGGTTTCTGTAAATACTTTCGTTTGATTGGACGACTTTCAAAAGCAATGGGTCTTCCTTCCTGCATTAAAACTGCACCAATTCCATTTCCTGAGGCATCACATTCCACAACAAAGGTTTTTGTGAAGTCTGGCGTAGCTAAGACCGGTGCTAGGCACATTGCCTCTTTAAGATGTTCAAAGGCCTTAGTTGCTTCAGAAGTCCATGAAAATGCATCTTTCTTCAATAATGTTGTTAGAGGTGCTGCTATTCTCCCATAATTCTTAACAAACTTGCGATAATACCCTGTTAACCCGAGAAATCCTCGCAACTTCTTTATGGTTTTGGGGACTTTCCATTCCTTAATGGCTTTAATTTTGTTAGGGTCTACTTTAACACCCTCGTGAGATACAATATGACCCAGATATTCCACCTCTTGTACTCCAAAGAAACATTTGGATTTTTTTGCATATAATTGTTTCTCCCGCAATAGTTTGAGCACCCTGTCAACATGTTCAACATGATCCTTCCAAGACCTGCTGTAGATTAGTATATCATCAAAAAATACTAGCACAAATTTTCTAAGGAAGGGTTTGAAAATGGAATTCATCAACCCTTGAAATGTAGAAGGTGCATTGGTAAAACCAAAAGGCATGACCAAAAATTCATAATGACCCTCATGAGTTCGAAATGCTGTTTTTGGAATATCTTCAGTCTTCATTCTAATTTGATGATATCCTGAACGAAGATCCAACTTGGTAAAATAAATTGCTCCATGTAATTCATCCATTAATTCATCAATCACAGGAATGGGAAATTTATCTTTAATGGTGAGCTTATTGAGCTCCCTATAATCCGGACACATTCGCCATGATCCATCCTTCTTGTGTACCAAAACTACAAGAGTAGAGAAAGAACTTTGACTAGGTTGAATTATACCTGCCTCTAACATTTCTGCAATCATACGTTCAATTTCGCTCTTTTGGAAGTAAGGATATCTATAAGGCCTGATGTTTGGAGGAACACTTCCTGGAATCAAATGAATAGCATGATCACGAATAGGTGGGAGTCCTTTGGGAGTTTCAAACACCTTGGAATGATTGTCCAAGACTTGTTGGAGATCTGCAGAAATAGATGATTTTGATGTTGGAACTTCTAGTGAGCATAATTGTGCAATTACGCTTCGCTGTTCTTTCTTTAGAAGCTTTGTCATGACATTAGAGCTTATTATCCTTCCTGGCTTCCCCGCAATACCCCGTAATTCAACTTCCTTTCCTTCTGAAAAAAATTTCAAGAAAAGTTCTTGAAAATTAAAAGCTACCGTCCCCGAAGATTGTAACCATTGTACTCCTAGTACAACATCAACACCTCCCATAGGAATGGAAAGCATTGGACTAGTCAATACATATTCCCCCATGGTTAGCTTGATATTATGGCATTTTCCAGAGCAATTTATAGTTCCTCCATTTGCAACCATCACTTGACATTCTGGTGCCGGGTATAGGAAACAATTTAATTCCTTGGCTACCTTATAATGAATAAAATTATGGGTGCTACCTGAATCAATCAACACTATTACCCTTTTCTTCTTTATATGTCCTTCTATCTGGAGAGTTTGAGGAGTGGTAATTCCTGCCAGTGCATTACACGATATGGTCGGATTCATTTCTTCCTCTTCTAGGGGTGGTTCCTGGTGTATATCCTCTTCTTGTTCATTTTCTTCTTCTTCTTCACAATCTATGTAAAATAATTTCTTCTCGGCACACTTATGACCTTTAGTGTATTTGCTATCACAACCGTAGCAAAGCCCTTTTGCTCTTTTTTCTTCCAATTGTTGTGGTGTCAACCTTGTAGGTTGTGGAAATCTAGGCGTAGCAACACTTCCTTCTTTATAGAATTGAGTGGTAGGCTTCCTTGTCGCCATAATTTTACATTCAACTTTTCTTACCAACCTGAATGCCTTCTCCAATGAATCAGGTTCCAAAACACGAACTTCATGTTGGATGTTATCCTTTAGAGTACCTAAGAAGAGATCAATCCTGTGTTCCTCTGGAATATTAGTTACCCTTATATTCAATTTTTGGAAGTCCTCAATGTGCCGCCCCACTAAACCCTTTTGTTTGAGATTTATCAATTGGCTAAAGAAGGTGTTGCTCTTTGTATCCTCATAATGTGCTATCATTTCTTCCGTAAAAATTGACCAAGTGACAATTTTTTAATGGGAGCAAAGCCATCGATACCATACAAATGTATTTTGTTCTAAATGTAAAGTTGCAATGCCTACCTTTTGTGTGTTTTGCACATTATGGAGATCAAAATATTGCTCCATCTGTAGTATCCATGTTACAGGATCCTTTCCATCAAAATTCCTCATATCCATTTTTGGAATATGGTGGTTCTTCCCTCCAACATTAGAGTTTATCAAATCACAATTAACATTGATTTTGTTCTCATCATGAGGTTCTTCTACTATCTTTTCACCATTAGGAAACCTTTCTTGTATCAACTTTGTCAAACCTTCGATGTCTGTTTTTAGATCATTCTTCATGTTTTCCATCTTAGCTTCCATGCCAGATTCCATGCCATCCATCTTAGCTTCCACGCCATCCATCTTCTCTTTCATGCCTTTCTTCGAAACTTCCATTTAAATTTTTGTTGCTCTTTGTGAGAGTGAAATTTGTTGCACTTGCTCTTGTAATTTTGATAGATCATGTTGCAATTCTTCATCTTCATGAGTCATAGTAGACCCTTCTGAAGGCTTAATGGGTGTTGAATTATTTTTACGAGGCATCTTGTAGAACCCAATACTGATATGCCCTTGGAATCAATTCAAATTGATTCTTCAAACAAGACTTATGCAATTCGGAAAAAAAATACACACCTTTTTCTTGCTTTTGAGGAGCTCGATATTGAAATTGGATTATCTCTGTAATTGAAAATATTCGATATCTGAAATTCCGCCTTGTAGTAGCCCTTTGAAGCTTCTTTCAAATGCAACGGGTCTGACCTGATTTGGATTCTCCAAGACAAAGTTGTGTCCAATCTCCCACAATCACCAAATTCTGGAATGGTTCAGTAGAGCGAACTTGTACGACTTGCCACGTGTCACTGTTTTGTCCTTTGTCTCTGAAATTGATAGCCAAGCAACTACGGGCCGTGTACTTGCGACCAATTTTTACGACACTCCAATCCAATCCTCAGAGAGAGAGTTATTGAACTTTTCCCACGATCACCTCTTTGAGATGAAATTCAGGAGCTTCAAAAAGCACTACCTTCCACAGATCATATCTCCAAAATATTGCGAACCAAGCTCTGAAATTTTTTGACGAATTTGCTCAGGATTTCAGCTTCGCACCATATGAATTTAAGATTCTGAACCTTCGTAGAAAAACATTTATAGCGAAAATGCCACGATGACCTGTTTGGAGCAGCGAAACCCTAGAATCCAAACCTCTGATACCAAATGTTGTGTAACCAGCTCCAAAAAGAGAAGAAAAGAGATATCAACGCCTTAGAAATAAGCCACTTCGAGGGGGCAACCTCCAATACATTACATGAATGAACAATTCTTGGATGATACAATTTACAAAACCTCCTTTCTATATATAGGAGTCCATGGGGCCATAATGTAATCCTAGCGGGCCACAATGTAATCCTAGCCGACCTAACAATAATAATTTAAGGGCACAATAATAACAAAATGGGAGTTACAAGGGTTCAATAATAACAATAAGGGGGTTACACTAACAATAATAAGGGACTATACTAGTGATATAGGGACCTAACATACATGTACTTGATTTTGTCCACAATGAAAGAATCCTACTTGTTTTTGGTATATTCGACAAGACTACATATTTAAAGTAATGAACATTCAATTCTTAATGTTTGGGAATCCTTTAAGAGGGAGATACAATCAAAGTCACATAGGAGTAAGTATTCCATTTGTTTAGTGAACCTCCATGGAGATTAAAAAAAAAATGCAAGATTAACCTCTTGTTTATGTGATAATTAGGGAATGCATATCCATTCTCTCAAATATTATTATTAGATAATGGGAAAAAATCTCCTATTTATTCTAAATAACCCTTAACTCTATTTATATAGTTGAGTCTCACCATCACAATTGTAATAGTCAATTTTTTAAGGCAAAATCTACATCAAAACTCTTTGAATATGCAAGTAGATAGCCTCCACACATGAAGGTAAAAACAACTCTTTGAATATGCAAGTAGATAGCCTCCACACATGAAAGTAAAAACAACTCTTTGAATATGAAAATAGATAGCCTCCACACTTGAAAGTAAAAAAACTCTTTGAATATACAAGTAAATAGCCTCCACACACAAAAGGAAAAACATATTTTGGGCATATTTAAAGCGGATTAAAATATAATAATAAAAGAGTTAGAAAAAATATTAATACAACAATAATTCTCTTTAACAAAAATATATTAAAAATCACAATAAAATAATAAATTGACATTACCATTAACAAATAATTAATTAATTTATATAAAATCCCAATTTAGTAATAAATAATTACATAATTTATAAATGATTTAGGTATAATCATAATTTATATCAATTTAATGTGAGTCAGAAAATTAACATAAACCACAATAATTCTCTTTAACAAAAATATATTAAAAATCACAATAAAATAATAAATTGACATTACCATTAACAAATAATTAATTAATTTATATAAAATCCCAATTTAGTAATAAATAATTACATAATTTATAAATGATTTAGGTATAATCATAATTTATATCAATTTAATGTGAGTCGGAAAATTAACATAAACCATTAGTATCCCACACACTTAGGTCCATTCCTTTTCCCTTTTAATTTCTCTCCATTTGCTAAGCTGAGGACTGTCTGCAATACTTCCCAGATACAATTTGACACATAAGCTAATTAATCGTGCATTATTGTTTTGTTCTATGGCCCTATCCCGCCTTTAGATTCAAAACCTCCTATCGCGCCTTTAGATTCAAAACCTCTTGGTATTTTGGCGCCATCGCGTGTATCCCTCGACCTCGCACAACAAACACAACTGTTTTAGGTCCTTTTCTTGCTCCACCTCCGCAAAATGCTCTGGGCTTCTGGCAAATTCATCAGGAGCATAAGCCGGTGAATCTGCATTTCCTTTAGATGGCCTCCATTTACTGTCACAGGGTTGTGCACCGCCTGATATGATATTGTCGAGGAAAGTATGGACGCATTTAAACAAAGGTCAAGGTTAGCCCCCACTTTGAAGGTGTTAAGATTCTTTACTAAAGTTATCCTGAATGGCATTACTCCATGGAATTTGTTATTGCGAAGGTCCAAGTAACGCAGCCCCTTGATGTTTCTAATGAATGCAGGAACAGTGCCATTCAAGCGATTATCGCTGAGATCCCTCAACCGAACGAGCCCGCATCTGAACAATCTTAGTTTGCAATCGCATAAACATTGCGCAAGAATCGATCCTCGAGCAACAGATCTCTTTGTATACAACTTCCAACAATTCATTTGTGTTTTTTCGCAGTCAAAACGAGTTCAGAGAAGGTATTTTTCTGCAAAAGGGTATTGCAAAGTGCCATTATTTTTCTTGTCGTCGTCATGAATCCTCTACGCTTTTTCCTAATGCAGAAAAGGGACTCTCAATCACATATGTTGCAGAAAGGGGACTCTCTAGACCCTATCCAGAGAGACCAGGAAAGGTTGATTGTGCACATTACATGAGGACATGAGTTTTCGGTTTGGCATGACCTATTGGTTTAATCATCCTCCTAGAAGGAATATTGTTGCAGCAGTTGCAAGAAACAGAGACGAGTACCCCGAGCGTCTTGGTGATCCTGAATGATAGCATTTTGTAAAGACAGGAACTTGCAAATTTGGTACTACCTGCAAATACCACCACCTAAAATACAAGTCTGGAAAATCAGACTGGAAGCAGCTGAATTCTCTTGGATACCCATTGCACCTGAATGAGAAGGAATCCTCTCACTATTTTAAAACAGGACAGTGCAAGTTTGGTGTCACTTGTAAATTTCATCATCCAAAACAACTTTCAATTATCCAACTGGACCTTCTTTGTCAATACCCAGTCCTCAATCATATGCGGCAGGGAAAGACTCGGCATGCGAGACACGACGATCATGAGAAATTCGCGAATTGGAAATGCCCTCGACTATAAAGGTTCAACAGGTTCTTTTAATTCTAAGGTCCCACTGCAAAGGAGGTCAACGGTCGGCCAATCAACACCTACTATTGATCCACATTTCTAATGCTTCAGTCCCAGTTATTACAGCAGCTGAGCCCACCAACCGTTTCGAGTCCAAAAAGCACTTGAACCACTTGGCCCCGCAAGCGGAGGATGAACAGGCAGGAAAATATCAGGAGATAACCGGATGCTAAACCCACAAACCATTTCGAGCCCAGAAACCACTTGACCCGAAAAGCGCAGGATGAACAGGCAGGAAAATATCAGGAGATATCCTGATTCTTGTGATTCCTTCAATCAATGTATTGTGGTTTATCATCTGGATCTGAATAGCAGGGCATGTATTGGGCATGTGATTCTTTAGTCTCAACTTTCTCATTTCTAAGGAGCTAATGATAAGGTAATAAAATATCCTATCTCTAACAACATGGTCAATTTCAAGGACACCACTAATGGCCAACCCCTATCTGCAAGGCTCCTCTACTTATGTACCTTTCGTGATTCCCCATGGAATGATGCCAGTTCCTGGTTGGAACCCTTTTCATGGACAAGTCGGTTCTATGAATTCTCGTGATGTGGGGAAACAAGCACCTGGAACTTGTTTATTCTACGTCCATAGGTACCAAACCGATGGAATGAACCCTAGAATTCATGGGGTACTAGCTTCATATTCATCTCGATCAGGTTCTAAGGGGATTCCATCAACCAATACACAAATGAAGCATATGTTTCCAGAGAGGCATGGTAAACCAGAAGGCCAATTCTACATGAGAACAAGGTACTGTAAATATGGTTCAACATGTAAATATCATCATCCAAGGGACGTGACTGTTCCATTGACAAGCTGTAATCTCAGCCCTCTTGGCTTACCACTGCGTTCAGGGGCCCAAACATGTTCTTTTTATGCTCGTCAAGGATTTTTCAAATATGGACCAACTTGCAAATATCCCCACACTATGGGGACTTTGAGTTACATTCCATCTGCATCTTCACTAGCGGATATGCCAATTGCAGTTATTTTGAGTTCTTGATTTGAAAAAATGGCCATATTTCAGATGCATATTTACTCATATGAAGGATGTGGAAAACGATACTCCTTTATCGTGTCTAAGAAAAAATCCTCGAGAAGAATTGGTACAAAATGATACATGTAGTAGAGCCAACGGAGTTCCAAAATTAGAGCCAACTTCGCCAATTAAAAACTGCAAACAACTTGGAATCCTATCTTCAGGACGAGATTGTTTGAAGCACACCAAAAATTCAAGTATTCTTATTATTGTGCTACCTTTTTATAGACTGAAATAATTTATTTTATTGCTGTAGTATCAGTGATATAGTCCTGGTTTAAACATTTGAAATATAGACTTGATTTTTCATCCCATTGATTATGAGAATTTGTACTGAAGGTCATGAGAAAAAAATCCAATACTTTTCAGCTAGTTAAGCATAGGTTCCTGAAAGTTAAATAGTAACTATCTCTATCTAGTTTCCCACTATGCATCGGGCATATCGCTGATTTTAGCAAGCCTTACCATTTTCCTCTCTAATTGCATAAGGAAGAAAATTCTTGAACTCTTCCCTGACACACATGAAAGTCAGATGCAGTTTCGGCGATGACATTCACAAATTGTAAGAAATTATTGTACAATAACTTTCTTACAATCCTTGCTTCTCAATGCCAAGTAGATGATACAATGAGAATTATTTCCAACCATCCAAAATACATAGCTCCTCCTTCTTCCTTAGCCTTTTAGCTATTGCAGTATGATTGACGAAGCAAAGATTTAACTGTGTCCTTATTGTTTATTTTCTCTTTCCAACCTAGATTTCTTATCTTCTCTGACCATATCATTTCCTTGAGAGCATAAGGTTTCCTTTTAGGTGCCCCTTTTTCCCTTCTTTATTATACAAATATCCAAAACAACCTTGTTACCTTGCATCTATTCTTAGACTCCTTCCTTATTCCATTGATCATATAGATGATAATATAGAGGTTAATAATAAAAACAAGACAAGATAAACTGTTCATATTCCAGACATGATTTCTCCATTTCTACATGTGCCAAAACCCAGTTGAATTTTCCTTCTTCTGACAACTACAAAATGATACACTGCTCAAATTCCAAACAATATTTATCCATTTCTACATGTGCCAGAACCCAGTTGAATTTTCCTTCCTCTTATCATCTTGATTCTTGCTTAGCTTAGTCCAACTTCTTACTTTGGTAGTTTACAAAAAAGTTACAGAACCCATAACACCCTGTGTACCTGAGAGGTGCATTTTGAGAGGTGCATTTTCAAAATCAACAGGTGAAGTCAAATTTCCCAACGTCCAAATTCCTTCAATTCACTATTGATACAAAACTAGAAATTATAGCTAGCTATTAACGTTATTACTTAAAGCTTTAACAAGATTCCCAGGCATTACATATATCCTTTAGTGTTTCTATTCATCAGAATTTAAGGAGCCAATTTAGAAAATATCACACATAGAGGGAAATCAACAAGAACATTCTTCAAGATATTAAAGCCAGACTCTCCTTAAAAATCACATCTGAATCATTCCTCCTAATAAAAAAATGAGTCAATTAGGCTTGTTCTAGTGCAATCTAAGAACATATACTATTCTAGGGACTAATTTTTTATTTCTATTTGGCACAAAAGTGAACAAGTTTATCCCCATTGGCTAGCTTCCAACATTAGTGGCTCCCTCTGGTGATTTCTCACCGTCAACATTTACCCTAAGTAGGGCTTGGTCTAGTGGTAAATTAATTTCCATGTTGGAGTCCAAACTTCTATTCCATATAGGCATATAAGTTAACTAGAACTATCTTGCTTGACTAGCCTGCAACGTTAGTGGTACCCTTAAGATGGATTTTTGCCATAAACATGAGTTGCAAGAAAAAATGATGATGAATTGGAGTGCATATGATGACTTGGGTTCAAACCCTGACAAACACACTCCATTGTGTTACTATGGGCCCATGATGAGGCCAAGAGGACAGTACAAAATTAAAGTCCAAATGGATTTTATATGGGCATAGAAACCCCTCAAATGCAACAACTTAGCCAATGGTCCACTATGTTTGATAATGATCTTCCCCATGTTATCGTGGGGAAGTGCTTCCCCTACTTTTGAACAAAAAAAAATAACAACCTAGAGTGTTGTAATATGTGCACCTCAATGCAATTGATTAATATCGAAGGTAGGTCTTTTTTCCAACTTGATAACTCCCTAATTATCACAAAAAATACTATGCTTATCCTAATGAAATTGCATATCTACAAGTATTTTCCTAATCCAAATTGCTTGACATGCCCATTTTGTTGCTACTCTGTTTTGATTTTCCTACATTCAACCCTGGCAGTTAGGAGAGAGATAGATCAAGTGAACTATAACCTTGTCCAAGGACTTTGATACCTTTTACAGGGAAATAAGGATCAAGAGGGTGCTAAGAATTGGGTTGTAGAGTAACGAATCCATCATTGAGATAGCTAAAACCATGATCCAAGATATGGATTTACCCATATATCTTTAAGCCAAAGCTTGTAACACAATTTTCTATATCTTGAACCAATGTCCTCACAGGATCTTGAAGGACAAAACACCAAAGAAATCTTTTGTTGGTGAGAAGCCACAACTATCACATTTTTGTTTCTTTTTTTTTTCCAATTTATATTCATATTCATGATGTGAAAAGGACTAATCTTGAACCCTTGAACATAAAGGCGATATTTGTTGGATAGAGTAAGGCATCCAAGGCCTACAAGATCTAAATTAAAGTGAAAATGAAGACATTGGTGAGAAAGTATATGAAGTTTGACAAGTATGAATGGTCCTAAAAATCATCGAAACATCCTATAGTGGTTAATGAATGTTAAAATCTTTTTCCAGATTCTGTTCTAAAATTGAAAAATAAATCAAAGTCAGATCAACAAGATTATAGTCAAGGAATAGAGACCTCATTACTAACTAGTGTAGTTAGGAAGTTAAGATGGCTTACTCAAACATTGTAGGGTGTACAGGAACAAGTGGGAGCATCTAAGTCCACATCTCAGGCTAGTCGTCAACCTAAGAAATTTCCTACTTATGTTGTACTAATGTCTTCTATTCTTCAAACATAGCCCTCCCCTTTTTACTTCAATTTCATCTTTGAGAAAGGATGTTTCCTTGGAAATTTTTTGTTATTGTATATTAAGGGGATTTGTTGAGTTGGGGAGATAAATGTGGCACTTGATGAGCAGTGGCCAGTTTAATTGAGGTGGTCACAATTGATGGTGAACTAGCTTTCAAAAGAAGACACATAAAGGGCGTTCTTCCAAATAATCACTGAGAAATTTCTTTCAAAGTTGCTGAAAAAAAAACTGGGCACAAATTTGGACTAAACTTGGCATCTTTGTTGTGCCCTTGGGATTGATTTCTTTTACATGAATTTTATAAGTTTCAGATATAAGGATACCATTTTGAGATCATGATGTGCATATATTTTGGCGAATGAAATAAGAGGTAGTGGTGGTACTAGTGTGAGAAAGAAAGACCATCCTCCTTTATGAATTCTTGCTTATAGGTACAACTACTATAATGAAGTGAGTTCTAGGTGGAAAGACTATCTTCAGTAAGCTACAATGGTCCATCAATTTTTTATTTTTTATTCTTTTTTCTGTTAGTTCTACTGCCAGATTTGGTAAGAGATGGCTCAAAATTATTGCAAGTGATCCACCAAATATATATCATGGAGAATTGTCAACTCAAAATGGCAATGATACAGAGTAAGGGATGCATCAAGGATCTGATTTATGATTTTTGGTCGTTTACCTTGTTTTTTTAGTTGATTAGATTGTTGCCTTAAGGAGTTCATGCTAGTAAACTTCCTTGTGGACCCATAAAAGAAATGTGTTCATAATCAGTTAAATTCCTTTCCTGTGAGTTGTCATATCAAAGGACTTACCCATGGCATGATCAATGCACTAGTAAAGAAAAATAAAAAGAAAAAATTCTAAGCTCAATGTATTCTTTCCATTTCTAAGCTAACTAGGACAACCTTGAAATATTTTTGAGAAATTTCTACGATGATGGTAAATTTGTCTTACAAGGCTTATCAATGGAAAATTTTACAGCTTGATTTCAAAAATGGAAATTTAGGGTGACTAAAGTATCTTCTATAAAGTGTAGAGGACTATTCACCATAATGCTAAGAATTTTTTTGCTACATTGTTTATCTGAATTGATGGACAAACTCTTAGCGAGACTCCTCAAACATAGATAATGTCAAAAAATGATTGAGGGGCTCTTCCAATTTAGCACCATACCCCACATATTCATGATCATCTTGGATGATATTTAGGGCATTAGCGAGATTGGAAAGAGGGCTCTCATAATGACATCAAGTTCAACATATAAAAAAATCTATCTAGGTTTGTACAATAATTCAACTCATCTCAAGGTGGTACAAAAGTCCCTTCAACTCATCCAAAGAAAGGTCTTTCTAATTTATTTTTTCATCTGAGTGAATGTTAATTCTTTGTGCCCTAATGATCTTAAGTACTTAAATGTCTGAGTAAAATCACGAACTTTTGCAATTTATCACAGTCAAATTTTATAAGTCACCTATCAGGAAAGAACAACTGCCTTCACACAATAACAAGTCTAAGAGGTTCAAGAAGCACATTGAGCTCTTTGCTAGCATTTCCTTATAGGATTCAATGGCTTAGAACAGAGTATTATGGTTTACTACACCACAAGATTGGTAGAGGTGCTTCTGCAATTGGAATTGCAAATGAAAAAGATTTAATTAAGTTCAAAAACCTTTGACACCACTATGAATGTAACAAAACAAGATCAGTAAGTCTTGACGAAGAATCCAGATAGCATGATGGATTGTTCCTTTTCTCATAAATATGATAATCAATAGTTAGGACTCTCCTTAAATCCATTACATACACAGGTTTCCTCTTGCAACGCAGTGTGTTCAACCATGATATGGTTGCAACCCTTCCTCTTTCCTGCCTCAATCTCTATTCTTGAAGAGCATGTTGGATCTACTCAAAGATGTTTCTTTTGTGCCTTGGTTCTTACCTATGAACAAGGTGACCTAATTATTCATCTCTTAAATTACCAATCTCCTGAATTAGTGAGGAAAGAGTTTCAATCTTTGTCATGTGATCATATTCCCATGAGTTCATCACAAATTCTAGCTACGAGAAAACCAGATCCATTCCCACTAAATCAATAGATTAGAATGGTACACCTTTGAGTATGGAGAAATTACATGAACATACTTGTTGCTAAAGTCCCAACAAATCAAATGAGCATATAAGCGACCTACCTTCAAAAATATCTAAATTTTTACACAACTTACGTAGTTTCATCAAAACATTAATGTGATCAAGAAAGTTGACATTAGCCCACATTTCCTGTGTTTCTGAGCTTGCAATAAAATCCTCATACAAGTTGCACTATATTTTTGACAACTTGCAGTATATTACATGTTCATATTTATTTGGAAGTTGTTTCTCCAAATCTTGTTTCAAGGGACGTAAAATGAAAGGCTGCAATACATTGTGTAAATGATCAAATTCTTCATTCACTATTTCTTTCCTCCCCCCTATGCCATATATTGGGTTACAAAACTAGTCTTTAAATCCTACTATGACTAAGAGAGATGAGGCATCAAAAAATGCAGGGAGGACCAAAGTTCCATAAGATCACTTTGAAGTGGACTTCCAATTTTTAATCAGGTGAATCCCATCTAAAATAATATCTTTTCATTTCTTCAATTTAAAAACATTTGAATTTTGTATCATGAGTCTATATGTTGTGATGTACCACTATATTATTTCATGGCTCCAACTCTCAGAAGAAACCTTCTCAAGTGCAATTGTTGTTGCAGCAACTGCCTCAAGCCACAAGATATTGTCCCCCTTACTGTCTTTGGTTATTTTCTCTTGGGGGTCCTTCGAGCTTCCTGCAATCTTATGAAATTTCTCTTGGGATTCTGTATTTGCATCAAAAACCACTTCAACATCTTCTACTGACTTTATTATCAAATTTACAATAGTTTGGATAGAGGTCATCGCACCATGAAAGGATTCCATTTGGTCAAACTCTTTTCATTCCACTAAGAATAAGTCATTACATTTGTGATGGTAATTCATTCTTTCTTTCAATCTGGTGTTGATGTATAGTGGAGACAAAAGTTTCAAGACTACTACCTTTATATTGAGCATCTTCATATTCATCACTTATATTTACCTCTTTGTCCACCTTTGTTTGGAATAGGGTTCGAGTTACCTTAGCATTTTATTTATTTGCCTTTGATTCATAATCAATACTATCTGGTCTATTTTCCTTGCTGATTTTAAAGTCATGATTACTCTTACTACCCTAGATATTTGAAATTCATATCCCTTTTAGTGGATCCTTCAAAAGTTATTTCATATATGGACACTAATGAAGGTCACAAGTAGTGTTATTCTAACAATCATTGCAATTCCTCATGACTGATTTTTGTTGTGTGCCCCTACTTTCGTACTTAATGTCATAGAATTCCTGAAAGGTCAGGGCTACCTGAGTGCTTTCTTTTAGGGATTGATACTCCCTCCAATAATCTAGATTCTAAAGTATATATTTTTTGTTCTAGTGGTCCACAATTCACTATTAGAAATACCTTTAACTAGAAATAACTTTAACTACATATTCACTACTTTCGTTGGCACGAAGATTGGATTTTATATCGTCTCTATGGAATTCAAGAAAAAATAAAGTGAGATATTTCTCCAAGAAACTTAAATATAAAAGTAATCCCTCTACAATTACAACTACCACTATTGGCCTTATATTACCTCCAAAAATATTGGAAATTTTAGCAACGAACTACGAGGTAACCATGATGAAACTAGTATTGGTAGAAATTATAATATGTAGCTTGAAGAGGTGTCAATGAATGGAACTTTTGATGTTTCATATATTGGTCATCAAAGATGCATTTGGACAGACTCCTACACATTGTTTCATATTATAGGACTACATTTAGGGGGGAATGGATGAATAGGGCAAGGGATCGCATGCCCACATGATGAAAAACGCTTTCGAACCAAATGTTATTTTTCTGAGCAAAAATACTTTTCAATATACAAATGCCATTTAGAAAGAAATAAAACAAGACAAAAGGCTTCCATTGGAGGACATGCAATTTTATTTTAGGGATGGAGCATTTTTTCCATTTTTTGGTGTCTACATTTCTTGCTCTCTATTATTAAATAGATATCCAACGAGGCTTTAGATTTGGCCTGGTTTGGGTTGCATGGATGGATTCCATGCAACAAAGATTGGATGCCTAAACTTATTGGCAAAAGAATGGAATGACATGGTCGTCTTTGAAGTGGAAATTGATGCTGAAAGGGCAATGGGAGGATGATAAACAAGATAATCATAAATTACAAGAAGGATACCATTATAGGAGATATCAACTTTAGGTCCTCTGTAATATTATGAAGGGAGAGATTGACACTGATCTATAGGAAATTATTTGTGCTATAGTTCCATATGAGTGAATCTATAAGAAAATTACATCTGAGATGGTTTGATCAATTAATGAGTTCAATATATATTTTGGTGGACAAGTCGTATCCTTGGAACATATTCATCCTTCATCAGAGCATGTGCCTCACATGGAACTGTATTTCATGATGGCACCAATTATACCACTTGTAATAAGGGAAGTATGGTACACAATTACGAACAAGAAGGATCCAAACACAATAGCCTGCACTCAGTAAAAGAAAAAGTACAGAAATGTAGAACCAAACCTGCTATACATAGGGGTTCTTAGCTCGTTCTAAGGGTATTACTGCATTGGAGTTATAAAAACTTGTACAAAAGAAAGGATATTCATTAGGTGTTGCAATTGCAAAGTTGGAAACTCTTTTAATTTTGAGGTTCCTTGGATAATCTTTCTCATCAAAAGATGGGGACAAGCTTTTAGGTCAAATTTATTACCTATTTGCAACCTCCAGTTGGAATGTTGTTGTTAGAGATTATGTTCATAAGAAACAATGGAAACATCATTTTAGATTCAGTTCCTCACAATTTATCACCAAATTGTTTTCAGCATTATCATGCACAATAATCAAAAGGTTATTCTGATGGATATTTATACAAATATTCTTTAGTGCATGCTGATAATGGATTTGATGGTGAGGTGCTAGTTTAGATAAATCCAAAGCCTAATGAAGAGGAACACTAGGTATTAGGGTTAGGTCATGTTCAAAAGTCTCTTCACATGTTTCTAGATTTGTACCCATAATAGATATAACTAAACACTTCAACTTGTTTAGAGGAAGGGAAAAAAATTGTATACGTAATAGAGGGAAATTTTATTATGACCTCAACAATGGATGAAAGAGAAATACCAACACAATCCCTTGAAATTTAGGAGAGTGTAGATGGACTCTTCCTTGTAGTTTCTTTTGATGTAGATAAAATATCAACAATGGTCAATGAGGAACACTTAAAGGAATCAAGCAGAGAAACAAATACTGGATAATCCACATGGTAGCACATGGATTATTTCCCTTCTTATGTTCCTTTTGGTATATTTTTTTCTTGCAGAATTAAGGGAGAAGTTTCACTCACACTCTATGAGATCATACAAGTCTTGATTTCTAAAAAATTGAGGACACTTGACCAAGGGAATGGATATCATTCGTAAAATTATATTTGAGCCAAGTGATTTAGTGTAGCATAGATTTTTAGGGCCTATAAAATACGTGGGAATATAGAGTTAGAGAAACACATGGTAGAATGTTTTGTTTAGTTAAAACCCCATGGCTCTGTCGCATTTTTACCACTTTCAAACATCTCTGTGGTAGCTAACAAGTGGGAATATGTATCAATGGTAAAACAAGTGATGAAAGAACAGGGCTTGAAAAGGGAGCTTAGGAAAAAATAGTCTGGCGTGAATAAGTCAAATAACATCGTGTATGAAATCATTTTAGATAATAGTTCACATCCCTAGATAAAAGATGTATAAAATGTTGGAGAGGTTTTCTAACTAGATGAGGGATTCACAATATGTACCCAGTACAAATTTTGTGCTACATGATATAAACAGAAAACTAGAAACAAAAGTTAAGGAGAAAAACCAAAAGGTCTTTGTTTATTTGAAGATCAAAGAGTAGTTTTCATGAGTCAGAGGTGTGGATATGAAATTCCTCAATCAACTATTCCACATGTAGTCACTCAAAGACAGGCCAACATGCAGGGTAACATGATCACCACTCATCAACTTCAAAGCTCACAGGATGTAGCTGTTGTAGGTAAAAAAATACTAAGTTACCATTCAATGACACTGTCTATAATTTCTTCCTTAAATTTTTCTATAGAAAGGGAAACTAAGACGCAGGGCTCTCTCACCCGCTCAACTTGACATTTTAGTTGAATCTATTATCAAAATTATTTAGTTGTCTTTAGGAGTAAGTGATAGAAACCATATGAATGAAAAAATTATTAATTATAGATTAATATAGTTTTGGCCGCATACTAGTGAGAGACTCTTAGCCTTGAAAGTTGCTACCATGTATAAGATTTTGGGTGAATCTGGAAGGTCTGGAACTTTAAACTCTCAAAAAATTCCTTCAGGAAGAAATATTGAGCATTTTCTCCTTGGCTCAGGATTAGCACCAATAATTATCAACCACACTAGTTAGTCATACATGAAAGACGTTGAATCTACAATAACTATGTGAACCCCAATAGTTGTGTCATTTTTTAATGATGGAGAGCCACATTGCATATCAACACCTATATTATTTATCTAAAGTAAACATTTGAGCTCCAGTTGCAATTGTTCCTTGCAAATGTAAGAAACAAGTGTCACAACTCATTACCTGACATGTAGATATTACTCAAGCTTGAGGGAATCTTCCCACTACAAGGTTTGAGCTACTACCTAGAAAATTCACTTCTTTTTTTGTTGTCAGTATTCTATGAATTTATCTAAATGATGTTGTTTTTGTTTATCCCTTGTAGTTTTAAATGGTATATATTTATTTATGAAGAAAAAGCCAATGTTCATGCTATGGAAAATGTTTTAACTATTGTTGACCATTTATTTTCAATGATGTTGTGCTAGCATGGGCATCTGTAACAAACCACTTTACATAAAAGGCCTGGTTATATTTAAGGTCTTCCTGTCACTTTTTTACTGGTAGTTAAATAATAAAAATGCATCCTTTGAAATTTGAAGACATCATATGAATATATTTATTCTTCATAAATTATTCATGTGTTGGATATAGGAGAAAGATGAGATTGGTAAGCAAGAATAAGGGGAAGGATTAGTACCTCGAGTAAAGAGAAGGTTAATGTTGATAACTATGCTGATGTAGCAACTAATTCATCCAAAACCTACTGCAATATTTCTTGGAAAAGAAGTGTGGAATAGGATAATTCAACATATATTCTTGCTAAAACAGCCTTGCGATATGCATGCAAGTTAGCTTCCACCTCCATTAAATATATGGGAAAGAAAGTTGAAAATGAAAACTTGTATGTATCTAGTTGGCTTCACTTAGAATAATCAATCAATTGTATTACAATTAGGATTTTGTTAGTTCTACTTTTATATACAACCTAGTGTTTTGTAATATTGACCATCTCAATTAAGTTGTTTTTTTTTTTAATCTAAAATATGAAAGTTTTCCTTTTAACATAAAGTATTCTAAGAAATATTGTATACAATTTTTTACGTACTTGATTGAATTGTCTATCACATGGTCAAAATATATTTTTCAGTACCAAAAGCATTTTATGAAAATCAATGAAATTCACTGCTTCATTTGGCAAGGCCTTTGGGTAGCTTAAGAAACCTAAATGATTGAATGCAAATTCTATTTTGAGGATAATAGAAAACTTCATGGATAGAGAAAATAATTTGGAAGATGAGTTCTCTAGGTAGTCTTGATATTTGCATAAAATCACTAGTTCTAGTGGATTGTCAATATTTATGGTTGTTTATCAAACTTCAGCAAAAAAAATATCATTTTTTGATTGATTATTAATTGATGGATTTGTTATTTCTACTTGTTGCTCTTTCTTGAAGTTTTTGTGCTAACTAGTTTGAACTAATTGAGGATCAAACATTGGTGGTATTATTATAATATGCTAAATTCTTGTTTGTATTGAATCAAGTATTTGGTGTAAAAGATCAATCAATATGTTGTATCTTAGAAATTACAAGTATGATAAATATGGGAAAAATATTGGTGCTTTGCATGTAAATCTGCAAAAAAGATCATACCTACTCTAATTTTATCTTTTCATTATAATGATCGCTAAAGTTTTAAGTTTGGGTAATTGACGATGGCCACATGTGTTCCCTCAAATTGGAAGTTTGGTGTTGGAATTTAAAGTGTATTTTCCATTCAATAATCATATAGCAACTAGAATTTGAAAGTTACATTCCAAAATAATCCTATTTTTGAGATTACTAGTGGTGATTGCTACATATTTTTGATGTTGGAAATTTTCTCCAAATCACAGCTAATATATTGTACCACAAGTCAGGAACACAAAGTGAAGGGAATTTTCTTTTCAATTTATCCACTTATACTTTAGTGATTCATAAACATAAGCAAAACATTAATAATTTGATATAGGCTAGTTGGATTATTCATATGTGATAATGGACCCAAATAATGGATCCTATTTGAAGAAATGCTCATCAAAGTTGGGCATTATTGAAATCATCGACCTTCATCCATGGAATTATTCATTTAGCCTTATACATTATCCAGTTATATACCTATATATGCGACTATCCTATTATTGTATCCGTTTTGCTTCATTTTATTTTATTCTAGACTTATCTTTGGCATTTTCTAGGAGTTTTGTTTGCACTCCCACATTGTATAAGTAATCTACAACTTGAGATTTTTTAGCATGTAACTTAGTTGGCATGATTGTGTCTAAGATTTTTTTTAAGGTTGATTACTAAGTTTACTAAGGTTTTATTTTCTATGGTGACATTTTATTTTTATTTTTTATACAGGGCATCTAGCCACGTCGTGGCCACAATTTCCCAAATGAAGAAAACTTGTTTGAGTTTTTTGCTTTTAGGGGGAAAAATAGCATTTAAAATATTGTTGATGTTGAGGTATATATCATATAAATCCTTTATAGTATATTTTATTTTATATTCTAGTGTTCATCGTTTTCATGTCTTATACTTTTCATTGTATCTTCTTTATTTTTCAGAAAAGGAACTCTATATTGATGGTAAGAAGCAAGAATTGAAGAAAGTGGAGAACAACAACACTGGATCAAAAAAATGCAAATTAAGAGAGAGAGAGAGAGAGAGAGAGAGAGAGAGAGAGAGAAGAGAATTGGTCTAGTGGTACCCATAGAGCCAATCCCTGCATAAGACACACACATAGAGACTGATGGATAAGTCTTTAGTGTTGGTTAATTCACCTGCAATGCCTTGGAAACACAACGATAATGTTTTGAAGTGATAAGACAATATTTCATGTGTAAATTTTATTCCAACCAATATTAAGTTGGAAACTCATATTGTAATACTTGAAATTTTATATAATATAATTTATGAGGTTGAAATGATTTATGGTTGCACTTGATATTATTTAGTATTGTAATTAACATATGTAACTTCATTTTCATAATAGATGAAAATGTACATTGTATAACACTTATTTTTTAAATTTAGTTGCAAAATCATACTAATTAATTTATGTTAATTAATAATGAACATATAAAATCAATATAAAACTAATAAATTAGTAGTTTATGTTGATTAATGATGAGCAAAAATAAAATGAATATACGACTAAATTAGTTGCTTATAATGATTGTTAATGAAAGTAAATGAAATGAATATAAACTACTAAAGTATTCATTTATATAGTGAATATGAAACTACCAAAAAAAAATAGATTGATGCTACAAATGATAAATTTGTGATTACAAATGACGACTAAATTTTGCATATATATGACTATTAGTAGCTAATTTACAGTATCTTATAACATGACCAAAATTTAGTCATATTTATTTAGTCATTAATTGGTTTCAAACAATGACTAAAATTTGCATATATATGACTATTAGTAGCTAATTTATAGTATCTTATAACAAGACCAACAGTTTGGTCATATTTCTTTGGTCATTAATTGGTTTTCTTGGGTAATATTTAGTAATATTTATATTTTTTTATTTGGTCATTAATTCTGGCAATTAATGGCTAAATCAATGACTAATTTAATGACCAAATTTATAACTAAATATACTACTAGACAATAAAATTGATACAATCAATTAATGACTAAGCTAAAAACGACTAAAAGTTGGTCGTGTTATAAGATACTATAAATTAGCTACTATTGGTCACCGACTGAAAAATAGTCATTTATATTCAAATTTTAGTCATTTTTAGTAACTAATTAGCCATTTTATACTAGTGTATATATTACTACAAAGCAATAATTTATAAATAGCACTTTTGTTATATTTAATTTTCATATATCAATATAAAAATTAAATAATTTATTGTCATGTTACATTTTCAGGAATATTATGAAAATCTCAAAGGATGAACGAGCTAATATCAGAAATATTCCAGTAGGAATGTCCAAAAAGGTGTAAAAGTAGATGGTCAAAGAAATGGACATAATTACATTGCATGAGGAGCCATCTCAAAAACAACGCGCTTCAAATGTAATATATAATCATTAAATTTTTTGATTAGGTACAATAAATAAACAATTTAGCATTAAATATTAATTTTCAAGTATTTTCTTGCAAAAAAGAAAAGAAAATGGAACCCATTCAACAAATAAAACAAGATGACAAGGAAGAAATGGGTTTATATCTATGTTTATGAGCAATTGCTACTTCCTTATAACAACTTAACTAGATTTATTTATTTATTTATTTTAAGTTGTTTTACAACAATCATCATTGAAGGTCTTCAAACAGGTGCTAACATACAAAGAAGAACCATCAGAAGAATTGATTGACATTGGGTTAAATATGGGTTGTGAGTATATGTTGGCATATCATAAATTAATTGTGGAATTTGTAAGCATCGATCTTGTTTTACTTAGCTCTATCTATAATTAATAGAACAAAAAAATCTTTTATATTAAATCTATGATTTGTTATGGTGTATAAAACTTGCAGGAAACAAAGTATGGAACTGCGCCAACAAATGAATTGTTGAGAGATGACATGAAATTTTGTTCTGAAAGAATGTGTATAGTTCACAAGTCAAATCTTGCTATGGTACATTTCTTTTTGATTTACATTGATGTATATTATTTAATATTTCAATTTTCATTATTCTCACCAATGTATATACACTCATTACACTTTATTTTTATGTTTGTATATGGAACTTGAAAAAAAGAAAACAATCAACATAATGAAAAAAACATTCCTCCAAATAACCCAAGTCATGGAAGTATCTCGAGCACTGACAACAGTTCTAGCGAAGAATGATGATCAATATGTTTGGATATCAAAGCAAGGCGTTGTATTTTTTGAAATATTTGTCTATGAAATCAAACATTTTGTTTAATGTAATGGACATAGTGTCCTAATTGAAAGACAAAGGGATACCAATAACTGTCCCATTTTGTATGAAAAAGAGTGTCTTATTCATATACATATAATAAAATACGTTTTAATTTATTCTATTGCATTCTTCATTATTGCTGTCACAAGTCGATGTTTCTAAAAAATACAAAATCAACATCGGTGTGTGTTATTTACTGCTCACTGGTGCGTTTGTATGATACTGTGCATTGGTGTGTTTCTACGACCTATGGGCACCACAAAAATACCAATACCAATTAGAACGCTCTGTGCACTTTATCGACGACTACCACCTGGGCTGTCCAATAGGCGCTGCTTGAACCAGTACAGTTTGCCTTTAACGTGTTGGTGTGTTTTTATAACTTAACGGCCTGGTGCGTTTTAACACCTAAACGGCTCGTTGCGTTTTTTAACCTTAATGGCTCGATGCATCTTGCTGGGTGACATGCACCATGACGTTGCTAAACACCCTGGGCTATTCGAAATTTGTTTTCCATCTCGGTGCTTGGTATGTTTACAATACCAGTGCATATATGGTAAGACGCACCAGTGCGTTCACACATGATGCACACACTGATGAGAAAAACATTCGTAAAAACCTTCGGGTCCCTATTTTTTTTAGTTGTGTTGAATTTTTGTTAGAAGCTCCGCCAAAACCTCCATTACCAAAAACAAATGTTGTAGCAAATGTTGTTTTGGCAATTTTGGTCAATTTTATAACACTAAAAACCTCCTTTATAACCTCCGCTAGAGAGTATTTTCCTTGTAGTGTTGTGAGTTAATATTACGAGAAAGAATGGTTCCCCAATCCATATTTTATGAATTTCATACAACCTCCATGAGAGGGACCCATTCAATTGAGAATTTATTTGTATTAGGAGAACTAAAAATCCTACACATCATAGCGGTAATGTGGCAATAGGGACCAACGAGAGAAGCTATTGAATACATACCCTTATCGTCATGTTTGTGCTTGTTAGGGTTGTGCCTCCATTGTCTTATTGGGTCTGGCTACAACTTATTATCCTTTGCAAACTTCTCAAGGAAAATTTTGTCATATACCTTCTGTGGGTTGAGTATATGATACATTTTCTTCAAATCCTCTACCTTAAAATATGCTATCACTATATCTCTTGAGATCATAAATGTCCTATCGCTGATGTTTAGATTGTAAATTAACCATTTGACCATATCAATATATGGGAGAATATTTGGGTGAGCAACAATTCTGTGGAGAAAGGAGTTGGTGAATTCACTGATAGAGGTTTTGGAAGACATTACAACATTAGTTGTGGATACTCTCTTAATTATCCTGGGTTTCTCATTTTCAAATAGCCTGCACATGGATTCCCATGAGGAAGAACCACTTTCTGGAACGCATGTTGTGTCGCAGAATAATGGCGACATCTCTGTTACTTATGAAGTGGGGGACATTGGGTTTGGAGGAGCCATGGGTTTCTTTGTCTTCTTTGCATCTTTTGACATCTCGGAAGAATGTTGCTTTTCAGGACTAGTCTATAGTAAGAAAAATAGAGAATGAAGAACAATACTATAATGAAGGAGCGATTTAGAAATAAAACTTGAAATGATGGCGAATATAGTTTACATGCGAAAATGTCTTAAACATTAAATAATAGGCCATCAAATCACTTTGGAGGATCGATACCATCATACTGTTATGGCTCAGTAATTATGAGAAATGTGGGTTCACGTCCCTGGCTTAGACACTTGGCATTTAATTAAAATCTCACATCGCAAATTTGTTTGGTAGCATGACTTTTAAAACATGTGATGTGTTCATTTCGCCGATTGCGATCAAGGTTTTACCCTTTTAAATAATATTTTAGTTCTTTATCAGCAGATTGGAGCGAGTGGAACTTTGGAGGGGCGAGAGTGTTGGGAATTTTGCAATGTGATATCCATATCGTAATTGAAAGATCGATGGATTATGTTAATGTATTGAGTGATAGCGGAAATACGATGTGATATATCACATTGGGGGTTTTGCAAGTGGGCATGGTAGATAGTACTAAAGAGAATTTTGATTTGCGATTTGTGATGGATGATGTGGGAGTGAGCGGGTCCCACCAATGACTCTTATGAAATAATTCTTGTCAGGGATCCTTTTCCTTTGTTATGTTTTTTTATTTAACTTTGAAATCCTTTGTGCCTTTTATACCTTTGGCTATATCGCATTGCAACTTTTAAGTGGAGTGTTTTGTGGGTTGCTTGTTGTATTTGCGATATGCTATGTGCGATGGGGTTTATTTGGGTTTCCATTTAATTCCTTCGGCCAATAGGATATGAATTAATCCTTTGGATATCATATTAATGTCTTATATAAAAAAAAATTATCGTCCTAACTTTTAAAAATTAAAAAAGGGTCCCCATTATTTCCTAAGGTATTTATACACAAATAATGGGGGTTGTTGAATAACACAACAATTGGCGATTCACTAGAAGGACAAGTTATCTCTGATTTATAATAATGAAATTTATAAAAATTTCAATAAGTAAAAATTATTAAGGAAATGAAAACTATTTTTGAAATATTTGAATAAGTAAAATTACTCGGAATAAAAGAAACTCATTTTATTGTAATGATTTTAACAACCTTTACAGATGAAAATATTTAAAATCCATATCAGTCATTTAATCAGTTATAAAGATAAAGTAGGGCCTTTTGAAACTTAGCCTTTTGATATACTCATTTTGTCATAGGTAGAGCCACTGCTGCCAGCAAGCATTCATATCCTCGACAGGGTTACCTTTTAACCATCAATGATCTAGTATCCCATTCATTTATGATTACAATCCTTAGAGATAAATTCATATATATATATATATATATATATATATATATATATATATATATATATATATATATATATATATATATATATATATCTTTGTTTTATTTTTATTTATTTATTTTATTCTTAAAAATCCATTGTCCTGGTTTGGTGCCCAGAAAGTGACAATGCTATTCATTGGTTGTAATTGAGCTAAACAGGTTGGATCGTGATGAGACCCCTTGTTTTATAATTAAAATAATAATAATCCATTACCCTGGCTTTATATTAAGTAGAGGTAATGTAATCCTATTATTTCCCTATGATCATGGTAATCAAGATCATGATGAGACCTCTTATCTTTTAATTTTAATATATTTTTGAATTACACTCTAAAAAGAGTATAATTAATGGATGGGGAGAATCATTGACTCTTTAAGAGTTTTGGATGACACCTTAGAGTTAAATATGTTGAGCTACAAAATAGTCTTTACTTTGTTAAATAAAATGTTTCTTGACTGATAATAATATCAAAAGAATTTATGAAGTTTTGAGGTTAAATAATTTACAATCTCAATGGAAAATTATTTTAGATTTTCATGATAATTATCCAATTTTTTCAATTTTGTAATCATTTCTCTAAAAATTCCTACTTTCAAAGTGAAAAATCATAAAATGATTATATATGTTTACAAAAATCCAGAAGTATGTTATTTAAAATTATTTTCTACAGACCTAAATATGCGAATACAAATTTATTTTACAATAGAAGGAATTTTCTTGTAAGTGTTATCACTCCCCCCAACTTCCCAAGGCTGAGAGTGGGATTGAAGGAAGGTAACAACAGACCAACTTTTATGTCAGGTGGCTAGCCCTACCAAGACCAGAGAGGGCTCTATCAATGTCACTTTGCAGTAAATTAAATGACTAAATATTTAATGATATTAGGCTAGGTATGTAAGCTCAGTAAATAGATTTTTTTGTTTTTGTTTTTATGTGTCGAATGGAAATGATAGTAAGGAGACTAGGTCTAGGGTTTAAAGTCAAATTTCAAGGTCAAGTTGCAGAGAATATGGATGAGGCCAAGTAGGTAGCTTGAAATAATGCTTAGTTTTCCATTGTGTATAGGATGAAATGAAAGAAAATTTGAATGAGAATTGAGGTGAATTCATTCATTTAGAAGAACATAAACATATAATGTAAATCTTGTTAAAACGTAGCATGAAAAGGCATGTTTTCTGCTTATAAAATGACAATATAAACACATAGAAGCATGTCTATGAAAGAGGAAAGCATATCATTCAACATGATAAGATAAACATAAAGAGAAAGAACAAATTCTCCAAGGCATACTGCAGGATTCTCAATACAAATTTTTCAACATTATCTTTGATTTCATTCCAAAAGGCTTGTACAATAGCTCCACTATAAAGAAAAACTATCCAACCCAAGAAAAGACTAAAGTTGATCTACTTATAGAAAATATCCACAATTACACCTCATAGGGTCGAAATCCCATCCACAATGCATCATAAATACATGAGATGAGCCACTTCCTAGAATTTAGGGAGGTTAGAAACCATTCCCTCAAATTTAGCTAATGAATAGGAGTGTGAGTCCCCCACATTAAATTACATGTTTCCTCGTGATAAGATGTAAAAAACAACTCAATTACCCCAATTCCATCTCAAAGGACAACAAGACCTCGAAACTCTAAATTTTTATGGGCTTGACAAGTGTCCTGAGGAACCCTATGGAGATGTGTAACAATTTTTTGCAGATGCATAACATACTTTTATAGATGCATAACACTTTTTTGCAGCTGATTTTGAGGGACTTTTAGGACTTAAAATGTAAATATGAAAGATAGGTCAACTAGCCCTATTTGTCTAGTTTCTAGAACATCTTTCATTTTGAAAAATTACCCATGAAGGCCTCCAAAAATTGATTCTCCCAAGGTTACTCCATATGCATAACTGACTGTCAAAAATAGTCACAGAAGCATTGAAAACTAGTGGTTTTTTGGCTTTTTCTTCCAAACTAGAGATTTTCATGCAATAAGGGTTCCTGACCTATGATATACTCATAAAAATGCATCCAAACATGTAATTCATTCATCATTTTTATGCCCTAGTAACAAGTGTAACAACTTGGTGCTATGCATCTGTGAAGCTTGAATTTCCAGTTTAGTGCAAAAATCACTAAAAATACTAAAATCGCTCAAAAATTCTCCAAATTTGTTTTGTGGCACTTGTGGATGATGTGCTAAACAGCCAATGAAGCTTCAACCAACAAATCTAAACTATCCTTCTCCTTTAGCTTCATTTGAGCCTCTTTGAGCTTCATTTCACTTGTTTAAGCCAGATTTATGAAATTTTGTTCCTGGTACAATAATGATTGGCCATATGCCTTTGAAGGTTGTTGTCTCTTTTCAAAATATTATCCAAATTTCATTCATCCTTCCTAACCAAATTTCTCTGTCTTGATTGATCTCCATAGCTATTAGCTCATTAAAGGTCAATTGTTTAGGTGGATGAGCTAAATGTCTTTCTAGTTCTAGCGCCCTCTTAAGGCCTCTTGGCTTTGGCCTTCTTGGTTGTTTTTCAATATCCATGTCTTACATTTGATCAACATCTATTACTTGCTTTCCTTTACCTTTATCTGTCTCTAGGTATTCCTTAGGTTTAATTTGTATCAGTTGCTTCACCTTCCATTCCCAATTTTCTTGTTGTAGGAAAGTAATTTGAGAATTTGAAATGGATAAAATCTCCCTCAATTCTACTATTTCGTCATCCTTATCCTTTATGATCTCTTCAAATTATTTGTCCTCATATTTTTATGCCATGTCAACATCTGTGAGTGCTTGTCCATCATGTTGGTGCAATGGTGATTCAATCTCATGCATGAGTAGTTGCTCCTTTCTTTCTCTTTGCTTAGCTATAGTGTCAAGTGTAGGTACACTTTTCATGAATTTGGGAGTAAAGACCTATCTATTTCCCTTCTCATATGTGTGAGTGAACTCAAAAACCCTAGGAGCCTTTGAAATTTGAGTTTTCATGTTGGAAGAGCCAACCTCCATTGGTTGTGTTGATACTGATGGTGATGGTGTGCTATGCATGATAGGAGGACTAATGGTAGGTAATGCTGTTACTTTTTCCATGAAGGTTTCCCAAGTCATATTGATGGCTGAGAGATGATGTAAAACAATGATTTTGACTAGACCATGGTGGAAAATACTTGGATGATGATCTTTGTTTCTACTCTGAATCTTCGCAGTCATTCTAACCAAAATTCTGTACAAGTAATATGGCAAGTCAAGTGGTTTAGTAGAAGTAAAGTGCATCAATAATCTAATATGGTACATGTACAACCTAGAGAATCTCCCTTCACATGTCAAATATTTAATAATTAACCTCATCAAAGGAGCATATTTGTTAAAGAGGCAGGGAAAATTTTAGGGGCGAATTTTAGCCCAAAGGTGAATTTTAAGGGATTTTAAATTTTATTAGGGCGAATTTTTTATATAAAACCCATTTTTATAGTTTAATAAAGTTAGCCCAAAAAATATTTTAAAAATAATTAATTATTTAACATTAGCCCACCAAAAAAAGGGCGCACAAAACAAGAAACATGAAATTCGCCCCCGATTTTCCAGGTTTCCATGGCATTCGCCCCCGATTTTCCAGATTTCTATGGCATTCACCCCATTTTTTCAGTTTTCAGTGGTTCAGAGAGGTGGCTGGGCTTTGTGCACACCGATTTTCTAAGTTCTTGCTGGCTGAGCGAGGCCGACTCTCTCTGTTCCGTCCCTCTCTGGTCCATTAGGGCCTCCCATAGTTCGTATATAGCAGAGATCTGAGATACAACTGGAAAAAAATTGTTGATTGGTTGGATGGAGTTGCGAATACTGGAAAAGTGGAACTTGGTGAAGTCCAGCTTGCATCGTACCTTGCAGAAAGAAATCGAGCTACAGGCCACCCTTTCTTCCGATATGGTAAGTCATGATTATACATTAGTCTCTGCTTTATATGCATTTATTTTGTTGCCATGAATGAAGGTTCAAACTTCAAACATATACGGTGAGAACAAATACTTGTAGCTAAAATGGGGCTTCACAAAATTTCAATGTTGGGTATAATATTATTTCAACAGAAAATTTTGGCTTAGGGATTGTTTCATTATCATAATCATTTCCATTATGGACTTGACACAAAAATGCGTAGGAAACCTCTGTGAAAGTTTTCTTAGACATCTTCCAGCAGATTCCAGTGTCTAAATTTTGTTTCATATCTATAAAAACAAAAGTAATAATCTATATGACAACAGATAGAAGTTATTTTGGAAGCTCATACTCCACACCTATATGCATACCATACAAATAAAAAGTTCCTTCCTAATCATACATCTAGAGATAGATATGGAATTTCCATGTTTCCTCACAGTTGGAAGCACTGTTTCTAAAACTTGTACCATGTCCAAAACTTGTTTCCTTAATTCTAGTTGACATAGAAAGCAAGGAATAGCTGTGACTTGGTCTGAGAAGATAAACATCCCTGTACTTAGAAATTGTTTGTGGCATTGCTAGAGTATTTGGCATTTGCAATTACAACAAAGCACATGAGGATTCTTTTCTCTTTTGAATTACAGTAATAGAAATGATGCATGTCCCTTATACTGTGGGGAAATTGTTTTTAATTTCACATGATGCATCCCCACTTTTTCTTTGATATGGAATTTGTGTGTGTGTGTGTATGCATGAAAGTAGAAACAAAATATGCATAATTTCATATTATGATTATTATGTTTCAGTTTGTTCTCTGTACGATACCACCATTGACATATGATTTCAATGTATGCATAGAGTTTATTTGTTTAATTGGCTTCTTTTGATTGTCTATTCACTTTAATGTAATTTTTGTTTCCGTGTCTCTGCTTTCTAGACTGTATGATTCTGTCAGTTCCAGCCACTGGGTATGAATATTAAATCATAACGTTCTTCAGTGATCTATGTTTTTGGAAACCTTACTAGATCTTGTTTGTTATATCAATTTGTAAGACTGATGGAATTGAAACATAGGTCTCTTGTATCCCTGTTATTGTTTTTCTGTCCCTTTCAAAATGTTGGTATATTTCTATCTTTGTTGAACACATGAAATGATAGAAATGTTTAATTTCAGAAGTTGAAATATTACTTGTTTTAGGATGCTTCGTTTTGCATGATTATGCTATTCATTAGTTAAAGACTTAAGTGAAAAGCTCATTGCCATGAGGTATATGAAATCCTTGAAAGTTGTTCCTCGTTCCCAAAATCTGAAAGAGTTAGATGAGTTATATCATTCACTATTTGCAACCCTACTAAATTGTACATATATAAGTGTACCTTGTCCCTTTTCATTTCTTTCTTGCTGTACACTCTCATTTATGATATGCTTCCTCTAATATACGTGGCCTTACAGATGTTTTTAGAAAAAAAGTTATTTTTTCTTTGTGCAATGATGTTTAAACTTTATTGAATGGGAGATAGCTCATATAACATAATATCAAGACAACAACATGCTCAAAATTACCAGAACTAGTAGGTGATTGATTGAGAGTTATAGATGAGAAGATAGATAATATAATTTTATTAATGTTCAACAACTACCAAAAATATATGTAAATTACTAAATGGGACAAGGAAAGACAGTCGGTGACACTAAGTTGTAGGGGTGCACTGGGCTACTCAGAAAGCATAAAACAAATATGTGATTTAAATAATGCAATGACAGGAAGAGTGCAAGAAAGAAAAATCAACTGTCTGTTTGTAAGATGAGATGAGGATATGTAGAGTGAGAAGGAAAGTCTCTCACTGCATCCATTGTTGTCAAGGCACTGATAAAATATCTAGTGATGTTGTCTTGAGAGTGTCCAAGGTTTGGAGGACCTAGCTGGTGACCATGGGAGGCACGTGGGAGCCATGACAAGAGAGAGAGAGAGAGAGAGAGAGAGAGAGAGAGAGAGAGAGAGAAATAGTTTCCTAATATTGAAGGTCAAATGAAAGAATCTTATGATATGGGCTTGGTTCAGGCTAGAGTATTGATCTGGTCTATGCTAAGGATGGGTACTCCTCTAAACCCCAGTGGGAAGGAATTGATTGGAATTTTGACCTAGAACAATAATTATAAGGTATACATGGTATTACAAGCTTGGAAACTGCTGTGTGGAACACCAAATCTGTCTATTGCTTAGCACAACCAAGAACCGAAGTAGGCAGAAAGGAGGAGGTAATTAGTCTTATGGGGCAGTGTTTGGAAGAAACCTACAAGTCCCATTATTTGCAAGTTACTGCATCATGCCGTGTTTAGAGCCAAATACCTCCAGTTAGGATATTGGATGAAAGTGGAGTGGCGCCCTTATGAATCGTACACTTCGAAATAGATGGTGTTGTGGGAGATAACAGTGTTCGGCCTCAAGCGCATGCACAAACTCGCTTTCAGACTCCAACGCCGACTAATAACATAGAGGCACCGTGCTTTTCGCCAATTTGTTCAGCGATATGCACCTTCCTTCCCTTTCTCGATTTCAAAATCTCTGTTTCAAGATGACATTGATAAGTATTTCTGAAATTTTCAGCGAAAGAGATTTCACAATTTTGATTAATGTACTAAAACACATTAACAGCGAAATGCAAATTAAAAACTTGTGAAAGAGGGTATCCATAGTGCTACGAATATTTTAAATAAGCCCAACTTCGAATGGCTTTCCAATGATTTACAGCACAAGCATATACATCAAGTTCACAAAACATGCAAAATGAGTCATTGGCAGGCTCACAACCATTGTATCTGCATCTCTAGACAAATAGAAAAGCTAACCATGTTTGCTAGAAACATTATTCAATGTAATTCATATTATTGAATACCATTCTATGCAAATAAGCACAGAAGACAGTGAAATTCCCTTGTCCATAGGGGATTCAGACACAATTCGAAACATCAAAAGATACAAACATAAACATCAAAATATATCGACTTCAAGAACAGGAGTTTCCATGATCGGAATAAGCTTTAAAATATCCATTGTCACAACATAAGAGGTATATCAAAACACAGGTTTAATGGATTGCATAGATACTCCAAAATCTCAAAACCAGGATCACTAATCATTGAAAAGCGTCCAAAATTGGCAAAACAGTAAAACAGTGATTTAATGTAATAATGAGATGACGATTCCTGCTTTGTCCTTGAAAGTCTTACGATTTCATCCAGTTGTTAATTAAGAAAATGCAAATCAATCAACAAGAAGGTAATCTGCTATATCTGTCAGGTCTTTTTAGTTGCTTTTGTTGCCTTCTTTTTTGGTTGTGCTTTCACTTTATCCTTGTCTGCTTTGCCTATTGCATCTTTCACAGATTGCTCTTTGGAATTTTTTGCCACTTTTGAAGGCTTCTCTTCTTTGCTGGGAGATTTTCTCTTCTCTGTTTTAGTAGCCTTTTGTTTCTCTTCTGCAGAGTCCTTGTTTGACTGTTGGGATTCTTTGTTTGAATTCTTTTTAACCTTCTTCTCAGTTTCCTTTTCAGCCTTCTTTGGGGCATCCTTCTCTACCTTCTTTGAGGTGGTCTTCTTCTTCGATGCATCCTTTTCTGTGCTTGCTTTCTTCACACCTTTGTTAGCTTTGGCTTTTTCATTTATCTTTTCTTCATTGACTTCTTTTTTGGGCTTGGCTGGTTTTCGTTCCTTCTTTTCCTTTACAACCTTTTCTTCTTTGTCTCCCTCTTCTGCAGGTTCCTGCTGCTTTAATTTTTTCTCTATGTTCGTTTTGGCTTTAGTTTTTTGGGTCTCAGCTTCAGCTGCCTTAGCACCCTCTTCAGAAGCAACTTTCTTACTAGTCTTTCTAAGTTCTACTTTCTTTTGGTTCTTCAATTCATCCGACAGCTTAAACGAGGCCTTCACCTTGGTCAATTTACCCTGCTCACTCATATTTTTCAATTGCTTGTTGAGAAACTTTTTAAAGTTGGGTGACAACTTATCCTGATACTTAACTTGAAAGTATTTACAGATTGCATAATGACTTGATCCTGCCCTTTCTTTCAATGAAGATATAGCATCTATGATCATCTGCAAGAAAAAAAAGAATTATACAATTAAATTAATAGCACATTCAAATAACCCCAGGAGATTAAATCACAGATGCAATAGGCAAAGCAGACAAGGATAAAGTGAAAGCATAACGAAAAAAGAAGGAAACAAAAGCAACTAAAAATACCTGACAGATATAGCAGATTACCTTCTTGTTGATTGATTTGCATTTTCTTAATTAACAACTGGATGAAATCGTAAGACTTTCAAGGACAAAGCAGGAATGGTCATCTCATTATTACGTTAAATCACTGTTTTACTGTCACCAAATCCCCAATGGGTGAGATGAGACTGCCCCTTGAATTAGCGTTTTGGAACACAAAGTGCATCCTTGGGATGTCTAAGGGAGGTTGTTCAGCACTCAAGTGTGGGACAAGCATCCTCAATTAAATACTGGGCACATCAAATGTGGCTCCATCCTGTGTTTGGATGCCCTGTAGCAAGGAATGCTGACCCCTACTACATAGATTGTAATGCTAATATGAATTGTTATTCTATCGATGAGTCAAGAGATAAAGCTAGACACTAAGTCAAATCCATTGAGATATATTGGATGCTTTTAATATTAAAATGGTTAAATACACAGTAATTACAAGTAGACATCCTCATCTCACATATGCAAGGAGCATCAGCATGTCATCCTTAGCTCCAATCTCATGAGAGTTTACATATTTTCTATAGATTATCATCCTAGTTGAGAACTGAACTTCGAAGTCTGCCTAAAAGGCATTGATCTCTCCCATATGGAAAGGAGGTGATTTATCAACCCTCTGCATTGCAAGTGGGATCTCTTTACCATCTTTGAGCTTGAATTAAATATGAATGTACTATCCCTTGTTTATGCTTTGTCATGCATTAGTATGTAATGTTTCATTTATGATCATCAATCTTATCTTTTGCAGATATTGGATGGTTTCTTGTTATTAGATATAGTTTTGGATTTCTCTGTTTATCTAAATATGTTAAGAAATATCAGGTTCATAACATTGATTAGCCAAAAGTTAGTAGAAACTAGAAAAATGGTGAACCAGCTTCTCCAAGCTACACAAAATAAAGAAGGACCTACAACACATGTATTTTATGAAGTCAAATGATTCTGTTATACTATCTGTATGAACTCAAATGATTCTGTTATACTATATCTCTTAGTGAATTCTCTTACCAAACCCAAGAGTATTTGAATTCCAATATTCTACTTGAAGTGGCCCTTCACTTGCTCTTGAATACAAACGTAGTAGCAATTTTACCACATTTGGTATTTGATATGTTGCTCTTATCATTTTCTGATTTGTAGTAGCATCATATATGACATATTTATAATGATATCACCTGAGGCATGCCTGCTAAAGTAGACTGGCTAAAGAGATCATATTCTTTTTCTTTCTTCAGCTATTCTCACTGACTTTGGTTCTAGATTCTGTCATCTGTGGATAGAGCACGTTAACTTTATTGAGTTCCAATGTCTAGAACTTTAACTTTTAAGATATAATGATTGTTGGAATCAGTACAAAAATGGAGAAATATGTTCAAGTGTTGTATGGAATCTCAAGTTATATTATTAAATAATTTGGATAACTCATCCCTCTTTTTTTATTTCGTACTTCTGGAGTTCCCTGAATATTCAACATTTCCCTAAAATTGCATTTTCCATCAAAGGAAGAGTACTAGGTGCTTTGCTTTTTGTGGGATTATAATTTCAGTCCAACGCAATAAAAATCTAAAATGATAAATAACCGAGTTGATCTTGTGCCCCACAGATATTTCATTATCTAATACCGGGGGCCCATTTCTAGGTTTGAGATGTAGTCCTCTGACCTGTCCTGTGGCTTGCCTATCCCTAGTATACGACATTCATAATTACATCCATGCATTAGTAGTTACTGTTAGCAATGAGATTTCTTTCAAGGATAAAGGATTGATTGGGTGATAGACATTTCACCTGGATGGAAAACTTGTTTATTTGTGGAACATTTGCTTATTTCAGTGGCTGCTTCTGTGCTATCCTTCCACTACACATATAAAAACAATTTTTTGTTTCTTTTTGAAATGCACTTACAAACACTTGTTCTTTAGGCATCCTTTTTTAGTTAGAAGAAGCAATCCAGCGGCGGTGATGATAATTACTAATACTGTCTCTTTTCTGTTTAAATCAGATGGACTTTCAGATCTCGAGAGTTGTCCCCATTTTTCACAGTTATCCCAACTCATAATTCTATAGGACAAAGAACATTGCCACCTATTTTCAGTATTGTATGTTAACCCTCGACTATTTCTTCCTGTTACTTTGAAATTGCTTACTTCTAAGTGTTATTATTTACATCTTTTCTTTGTATTCATATTTGGAAGTTAACTCTTTTCCTGATATTAAAACACGTGAAAGTTTTAATCCGACAAAGATAAGAAAAAATAAATGCTTCTGTAGAACCTCATATTGTATTGCCATGGGAACATCTAGCATTAAAAATTTTGGGTGCTTTCTTTACAATCCTAGTTATATAGAAACTTGTCAGCGAGTACAAAATTGATAGTCAGATTGATATGAACTCTTATTTAGAGGTTAGATCTTGCAATTATGTAGTTGTCAAATTCCTTTATTTTCGGAGAGTAGAAATATAAGGCTTAACTTGCACGTCCTTGTTGTGTGCATTGCATTATGATAATTTACCCTATGCCTCCTTGCATCCCCTATCTTTTATCACTTTCATAATTCATAGATGTTACATACATCAGAGACCTGAGTCTTTAGTCTCTTCTATTTTTTTTTTACTGTTAATGCTCTTTAACACCTAATTTCATTTACATAGTTCTTATCCTCCATGTTAAGAACTATGTAAATGCATAGTTCTAAATGCATTAAGTTTTTATGACTTTGTTTAGCGTTCCTTCATTTACAGAGCCATGTTTGAGGCCTGCGAACAGTGAGGAGGGCTATATTTCATACAGTCCATTTGTTTCCATCAATTATTATTCTATTTTATTACTTCTACAAAATAACCATAGTTAATCTTCTGTTTTTACAAAAAACCATAGCTAAGTATGCATTTTGTTTGACCATATCCTTCTTTTGAGCTTCATAGGCTCTCTTGTGAATGGGAAGTGACTGGTTTAAATTTGACAATTTAAACTCCGTGCTGGCTGTTCATTCTTCTTCCTCTTGTTGATTGCTAACTTCCTACCGTGGTTGTCTTGTTGTCACGAGCATAGAATGTTGTCACATGTGTACAAGGAGAGCATATATTGAACTAAATGAATAGTCTTTTTCAAAACTGATCGTTCAAATGCACTTTGGGTTTTCATGCAGGAAATGAATGAGTGATTTCAATAACTTGAATTTCAGAGAATGGCATATTGGAGTGGTAAGTGGAATGATTTGAGTTTTTCTATTGACCAAGTTATACTAATCTAGGATTTTGCTTATTCAGTCTTGATGAATCTATGAATATCATGAAAAGTTCTTATATTGTGTCAATAGTTTATTTGGTTGTCCTATGATCAAAATTTCTTTTTGATAGCTCATTCAATTTATGGTACCTGTAATTTTCACTTTGCCCCATACATAGCTGAAATGAAAAAACCTTTGAAGGTTTTCCATTTTGGCCACATTAGAGAACAGGGAAATGAAAAAACATAAGGAAAATAAAAATCTAAAATGTTTTTATTTTTTTATTTTTTCTCCCATATTTTTTTTCAACTCAGATGAATAAATCTGTGGTGTTTTTTCATGGTGTTTACTTGAAGTCAACAATTTCCTATAGTACTCTCAAATAGAAAGGGAGATTCCATTATCAAGTACATCTAGAATCTATCCTTGACCTGTTTTAGTATGTTTTCCACTCAGCTTGATTTTCTCTGCAAGTCTATTTCACTAGTTATGAGAAATGCACAAGAAAGTCGAGAAATGGAAAAGAAAAACATTGGATGTGCAAAATATGGCATGAGCATGCATATAATTTCTTTAAAAAGTCTAAATTCCTTTTAAATCCTTAATACATCTTGTCCTTATATCTTTAGGTTTTCCTCCTTTCTCCAATATATCTTTTCTATTGTTAATGTTAATGATGGATCTATATAGCCATTATAAACATTTGGTGATTAGTATTTTTTGTGATTGTTCCTGCCTTCTGTCTCACATGGTTGTGTGTGTGCATGTGCTGTGATTTTTATGGCCAAGGCCTCAAATTTATATAACTTGTTTGGTAGCATTCATACCAAGTGGAATTCTCTAAAGCAAAACCTTCCCTTGGCATTTATTATATGTGTAGGTTGTTATCTTTATTCCTCTATCTTATATCTAATCCTCGGTCTTTGAGTAAAATTGCTACATTTGGTAAACACCAGATTACAATTTCTTATCGACTAAGGAATGCCCAGTCTCAATTTATTTGTGTTTTAATCCTGTCCTTATGAAAACAATGGTTTACCTTTTTAGGATTAGTTTTGTCTTTTCATCAATATTGTTGTTGGTTAACTGTTTCAATCGTGTTGTTTGTTCACTTTTTCAATTGAAATGGCTAAGATAAAGCTACCTGCATTAATATCTTATTGCTAAAAAATTTTGTTTTATCAAATCTTTTACTTCTTAGATCGGTTGAAATAGTATAGTACCATGAAGTATTGCTTTTAGTCTGCTGTGGATTGCTTCAGATGATTTTCTGTTCTCATTCAGTTTTTTTCTGCAATGGTGTGGCAAGTGCCCCCTCTTGAGGATAAACACAGTCTAAAAAGTTCCATTCTTGTATAGAATGATGAACTATATTTGGCATCTCTTGGGCCTGAGTAAACACCCAGTCCTGCACATGGTTTCCCATGTTTGCTTTTAGACTGTGAAGGGTTTTGTGTACCAACTGATCTATTTTTTTGTTTATTGAATTACCTAACGAAATGTTTTGCTTGCTTTTTCTAAGAATGATACTTTCCCATCTTCCATGCTGCCAACCAAACTTGCATTCTCAAGTTGCCTAGTGTCAATTGCATGCACATTGAAATTTGGGTTCTATTTTATTGCTTGGCTCATACAGATAAAGTGCTTTTTTCAGCGTACTTCACAGTCTGGATGTGAGGATGTTAACAGGCCAATGGTGGTGGTAGTTCAGCATCCTGGCGCATCAAGGGAGGAATTTACTAAAGGTTCAAATTGTTCTAAAGCAGGATCTGAATATGCCTTAAAGTCCTCCCTGTCCAGTTTCAACATGTCAAGTGGCAAAAGCTCTGCATTACCCAGAAGTCATTCATTGTCTTTGGTGCCTGATTCTGGTTTATGTGAAAACTCACAGATCCCTTGAAAGTAAGTTCTTGATCATGTTCCAAGAAGCTGCAAGAGGAATTAGATACTACAAGAATGAAGAAGGTAGTTTTTTTCCCCGAGGCAATGAATGTGAGAATGGTATTCGGCTAGTACATTGGAAGTATTTGTGGATATGAAGGGCTTCATGAAAATTTTCATTATTTCCCTCTGACAAAAGGAATATGAAAGAATGTGCAAGGAACCCGATGAGGGAAATTTGGAGCACTAAGCATTTATGTCCAGCCAAGCAGTTGATAGTTTTAACCAAACCTTACAAAGTTATTCTCCTATCAGTAAATGGGAAAGATAAAATAGCATCATATGTAGGTGCCTCACTGCCTTGATCAGTTTCCTTTTAGTTTAAACATAGATGAAATGAGAGAGTTCTATGTAACGAGGTTGTATATTGTTCACAGGGCAAAGCAAACTTGCCTCCTTAAATGTTACGTAAATCGGTGGAAGAAAAATAAATGATGGGAAAAACAAATTGTCTTCAATTTATGGACTAAGTTTGGTTTTTTTCTTGTACCCTCTTTATTTCATTGAACTTTCATAGATTTCACGTCGAAGCTAAACACAAATATACATGATTTGTAATTTTTGAGCAAGCAAAAGCTCGAGTGTTAAAACATAACTCCATGCTTATTCGGTTTCTACATTCTCACCAAGTGGCTTGGATGGTTCTGTTCCTAGCCCCTTCGGACCATGGTTTGGGAGGTACGTTATAAAAAATGTTTTCCTAAATAAATCAAGATGATTTCAGGAAGATAATCTCTTATGGAACATATCAATCATCACTATTTAAATAGTGATTAGCAAGTCGACGAGAGATATCTTACATTGACATCCAAATTGATTGCGAGTATATTATTTTTTTCTTTCCCCGTATGGCGATCGAGTCACATTAGAGCTCAGTTATAATTTTAGCACTTTAAAATTTTATTTTTTAATGACTAGGTGGAGCCTAGGTCGGGAGTTAGCATCAATGCGAATGGAAGAATGATCTGCTCACACGTGAGATGTTGTCATAGGATTGTACAATTTTAGTCAAGCCTAGATGCCCATGGAAATTTTTTATTCCTTAGAAGGGCTTCCCATCCTCAATCCCTCTCTATGAGGTTTCAAAAAATGACCCGATGAAGACTAAACCCCACACAAAGCAATGGATCTACACTCATGGGTTTTATCATTTTAGAATTTGTTTGTTTGTACCATTGTTGATGTCTAACTATAGTTGTTCTGCACTTATGGAGTGGAATGTAATGGAAGTCTTAGTGGTGAAAGCTAACAGATGGATTCCCTAAATAAGCCGAAAGAACGAAAAGTTTGGGCAGGGCTAATAAAGGGTTTAAACAACTTGCGTGCATCGTCGAGGGCTGAAGCCCCGAATCCAATAGTTGGTTACAAATTTCCGTTGCGATAAATATGGGATAGTGCAAAGCATAATTTTGAAGATTAGTCTAAGTTGACTCATACCTAATCAACTCAGTCAAGTTGATTGTTGGTTGAACGGCTAATTGTTGGTTCAATGGACAGAAGGTCTTGCAGGCACAAATACCAAAGGGAAAGATGGAGCCCATCATGGGGTAATCTTTGTAATTCTCCATCACTGCTACCTTCCATTCTTCCTCAAACTCATCTCCAACCTCAATATCAGTTCTAGTAGTAGCATGAGAAACAACACTACACTTAACAGAACTAGAAGAACGTGTTTTCCAAACTACACGAAAACTACTTCCCTCACGAGTCACCATGTGTCATGCTTGGTCTCGCTGGTTCTCTTCCTTCTACTCCTGGTTCAATTACCATATCTTCATTGTAACCAACACCCCGAACTCCACTAGACAACGATTCACCATTTTGTAGTACTGATTCGCCATTTGTACTGGTGATTCGCCATGATTTTACAGGATAATATAAACTCGTGAGAGATTCGCCAAAAAAATATATATACATATTATATTATTAATAAAATCGCCTTCCATTCTTCCTATGTATCATGGGGATTCGCCTATTTATTATATATATAAACTTAGGGGGGTTCTTAAAATTTTCCCTGATCATTGGTAGGAAAAAACCAAAGATCAAACCGAAGGGAGACCTTTCCAGGGGGGTAGCAATCAACAACACCACCCACGATCACAAGCTAGGGGCAATGCTAGCTTAAATAAAAACCAGGAACCAACCAGTAACTCTCAAAGGCAGAAAAAGATAAACAGTCTAAGGACCAATCATTCTTGTGCCATATGTGGGGATTATGGTCATTACACCCACCATTGTCCCGAGCTCCCTGATTTGAATAGACTTCATGGAAGTAGGGGACAAGGGGGGAAAAAAAAAACTTGGAGTTATGTAGAAACCTTTTCCCCACTAAGGAGTAGTTAATACTCAGGAACATAAACCATCCAAAAAAATAATGTTGGAGGGAACACTCAAAACAGTTGTGACATATTCATGGCAGGAGAAGATTTATTCTTGAAAACGCAAAATAGAAATTATGAAGCAACCCCAGACACCAATCCAATAGGTGGAAACACAATCAAACACATAACGCCATTATCAATATATAGGGCACCTATTGAGCTAATGCCAAAATTGGCAAAAGGTCCCATGAGGCACGTATAATATAATTTGAAAGCTACTCACAGTTATCACATAGCGGATGACTTAGCCCAGTCTCCCTAAGTTATGTCAGCATTAGAAGTCCTACAATCTTTCCCAACCCAACGGAAATCCTTACTTTCCGCATTAGGCGCGATCGACCCCTCAGATTCTCGCTTAATGGTATTCTACTTAGATAACGCAAGACCTCATCTTTATTATCTAGTCACTTTTCAAATCTTGGTTTCAGTCCAGAACATCACCATTCACCATTCCATCGTGGATGAAGGAGAATCCACATGTATCATGTCAAAAATAGTTTGGAAAAAATTATGATCACTGGAACTGAAACCATCTGATATCATGCTCAGATCATATGATGGGCACCCATATGCCCCGGTAAGTATTTTTCAAGATGTGCTGGTACATCTTGCCGACAAGACTGTGCTCATTGACATTGAATTATTAGATGCACAACTAGTCTATAACATCCTTCTTGGACATAGTTACATGTACACAATGACCGCAATAACATCCATTGTGTTTAGAGTAATGATGTTCCCCTACAACAGGAAAATCATTACTATTGATCAACTCGTTTATTATGAGAAGAAACATATAACCACCCTCAATAGCATGCTACCATTGGTATATTAGAGTACAGAAGTGGTAACCACAAACACAGAGTTTTCTCTAAGTAATTTCAAACCATCCAATTTCCTTGGAACTTATCTGGTAGAACCTTGTGTATTACCAAGAGAATCTTCAGCACCTACAGGAGCTGTTGTATGCCTGATGAGTTCATAAAACACCAAATGAATTTAGGAACCAGAGACTGATACCATAGATATCGTCACCACCAACTTATAATTTCTACCATATGCCATCACTGGAACCCCCTTCTTGCATACCCCGCTTGGTTATATATCACACTAGGTCATGGAAACCCTTACATTACCTAACATTGATTTCATGATTTCGGTCTGGTATTTAGCCGCACTATCCATGTCAGTAAACTCAGGAATTACCTTTACATATATCATGACTATCACCTCTACAAAGGTCATCATAACTCCAGAAACCCCCATAGTGACACTAGTCAACGTCATGAAGAGGGGAAATAGAAAACGAAAGAAGGTGGACACCCCCAAAGTCCCTGGGAAATATCCACCTTGTCCACTATGCAACATAGTTGGACATCCTTCCAACATTTTCCTAGAGTTATATGAGCTAAAAAATCTTCTACATTCCGAAATAATGACTGCAACCCCAACTCGAAACAAATGAGAAGGGTCACCAACCACCAAGGTAAGGAATTACATACAAACCATGCATGCACCATATGTGAGTAGTCTGAGCATTATACCCATAATTTCTGAGAAATCCCTCAATATAGGGATGTGTTATATGCATTAGTGAAATCCAATTCGTAGGGTTCATCCATCCAAATAGGGGAGGACAGATCCAAAACCATTCTATACATACGAGAAGAAATAGCATCATGATCATAGCCCATAAACCCAACTATGCAGAAACCAAGAAGGCAAACAAAGGGTACACCTTATGTCCCATTCTATGGATTGTGTGATGAACTTGATCATTTGATCACTCAATACCCCAAATTAAGGGCATTTAATCATTCATACCAATCCCCCACATTACCCAAAGAAACTTATCCAGATGCAGATGACATACATGTGAGATCTGTCGAAGTAACCATCATGTACATTTTTTTCCTCATATCCATCGTTTCTGAATTATGTTAGATTTCATGCATCAGTTCATCACTAAAAATTCTGTCTTAGAAAAATTCTGAATTGCTGAAAAAAACTACCACGAGATTGGCTACTCCATTCTGGAACATTGTATTGACACATGGCCTGACACCCTTCCCATCCGCCAAAAACAACCTCAATTACACCCTCCCAAGGCTGAAGCAATCAAGCAGGAGATATATAAACACCACAATGCTGGGTTTATATACCTAATCGCTTACACATCTTGGGTTTCCAACCCTCTACCCATCATGAAAAAAAGGGAAAAATTGTGTTTGTACCGACTTCCGCAATCTGAAAAAATTCTATCCCAAGGAAAACTACCCCACACCATTCATCGACCAAGTCATTGATGTGTATGCCAGTCATGAGGCCTTTTCCTTTATGAATGGGTTCTCAGGGTACAATAAAATTCAGATTCATCATTTGGATCAGTACAAAACTGCATTCACCACCCCTTTGGGTACCTTCACATACCAAGTTATTCTGTTCGGCCTAAAAAATGCAAGGACCACCTTCCAATGGATAATGAACTACATATTTCATGCCTTGGATTAAATCATCCTCAGCTATTTGGATGACCTCATGGTGTAGTCCAAGATTCATGTTAACCATTTTGAAGATCGACGCCTGGTTTTTCAGAGATGTCGACAATATAGTCTACGCTTGAAACCTCTCAAGTGTGTCTTTTGCGTCAATGCTAGAAGATTGCTAGGATTCATTATTTTCCATCAAGGTATTAGATTCAGCCCTATAAAACTCTAGGAAATCAAAGAAGTACCACCTCCCAAAACATTGAAGCAATTACAAAGCTTTCAGGGTAAAGCCAACGTATTACGACTCTTTTTTCCTGACCACGCCACTTATGTGCATGGCTTCTAGTGTCTCCTTCATCAAGACATTCCCTTCCAATGGGATGAACATGCCCATAAATCATCTGAAGAATTAAAATACACTTTGTCTTCCACTCCTTTGATCAACCCACCTGACAACAACAAATATTACACCCTATATCTATATACGTCAGACGCAACCATCGCGGGGGTTCTATTCCACAATGGACTTGAAAAAAAGGAACACATAATCTACTACGTAAGCAATAACTTAGCTAGGCATGCATTAAAGTATGAGCCAGAAGAGAAAGTGACCTTAGCCCTACTACATGTAGTAAAAAATCTTCGGCACTATATCATCCTTCGAACCACCATTGTAATATCAGCTATCAACCCCATGATATATTTTCTCACTCATCGAATGATGAACCCTAAATACGCCAGATGGATATTTATACTACAAAAATATGATATGTAGTTTACCTCCCCTAAAATAAAAAATACTCTCGTCCTTGTCGAATTCATCATTGATCTCTCCATCGAGACCCAAGGATCCCCCATTAACGATATGCTACCTCATGAACATTTTTTCTTAGTGACCATGAAGGACCCTTGGTGCGGCGATATCCTCCCCTTCTTATGAACTCAAAAGTTTAGACCCCATCTCACTCGTGATGATTAAATATGCATAGACCATGAGGCCCCGAGATACCTTCTATTAGGGGACATATTGTACCGATGAGGCATCAATACCATCTTACGTCAATGCCTTACTCACGACTAATATAGGCAAGTTATGAATGAATACCATAGTAGGGCTTGTAGTGACCACTTATCAAGAATGAACACCACCAAAAAAGTACTACGAATCAGTTATTTCTGGCCCACCCATTTTCATGATTGCATTTAAGCAGTCAAGAGGTGTGAGTGATGTCAACCCTACACTCACAAGGAGTGAACCCCTCCATTTCCCCTACATGTCTTCATTGTAGTAGGAGGATTTTGTAAATGGGGCATTGAATTCACAGTGTGTAACCCAACATCATCAAGAAACCACAAGGACATATTTGTGGTTGTCGATTATCTCACCAAATGGGTAGAAGCCATGCCCACATACAACAACACTGCTGAAATTGTGGCATGATTTTTCTTCAACCCTGTAATAACATGGTTTGGTGTTCCCAAGGAATTGGTATCAGACCATGGGAAGCATTTCGAAACAAAATATTCCAATAACTATCCCGGCGCCTTGGTTTTACACATGAGTTTATGTTGAGGAGGCAAATCCCCTCTGCGGACAGAGGCGATCCCTACTAGCCCAGCAGGGGTCTAGCAACAAACAAACAATGCTATGACGCAAGCTCCTAATTACGAATGAAAGACTTGGAATAGAAGCCTACACGGATTCCAACGCTATGATGCTGAAGAAGAAGTGTCCCCGTCCCTTCAGCCACGGCGAATCACAATCCTTCCACGATCTCCGCGGATGAACACCGCACATAGAAGAAACGAACAGATACTAAAGCATAGGAACCCGAGCATACGTAACTAAACATCGGTCGAGAAAAGATATTACTCGCATTAACATGATGGAAAACGGAGTGGAACCATAATCATAGTCATCTATTAAGTAATAAAAGCGAATAGAAGTTACAACCAAGTTTCGACGTCGCAGCCTTCCTTCGAACGGGTCTCCGGTCGTCCACGTCTCGCAAAGCTCGCCAAGGAAAGGGAAAAACCTCTCGAGTCTCGTAACAATGGTCTCCTCGCTTGAATGGGCCTTAAGGGGAAAGAAGGGGATTCTTTACGGCACAAAGGCACTTGGGAATAGGGAGATGCAAAGCTTCGACACTTCAAGACTAGCTTGCCATGGATGCGAGCAGGGCTTTTTATAGATGGGGGAAGGAGGGAGTTGGGATCCCTATTATTATGGGATTGGCCCTATCAACAAGGAAGGTTCCATGCGAGGTGGCAAAACCAATTCCCTTCCATAGAACTCCCGCGACCCAAACCTCCCAACTCAAGATAGGCGGTGGTTTGTGAGTTTGTTTGAACTCAACTTCCGCCATCCATATTTAAAAAACGAGTCCCTAAAATGGGTAGGCGCGATTCTGCTGCTCTATGACAGAGCGCCAAGTGACGCGACCTCTTTACGGGATTTCCCCGATTGGCGCGAGCACTGAAAGCGTCTACCCGCGCCAATGCAAAAAGAGCTGTTTTTCATGAGTTTTCCAAGGAGATGTCTCAAGGAAAATGAAGCTCATACTCGAGAGGGATGCATTGATGATGTTTTCAAGGCATGATAGTGTTCTACAGGGTCACATAATGGGTCCTCCATTGTGCGGGACGGGGAATGGTAGGGACGGTGACAAATTACTATGTAGCAGATGCCCCCTAAAGCATGAGGCCGAGAGAGAGAGGGGTGAAATGCTTTACGAGAACATGTCCAAGCGAAGGCCCGCCGTCGGAAAACACATGCGAAAGATACAAGCGATATCTCAAGTACATGATGTATATATATGGTATGGACGCAGCCATCCGAACAGAGTATGCTATAATCCGGATCCGGGGTATGGGCGCGGCCATCCAACTAAGATCAAACAAATAGACTCGGGTATGGTCGCAGACCATCCAATCGGTGAGTCATGTACATAATGATAATAATCCACAATCGTGGCTCTAGATTACAACGAGACACAATCCGGGGTCTTGCGCTCCATCTCGACCCCAAACAAGTACAAGTTCGAGCATGTGAATATGTGAGCTGATGTCGAACATGCAAGAACATCGTCGATTACCAGCCAATGATGAAAGCCGTTACAGACGTCGAGGAGAAACCACCAATAATGACAATGGTCCTCAAGGTACTACGGGTACAATCTACGGCGTGTGAATAAATGAGTTGACGTCGAACACCCCGTGAGAATCATTCGATCGGAAGTCAATGATGTAAACTTCACGTCGAATGCGACAGAACACCGCCATTGAGGCATGCGGAGCTCCAAGGTACCATTAGGAGTCTCTAGACCAACTTCACGGATAATGAGTTGAAGTCGACGGGAAGTGACCTTGATCAAAGGTGGGCCATAATGATTCTCACATCATCGACACGAGACAGAGAAACATGATGTTTTGTTGTGAATCGGGATCATATGAGGAAACAGCAGAGGAAGGTTGATATTTGCGGAGGCCAACTTCTCTTGAACACATGAACGAGCACGACAATGGACTTGGCGGTATTTGACATCAACGGATCGGAGGTCATGGTGGCGAGGCGGTGAACGGATGAGAGGTCAAAAGAGATTACCCAAACCCATGGAGGCAAAGTGAAGCAACGAGATGAGATGTCCCCAACCCGACACGAATGCGGACAAGTGCCATGTTCAAGAGCGACATACGCCGACGACAACGACGATGGTTCCATTTTTCCCCCACCATTTACGGTGAGTACCCCAATTATTTTTGATAACAAGCTTGAAGGGGATAGCATATGCTTGTGATATAAGTCCGCCTATCGGGACGAATCCATCCTAGTGCATTTAACGAGTCCTAGGAAGGAGAAACTCGGAGAGCGTCATTTCGACGAAATCCAATGTCATCGGAGGTTTAACGAGTCGACAAAGGAAGAACTCGGCGTCTTTTCATGTTTAGAGAGTTTGAAAAAGACAGCGGAAAAGAAAACTCCACGAGTCCCTTTTCGTAAATAGATTCCCCGGATCCGAAAAGGTAGAAAACAATATCACGGAAAACCTCCTAGTCGCGATAGGCTAGGGTATTCCTTTTTTCGTAATCAATCCATCCAGACCACGAAAAAGGGTTAAACTTATATGCGGGTGAATGTCGATTCGTGTCCATTTTAACGAGATCGAAACGACAAGGGCCTCGGCGATCTTTTCATATTTAGAGAGTCGAAAAAGAAGTCGAAAGATGACTCCCGGAGTGACTTTTTTTGTGTATTTACCGAGTCCGAAAAAGTATAAAATACAACTCATGTCCACCTTTTAAAGTCGCAAAAACCACGCCGTCGCACATACCAAGCAAGCGTAAAATCCATTTTCGACATAATACATGCAAATATTTGACAAAAAATAACTTTTAAAGCTCATTTAACGTGAAAAAGTTATAAATATGTCTAATTGGTAAAAAAATGAAATTACTTTTTACTATTTACCTTGTGGAAAGCAACAGTGGTCCATTTGGAGCGTAATTTTCCGACGGTGATTGCGACCAATCCGAGGCAACCATTCGGCGTCTCGTACGTCACGGGTAAGCGCTCCTTTTCCCTTCATTTCCATACATTTTTTAATGATTTCCCTTCATAAATCAGTTACGTAAGGGCACTTTTTAAAAATTTTAGGGCCGGGCCCGGTGGCGCGGGTATCGGGCACGGACCCGCGCCACCGAGCTCTTTTTACCAAAAGGCCGCCACAGCGCTGACTACATGATCGCGCCGGCGGGCAGACCTAAATTTTCGCCTAAAATTCCGATATTTACACCAAATTTCTTGAAATTTGAAGCTCACCAAAGATCTAATCGGGGGGTTTTTGACCTTGTGAATGCGAGATAAACACTCAAAATGGCAATTGAATGGAAGGAATGAGAACACGGGAGATGAGGATGAAGAGGCCATGCAAAGCCGGGCTTGCATGAAGCGCTACGAGAGGCTAGCGGATTGAAAACGTTCTTCCTCACGCCATGTTTACGAGCTCGGCCCAGAGCTTCTCCAATATCTAATCAACATTTCGGGATGAAAATGACCAAGTATTCGAATACGAGACCAGGTCTTTGGAATTGGAGGTCACACGACATTTATTTCATTCTTGGATTGTCCCGCGAGAGGTCCAATCCCTGTATCGGCCCGGGAGAGCAGAACCATCGGGGAAAATATGGAAGAGGTAATGGCGCGGGTGTGCTGAGGCACAAACGGGATCGGGGGAGGTAAGAAAGTATACATCTCCACCATCCCCTGATCTAGCACCGAGAGTAGTTCTCCACACCATTACGCGGGCTGGCTCGGGTCGCCGGAGCTCCGCACGAGGCTACAAAGACTCAACTCTGTTAGCCTCGAGAATGCATGGGTCCCCGCTCGTATGATTGGGCAACAATCTGTGACCATAAATATGAAAAGGCAGCTCACAAAGTGCAAACGAGGGAAACCGAGAGCGGTTTGGGTATGGTTCCATCTTGGTATCGTTCATTCAGGGAACGCCTACCAGCCTTCCGAGGCCAAGAGGCCCATGTGGCGAAGTCCGGTACCACGAGAGCCGCGAATGGCTCGCTGGGGCGACAGCGATGCCCGAGATCCGGAGGTGGCCAGCGGGATGTCTCCCGGGAAGCCGAGTTCTTTAGGTGGCTACGGCGCCAAGCGATCGTTGTGGAAGATTGGCCCTATTCGAAGCGACTTTACGGGAGACCCGGATCTCCCACTACCCGAAGGGGATGAGCCGGGGACGAGGGAGCTGGGTAAGACCCCAAATTTTTGATTTCATGTTTATATGTTTTTTTTGTCAATACACACTTGTCTTAACACAATTATATATGCATGCGAGATGTAGGACTCGAGAGGCGCCCAGGGATGTCTCCTATCTCCCGAAGGACACAACTCGCCCCTCGAGATCCGGGGGGAAGGCACGGAGGAGAGGCACCGAGTCCCGAGAACCTCGAGGGGGATTGCCCATGGGATCCCCGGACTATGCCCGGCGCGACGTACCGATGGAGTACGGCGCCATACGGTGGGAGTCCCAAAGCCAGGCTCCACCGAATCCCGAGGCGGCTAGTGCGTGCAGTGACGTGCTATCATGAGCACCATGCGGATTAGTCTCTAGGATTTAGCTACACCTATTTTTTTGAGAGACACGAGTGTCTCAGGGATGTATTAAGACAATTATGTATATTTTTTGAGTTTTATGCGACACACTTTATGTAAACATTTCGATATCTATATATATACATATCTATTTACGGGATGAGTCTTCTTTACATGTGATGATGATTTATAAATTGCGCAAATGCGTGTCTAACACCAAATTTGCTACTGCATCCGTTAATGTATTCAAATGCCTGGGTATATGATGATATGTAATGTATTCAAAATTCCTTTCCGTAATCGAATACGCAAATACAATCGTAAAATGGACGGGTTTCTTACCGAATAGTGCCCGTTCAGATCGCAACACTACTAAGTCATGAATCTAGGTACACGAGCAATTCACGGATACCAAGGGTTTCTTGCCTCGATTAATAATTCCAACACGGCGCTATATTCCGCGATATTGTTCGTGGTACGTCCTAAACATACACCTTGCAGTCAATCAACTCACCGGCGAGGATCGTGGATTACCCGTGTCGCGGAAGAGCAGATTCTGAGTACTGCGGGAGGCACCATCCGCGAAACCAACAAATGGATGAATATACATACGCACAACCTGGGAAAGACCCGATCAGCGAGAAGATGTTTACAAAGCACACCACACCATGCACACAAATGACAATCACACACCTATGTACACACACCACACCAAGAAATCATTTTCAGGCGTAGTACTTCTTAAGGTACGGCCCATTTCAAGGCTGCGCCAATGGAACTCCTTCGTAATCTATAACCTCGTAGGCCCCATTTTTCAAAACACGTTTTACAATATAGGGACCGTGCCACATAGGTCGGAGTTTACCGGCTCCAAGCTTATCATGTGCTCGATCATACAAGAGGACGAGGTCTCCTTCGATGAAAGAATGGGGAGAAGCAGTTGATAAAAATGAGATTTGACCCTCTTCTTTTGTGCTTCGATGATCGAAAGCGACTAGACGACGGGTTTCATCCAACCGTTCGAGATACGAAGACGTTCTTCCTCGGGAGAAGTATCCGGTAAGAGCTCCACGACTAATTTGAGCGAAGGAATTTCACATTCAACCGGCAAAGTAGCTTCCCGGACCATACACCAGTTGGAATGGTGTGAATCCGGTTAGCACTTTAGCGAGATGTTCGGTACGCCCCGGAGAGTCGAGAACAATTGGAGATGCCAACTGGACTTATGAATCCCAGCTCTGTTCGTTGAAGCATGGTGACCAAAACCTTGTTCATTGCTTCAACTTGACCGTCGCTTGAGGGTAGTATGGCGTTGGTAGTAAAGCGTGACGCGAGGCCATACGCAGCTGTCGAGCTCCGCCATCATGTAATCGCGGAAATGAGTACCCAGTGATCGGTGACGATAGCTTGAGGAACCCCGAATCGTGCAATAACATGGTTGAATAAAAATGAAGCGGCTGCGTTCTTCCGTCGCACGTTCTTCCGTCGGCTAGTGTAGGCATCGCCTCGGCCCACTTAGTGAAGTAGTCAACGGCGACAATGATATACGCATGCCCCCCGGCCGAGTGAGGGTTACACGTCATAAAATCCACGCCCCATTTTGCGAAAGGGCCAACGGTAATAACGGGATGCAAAGGCAACGGCGGCGCGCGCATCTTGCTTGCTGAAAAAATCCGGCATGGATGACATTTTCGGATCTGCGATGATACAATCCTTGAATATAGAAGGCCGGAAATAACCTACCCTTAGAATCTTTTGGGCGGTGGCATATCCCGGACATGTGTACGCCACGGGCGCCCACTGTGGCATTCATTCAAGACTTTCTCGGCCTCGTCAAGGGTAAGGCATCGTCGGAGCACCGAATCTACTCCAATACGATATAAGGTATCTCCTACTATGCGGTAGGGTTGGGACCCCGGTGCCGACTCGACGGCGTGCGGCTTTATCCAACTCGGACCGAAATGTCGCGGTGCGAAGATACACTATGATGTCACCGTACCAAGGATCACGAGTATCGATAAGAAACGAGGCGTTTCGTCCGGTATATGATCTTCAGAGTGTTCGGGAATAGAGTCCGTAGGGAGAGAACATATCAAATCCGCGAAGATCCCGTTGATTTAGTTGACTTGGCGGTGGTAGAATTCCAAGTCAAACTCCTCTGCAGATCACGATCCATTTGGAGTACTTGCCCCCCTAGTAATTGTCTAGAAAGAATATACGTCATAGGGTTGCGATCTCGAAACCCACCTGTTATCGTGCGCAAAAGGATGTAATGGCGAAACGTTGTACGTGCGTGTACGGTCTGCTAAGGCCAACTTCTCAACATGTGCATAACGCGTTTCCCGGGTCGAGAAGGTTCAGAGATAGGTAATAAACAACATGTTCGTCACCGTTTCCGTCATCCCGCACCAAGACCATGGCGATGGTGCTTAATGCGGCGACTAGATACAAAGTAAAGTCGCGGTGGTAGTCCGGAGGACGAAGCAACGGAGCATTGACGAGCAATGTCTTCGACTTCTCAAAGGATTCTTGAGCGATTTCGTCCCAATGAAAGGGAACATTACTGCTTTAACAAACGAGTGAATCCTTTGGCCACCTCGGCGTAGTCGGGATAAAGCGCCTAAGAAAATTCAGCTCTCTCTGCAGACTCTGCAGCGATACGAGGAAGAGGGTGACGGGAGATTTATGATGGCCTCAACCTTTAGAGGGTCAAGGCGAATTCCGTCTTTCGAGACTATAAAGCCCAAAAGACGACGAGAATCGACGCGAGAAGACGCACTTATGAGGATTGAGCCTAATATTGTAGCGTACGCAACGAAGGAATATACGGCGGAGATGCTCGGGATGGTCCTCTCGCTTACCCGAATGGGGCTGGCAAGTCGTCCGGGTAGGAGCTGGATGATATGGCGAATATCATGAAAAGCATAGGACATCGCGCACCGGAACGTGGCACCCAGCATTTTTAAGCCGAACGGGGAGTTTTTTTGTACGCGAAAGTGCCCCACGGATAGATGAATGTGGTCTTATGTTGATCCTCAGTGCAATATTGATCTGGTTGTAACACGAGAAACCGTCCATTAAGGAATAGATCTCACTCCCGGCGCAATCGTCGATGATTTGGTCGATAAACGGAGTGGGATAATTATCCTTAGGACAGGGCGCGATTGATATCGCGATAATCTACATAGACTCGAATGGTACCACTGCTTTTTTATCGACGGACGATATTGGACACCCATTCGCAAGGGTGATCGGATAAATAAACCCCGCGTTCGAAGTTTTTCAACTTACGCTTTGATAGCGGCGGCTTTCCGAGGATGCATGGGACGTAAGCGTTGGCGCACGGGTTTCGCACCCTGGATAGGTTGGAATCTCGTGGACGAAAATACTAGGATCAATTCCCGGCATTTCCTCGTAGGACCATGCGAAAACATCTCTGAATTCTTTAAAAAGTTCCGTATAGACTTGAATCTCTCGGGAGAACAAGTCACACCCACATGAATGTTCTCAACAATCCCTGGTTTAACAGAGATGTTGATAGGAACAGTTTGAGTAATGTTACTCGGGATTACCCTCCGAAAAGACCTCGTGCGTCAAGATCGGTGTTTGAAGAGGAGGGGAAGGAACTCGAGTAGCATAGCGCTCCAGTGATCGCCGTAATTGCCCCCAAGCTAGGCATAAACGGAGCGATGATGCCCATCACAGGGGTAGCTCCTCAAGAGACATAGTTTCAATGATAGCCTCATCGAGGGAAAAGTCTCTCTAAGAGGATCGGGGTGAATCGGCTCGACCAAGCCGGGGGGATTGTGAGTAGATGTCAAGAGCCATGCTCATCGGAGCATGCGTCGAGGAGGTGGAGGGTCCGATGCGGCAACAATCTCCACAATGAGCTGATCTCTATCGGCGTTAAAGGCATGGATTCTCCAAACTCATATACTGCTCGGGTGTAGGAAATAAGCCGGGGGTCATCGAGTCTGGACAACATGTTGACTTGAGCGGTATCCGTGGTGGTGCGGGGAATATACCCATGAGAACGGGGTCCTTGAAAAGACCCGAGTCTATGCTTCGTCAGGGGATTCGGAATTTGATCCACATACGGCACGTTGTTCTCGGAGCTAGAGGTAAAAAAATGACAAGCGATCTACCGTGAAAATCTTGCCCTCGTGATGGGAACTTAATGAATCAAAAGACGATGAGACGGCACGCGAGCATGGCATGGGTCCGAGCTTGCGGCCAAGAAGTATATTGTAGTTGAGTTTAGCGTCAACCACTTCTACTTCTACGTTGACGAGTTTTCCACTGTAATGTGATCGCAAGACTCTCGAGAACTCCCGGGGGTTTTGACTCTAGGCCATCAAATGCCTCAAGGGCATTGGAGATATGACGACAAGGTTGGAGAGCCGATGGCCTTCCAACAAGCGGAGGACATAACGCAAGTAGATGCACCCTCATCTACGGCACGGCTGCGTGAACGTTCGGACCATTAATCCCGACTTGAATGACCAAAGCAATTTGATGTAGAAGCCGGGGAGTAAAATTCTCCGAGATCAAAGGTGAGAAGGCTCGAGTCGGCGGGATCGATACCACCGATGGCGGACGGTAAAGCCTTCCGTTGTGAAGGACAACTTTGAAGAACCTCTAAGTGGAGACATGGCACATGGCGCACATGCCGAGTCCTCAACGATGCTATAATGTTGAGCGGCACGAGCATTTGGATTATAAGAGGATCTTCGAAGAACACCTTTGGGAGGTGGCTTCACAACGGGTTCGAGAGTCGGCTTCTCGATTTCCAACGGACCGGGAAACAGGTGGGGGAGGCGGTCCATCCGCAACGCGCTTCCCAGGGTACTGCTGCTCGACTATTGTAATCCTTCGATCTAGTAGCAAATAGTGATAGGTGCATTAGTTTTCATCATGAAAAGCTCGATGACCCAAAAGGTGCGAGATGATGAACCTTGTTCGACCATCCGGAGTCTGTCGAGATGGAAATGGCTCTTTTAAATGCAGTCGGAGTCCCTTTCTGAGCCTTTAAGAAGTTGACTAATTTCGGACCGTCGTGGACAATCCTTAGTGTAATGGTCACCTTCACGGATGAGGCAAGGGAATTTCGAGCTTACGTTGGGAGCCATCCTCGGTTCGAGTTTTAGATTCCGGTTTTGGGGCATCGAGATTTTGATTTGCCTTTGCCCTTCTTCTTGCCCTTGGAGGATTTGTCCGCGGGATTGGCACGGACGGCATTCACCTCCGCGGTTTTACCGAGAATCGGATGAGGCGGGATTAGCGAAGGTATTGTTGGAAGAATTAGCCTTTTGCTTCCCATTCGAAGACTTCTTCGAATTTTTGAGAAACGGAACCAATGACACCATCCACCGTAGGGGTAGGCGGGGCCTTTGTGGCTCGGCCGTGGAGCATCGGGCGAGGATGTCATAAAGCGTGCCGCGATTGCGAATAAACAAGATCAGTGCTCGGGGCACGTGCGATAGCTTGTTCCTCCGTCACACACGCTCCCATCGCGATATCCCGAGCGATTTTATTGACAAAGGAGGTGGTGAACCCGGTGGGTCAAAATACGATCGGGTATGTGAAACTTGATCGATCGACGGCCGCGCCGCCACTCATGGATGTGATCCGAGATGTGAGTGGCCGAGTCTCGCTTTAGGAAGACAGAGGTGCGTCCCGGTCTCATACCGGACGGTAATTGGAAATGCGTGAGGAAAGCCATAGCTAACGAGTTGAAATCTGAAAAAATACCACGGGATAGCTCTATGTACCACTTAGCAGAGCGACTCTCGTTAAAGTACGTTGGAAAAGACGTAGACGAATCGAATCGTCGGTCCAAGAGTTAGACGAACACCGGAGGTGATACGTCATCACATGCGCTCGGGGGTCTTCTCGAGCTTTGCCCTCAAACTTGGGACAGATCACACGGTATCTTGGTTGGAGCAGGGGGCCAATATGGATTATGAGCAATCGGATCATTGGTCAACTTCGAAACGTCCGGTAGATCCAAGGTAGCCGGGAACGGCAATGGAGGGTTAACTACCATGCCGAGTCCCCGGGATAAGGTCCGATACCCCGCGTTCCACGATGGTTGTGAATATCCACTGCCCCACGGGTTCGTCCTCGTAGGATTCTCGATCGTAGGGGGCATGGTTCGTATAACAGCGATCGGTTGGTTCTTTCGGTAACCATTGTGTGGGAGCTTGATAACCGGGATTCGGGCCACGATTAGGCGTCCGCCTTGTATAAGCGGTCGTTTGGATTTAGGCTGCCGAGCGTAGGTAGAACCGGGTGGAGGAGGAGGATGCGAGAGCCTCCCGAGTGGTTATAGTTCGGTTGGGGACCGACCATGAGGATAATAACCACTCGAGGATGAGTAGGCTGGGCGATAAGTGGAACACTGCGGAGCCCGGTACGTAGGGCGCAATTGTTGATTTGGTCGCGGCATTGAATGAACGAAGCCGCTGAGCGAGTGAACGGAAATGAGAGGGCTGCCCTGAATGAACGAGGTTGGCCCGAGTGAGGGGGCGGCTCTGAATGAGCAGCTGGCCGCGGTGACCGGGTGGTCTTGGATTTGCGCAGGGCTGACACCCGGTTGTAAGTGAGCCCCGAGTTGCACAGACAAGCGGTTGGCTCGGGAGGCGGGACACCGGGTTGATGCCCGGATGACCCGGTTGGCCTGGTGGTGGAACAGGGACCGAGTGCTTCGTTGGAAACGGCTTTGACTGAAGCGAGAACCATAGAGTGGTCTCGGATGATATGCAACGTTAGATACAATAGGATACTAGCGGTTGCATCGGTAAAGAAGGCTGGATTTGCCCCCCCGGGACCATAGGTCGGTCCCGGTTGATACCCCGGGCTGAGGCTCGAGCAGTTGACCAGACGAGGGCTGTAATATGGTCCTTGCGGATTGTACAATGGCCCTTGCTGGCCCTGTGAGTAGCCTTGAATGGGAGCGTCCCCGTGGGTCGTATCGATAGCCGAGGTTGGCTCGCGGGTTGGCCTTGAAAAAGGCTGTCCCACGCAGTTGTAAGCTGGTTGTACGGTAAACCTTGAACATAAAGATAAGCCTCGGGGAGCGAGGGAAGGCGCAAAATGTCCCCATGCTCGTCAAGCTGACCCGGAAAACCATACACGGGAGTGCGCGTCTTGTGCATAGTGCGAAAAGAAAGATCGGTAAGGATCTTGGGGAAGGCATATCCCGGCTCCGGCGTTCGAGCCGTCTGTAAAAACAACCGATACTCCTCAGGAGAGATATTCTCCGGTATAGCGATAGCTAGATAAATGTCTTCGGGGAGTTGGCGGATCTAGTAGCAGATGCTGAGACAACGAGCGAAGAGCGCAGCCACACAAACGAGTGGGCCGCACGGGAACGGGAAGTGACGGGTGTCGAAGGAGACACCCCGGGTGTAGTGGCAGCTCGGCCTCGAGCGAGGAGATGATATTCCCATAGAGGCGACGGCTGAGATGATCTGACCCGGAGATCTGTATCCCTCGCGGCAAAGAAGGACCAGGTGATGATGTGGTAGCCGGCTGGGAATCGTCTCCCTCAAACAATCTACGAGGGATGCGGCGATAGTCATCGGACCCGGGGAATTTCCTCACCGAGAATCACTCATGGTTGATCCTGCTCGTTAAATCATGCGAAGACGGCGAGGACTAGGAGGAAAAACAGCGAGCAACAAACGGTGAACCCGATGTAAGAGAAAGGAAATCGGCTCCTAATCTCAATTCGGACACGGGGGTCCGAAAAGGGCCGAGTTGAACTCAAGCTGGTTCTCCAAAGGGTTGCTCGGCGAGGACCGGTCCCCCGTCGGGGAACTCGGAAACAACGAGTCGTTGTGGTTCAAATGAAGGGTCGAGAAGCCTCCGAAGAATCGTCCGTGTAAGGACTACCGGTAGACGAAACCGAAGGTTCCGCCACCGATGGCAAAAAGACTAGAAGAAGAGAGCAAAAACACACACGGGCTGAAAAGAGTTAAGACACACGATCAAACGATCACAAGCAACGTCTAAACGGGTGTGTAATCGTGGGAGATTGATTTTACCACATTGGAAAATAAACGAATTCTACCGATTTCATGTTTTAAGAGTCGAGAAACGATAAAAAGATGACTCTATCTCTTTCGGAGTTGATACAAGCGTGAAAGGACAAGCGCTTGACGGTCTTTTCAAGTTTAGGGAGTCGGAAAAGACCAAATGACTGCTCAGGGAAAAAAACTAGGCACAAAGGGTGTACCAAATATCCGTGAGCGCAATATACACCTTGGTTTCAAATAATGAAACGAAATCGACCAAAGGACTTTCCGTACGTGCGGGTAGTCTCCCCGAATCGTCGTGTTCGGTGTATCACGGGTATAGGGCGGCGGACTCGGCTTCTGTGGATAAAGGATTGAAAACCTAGAGGGGTCTCCCTTTATATACGCGACGGTACGGGGGAGCGCAAGTCCGTACTAGCGTCGTCTAAAGCCAACGAGTGAACGACAGCTGCTAGGTTTAACGACTGCTCGAACACGTCTCTAGCCTAGACCTTCTAAATATGTTTCGTTAAGTTCCAATGTTGCCTTAGGTTAATTGAATAAATTTTACAGCTTGATCTTCAATTAAGTTTCAATTTCCGAGCCCTATCGTATGTAGTGTCTCGAAAGACTCCTAAATGCAAGCTATATGCCACGAGTGCAACATTTCGTTCGATGAAAACTAGTTAAATAAGAGTTGAGAGCTTTTATACAAACGAAATGAACGGAGTACAAACAACAATGTTTCTAATGCAACTAATGCAATTGCACACTTTTCATTCAAACACTAATCACTAGCGATATGGAAAAAGATCACAATTTGCACTAATTAACAAAAGCAAGAGATGATTTTCAATGTTTAATGGCTAATGTGCATCGAAAACAAAAGGAAAAAATTTGAGAAATGATATCCAAGAGAGCGAAACAAACAAAATTCACTCAACAATGCAATCAATCAGATCTCTAAATCGACCCAAAGTCTCTCAAATCGAAGAAAGACTCAAAGCTTCCGATGGACCGTGTGATCTAGGTCCAAAGCAAGGAGCAAACGAATTCCGAATGAAGGAACAAACAATCACTCAAAAAGACGCAGCAAAACAATCAAAGACTGTTAAAAGAGTGCGGAGAGCCAATCAACAAGTTGACAGGACAATCAAGACACCTAAACTCCCAAGGAGGGCTCGATACACTAAGCCACTAGATGCCCTAGGGCTCAAAACGTGAAATCGGTAGATAGAAGAAAACAACCCAAGGACAGAGGCGAATTCCAGCCAAACAAGACTTCAACACACTCAGAGAGTTGGGAAATCAAGAAGAGAAGCACTGGTCAAGTCCAAAAAGCTAAAAAATGAAGAAACTCAAAAAAGTCAGCGTGGGTGGCGCGACGTAGGGCTTGGAACCGGCGCCAGAGGCCAATTGGCGCGAGGCGAGACAAAGGCAACAAGCGCCAAGTGGCGCGACTGTCGAGTTAAAAACCGCGCCGGTCGAGTTCCTCAATAAAAAATAAAAAATAAGCTATTCCGGAAACGGGACCAATACAAGCTAAGCAAACCAAGAAGCTAAAACAATGAAAGAATCCAACCCAAAAGGTTCATTAAGCAAGAGAAAACGATCAAAGCGAAACAATCATAAACGAGACAAGGAAAACCGAGACGATCTCCCAGTGGAGTCGCCAATTTGTTGAGGAGGTAAATCCCCTCTGCGACGCAGGCGATCCCTACTAGCCCGACGGGGTCTAGCAACAAACAAACAATGCTATGACGCAAGCTCTAATTACGAATGAAAGACTTGGAATAGAAGCCTACCCGGGATTCCAACGCTATGATACGAAGAAGAAGTGTCCCCGTCCTTCGACCCATCGGCGAGATCACAATCCTTCCACGATCTCCGCGGATGAACACACGCACATAGAAGAAACGAGCGGATACAAGCATAGGAACCGGCATACGTAACTAAACATCGGTCGAGAAAAGATATTACTCGCATTAACATGATGGAAAATAGAGTGGAACCGTAATCATAGTCATCTATTAAGTAATAAACGAATAGAAGTTACAAGCAAGTTACGACGTCGCAGCTTCCTTCGAGACGGGTCTCCGGTCGTCCACGTCTCGCAAAGCTTGCCAAGGAAAGGGAAAACCTCTCCGCAGTCTCGTAACAATGGTCTCCTCGCTTGAATGGGCCTTAAGGGAAAGAAGGGATTCTTTACGTGACAAAGGCACTTGGGAATAGGGAGATGCAAAGCTTCGACACTTCAAGACTAGCTTGCCATGGATGCGAGCGAGACTTTTATAGATGGGGAAGGAGGGAGTTGGGATCCCTATTATTATGGGATTGGCCCTATCAACAAGGAAGGTTCCATGGGAGGTGGCAAAACCAATTCCCTTCCATAGAACTCCCACAGCCAAACCTCCCAACTCAAGATAGGCGGTGGTTTGTGAGTTTGTTTGAACTCAACTTCCGCCATCCATATTTAAAAAACGGTCCCTAAAATGGGTGGCGCGATTGCTTTGCTCTATGACGAGCGCCAAGTGGCGCGACCTCTTTACGAGGATTTCCCACGATTGGCGCGAGCACCTGAGACTGTCTACCCGCGCCAATGCAAAAAGAGCTCGTTTTTCATGAGTTTTTCAAGGAGATGTCTCAAGGGAAAATGAAGCTCATACTCAGAGGGATGCATTGATGATGTTTTCAAGGCATGATAGTGTTCACAGGTCACATAATGGGTCCTCCATTGTGCGGGACGAGGAATGGTAGGGACGGTGACAAATTACTGTGTAACAGTTTACGTCACCATACTACCCCCAATCTAATTATCAGGTAGAAGTTGTCAACAAATTTCTAAATTTTTTTTTGCAATGTATGATGAACAATGAAAAAACCAATTGGCACCATATGGTTTTTTCAAACATATGGGCATACCGCACAGTGATCAAAGCCTCAAGTGGATTTACACCCTTCCAGTTAGTATATGGGGTTGAGGTTGTGCTTCCCATTGAACATGAAATCCCCACCCTTCATTCTGTCAGTGAAATTTTCACTAATACTAAGCCCTTAGAGAAACAATTGGTATAGTGAAACTCATTGATGAAATTTGATGAGTATCTCCCACAAAACAAAACCCACAAAAATAGGGTCAAAGCATCATTTTATTGCAACATCACCCCTCGCTCATTCACCAAGGGAGAAATAGTCCTGCGCTTTGATGTCACACAAGAATATTTAGGACCTGGGAATCTTGAAACATTGTGGAAGGGTCCATGCATCATAAAAATTTGTCTCATAAAAGGAGCATACATTTTTTCGGAGCCTGAAAGTACATGCCTAGAAAAACTCGTCAATGGGCTCTATCTCAAAAACTTCACCCGTAAAAGAATTGCCTCAGTACCCTAGAATGAATATATATGCACCATAATTTTGTATGATGATCTCATCATCATGGGATTATTCTAAAAACATGCTCTTGTGTTGCATATGGATCATTCTCCCATCTACAATTTTAGATTCATTGATGGAGCCTCTCGATGGTCGCAAAATTTATTTGTTGTCGCATGGGCCATATATTCTCCTGACCGGTCCCCATACCTCGCTAATGGAGTGTGTATTGGGTCAGCCAGAAACAATCAAGTAGAATATGATGCTGTCATAGGACTGTTAAGCAACACCTCCCTCCAAGGCATCTTCCATTTACATTTCTTCCTTGATTCCTAGTTGGTGGTATAGTAATTAAACCAAGCCTTTCAAGTACGAGATTCATGCTTCTTCATAAAATAAATGCATGCACAAATATTAGCCCACATTTTTTACCACATTACATTTACACATATACCAAGAGATAAAAATCATGTATTCGATCACATATCTAACCATATCCTAGACTTGAACGCATCACATATGTACCATCGACCATGAGAAACATAGAAAACCATCGTAAATAAGGAATCCATAATGAGTATAACATTCATCATAAACATACAAAGAATCATAAAAATAGCCATAGACACATCATCAGAGCTGCGAAAATACATCTCGCATATATGTATATATCAAAAAATATATATTCCAGTATACAAAGAATGATTCCACCAGCCCACCGCCAGGAAAAAATATATGTCATCAAAAAGGCAGTTTAGCATCCTCACAATGGGTGCTTTCCATGGTACATAAATAGAAAAAATATAGGGCTATACCACTCTAGGTGGGTCCTCTGGACACAAATCAAAACATGGAGAAATAATCGAAGCAACAACAAGCATGGAAAGTTTTTCTCAACGCAACAACAGGAGATGAGACTGCTCATGGGTCATTGTTGTCTTCCCCAGGAATCACCAAGTTTGTGTAACTGAGTCTCTATAGTTTATACATGAGCCTCAGAATCCACTACATGAGCATCATCAACTACTGGATGGGCCTCAATAGCCTCAACACATGCAAGTAGCATTATATCACCTCCAACTGCAGCAGTGCTAGTGCCCTCCCCTAAGGGGCCACCCATATCAATATGGTGTATCACCTGTGGTCTATTCTTGCAAGGGGGGTTTATATCTCTAGGCCCCCATAGAGGCAGGTCCACCCCTAGCATGCCCCCCTCCTCAGAGCATGGTTTACTAAGAAGGTCGAGGGTCGAACTACTCATCCCACATCTTCATACTATCATATACAAAGACCCTGCTATGCATACTATCGTATACAAAGCCACAGACTTTGTCAAATCCATAACATGATACACAATAATGCACCCCTCAACAATAGCATTGGGTCCGCAGTGACCGACCTCATCTACCCAATTCCTAAATTTAACTACCCCACTTAGAAGTGGAAGGGGTAGTACCTCCCCACGAGGCGAGAGACCAGTCACAAAATACATGTCAGTCTGAGCTGATAACGTAAGCTCAGCCTTATGCAGCACCATGATTCGCCTCTATCGGTCCTTGTAGGGAACCAAGAATCGTAGAAAACTATCATCTAACTTGAGAATAGGGTTATCAAGAAAATTAATCCAACCGCATCGCGCCAAATTTTGGTGAGCACACGGATATTGAGCCACCTAGGTAAGGAGAACGGGCCAATCCCTCTCCCTCCAGAGCATCCTGCCACCAAAGGCACAAAAAAATATTACTTTTTGATCCCTTAGAAGTTCAAAAATGATAAGTTAAAATTTTTAGCTGGACCGTGCACTATTTTTCTACATAGGTGCACACACAATTCTTCTGTGATACATTGTTCCATGCGTTCTACATGCCTATGTGTCTCACAGGCGCATAAACCACCATGTATGGTCGACGCACATGTTTTCTAAATATGTGCGCCTACCCTGCGTTTATGTATTTTTAGTGTCATAATATGCATTCCACCATCAGTGATCAAAATCACTCTTTTCATTCCCATTTTAGATGTCCCACTCTGAAATGTTTATTTCATTCGATTAGGTCATGCTAAAAATTGTTTCACTAATGGTATCCCTAGTCATAAATTCTTACTCTCCCTCAAAATTTCACATTTGCTGGCCTAACTCCATGTCTAGTTGAGCATAATAACATTTTTGAAAATCTCATTTCACTAGCTCTTATCTCAGTCAAAGTCAATCATGGAATTCAGGTCATTCAAGGTCCCATTAGATCATTAGGCTTCATTGTTCAAGGTCCAAAAATGCACCATTTCATTTGCATAAGATCAGAAAAGTAGGAGAGTGATCCCGATAATGTATCTTTACTATGTAAAGGTAACCTCCAAGATGTTTTCCAAAGTTTTAACTTGATTTCAAGTGTGAGTTTCATTCCAAGATGTAATAATTATTTCAAAAACAAAGATGTGATTTTTATTTATTCATGTAATTTTATGACAATTCAAATGTAATAAGTACTTAGTTCCCAAGGTTTCCAACTCAGAGTTCCAAATTCCAACACATCAAATGTCAAAGTGAAAAATTCTTTAGCTCATTAATTGATCAAATGTCAAAGGGAGTTGTCTTTCCTAAGGGTGCCCAAGTGATAATTGTTCACAAGCACTAAACCCTATTTTCCTGTACCACTGATCTAGGGTTTGCTATGGAAAAAGAGAAATCTGAGTAGAGGAGGCATAATGGAGGTCATATCAGCAAATATGAGGTCATTTTAGTACATAAAACTCATGTCTCCATCATTTTTTGAGAAGTCGTTCCAAAGGTCAAGTCATTTTCCACTCATAGGGTCAGTTTTACTTCAAACTATGTTTCTAACCAAACCGAGATGAATTTATCAAACTTGAGAGCAATTTTTGTCCATTATAAGTCAAGCAAGAAAAACCTACTTCATTTTTTAGACAGGTGCCATGGTTTTAGAGAACTATAAAAAATACAGGTGCCATAGGAGAGTTGTTGCACCTCTGGAGTGACCTTCGGAAAATCACGTTTTCTCCTATCTGAATTGTCCAAATGACTTTCTTGATAATTCAAATGAAAAATATACTTAGATATAATTCCAATGAGCTATCTTGATCTCAATTTGGAGTTGAGGAAGGCTTCCAAAAGTTTTCTGCAACAGCACTCTGCATTTCTGCACCCTCATTCATCACTTTTTGACCAATCTTGGGAGAAGAGATTTTTGACAGGGAAAATGGCATTCATTTTGCAACCTTAAGGTAGTTCTAGAAATTAGACCTGAAGGGATTTCCAGAAATATATCTTGGAGCCAATTTGGATAACCTAAAATCCAGTCAAAAACAACCTGCAAGTTGGGGTAAAATGGTGCTGCGTGTTTAACAATTGACTGATTTTTTTGAGTTTTTCTAAAAAATTGAATTTTACCTTGGGGAATCATGTTTTTACCTCATGTAATTGATGATGTAAATGTAATTATAATTTCTTTACTATTACCTAGGGTAAATACATTAGTTTAAAGCTCATGATGAGGTGTAATGAATCAGTTTGCAAAAAGTTAGGGTTGAGTCACTTTGACCACCCTACACTCTAGGTTTGAGTTCAGACTTCAGTAGAACATCTCCTCCTCTCATGGATTTGACCCATGAGATTGGGAGAGGTATTTTTAGGCCTATATCATGTCATTTTTGACTCATTTTCAGAGGCAAGAATAGTTGGAATCAGTTTGATTATGTAACTTGATCAAGGGAACTTGTACTCAGTTTTGGCCAAGCTAATAAAGAGGAGTTGTAGCTACATTTATGGGATACCTGTGGTATTGAATATCTTTCATTGTTTCTTCTTCAATCACATATGTTTGAATTTATTGTTCATCTTCACTTTCATGTCTATCTTATGAACTTTTATAATTTAGAAATTCATAATAAATGCTTGCACATGCTCTGTTTGGGTAACTGATCATATTTTGTTTCATTATCTTCTGTCTGAGAGAAATACATCTATTATGCTTTCTCAGCCTTCCTAAATTTTCTAAACCATTCCATAACCATTATCTTTAATTGATTGGCACTATAGCTACCTTTCCCCATTCATCCCAATAACCCTAAATCTATTGCCCTGACCTAGTCTCTCCTTGACCTAATTCCATTATCCACATATTTACCCAATGAAAACAAAATAAAAACAACCCCTTGCACTGATTACCTGGCCTAAAACACTAATTTCTCCATCCCTCCTGGATGTGACCCTTTTGGAGAGAGCCCTCTCTGGCTTGATAGGGCTAGCTATCAAGTCAAAAGCCTGGTTTGTGGTTACCTTTGTTGGGATTCCTTCCTTAGCCTTGGGAATCTGGTGGAGTGATAACATCGTGGCACCATTGTTAGGGATCAAAAGGAAAAATATTCCATGGGAAATAACAACAAAGATGAGATCTAATTTTTAATGGTGAACACCACTTGGACACATATGAAGGTTGAGCCATTCACCTGGTGACTCCAACTTGATGAAAAGACTCCACCGGAGGATTGACCTTGCCAACAGGAAAATGGAAGAATCTCACACAAAGTTCAGGTTTTCAAAGTGGAATTGTATTCAAGATGTAATAGAATTTCTTGTAAATTACTTATTTTGTTTTCCTCAAACTATCCTAAAATTTTTCCAGAGTTTAGTGTATGAAAAATATGATCAAATTTTTTATTCTGTATATTTGAAGTGTGTAAATACCGAGTTTTCCTTTGATTTTGATCAAGATCAAGACCTCTTACCTAAAAATTGTGCATATCCTTTTCAAGATGATGAACCTCAAGAGATCAAGACTGATATTGTAGCTTCTTTACATACTCCTAGACCTTGTAAAATTACATATATATATAAACCACTCATCTTACCTCCTATACTCCGTGCTTTCCCTGAAAATTATTACAAATATCTTCCCAGGTTTGATGGAGAATATGGTATCATCACTGATGAGAAACACATTAAGAGTTTTGAAAATTTTCTCGACCTTTTTTAGGTTGATGAAGATGATGTTAATATTAGGATATTTGCTCTATCTTTGCAAGGTGAAGCCAAGGAATGGTTCAAAAAATTTCCATTTGCAAGTGTTTTTTATTTCCATCATTTTGTGAAAGTATTTCTTGATAAATGGGTGATCAAGAGGAATCCTTTTCTGATTTTAGAAGAATATGATAATTTGAAAAGGAAACTAGGAGACCTAGTGCAAAACTTTTCAGCTATATTCAATCAAGTATACCATTCGATCCCTACTGATATATAAAACCGCCTCTTGGTTTAGCCCTCTTACACTACCCAGATGCCTTTGATTCAGAAATGGAATTTCGATTAAGAGAAAAGGATAGTACAACACTTGAAAAAATGCAAGACAATGCAATATCCATAGAAGTTATTTTGATGATAAAAAGGTTAAATTTGAAATCATAAGAAAGGGAAAAAATAGAGAAATAATGCTTGACATATTTAGAACTGAAGCTTGATATTTTGGTTAGTACAGTACAGGAAATGATGAAAAATATCACCATTAGAGATGAAAATGTTATTCAAGAGGACCATGTCGCACTGACTGAAGAAAAGCAAGTTGTTGATCTGAAACATTTTCCTTCCTATCCTAGTTATCATATATTTGATAATGATTTTATGTATGAATTAAGGGACAATAAAGAAATCAGTTTTATAGATAAGCTTGCAGAGGATAGAACTCTAGATCCAATACGCATGCTTGATGACATTCTTCCTTTTGATGAGTTACCTAAGTATGTTCAGTATGACAAAAATTATATTCTCTAAACAAAAGGTAATCTTGCAGAGCAATCAGAAGCTGGTTTGTGGGAGAAGAAAGTTCAGTTTCAGCAGCTCGAACACAGGGATCAACCAATGCATATCAGCTATGGCAGTGATGAGGAAAGTGTAGGAAATTTGGAAGTAAGTGAAGGATATTTGCCTCTTTGTTTTACTTCATTTCAGTTCATCAGAGATAAATTTAATGTAATAAAAAATCAACAATCATTAAGATTTGATATTGACAATAAAGAGAACAATGAAATTCTCGATCATAGCTCCTTAGCCTTCTGTTTCTCCTCATTTGTAAAATTCATAGAAAACTATGAGAAGGCAGATAAGTGAATGGTTAACATTATAAATGATAAAAATTATCATGAATTGGTTGAGGAAATCATTTGTGACATATAACCCTCCTCAGATCCAGATTTGCAACTCCCGAATGCCATTGAATGTTAGGTTACATATGAAGGCTTGGAAATTGAAACATATGATCAAACAATGCAAGATGATTTTGTACCATTATGTTTTGAAGCATTTCAATTTATAAAGGAAACTTTTCATAATGTCTCTAAAGCAAAGGATGAGCAGCCTGTAGAAAGTCATGCAGTCTCATTAGAACTAATGGATAATAGGATGCAACAGTCTTTTCAAGTTTTTATGACCCAATTGCTGATGCCTTGGATGATATCTGCAGGAAAATTCCTTCTCTCTTAGCTAACTGTGAGCCTAAAAAGAGTGTTGATATAAACTTGATTCGACAACTGACTTCATTGTCTTGTTTATCTAGAATCTCATTACAAATCTCATCTGAACATTTGCAGCCATATCAGAAAAGTAAGGGTAAAGATAAAATTTCATATTCAAAGTACAAAGACTACATAGAGAAGAGCAGTAATATATTAGATGAGCTGGAAATTAATATGTATTCCTATGAAGATCCTTTTGCATCATTCTTGAGGTAAGCCGGTGGGCTCATGCTTTACAATTTCATTAAGATTCAATCTAATTTCAATATTTCATGGGAGTTTCCTTTCAATATTTCTCTCTTCTTGCTCGTAAGAAAACACTTGTGGAGAATCAAACTAGTAGCTAGAATTCTTACATGGTTGCATTGGCTGTTCCATTTCACTCGATCAGGTGATGATTGGATCAGTTACAGTGGGTGTGCTAAATAAGCTCAATTCTGATAATTTTTATTTTTTATTTTTTCAGTTGTGTTTTAGTATGAGTCAGCTCAGTCAAATTTCAGTTAGTTTCAGTCTATTTATTTCAATGAGTTTTCAGTTTAGTCTTGCATTTCAGTTTGAGTTTTCTTGATTGCATTGGGGCAATGGAAGAGGCACTGATCTACAAAATTCATAGATCTATGGTTCTTGACACCTATTTCATAGTTTCCATCCCCAATAAGACCAATGTTAGTTTCAGAATTTGCGTTCTTCCATCAGCGATCAAAATCACTCTTTTCATTCTCATTTTAGATGTCCCACTCTGAAATTTTTATTTCATTCCATTAGTTCATGCTAAAAAATGTTTCACTGATGGTAGCCCTGGTCATAAAATCTCACACTCCCTCAACATTTCATATTTTCTAGCCTAAATTCATGTCTGGCTAAGCATAATAACATTTTTGAAAATCTCATTTCACTAGGTCTTATCTCAGTCAAATTCAATCATGGAAGTCAAGTCATTCAACGTCACATTAGATCATTAGGTTTCATTGTTCAAGGTCCAAAAATGCACCATTTCAGTTTCATAAGGTTAGAAAAGTATGAGAGTGATCCCCATAATGTCTCTTTACCATGTAAATATAACCTCCAAGATGGTTTCCAAAGTTGTAATTTGATTTCAAGTGTGATTTTCATTCCAAGATGTAATAATTATTTAAAAAAAAAGATGTAGTTTTTATTTATTCATGTAATTTTATGTCAATTCAAATGTAATAAGTACTTAGTTCCCAAGGCTTCCAACTCAGATTTCCACATGCCAACACATCAAATGTGAAATTGCAAGAGTTTTTAGTTCATCAATTGATCAAATGTAAAAGGGAGTTGTCTTTTCCCAAGGGTGCCCAAGTGATCATTGTTCACAACCACTAAACCCTAATTTCCTCTCTCACTGAGCTAGGGTTTTCTATGGAAAAAGAGAAATATGAGCAGAGGAGGCATAATTGAGGTCATATCATCAAATATGAGGTCATTTCAGTACATAAACCTCATGTATCCATCATTTTTTGAGAATTCATTCCAAAGGTCAAGTCATTTGCCACTCATAGGGCCATTTTTACTTAAAACTATTGTTCTGACGAAAAACAGATGCATTTAGAAAACGTGAGAGAGGATTTTGGCCATCATAATTCAAGGAATAAAAACCTCCTTCATTTTTTACACATCTATCATTTTTTTTGAGAAATGTCAAAACTACAGGTGCCACAGGAGAGTTGTTACACTTCTGGAGTAACCTTGGGAAAATAAAATTTTCTCCTATTTGGAGTGTCCAAATGACTTTCTTGATAATTCAAATGGAAAATAAACTCAAATATATTTCCAATGAGCCATCTTAAGCTCAATTTGGAGTTGAGGAAGGCCTACAAGAGTTGCCTGTAACAACACTCTGCATTTCTGCACCCTCATTCATCACTTTTTGACCAGTCTTGGGAGAAGTGCTTTTTGACAGGGAAAATTGGCTTCATTTTGAAAAATGAAGGTCGTTCTAGAAACTATACTATATTTATCCAATTTGGACACATGAAACCCATTCAAAAGAAACTTGCAAGTTGGGGTAAAATGGCGTTGCGCATTTAACAATTGTCTTATTTTTTCTGAGTTTTTCTACAAGTTTGATTTTACCTTGCGGAATCATGTTTTTACCTCATGTAATTGATGATGTAAATGAAATTATAATTTTTTTACTATTAACTAGGTTAAATACATTAGGTTATAACTCATGATGTTGTGTAATGAATCGGTTTGCAAAAAGTTATGGTTGAGTCACTTTGACCACCCTACACTCGTTTCAATTCAGACTTTAGTGGATCAGCTCCTCCTCTCATGGATTCGACCTCTAAGATTGGGAGAGGTTTTTTGAGGCATATATCATGTCATTTTTTACTCATTTTCAGAGGTGGGAATAGTTGTAATTAGTTTCATTGTGCTACTTTGGTCAAGGGAACTTGTACTCTTTTTTTGCCAAGCTAATAAAGAGGATTTGCAACTACATTTATGGGATACCTGTGGTATTGAATGTATTTCATTGTTTCTTCTTCAGTCACATATGTTCAAATGTATTTTTCATCTTCACTTTCATGTCTATGTTATGATATTTTATAAGTTATAAATTTAGAATACATGCTTGCACATGCTCTGTTTTGGGTAACTGATCTTATTTTGTTTTATTATCTTCTATCTGAGAGAAATACATCTCTTATGTTTCTCTCAACCTTCTTAAATTTTCAAAAACATTCCATAGTCATTATCTTTAAGTGATTGGAATTATACCTACCTTGCCCCATTCATCCTTGCAACCCTAAACCTATTGCCCTGACCTAGTCTCTCCTTGACCTAAGTCCATTATCCGCTAATTTTCCCAACTTAAACCAAATCAAAACAACCCCTTGCACTCATTACCTAGCCTAAAACGATAATTTCTCCAACCCTCCTAGCTATGAATCTTTTGGAGAGAGGCTTCTCTAGCTTTATAGGTCTAGCTATCAGGTCAAAAGCTTGGTTTGTGGTTACCTCTATTGGGATTCTTTCCTCGGTCTTGGGAATCTAGTGGAGTGATAACATGTCTCACATAGATGTGGAGGTAAATGCGTCTAAAAGAACCATTTGTGTAGATTCAACACGGGAAGACCAAAGCTTCATGCATCAACTCCATGACATTCCCATAGTTTCCCATGCGGTCCCTCGAAATGAAAAATAAAGGGGTCGTACAGGGAACCTCGTTACGACCCATCTACCATGAAAATCAAAAAATTGAGAAGAGTGAATTTCTAGCTCCTACCTGACACTATCGATGCGTATCCCTAGTGCTCTAGTTGGTTGCAATGGAAAAAAATTATCTGATCATAGCCTCTGACCTCTCAAGGTCAAAAGACACAAATGAACTGAAATTGAGCCTTTTCCAGCATATATCAGCCTTTTTCACCATTTTTGGGAGCCCATAACTGGAGCTCAGGGCATCCAATTATAAAACCGTGAAAGACACAACTATCAATAATTCATAATCTTCAATCTCTACCTCATTCTAGATTTTAGAACAACTCATTTTCAGGCCCATTTCCCACCTCCAGACTGCATCTCTGGTACATCCTCTCTTGTTTTTTAATTCATGTTATCTCAAAAAAATTATATGAAAAAAGATACTTTTACTTGGAGTATTGGCGACAAATATTGCAAGTGCATTGAATCACTGTATTTTCAATCAAAATCCAAGACAGTAAAGGTACAATAGAAAGTAACGTCCAATTCTCAACATGATAGGCTTCCCTTTAAAGCTTTGCATATCCTGACATCATTTCTCTAAAAAATAAACTATAGGCTTCATTCACCTGACCAATTTTATCATCACCTCACCTTGCACATGATAAAAACCCTTGTCAATTGATAGAGCCTCACCTCCCATGGCTTCCATCATATTCATAGACTATCACTCACTATCATGATCCATGGCCAGCTACTCGGGCCCTGGAACCATCTCATTTCTATGCATCAATTGTCAACATATTTTTTTTACTCGTTGCATATCAAAATCCCACTCCTGAACCACCATTTTTATATCAGATCAACAAAAAATTCATTAGCATTTTTCACACATTGGCCTATCACACCCTCACAAATATATCCCATATGTGTCATTTCATCCGCCTCATCACCCTGACACTGAGACCAACCAATGGGGCCCCACCCTAAAAAAAAACCCTCCTTGGATAATCATGCAGGATCACACATGTTAATGGGGCACCTGTCTCCATGTTTATACACCCAAAACAATTTCACATTCTTTTGGAAAGTGTACAAATATTTTTTGGGAGAAATACTTCCACCCATATTTTTATGTTTCATACCTAGTGGCAATCCCTTGTCACCCTTGGTTGGAGTTGCACATTGTTTACCACACTCAATCACATCATTCATAGCATATGTACACCCTCCCTAGATGTCCTACTGACCCCAAGGATACCTGTATCAGAAATTGTTGTTCTTTTGTTCAATCTTATTAACATCTCCGACCTCGGGCTAGTTGACCATCACCATTATTTTTAGCTAGTTCTCGTCATCATGTCTTGTTGTCTCACCATATTATGCCCTGCTTCACCAAAAACACTGATCCATTGTATTAACACTTGTTTTAGAAGGTTGATGCTTCCTTCTTGTCGACTTCAACAAACATTTTCCGGGATGGAGGTATTACCTTGGATGGGTCCCCACCACTATGGGAACATCCTTAGATGGCACAATGGGAATTCACATCACCCATTGATGTCATCGATCTTTTTGAAATTCAAAATCAACACCATTTTTCATGTCAAGGTGGTATCGTACTTCATTATCACTGCACTTTGTCAAAATGAGTCAATTACACATGTATCTGTGAGCATCTCTTTTAGAAATTCTTAAATCATTATACATGGGAAGGTTCCTAGATGTCAAAGAACCATGCATATATTCAGCACCTCATCCAAAAGTTCTATGCCTACACAATGCATGTGGGTGCCACATTCAACCTATTTCCTCAAATAAAAAATTCCCATGAGCGTCAGCAGTCGTCATCATCAACTAGTAGCAGGTAAACTACCACAATGTGACTTAAGAGAACCAATATCTATCAAATCATATTAAATAGTCAATTTTATGAGCATGGGACATGCCCGCCTCATAGAAAAATTTGTTATTTTATCACTTATAAGTTTCCTATAGAGCATGGTTATGCTTTTACTTCAGACAAGGGGTTCCCCTACTTATCTCCATAGCAAGTTACTCTCTCTCTCTCTCTCTCTCAAAATGGTTACATAGACTCTCAAACTACAATAAAGAAAACGTGATGTATTTTGGTTATACGTTTCCTCCTAGACCTCATACATCATGGGAAACCATTAACACCAAAACATTGTACAAGAAAAAGACATTAGAAAATGGCAAGAAACATGCAAAAATAAATATTTTCCAGTAGAAAAACATTATAAAGGACACAAATTTAAAATTTCCTAAGGTTCAGTGAGAAATTGGAGGACCATTTACCAGTAGGAAAGTAGTTCTGTGCACAATGTGCATACTCCTTCGATAGCTACGCGGTTTTGGGGATGGCAAAAAGTCACTATCCAGGTTTATGTCCCACACTTGGGGATTTGATTCTCTATCAATGATTGTCAAGGAAAAACAAATTGAGGTCACCCTAAAGATATGCAGCCCTCAAAGGAATCTCTTATCCTAATCTTGAGTCACGATCACTCTTCGTCCAAGAGAGGGAAGAGGAGTTCAAAAATTTCTATATAAACAAGCCATGGGAAGAGAAAAGTATCAGACATTGTTATGCTGGCCAAATTTCTACCATAGAAATACCAGCTTTAAATTGTTGAAGAAATAGGAGTGAAGGAACTGGCATGTTACCATATTTCTTCTAAGCGATCGAACATGCTAGTGAAGAATTGGACTCTACCATTGGAGATTTTTCACATTCTTTTTTAAAGAGGGATGAGAATATTGCAATGAAACCAAAGAAAGGGACCCCCTTCATGAGAGCATCTGAGCTCCATACCTCAAAGGACTCATTGCAAGTGTGTCAACATTATATTCTTCTACTACCATCCACCAATAAAGGGAGTTTTATTCATTATTGTATTGGTTTGTTTGCTCCATTAGAGCTTATTTTCTTGTGTGTTTCTTTTTTAGATTATGTTATTATATGCATTACTTTCACTATGAGCTTCACTTTACTTTTTGTCCAGTATGTCCATTAACAACACCATATTCTCTGTGATATTTTCAAGAAACAACCTAGTGCTAAAAAGGTGTCTTTTTGTACACTAGTGTGACAAAAAAACTACCACAATAACAACAAATACAGTATAGAAAATGATTTAGTTCACCCCTCCTGGGATACATCTCCTTCTCTAGCTTCCAATGGTTGGGCCTCTTTCATTATGCTCAAAAAATGGTGTTTACATCAAGTTAAAATGTTTAAATGGCTTCAAAAATGGCTCTAATGTCTCCAGAACAATAAAAAACCCCTATCTACCTTCTTTTTGCTCCCAAAAAGGATAAAAACTAACTTAGATATGGTCACCCCAAGTTTCTGCACTATCTCTCCTACAAATCATACCTTTTGCAAATTATCCTACAAATTCGCGCTTTGTCCGCCACATGGGGTAACAATTTAGCCTCGTGCCGGTGAGATTCTTGCCACGTTGGGTGCAATTTGTTGCCTGATTAAATGTGTCGGTAAGCCCACTATCTGGCTAATCAGGCACCAAGTGGAATTTTCACCACCGTGGATATAGGAACTGTCATACCACTTCCCATCAATTTCAAACTTCAAATCTGGTTTCCAGGCGGTGACCTGAGGTTGATATTGAGTTGGCTAAGTGAAACCCTACCCCGAGCAAGTTACACTACCCTCCTGTGGCTATATTCTGGTGGTAACGGCTACATGTGAACGGGTTTAATCGCCATGATAACTAACATGAAACTCTGCTTGTGCATTAACCTTAATCGCTATGCAAACCTTGTCACATGTTCACCCAAACGTTCTACAACCGGTTAAATAAACCTTCCTCCATGTTATATGTTGTGACCAAAAACTTTGGTTTAAGTTTTTGTATAAATGTTTTAATATGCTGAGTATATTGTTGCCAAGAATTTGGATTATGGGTTTATTACACGGTTTGCAACATATATCATATTTTAAGGCCAGTGTTAGCCTCTATCCTTGGTGTAAGGACTAGGGTTGGGGTTTAAACCTGGTCCCCACCCACAATGCCATATACAATAAAGTTTAAATAGCACTTACGACCCTAAGGGTTAAGAAACACCCGCGGGCACAATGGTAAGGAGTATGGTTGTGTGGATTTTGGTTACGCATTTGATTCCCTGGGGCCAGTTTTCATCCTTACCAAAATTTTAGTGGCCAGAAGGAGGCCACGTGGCAGCCTCTGGTTGGAACACGTAGTCCCTCCTAGTTGGTCCACTTCAAACCAATTTGTTAACTAATCAAAATCAACCTCAAATAAACCACTCAAATCCCAACAAGTGTTAAGTTGTAATAGGCCAAAGGAACACAATCGGATTGTACAGTCAAGGTCTAGTCAGCAGTATGGATTTGTGATTGTGCAGCCCTACAAACCCAAAAATATTTTTTTTCTTGTTTCCAAAAACAAAAAAAAATTGATTACATGGGCATACGATGTCAGTTTTGCACAAAACAAGTTGCATCAGATTCAGAAATATGAGATATACGTGGTCGTTCTAGTCTCAAGCCATTTCAATAAATTTGAATTTTGAGCATAATATTGATCTACCGGATTAGCAGTTATCCTTCAGATTTTTTCAGACTTGTAGAGATAGGTACCACTTAGGATCAGCCATGGATAGGAGGAAAATACTAATGGATAATATGGTAGCAGGTATCATGGTGGCATAGGTCAGATAGAAATGATACTGTCTGAGATGGAATGTTCTTTGATACACTTGATAGACAAGGCAGTGGACATAGGATTTACTCTAGTTCTAGTTGAGACAGGTATCATGGTCATCAACAATATCATCCTTATAGGAGGAGTGGTAGGGGATATTTACCGTATGAGTTCAATAAATCAAATCCACCTAAATTTGATGGATAAATGAAGAATTCACACGATGGAGACGTGTGGTTACTTGGGATGAATAAATTCTTTCGGTTGCTTGATTACTCAAATAACATGAAAGTCATAATATTTATGTTCATTCCTAAGGTAAATCATATATTTGGTGGGAAGATATAAAGAAATCAAGAGGCATCCGGGAAGAGGAGTTTATTTGGAGTGAGTTTAAGATACTTTTAAATAATAGGTACTATCTGAGAGATACTATGATGTTAGGTTAAAGGAATTATATGAGTTGAATATGGGATATATGACCAATGAAGAGTATACTAGCAGATTATTGGGGTTATTGAGGTATGTGCCTTATCTAAAGGAGGAGAAAGTGGAGATTCAAATATTCAATATTTGGTTGCTAATATAGTTCAAAGACTAAATCAAGTTTAATGAGCCTAGATGATTGGAGGAAGCCAGAACAAATTTGAAGCATTACTATAATAAATCAAATTGCAGGTCTGAATCAAAAAAATATTGTAAGCTAATGAGTAGAATAAATGGAAATGGGATAAGAATCAAACTAGACCTTAGGACACAAGTAACAAATAGAATGCAACACCACCTAAGAAGTTCAATGCATGTGACAGAGGACATGGATTTCGGTCTAAGGAGAAGAATAAGGGTGATGAAAGGAAGCCTTTATAGTGTTAGACTTGTGTGAAGGATCATCACCAGAGAGATTGTCCACAACATCAAGGTGGAAGACCAAAAATTTACAATTCTCAAAAAATCACAAATAATGGGGTATGTTGGGCAGAGTATTCCATGGATTTATGCAATGTTAGATGATAGGCATGCTAATCACTAGTAATTTATTATTGATATGGAAGGTAAGATTCTTGATCAAGTTGTTTCTATTTTGATTGAACCTGGATATAATTATAGTTATGTTAATCCTAACATGGTGGCTATGTGTTGTTTGAATAAATAAGTAAATGAAAAATCTTAGTTAATGAGTTAGGCTATAGGTACAAAGAAAATATTTCATCATTGGTGTTATCACAAAATTAGACCTGATAGGATTTAATCAAATAAATCTCATGTAACTATTTCAAACCAGTATTTTGATTGAGGCTTAGCCTCAACTTGAGAGGGCTCTCTCAAGGGTTAATGATTTTTGATAAAAATGTAGATGGCTAACTCTATGTGGGGTAATAATCAGATAGATGATAGATTTAGGTTGAAAATCTCATCGAAAAGTACACATTGGGCTTATGGAGTCAAAATAGTTTTAGTAAACCAATCAATTTACTTAACATGGAAGTTGAGGCATATCAGAGTTTTAGTCAAGAGATACACATGTGAAACTGTAAAAAACACAGTCAATTTGTCTATATAGTAAGTGAAAGCATCACAGATGAATATTGAGTAACATAGACAAACACCACTGCAATAAGATAGTAAAAAGATGCAAATAGAATAAGAACACACTAGAAATCCTTCTAAATCTCAAGTTGGCTAAGTAGAAATCTCTGTATTAAGCTAAAAACCAGTCACTTACAATAAACACTGCCTTTTGCCAAAAACTGTCCAACACTTTGCATATTTGAATTCATGATCTTTTATAGTTCATTTACAACATAAGATAACCTTATATAATTCTAGATACATTGAACTCCTAACTCTTGACACCTTGCCTAACCATATGACATGGCATTTATTACAAAAGGACAACTAATCTACTAAATAGTCCTATTACAAATAGGATTCAAAATCTTAATCACTTATCTATAAAAACCTTATCTTAATTAAATTACATCCTTTTCCAAATGTATCCACACCTGGTCAAATCTAGATGATTGGCTTGAAATCTTGATAACCATCATGTTGACCTCCATCAAAGTATGAAACAATCCCCTGTTTTCTAGGCATAGGGTCCCTTGCAGTTTTGAAATGTTCTAACCATCATGAATTCATAATTTTGAGGTCCTTTCTTGTAAGGAACTAAATTAACAGCTACCAAAAATCCTCCCTAATCTCTAGTTGTCCCAAACCATCTTTAAACTGTTCAAATGAGCTATAATAGACTGTGCTACGAAAAGAACACAATTTCGTAGTGCAACTCTTTTACCCTTTCTTCTTCAAAATTTTGATTTCTTTCCTCTAGGATTATCTTCATTATCATTTAATACATCCTCCCTAGCAATTTCAGGTCATATTTCATACTTTTTCCCTTCAAATATTTATGAGAAAGAGTGAAAAAAGATGTTACAACAATTTCGTAGCGCTTTTCAACATTTTTACACTGTTTGCGCTACGAAACTGGTGAGTGAGCAGTTTTTTCTAAATTTTTTCAAAGTAAAAACTATAAATGTGCCAAAAATAAAAATAACACAGATTTCATCAAATCAAAATGGCATATGAACTGAAAAACACCATTTTCAGGAGGTTCCTTCTTAATTTTCACTTGATTTAGCTTTTGACGTTTTAATGACTGTCACTTTGCACCTTTATTCTTTAAATCATCCAGAATCACTTTCAGTTGCTGCTCCAAATATTCCACTTCATCTTTAAATTTCCTGTTACTAGCTCTCAAGTGATTATTTATTACTATGAAAAATTTGGCTTTGTTGATTGCTGGTACTGTCCATGTGAAAAATTGCTCTGCACTACTTGGAGTTTTAGAAATAGAACCAGTTTGACCTTCCCTTAGTGCCTTCATTCTTTTGAACTCTACTTCCTCAATACTTTGCTTTCTAGCCCTCTTTCTCATCACAATGATTTCCTGGTTTGCTAACCTCAACTTCTCTTCAAGATATTGAAGCATTGTTTTCCTTGCCACTTCTTCTTTTCCCTCTTTTGCTCTGCTGGCTATATACTTCTCTGCAATTGTTGAAAGATCAACCACTTATTTAGGGGATTTAGCTGTTTCAATAGTTTCTTGAACTTATTTGCGACCTTCCTTAATTTTCTTAGCAAGCCTAGTTAAAGGCTTTCTATCTTGAAAGATAAAAGCTGCATTTTCATCCTCAAACTCAAGCTTCTTTACAAACTTAGCTTTTTTTTGTTTGTGCTCATCTTCTCCAATGAATTCAGCTTGCACAATGGGTGTCTCCTCTATTTCAATTTCATGAAGGATGTCATCTAAGTTTCCCTTTATTGATGGGTTGTCCTCTATATCTGTAGCAACTGTTTTTCCCTTTAATGCCATTGCTTGGCTTCTTGTCACTCTTTTGATTTCCTGCCTGCTAACATCTTGTTTCTATTTTTCAGGTGATGGAGTTGGAGTATCAAGCACTTGTGTCTACTCTTTCCTCTTCTCAACTTGTTTCCTTGGCTTCAGTTTTGAAAATTCCTTTGGTTTTGCAACTACAGGTTGACTAGACTCTGCTACTGGTGGTGATGGAGTTCCTTTAGTTTTAGGGTTTCTGGCAGGAGTTAGTGTTTCCAACTCAAAACCATTTATAAATAAAAAGGATGAACAATCCATGCCTATCTTCTGAAGCTCATTCAAAATTAATAACTTCATCAAACCATGATGAATCAAATATGTTTCATAACCTTTATATTTGGCTTGTAATTTATCAACCATTTTAGCAAAACTCCTATGAAGGTAAAAGGGAAAATCAAGTGAAATATTACCTTTGAATTGCAGAAGAAACTTGAAATGATATGTGTAGAACTGATGATATTTGCCTTCACATGTAAAATATCTCTCGATGCTGAGAAGCAGCTTTGCATAAGTGTCTTTGATGCAGCTTCTAGGGATAGCATTATTGAGGTCCATATCTGCATACTCAGGTTTCATGAATTCTTTGCATGGCTCCATATCAAATTTGAAACTTTTTAACCAATTTTCTTAACCGCTTGGTATTTTTGTCAAGGTAGTAATAATCTCTGGTGTAATTGGCACACTTAGCATCCCAACCTTTGTAGTTGTTCCATTGAAGTGCAAGGCAAATTCTTTAGACACCTATGTGTGGCAGCCCTGTAGCTTTTCACAAAATCGAAGACAACCTACTCTGCTGGATGCCTCCATCACTACTGGGCCTTCAACTATGGCCTTCATATTTTCAGGCTCATGTCTTAAGAAGTGTCCCCCTCTATGGATTTTCTTTTCCTCTGCCATGCTTCACAGAAAACTTGTTAGCTTCGCTTGAAAAATTGAATCAGCCTCACTTGAATATGTGAAACAATAGCCTCGCTTGATTAAGATGTAGAAAACCTTTGTATGGAATAGCCACAAGTTTGGCTTGTTACTTCAAAGCTTAGATGCTCGAATGGATGCAAAGGAAACGAGAATGACCAATTAAGAAAGATTTTGAATTTGAAATGTCATCTCATAACTGAATTATGCCTCATTCATGCCCTATCTTGACAATGATGACTGCAAGATGGGTAAGTACATTGAATCTCATCACTAACTAACTCATCATACCATTAACCTATCATTTCCCAATGGATTCTGACATATTTCAACTCAAATGCAAGACAGTTAAGAAACTGTGCTTTCGTAGCTCTGACAATGTATTTTTCCGAGTTTGCACTACAAAACTATTAGTGCTTTTGTAGCACAAATCAACTTTTTTGAACTAGTGGTTCTATGAAAAAGTGGATTCTTGGCTAACTGCAAATTTTTGACCCAAAACATTATTGAATGACTCCCAAATGGAATTTATGCATATGTTGACAATGAATGGACCTTTAAAAGACTTTATTTGAACTTAATGATGATCTTTGAACTTATAAAAATCTAACCCACCCTTCACCAAATCCTAAATTGACTTCTAAACCTAAGTTTAACCATGAAAAAAAAAAACATGACCCAATGATGTTTTGATATTTTTTTGGTGATAACAGTGGCTCCACTTGGGATAGTGTGCCCCTGTGGTACACTAAGAACCAGTAGTTCAGTGTTGCTATCCATTTTCTTGACCAAAACAGAAAAAAAATTGAAATTTCCAAGCTTTCTCCTCAAGCTCTAATGGCCTTCAGCTCGGGCTCAAGCTTGTTGATTCAACTTGTCATTATTAGTAGAAAAACTCATAAAATGGAATATATACAATGACATGAACGATAAATCATATTTCACAAAGAGTAATGCTTTAAAAAACTGCCATTGACAAGTCCTCCAGCATATGACTTTCCATCCATCTCCTGCAGTATGTAATTATTATTCCCATGGAAAAAATTTATCTTGAAAGGACCTTTCCACAAGTTCTTGAACTTACCATGTTTTCCTTTATCTTCAATTCTGGCCTCCCATTTCAGCACTTCATCCTGAATTTGAAAACATTCCTCCTCGATCTTCTTATCAAATGTCCTCCTAATTCTGTTTGATATTGTTGATTGTTGTTATAAACTTCATTTCTCTTCTCCTGTAGACCTATTAGCTGATTGATTCTCCTTTGGACTGCATTTATTTCCTCTTCTAACCCTTGAATCAGCTTCATGACAAGTAACCCTAGAGATGTAGGAAAAATAGCCTCAACCCCATATACCAATTCATATGGTGATGTTCCAATTGACCTTTTTGTGCATATCCTATCATCCCATAAGGCATACTTAAGATTCAAATGCCAGGCTTTCTTATTCTCCTGCAAGACCTTTTTAATGATCCTCACAATGCTCTTGTTAGAACATTCAGCAAGACCATTCCCTTGCGGATAGTATGCAGTAGAATGCCCAAGAGTAATATGATATTGATGATAGAAACTGATCAGCTTAGTATACTTACATTCCTGTGCATTATCAGTTATAATATTCATGGGGCAACCAAAGCTATACAAGATATTATTTTCTAAAAAATAAATAATCACAGAATCATTTGATGAAGTAATCAGTTGCTATAAGAATCTAACGATGCTGACTTGATGATGATGGATGAATCTCTCTAATAAAATCTAGCCCCCACTGTTCAAATGGCACTTCCACATAGATAGGAATTAAAGGTAAAGGTACAAGTTTCTTCTTACCCTCGAAAATCTGGCATTCATGGCAGGCAACAATCTTCTTGTAGATATCCTTAAACATTGTAGGCCAGTAATACCCAGCTCTGAGAATCTTGTTCACTGTGGCATTCGAATAATGGTGATCTCCACAATCTCCTTTGTGGAACTCCCCAATTACTTTATCTACCTCATCTTCCAGCAAACAATTCAGCAAAATTCCATCGGTATCCTTCCAAAATAGATTTCTGTCAAAATAAAATATCTCAAGGATTTTAGCTTAAAAAAAATTTCCTTAGACTTTCTTAGATCAGCAGGTACTTTATGATGTTGTAGGACAAAAACAACCTCCTTGTACCTATCTGAAGTGATGTATTTTTCTTCAATAGGGACTAGTTCTTCTTCCTCGTCTGAAATTTCTGATATTTCTGCAACTAATTTTATGTCAATACAATCAAAGTTTTACTGTGCCATTAGCTTTGCTAAGCCTTTCCCTTTGACTAATTTTATTGGCTTAATATCGATATCATACTCCAGTAATTTAGAAATCCATTTTCCGCTCTTACCATCAGGATCATCTTGAGTGAGGATGTCTTTTACAACAGTATTAGGAACAAAAGCCACAATATGAGAATGAAAAATATAAATTCTGAAATCTTTGATAGCCTTCACCAAGGCATAGGCCTACTTCTCTAAGATATTATATTTCATCTTAGAGTTGGCTAATGTCCTACTAAAGAAACAATTAGGTTGCTCAATACCTTGTTGTCGCTTTTGTAGCAGAACTCTAGCGATAGTATTCTCTAATGCGAAAGTAAAAACCATAAATTCTTTAGAGAAATATGGACTGATCAATATTGATGCTTGTGTGAGTGCTCTTTTGATTTCCTCAAATGAGTGTCCTTCTTTTTCTGTCCACTTAATGTCAACTCCCTTCTTCACCATCGTTGTTATTTCCTTCATAATCTTAGCAAAATTAGGAATAAATCGCCTTACAAAATTTACCTTTCCAAGGAAATATTGAATCTCCTTCTCACTTCTTGGAAAATCCACCTTCTGAATTGCATTGACCCTATTTGGATCTATTTTAATCCCATATTTAGAAATGATGTTTCCAAGTAGTTTACCTGAAGTTAAATCAAAAATACTTTTGGTGGGATTTAGAGAGATGCCAAACCTTCTACACTTCAACATAATTATTTCTAGGTGCTTCAAGTGATCTTCTTCCCTCCTTGAGAAGATTGTTATATCATCAAGATAAAAAAACCACCACCTTGTCCTTCTCGTCAGAAAAAGCTATATCCATTGCCCTCTGAAAAGTAGCTCCTGCATTCATGAGACCAAATGACATCTTGGTGTACATGAAAGTGCCCCATGGGGTATTAAAGGCTATTTTTTCCTGATCATCAGGATGAACACAGATCTGATTATAACCTGAAAAACCATCAAGCATAGACATTCTTTGGGCACCAACAATATTTTTCAAAATTTGGTCCATCTTTGGGAGTGGATAATTGTCCTTTAGAGAAGCTTTATTCAAATTTCTGAAGTCAATACATATTCCTATTTCTCCACTCTTTTTCCAAACTGGAATGAAGGTTGCAAGACAATTTGAAAATCTGATTGGGACAATGATTTTGGCATCAAAGATTTTTTTGACCTCCTTCTCAATCAATGGGATGAGAATTGGATTGATCCTCCTTAACTTCTGCTTGAAAGGATTTTAATTTTATTTTATGGCAATAGTATGTTGAATAATAGTGGGCTCATATTATATCAAATCAACATAATTCCAAGCAAACATATCTATAAATCTCTTCATCATTTCAATATATTTAAACTTCATATCAGCTAAAAGAAACTTTGAAAGTTTAATCATTTTGGACATAGATACTCTACCAAGGCTACAACTCTCAACTTCTTCATCATCAGCATGTATCTTAGGTGATTTAAAAACATCATTCTAATCAAAAAGATTTTCAAGAGGTATGAGTCCCTTTGGTATAGAATTGTTCTTTAGTTTCAAAACTTCAGATTTCCCTTTAGACTCAACAAGCATATTTTGCTGATCTACTTGTATATTTTCAAACTCTTCTTTCAACACAGTGAAGTTCTTCACTCGTTGATCATCCTCAAAGACTTGCCAATGAGTAATATTATTAGGGATATCTAGTCTATGGCTAATCTCAACCTTGTATTTTTCTATGGAATGCATAGGAATAATGCAAAGACTTGCAAAGACAACAAGAGAATCACCAATGGAGTTTTGTTCTCTAGTTTTGACCATGAATGAATAAGCTTGAAATTTTTCGAACATGTCCAAAAATAAGTTCCTATATGCCCTTATCCTTATATCTTTTGTTTGATAAGCACCTTCAACCTGTTTAATGACTAACTCTGAATCTCCAAAAATAGAAATTTTTTGAGAATTCATTCTTTTCAAAACCTCTAGGACCAAAATCAAGGATTCATACTCAGCCATGTTATTCGTGAAATTAAAGTTAAATTTATAAGAAAATAACTTACTCTCATCACTTGGACCTGTGATCCAAATCCCTGCTCCTACTCCTTCTCTACCTGCTGATCCAACAAAATGAAATGACCACTAATCTTTCACCTCCTTATCACTGATTTGCTGATCTTCTGTTTGCTGATTTTTAGAATGCTGAATTTCAGAACTTTGATTTTCTGCTTTCCTTTCCTCTTCCAATTTATTAGTCAACTCATTGAAAATAATAGCAGAGCCAAGTTCAATATCAAGAGCATAAATTGGAAAATTTTAGGGCTTTTTTTTACTACTCACCATGTAGGCCATTCTTGTCTCTCGATACAGTCTTCTTTTCTCACCAAAATTAGAAATGGTAGCATAAATAAGGTCCATCTGCATTGTACCTTTGATTTTTGCTTCCCATGACCTTGAAAAAAACATACCAAACTTCGGTGGAATGTTTTATACCAAGATGTCCATGACCACAGTTTTAGCAGGAATTTGTGTTAGACCAACAACAACATCCTTGATTAAACCAATGCATTGAACTCTTTTTGAATCGAAAGAAAATAAGTCTTTATATGTCCTGGTTATTTCTAACCCCATTCTTTCCATGATTACTTTGGGAATAATATTGTGAGATGCCTCTGAATCCAAGATAGCATTATGCAATGTCATGTCGTGAATGCTAAGGCTCACATAAAAAGGAGGCACCTCCTCATTCTGTTCATCTTCTAGTCTTGGACCCAAGTATATGGTTGGATGATCTTCTAATACATTCAAGATATCAATAGCTCCTCATTATGAATTCAAAATTTTGACAATATTGCATCTATATTCATTTACCTTGAGAATTTCACCAAAAGGACTGATATTTTAATCTTAGAAATTTCATTCTCAAGGCTGAAAAGAGAAACATATTTTTTAGCTTCTTTGATAAGAGGAACGGCTGGTGTATATTTCTTACCTTCAACAAGCTTAGGAGCATCTTTCCCGCCATCAGCAACCTTAGGTGCGTCTTTCTTAGGATTGTTTTGTTAGCAATGATATGCAAATTTCTATTTATGAGATTGTATTGTTTTTACATCTCAAAAGTAACATGTTGATACCACTTAAGATAATTTGATGTTTCCTCTCCATGATTACTTTGGTATGATTGATCATGTTCTTCTTTAGTAAAGAAAATTCTAGACATTTCTTCATCAAAACAGTGAATATACTCTTCAGGAATTTTAGGATCATCTTCTTCATCAATCAAATTTTGTTGGAAAGGAGGTCTCACTAGAGGATCGGGCTATTGATTTCTATTTTCCCTTGGTCTTTGCTGATTTTGAGGTCCCCTGAACTGAGGCTTTCTAAATTGAGGTTCATGTTGTGCAGGAGGAGCAGAGGTATTCCCAAGGGCCAACCTATCCATTAACTTTTCCATTATTTTCATCATTGAATCCAACTTATCCTGGGAGGTAGAGGAGGAAGGCTTCCCTTCTTCTTTCAACTTAGTTTTTCCCATTTTTTACTTTTTAGCTGCTATCAAATTAACCTCTAATTTCACTGCATCACTTTGCATTTCAGGAAGTGAAGGGGATTCTCTTTCTCTCAGTAGTATAGAAAACTCATAGTCAAAAGCTTCATCATATCTCATCCGAGCTAAGGATTGTGGTGGTTTCAAATGGGCAGGAATAGAGTCATACACCTTGTTAAAAATTTTTGAAAATTTTTGGACAGATTCATCAACAACTCTTCTCAAAGTGCTATACTCGATGAGGGCATATACTTGATTAGTTCTATTGCCCCATTTTATCAGAAAAGTATCTTCAAAATTATTCCAATTATCAATACTTCCAGGAGTAAGGGATTTATACCACTTCCTAACTTCACCAGTAAAACTTTGAGCAAAAAACCTAAACTTAACATCTTCATCATCAACCTCCTCCCTGTCTATAAAATCATTAAATTGGTCCACATGTTCCTCTGTTGTAATGTCTTCATCACTTCCACAATTTTTGATTCTAGTAGCATATTTTCTAGGGAGGTCATGTAAGACAGTTGGAAGAACAAGAGGGGCATATCTAGCAGATGCAGCAGGTGGAGGAGGTACATTTATAGCAATGGTTAAATGGATTGTAGTAGCTTTAGGGATGGAAGAAATAGAGGATGAAAAACTACTATGAGGAGGACTATTTGGTCTTTGTGGTCCACTAAAAATTGAACTCCAATTTGGAAGAGGTAAACCAACTTTATTTTTCAACAAGACTTCAAAAGGATCAAGCTCCTTCAATTTATCTAAAGACTCTTTTTCCAAAAATAACTCAGAAGTAACAACTTCCCAAAACTCTTCTTTGTCTTCCTGTGCTACTAGAGCTGAGGTATAAATACCTCTCTTATGCAAGTCTAAGATAATTTTAGTTAGCTCCTTTCCACCTTTTGATCTAAGAAAAACCTCTTGAAATTTATCATCAACTCTTTTATCTTTAGGACTTCTTAAAATTTTATACGACAAGGATTTTGAATGTGATGGAGTACCTGATATTTCAGAAATTCCTTGACTGCCTCTGGAAATGGTGTTTGGATTGTCCATGATGGTAGGTGGATCTGGGTCAGGATTAATCCTCGTGTATCTCCTTCTCGAAGCCACTTTTGATCATATAAATTATTAATGGAGTCACCAAGGTAGATGCAGCGTTGAAAAGCTTCCTGAGCTCCTGATACCTTCGGAATTTCAGCTTCAAAATTTCAGGAAAATATAATCTTTAGGCTCCTGGTAGACGCACCAAAATTTTATCGTAAAATTAGACCTGATAGGCTGCTAATCAAATCAATCTCATGTAACTATTTCAAGCCAATATTTTGAATGATGCTTAGCCTCCTCAACCTAAGAGGGCTCTCTCAAGGGTTAATGATTTTTGATAAAAATGTAGATCGCTAAATCTATGTGGGGTAATAAATAGATAGATGATAAATTTAGGTTGAAAATCACATCAGCAAGTATAGATTGGGCTTATGGAGTCAAAATAGTTTCAATGAACCAATAAAGCTACTTAACATGGAAGTTGAGGCATATTAGAGTTTTAGTCAAGAGATACACATGTGAAACTGTAAAAATCACAGTCAGTTTGTCTATACAGATAGTCATAGCATCAAATATGAATTTTGAGTAACATAGACAAACACCACTACAATCGGATAGTAAAAAGGTGCAAATATAAGAAGAAAACAATAGAACTCCTTCTGAATCTCAAGTTGGCTAAGTAGAAATCTCTATGTTAAGCTGAAAATCAGTCACTTACAATAAACATTGTCTTTTTCCAAAAAATGTCCAACACTTTGCATATTTGAATTCTTGATAATTTATAGATCATTTAAAACATATCATAACCTTATCTAATGCTAGATACATCTAACTCCTCACTCTTGACACCTTGCCTAACCATATGACATGATATTTATTACAAAAGGACAACTAATCTACTAAACATTCCTTTTACAAAAAGGATTCAAACTCTTAATCACCTATATATAAAAACCTTATCTTAATTAAATTACATCCTTTGCCAAATGTATTCACACCTCGTCGAATCTAGATGATTGGCTTCAAATCTTGATGACCATAATGCTGACCTCCATCAAACTAGGAAACTATCCCTTGTTTTCTAGGCATAGGGTCCCTTGCAGTTTTGAAATGTTCTGATCATCATGAATTCATCATTTTGAGGTCCTTTGCTGTTAGGAAATGAAGTAAAACCTGCCAAAAATTCTCGCTAATCTCCATTTGTCGCAAGCCATCCTTACACTGTCCAAATGAGTTGTAATAGATTATGCTACGAAAATAACACAGTTTCGTAGTGCTTTTCGTAGCACGGCTCTTTTACCCTTTCTTCTTCAATTTTTTTTTTAATTTCCTCTACGATTATCTTCATTATCATTTAATACATCCTTCCTAGAAATTTCAAGTTATAATTCATAGTTTTCCCTGAAAAAATTTATGAGAGAGAGTGAAAAAAGCTGCTACAACAATTTCGTAGCGCTTTTCACTCTTTTTACACTATAAGTGTTATGGAACTGCGGAGTGAGCGGTTTTGTCCAAATTTTTTCAAAGTGAAAACTAAAAATGTGCCAAAGCTTAAAATAACACTGATTTCACCAAATCAAAAATCCATATGAACTGAAAAACACAGTTTTCATGAGGTTCCTTCTTAATTTTCACTTGATTTAGCTTTTGACTTTTTAATGATTGTCATTTTGCACCTTTGTTATTTAACTCATCTGGAATCACTTTCAGCTGCTGCTCCAAATTTTCCACTTGATCTTTAAGTTTCCTATTACTAGCTCTCAAGTGAGTATTTATTACTCTGAGAAATTTGGCTTCCTTGATTGCTGGGACTTTCCATGTGAATAACTGCTCCGCACTGCTTGGAGTTTCATAAATAGAACCAATTTGACCTTCCCATAGTGCCTTAATTCTTTTTAACTCTGCTTTTTCAACACTGTGCTTTCTAGCCCTCTTTCTCATCACATCAGTTTCTTGGTTTGCTAACCTCAAATTCTCTTCAAGATATTGAAGCTCTGTTTTCCTTGTCAGTTCTTCTTTTCCCTCTTTTGTTCTGTTGGTTGTATGCTTATCTACAGGTGTTGAAATATCAACCATTTCTTCAGGGGCTTTAGTTGTTTCAATAATTTCTTGAACTTCCTTGTTGCCTTCCTTAAGATTCTTAGCATGCCTAGTTAAAGGCTTTCTAGCTTGAAAGATAAAAGCTGCATTTTAACCCTCAAACTCAAGCTTCTTTATAACTTAGCTTTTTTCTGTTTGTGCTCATCTTCTCCATTGAAGTCAGCTTGCACAATGGGTGTCTCCTCTATGTAAATTGCATGCAGGATGCCATCTAAGTTTCCCTTTATTATAGGGTTGTCCTTGTATCTGTAGCAATTGTTTTTCCCTTTAATGCCACTACTTGGCTTCTTGTTACTCTTTTGATTTCCTGTCTGTTCACATCTTGTTTCTGTTTTCTAGGTGATGGAGTTGGAGTATCAAGCACTTGTGTCTACTCTATACTTTTCTCAACTTGTTTCCTTGGCTTCAGTTTTGCAAATTCCTTTGGTTTTGCAACTACAGGTTTACTAGACTCTGCTACTGGTGGTGATGGAGTTCATTTAGTTTTAGTGTTTCTAGAAATATTTAGTGTTTCCAACTCAAAACAATTTATAAATAAAAAGGATGACCAATCCCTGCCTATCTTCTGAAGCTCATTCTAAATCAATAACTTCATCAAACCATGATGAAACAAAGATGTTTCATAACCTTCAGATTTGGCTTGTACTTTATCAGCCATTTATCAAGACTCCTATGCAGGTAAAAGGGAAAATCAAGTGAAATCTTACCTTTGAAATGAAAAAGAAACTTGAAATGATATGTGTAGACCTTATGATATCTACCTTCACATGTAAAATATCTCCGGATGCTGAGCAACATATTTTCATAAGTGTCTTTGATGCAGCTTCTAGGGATAGCATTATTTAGGTCCATATCTGCATACTCTAGTTTCATGAATTCTTTGCATGGCTCCATATCAAATCTGAAACTTTTGAACCAAGTTTCTTGACCCCTTGGTATTTCTGTCACAGCAGCAATAATCTCTGGTGTAATTGGCACACTTAGCATCCCAATCTTGGTAGTTGTTCTATTGAAGTGCAAGGAAAGCTCTTTGGACACCTTTGTGTGGCAACCCTGTAGCTTTTCACAAAACCAAAGACAACCTACTCTACTAAATTCTTCCATCATTGTTAGGTCTTCAACTATGGCCTTCATATTTTCAGGCTCATGTCTTAAGAAGTGTCCCCCTATGTGGATTTTCTTTTCCTCTTCCATGCTCCACAGAAAACTTGTTAGCCTCACTTGAATATGTGAAACAACAGCCTCACTTGATTATTTTATATCTTCCTCACTTGATTAATATGTAGAAAACCTTTGTATGGAATAGCCAGAGGTTTGGCTTGTTACTTCAGAGCTTAGACACTCGAATGGATGCAAAGGAAAGAAGAATGACCAATTAAGCAAGATGTAAAATTTCGAATTTCAAATGTCATCTCATAACTGAATTATGCCTCATCCATGCCCTATCATGAAAATTATGACTACGACATGGGTAAGTACATTGAATCTCATCATTAACTGACTCATCATACCACTAACCTATCATTTCCCAATGGATTCTGACATATTTAAGCTCAAATGACAAGATAGTTAAGAAATTGTGCTTTCATAGAGCCGACAATATATTTTCCCCAGTTTGCGCTATGAAACTATTAGCGCTTTCGTAGTGCAAATCAAATTTTTTGAACTAGTGGCACTACGAAAACATGGATTCTTGGCTAATTGCACATTTTTGACCCAAAAATTTATAGAATGACTTCCAAGTGGAAATTATGGACGGACCTTTAAAAGAATTTATTTGAACTTAATGATGACCTTTGAACTTATAAAAATCTAACCTACCCTTAACCAAATCCTAAATTGACTTCTAAACCTAATTTTAACCATGACCGAAAACAAACATGACACAATGATGTTTTGGAATTTTCTATTGAGTTGATACTAGGATTAGTACCAACATCAAAGGAACCTTACAAGATGAGTACACCAGAGTTAGTGGAATTGTAGTTGAAGTTGAAGGAAATGCTTGACAAGGGATACATTAGGCCAAGTGTGTCACCTTGGATTGAACCAATGTTGTTTGCAAAGAAGGATGGTACTCTCAGGTTGTGTATTGATTACAGATAGTTGAACAACATGACCATAAAGTACATGTATCTCTTGTTGAGGAACGATGAATATTTTGATCAGTTGAAGGGAGAAGTAGTGTTCTCAAAGACTGACTTGAGATCAAGATACCATTAGGTACTGATTAAAGAAGAGAATATATACAATATTTATTTCTAAGCCAGGTATAAGAATTCTAAGTTTGTTGTACTTCCTATTAGATGACTAATACTCTAACTACTTTTATGTGCTTGAATTTTTTTTTATTGTATTCATTGATGATATATGGATATATTCTAAGAATGAGGAAGAGCATGTCAAACACTTATCAACAATGTTAATATTTCTAGGAGAGCATAAGCTGTATGAAAATATTAGTAAATGCATTTTCTTTTAGACAGAGATACATTACTTGGGGCATGTGGTTTCCAAAGAAGGCATAGTAGTAGATCCATAAAAGATAAGAGCTATCATGGAATGGGAAAGTCCTAGGAATGTGGATGAGGTCACATTATTCATGGGAATAGTAGGATATTACAAGACGTTTATTAATAACTTCTCATGGATTTCCTATCCTATTACATCCTTGCAGCGAAAAGGTAAGAAATTTGAATGGAAAAAGGAATGTACATATAGTTTTGACCAACTGAAATAGTTTCTTACAAATGATCTAGTTACAAAAATCATAGATCCAGAAAAATAATTCATGGTGTGTAAAAAAGCTTTCCGGAGAGGACTTGGTGAGGTTTTGATGCAGTAAAGACAAGTAGTATGCTATAAATCAAGGAAATTGACATAGCATGAGTAGAACTATGTGACGCATGATGTTGAGTTGGAAGCGATCATCCATGCATTGAAGATGTGGAGAGAATATCTTATTGGTAGGAGGTTTGTGTTGATGAGAGATCATAGTGGGCTAAGGTACCTATTTGACAAACCAAATCTGAATTCCAAGAAAGTTAGATGGTTGGCCACAATCGATGAGTTTGACTTCAAGATCAGGTACATTAATGGAAAACAAAATAGGGTCACAAATTCTCTTAGCCAAAGAGTACATGTAAATCACAAAGTGGTAATGAGGTCATATGGGACATACATACATGATTGGATCTTGCAGGAAGGAAAAGAAGATGACCAGTATAAGGAGCTTATGCATAGGTTACAACAATGTACAGGTGAACATGATGTGGATTATCATCTCACAGAAAATGGTTTGGTTATATTTGGGGACAAGATATATATTTCAGATGAAAGTGAGCTCAATAGGCTTATCTTGAGGAAATTTAATGCTAATCCATATTTAGGTCATCTGGGATATCAGAATAAATTGATAGTGGTGACTAATTTCTTCTATTGGTTGAATCTGAAGAAATAAGTGGCAGAGTTTGTGGCTAGATGTTTTGATTGTAAACAGGTAAAATCAGACTGTAATCATCCCAGCGGGTTACTATAGCCAATTTAAATTCCAGAGTGGAAATGGGAGGTCATTTCCATGCACTTCATTACAGGTCTTTTGAGGACATCTAGACAATATTCTATCATGGTTGCAGTTGACATATTGACGAAGGTAACTCAATTCATTCCTCTGAATTCTACTTATTCTGCTAGTGAGGTAGCACAGGTCTTCATCAAAGATATGGTGAGGTTGCATGGTCTTCCAAAGAATATTGTGTCAAACAAAGATATCAAGTTCATGTCAAGGTTCTAGAAATATTTATTTGTAGGTTTGGGTACAAAATTAGCCTTCAGTACAACTTACATCCACAAACATATGGACAGAAAGAGAGGGTCAACCGGATTTTGGAGGATATACTGAGAATGTATGTTGTTCATTAAAAAAGGAGGTGGGAATAGTACCTTCCACTGGTGGAGTTTTATTACAACAATGGGGATTATGATTAAATAAGGATCAGTCTATTTTAGGCACTGTATGGGTAGAGCTGCAATACTCCCATCAGTTGAAGTGATACAATGAACATGGTGTTGATTGGACCATATATGTTGGAAGAAATGGAACATGAAATGAAGGTAATCAAGAAGAATTTAAATGTACCACAAGACACGAATAATAGCTATACAAATAAACATAATATGTTTAAGGAGTTTCATGTTGGGGAACGGGTGTACTTGCGCATCAAGCCCAAAAAGAGCTCCTTGAGTGTTACACTAATTTTTGTCACCATGACTGTCGATTCAGATACTTCGCCATCCATTGAAGTGTCTCAAGTGAATCCCCTATGAAGCTTCAAGTAGAAAAATACAATGGACAAAAGGAGTTTTGGGATGTAGTACTTAAAACCCATTTTTGAGCTTATTAAAACCACGCACGTGTAGTTTCTTCCACATGTAAACTGCACATATATGTGTAGTTTCTTCCACTATAAAGTTGGTAGTTCTATTCACATAGGTAAAAACAAAAAAAAAATCTCTAGAATATTTGGTTGAGGAATCTTAGCCAAATTATAAACCTCAAACCACTACATACCTATGCCTAATCCCTTGGTACATGGAACTAATCTCCTCCTCTTAAGAATAAAATCCCTTGAGAAGAGGAAGTAGAAACCTCCTCGTCCTTCCCATAAATTGAGCATAGGACTAAAGGAATAAAGGACTTGCATTTGTAAACTCATGTTGCTGGTTTTGGGTTTGAAGAGATCGTCATCAAGGGAAGGAACGGAGACCATTGGAAAAGGCTTGTGACATCAAGGCAACCAGGTTGTAAGCTTGTTTTCCTTTGAATTCAATACAAAGTAAATTTTATTTCCTAATTGTGTCTATTTTGATGTTATTTGTGAGATTCCTTGATCACTCACAAGGTTTATGACTGATTATTGATTCAATTATATGTTGAATGATAAATTAGGGATTTCATTTACCTTTGCTTTCATATTTGAGATGCTTTGATCCTTTTGAATTTTTTTGTACTCAAATAACATGGAGGATATATTGAAAATGTATATTATGCATTAAAAACGGAGGTGGGAATAGTACCTTCCACTCGTGGAGTTTGATTACAACAATGGGGATCAGGATTCACTAAGGATCAGTTTATTTGAGGTATTATATGGGCAGAGTTGCAATATTCCCATCAGTTGAAGTGATACAGTGAACACGGTATTGATTAGGCCATATATGTTGGAAGAAATGGAACAAGAAATGAAGGAAATGAAGAAGAATTTAAAGGTAGCACAAGACAGGAATAAGAGCTATGTAGATCAACATAGGATTTTTAAGGAGTTTGAAGTTGGGGAATGGGTGTACTTGTGCATCAAGCCCAAAAAGAGCTCCTTGAGTGTTACACTAAAGTTTTTCATCATGACTGTCAATTCAGATACTTCGCCATCTGATGAAGTGTCTCAAATGAATCCCCTATGAAGCTTCACAATACAAGGAAAACACCCTCTAGCGGATGTCTTTTAGGAACCCCTTATAAAAATACCACAGAAATCTGTTTCTAGCAGAGGTTACTAGAGGAGGTTGGCGGGTGGAGGTTTTTTTGGATGTTTTCATCCTGTGCGCTTATCATCCTAAACCGCACCGTTGCATTCAACAAGAGAAAGCACTGGTGCACAAAAAAATTGGCACACCAGACACCCTGCCCTTCGTAAAAACCTGCCTAGTGCATCTTATTACTATAGCTCACCGGTTATTTACGAATATTCTGCATCGGTGTGTTCTAAAAACCTTGCGCCAAAACTAAAATTGCCTTGTTCGGTCTTAAGAAACCGCACTGGTGCGCCTATAAAACCCCGTGCACTAGAACATGGTTAAATAAATAAAAAATTACAGCCAAAAAACTACATTTTCCACTTCTCGTAGTGTTCCAGAGCTCCCAAGAAATGGTGCCATTTATCCTTGTCTGAGCCACCCTGACATCGGTGCTTCCATTACACCCATTGCATGCACTGCTGCTATGCATTTACCACCAATATTCAGCTTGATTTTTGCAAAATGGTGGGAAAATTTACTTTTTCAATTTCTACAGCTAATATGCCTCCTTGACTGCCAAATGCACAAGTATTTTTCTTGTTTTTCCATAGTTAAGCCTTTTAGTGGATTATAATTGTAAATTACCCTAAAATTAACCATTTAAAAAAATAAAAAAAATTGTCGTGCAGTGCGCTCGAGCCGTTTTGCTCGCACCGGTTCATGGTGCTGCCTGTAAATTTATAGGCCACATCAAAACTGGTGCTAACAGTATCCACACCAGTTCCAAGGCAGTACCGAAAGGCATACCATGCTATTTTAAAATTTTAAAAAAGTGTGGTATGGTCAGTTACTCGACTCCAATGTTGACCCTGTGGAATAGTGGCAATGTGGTGCGTTGACTTAAATGTCTGCCCTAGGGCAGGCATTTTTGTCAGCACACCACATTCTCACATTTTGACACGGTCAATGACGCAACCTGGTAAAAGACCGCACCATTGACTATGTAATGATGTTAGGAGGTTGACTCGCTAACCGAACTATACACCCCAAGGCGTATAGTTTGGTCAGTGCACTACCCTCCCGACACGATCCATAGTCAATGGTGTGGTCTGTTATACCACCACATCGTTGAATTAATAACAATGCCAGGAGGTTAGTGGACTAAAATATTTTAGGTTCACCACCTCCGGTGCACTGAAGCTTTTCTGGTGCACTGCCGCTAGTGCGCGACAAAAAAATATGAACTGGTACTGGTGCATGCCTGTTTTTTGTGTCGCATCGACTACTTTTTTTTTTCTAAAAAAATTATATATTTTTACTTCTAAATACATGTCTCATTTAATAAAAAAAATTGTATTTAATATGTCAATCATTAAGAGATGTGAAAGGAGAGAAGAGAGGGAACAGCAACAACAACAACAGGTGGGCCAGTATAACATGGTTCGCCTATGGGAGGCACGAGAGAGGGAGAGAGATGCATACCCTTGCCCTATTAGAGAAGCTACCCAGGGGCTCCTATGGTAGCTAGGCCTCCTCAAGTTTTATGAGGAGGCTACTTCCCTAAAGGTCCATGGTTTTTTTTGAGACATCTTATTTGCAGGTGGAATGCCCACCTATAGGCTTTCTGGGTTGTTCCTAACCACTGGTACGCGCCCACTGAGGAGGATATATATTTCATTAAATGGCTATCGAGGAGAGGGGAGGATTTTCCCTCATTTCTATAGGTTCTAGTTGGCTACACAACAGGGATTTAGTTGGTGTACTCCCAGAGATACATTAGCACAGATATATTGTCTCCTTCAGATTTTTAGGTCTCCAGAGGTCAGTTACGTATTGTTGCATTTGGCAGTGAGGAGGTGAGGTGACTCTCACTTCTAATTTTGACCATTTCACACAAAACTAGTGAACAACAACGCATTAGTTGCCCACTTCTATATTATGTTGATTCTTTAGTAGAGGAGCCACGAATTATCAGGTGGTCTACCATTTTTTTTCCGTAGTTCTATACAACCTTAGATAGATGTCTTGATCATGCACAAGGGAGGGTTAACTTCCCTTTAGATATAGATATTTTTTGTTTATTTTTTGAGAGGTTTCTAGAGACGAGGCCTACTTTTGTTCGGCAGCCTTGTAGGTCGATGTTGGAGGAACGAATGCACATGTGGGGACATATGATGCTGAAGAGGGGCGGGACTGCGTTGTCCGCGAGGATATCACATGATGCACTGGAGTTGCTAGCTAGTGTTGAAGAGAATCCCTTTGTTATGGTCCCCTGTCCTTATGTTGGTTTGGATTGGTGAGGGTGTGCCAACATCCTCTTTACAGATGATGAGCCGCCAGATGATAGAGGTAATATTATTATTTTATTTAAATTTATTCTAACATGTTCTTTAACTTGTTTTTATTAAATTGTGTAATGAAATTGTCTAATTATTGTTGTGTACTTGTATATATTTTACAGACATTAGGTCTTTTGATGGCGATGGCATGCCAATTCCACCAAATGATTCAGGTGTCGATCCTAATGATGATCAGGATATGCTAGATACAGAGGATCATTAGGAGGCCAGTGTAGAGAGACCTCCTGCTGGAGCGTCGATATCGCCTTTTTCTAGGCGTGGTAGGCTTGATAGTAGATTGAGGATGGACTTGGGCGACCAACTCTGTGCATTGACAATTGAGGCGGGAGTCAGGCCAGCTACAATGAGAGACATACATTCTAATGGTAGGCTAGTACATATGTGGAGAGGCATGCCACGTGACATGTAGAGCTTGATGTGGCACGTTTTAGGAGCTACGACCTTAGCTATGTGGCTGAGGAGGACCCTTGCACGTTATAAGCATGGTCGAGACTCAGCATGTGATCAACAGTCTGTGAGTAACACCAATGCATCATCTGATGATCACGATCAGGGGAGTGATCATCCTTCACCTTGCGACCCACCAAATGAGTAGCCTCCACTAGAATGGAGAAGTAGTCGTCATGGAGAGTAGGCTGGACCATCAACGATGTCGAGTTAGTAGCCTGCAACATCCAGCAGTACTCATGATCATGAGCAGGCCGAACCATCGACCATGTCGAGTCATCACGATGAGCACCCGATATTTGATCCTGATCAGCATGAGGCACTAGTACCAGATCAGCAGGCACATAATGATCAACATGTATCTGAGATTGTCGAGGCTGCACCATTGACTGAGTAGGCCTCGACAATTACTGCTATTGATGATGTACCTCCAGCTGATATATGACATTTATATTACAGTTGTATATTTTTGAGTGGTCCATTTATTTTATGTATGTTGAAGTTGTACTTAATTTACATGTTGGTGATCATCATGATGTGTATATTGTTAGGTCATGTTAGATATGTTCGTTTAATGTGTAGCTTGCAGATAGATGTGTATGTGATAGCAGTTATTTTACATGAGATGTATATTTGATGTTTTTGTTGTGATGATGTTATACAATGCTAATTGTGTTTAGTTAGATGATCATGATCACAATGATGTTAGCGAATTTGAATGTGTTTTTTAGTCGAATATGATGTTTTTACTATGGTTATCATGATTGTGATGTTTATTAATTAATTTAATATTAAATTATCATGATATTGTAAAATTGTAATATTTGTAATTCTAATTGTATGTAAAATTCTAAAATTGAAATTGTATGTAAAATATCCGTAAAATTTTAATTGTAACTCTAGTATTTAAGTTATTGTGAAATGATGTAATTGCAATCTTAATTGTAATTGTATATAGGTAAAATTGTAAAATTGTAATTGTATGTAAGATTATAAAATTGTAATTGTAATGGTATATATGTAAAATTATAAAATTATAATTGTAATTGTAAATTTTAAATTTCTAAAATTGTAATTGTATATATGTAAAATTCCAATTGTATGTAAAATTCTAAAATTGTAATTCTAATGGTATATATGTAAATTTGTAAAATTGTAATTGTAATTGTAAATTTTAAATTTGTAAAATTGTAATTGTAATTGTAATTGTACGTGAAATTGTAAAATTCTAATTCTAATTCTAATTTTATGTAAAATATTTGTAAAATTTTAATTGTAATTGTAATTTTATGTAAAATTTTGAAAGTGTAATTGTATGTGAAATTGTAAAATTGTAATTCTAATTATAATTATAATTATAATTCTAATTCTAATTCTAATTGTATGTAAAATATTTGTAAAATTTTAATTGTATTAATGTGAAATGATTTTATTAAAATTTTCTAATTTATAAATTTGTAAAATTTTAAATAATTGTAAAATAATAAATCTAGAATAATATGAATTTTTGTAACATAATAAAGTTTATAAAATAATGCAAATAAATTCATGTACTTTAGAAATATCATTATTTTATTATGATCTTACATACAAAGAAAAGAAAAGAACTTTATACATTACGCCATTGTTTTTGAGATCAACATAATTGAAAATTATCTAGTGAAATATTGATTTTAACATTAACACAATGCAAATTACCAATTAATTCAAAATACATATTATAATGTTTCACAAAACCCATTTTAAAAAGTATAAATATTGATGAAATAACACATGTACCATATCACTCTCAGTTCTCATGATCACCCTCATTATCTTCCACCTCGCATGGCATGATAACACTATTGTTCTCAAAAATATGTTTTGATCTAGGGTCATATCTCAATACAAAGCACCAATCCCTATCCAACACATCAGGGTAAAAAAACACCTGATTGCAGTGTTTGGGGAAAACACTGGGCTCCTTAGCTTCATCCCACATCTTTCTAGAGTTGATACATATCAGCCTACTATCGTGATCTTCCTTTACATTATTCCAATCAAAGGTGTCCCACCACTTGCACCTAAAAATAACACACTGGAAAGACGAGAAATCCACTTCAATGATCTCTCGTATCTTTCCGATGTAACCTAACGTCCCTCGTACTAGGTTTTGATCATGGTGGCTAGATCGACTAGATTGATCGAACTTGACTTCCACTCCACAAACTTGTGTTCTAGCATCGACATTTTCTATGCGAAAATGGTGTCCATATGCCCACATAGATGGGAAAAAATGCACCTATTATGAAAAAGTTAAAAAAATTAGTGTCAATAGTCTTATAATAACCCAATAGTTAAAATATTAAATATAGATGTAATTACATTTGAAAGGTGCATTATCAAGTTTCAAATATACATATAAATTAAATATATTATTACCGAGTTGCTGCACCCAATCCCTATGTTTAGCGCATCCTCTACAATACACGGGTAATGACCGGTTGCACTGTATTTCTCTCTGACTTGGTCAGCAACCCAAATGTTGGGGCATATATTCTTTTAAATGATTAGGATAAGGCACACTTATACCATTCAATCGTCTGAATTATTTCTTGTCACTATCCCATTTCATCCTCTTTTGTTCGTATAATGGGACCCACGGTTCTGTCACTTCATAATTGTAAAGAACGAATTTATTGATTGATTCAATTTCTACATTCATTGATGAAACCAAACCGACATTATATAGTACATAGATATGAAAATATGCATTATATCGAACTTCAACATGAATATTTACTTTGTGTAAATTTGAAAAATTATAAGTCGCTTACTCTTTATCAAGCGCTTTTTTCCACTCGTTTGGAGCAACTCCCCTTCTCTTTTGTCTTCATCCCTTTCATCATCCCAAATCACTGCACCTGGTCTGTTGTTGATCTGCTTGATGTACTCACTGGCATAATATAAAGACTCATAGAATATGTACCCCTCTGCCATAGACCCCTTGGGTTTTTCCCTTTGTCAAATAAAACCTTTCAATTTCTTCATGTACCTCTCTAAGAAGAACATCCAACGATAAGAAACCACCCCAACGAATTCAAACTCATCTACTAGGTGGATTAGAAAATGAACCTGCAAGTCCATGAAACTCATCGGCAGTTCCTTCTCAAAAATACAAACAATCTCAACTATCTCTTGAGGCCATTGTGGAATGTTAGCCACATGAATCTCCTTTGACATGATCCAACGTACAAATGCAGATAATTTAGATATGGCACATCATAGGTCTAGAGGGAATTCATGTTTAACACACCCACGCATGAGAAAAGGGTAATGAAACTGCAAAGTTATAAACATGTGCAATAATATACAAAATTAGTTATGTTTTATGATCCTTCCATGGGATACAATTTATTAATATAAAAAATAATAAAATCATGCTTTTGACATTATACATACTCTTAGAAGATTCAGATGGTCAAGTGATTTCAACCTTAAAAAATGGTCATCCATGGTGAAGCAATATCGTAGTGAAGACCCATATGAAGATGGCACCCTCACATCCATTATAAATTCCTTTGCCAAACAAATATCATCTTTTTTAAAAATCCATGGGACATCACCTTCTTTGAAATACCATGAATTAGAGGCACCAACCTGACTACCTCTGATACTGTACTTTCTAATCATCTTAGCCAATGTTTCTTTTTAGTTTTTGAAGTAATAATATCTTTCCTAACAACCAATGTGTCACTTTGTTTCGATGATATGTTCCTCCATAAAGAAGATGAATTTTTTTTAAATATATGCATGGGATCTAATAAGTGCATAATATTAATATGAACCCAATATTGGAGGTTATAAAAGATATATTTCCTTTTCATCCCAATGGGAAATTTCTCAACATCGATGTCGAAGAATTCTGGATCATCAAACATAGGCTCCCCATTTGAATCGAAATTTTATATGAACTCCTTCTCCTTCTCTCTCTCATATTCTCTAAGCCATTCAGCTGGTGTCATTATTGGAGGCCTTTGGTTCTCTCTCGTTTACCATTGAAAGCGGATCATGCTTTTCTATAAGGGTGTTATTTTTGGGAAGAATACCCTAGAGAAATCACACACTAGCTTTCTTAGGTCCTTAGACCATCTAGTTTTCAGAGAAGGTCCACAACATTTACATCCAAGATACCCTTTTGTTACAAGACCTATGATATTATTGCATAGAATTAATATGCATGACATGTTAAAGAATATCATGAAGGTCAGAAAAATTACAATGAATTAAATAACTAATATGTGAAATACTATTGTTACATATATAAACAAATCAATAAATTAAACATCTAATTTACCAGAGAAAATGACTAAGCTTGGATAATCATGTGTCGTGTAAGCACATATGCCATACAATGTAAAAATCCTCTCTGTTGTGATGGGTCCTGATACATCGTATACATTTATCTCATCCCGTAATTCCTTCAATTCATCTACCAGTGGTTGTAAGTAGACATCCATATTCTTTACTTGTCTTCTACCAGGGACTATGAGAGCCAAGATAAGATGTTCATTCTTCACGGAAAACCATGGGGGATATTGTTATTGATCACTAATATATGCCAAATAGAATAGTTGGTGTTATGGAGGGAATATGGGTTGACGCCATCCATGCCTATGTTGAGTCGTAGACTTCATACTTCATCCTTGAATTTTTTGAGCCATATATCCTCTATATGCTTCATGGCTATTGAATCAGTTGGGATTCGCATAACTCCCAACTCACTTCTATGTGAGGCATGCCATCCCTGCAACATAGCTAATTATTTGCAGCAAAAGAGCCTTTATATCCTTTGGATTATAGGCATGTTCCTCAATATCTTAAAAGGAGGACTGGTACGTGATTTACCCTTTTTTTTAATCACACCTATCATGCCCACATTTTAGACATATTTATTTGTCTGAATTTTCTCCTCTATAGAGATTACAATCATTTGGACATGCATGATATGATATGTACTCAACACCCAACATTTTCAACAATTTCTTTTCCTCTTCGCAGCTATCGGGTAAGACATTATCACTCGGAATAACCTTATCTTTGAATAACCTGTAGTTGGTGATAGTGGAAAAATATATTGATAAATGTACACTAATGCCGATATAATTATTAACTTTCATAAAATTTACCATTTGTAATGTTCATTATGTACTAATTATATTTCTCAAATTTATATAAGGGAGGAATTTATGGTAACTTACATCAAAATTTATGAGAAACATGCATTCAACAAGCCAAACTTTGTTTTCAAGTTGTACAGTAACATCGTTGTCCCCAACTGGGTAGATTTTTACAGACGACCAGGTCCAAAGAGAGGGGTGGTGGATGTAAATTTAAGGCTTTTGAAAAATGTGTCAGCGATATGAGCATCATCCCCTAGCTGATCATCATTTTGGAATTCATCTAAAAACAGTGTTTCCATGGCAGTTGTATCCCTTAATTAATCATCCATACCAACCTCTATTTTATTTCCTCCATTGCTAGCTTGTGAATAACTACTATTCTTGTATTCATTCCTAATTGGTGAGTCTAGACATAGCGGGAATTGAATCGATGGTTGATTCAACCATTATTGGTATCATTCCTCTCCAATTTTTTCTCTTAATTCGGTCTTTCTCCATTTGACATTGTCATGGGGTGCAACAAAATATGGTAGGTAGGTCACTCATCATCACTAGAATCCTAATAATTTAAAGAAACATATTTGAACATGATTAGTTCAAAATATATGATATCAATTAGTACGCACGTTGACAATATTGCATGATTAATTGGTTTGACGTTGAAATAATTACATTAATCAATATACCAAACAATTATAATTATTATCATCATTATCCCAGGATTGTGGCTAGAATATGTAATATTGTTACAATTGGTAGGGTGAAGTGGTTGTCCATTTTCATCTACCAAATGTGCCTTGCGGTATGCTGCTCCTAATAAGAGCTTCCAACATTTCGGAGTTGTTTGAATATTTTGTGCATATGAACTTGATTCTGAAACTACATGAACCTGCAAATTTGTATACATTATAAATTTAGTTAAGTTGTGCATGATTGACATGGATAAAAAACATAAATTCAATTAGATAATGAAAATATAAATAAAATATGAAGTAAATATTACATCTCGAGATGGATAGAGAGAAATTCATGATTGAATTTGAGAAATATTATGGAAGGAGCTGGATTTTGAATGATTTTCCATTCGATATAATTATGATATTTTCTCCTTGCATTTGAGCAAAATCAATAATGAATTTTGGTGTACATACCTAAAAGTAATTTCAATGCCTTAAAAATGGACATCTTGTAATCAGTGCCAATGTATAGATAACTGCACCGGTGCCTTTTAGTTACTATGCGCTGGTGCCATGTTATCAATGGATGCATCGGTGCGCTGCTATTAAGTGATGCACTGGTGACGAATAATGGCAAATAAAAAAAGCGCAACTCTATTTTCTTTAAGTGAAAAAAAAAAAGAGGTCAATTGAAAAATGGGCAGCAAGATATTTTTGAAAATATAATTTCATAAAACAATTCCTTAAATACTTAGAAATTTTCAATATTTCACTAATTTTGCAAAAAAGTTCAGCCAGAGATTCGCATGAGACATACCTAGAGCAAGAAAGCACGAGAGAACTGTGGAGAAGTGAAATAGGTTCGAACAAAAGTATTTAGACAATCAGAATTCCAAACCTCTTGTGATTCAAACCCTATAGCATAGAATTACAAACGATCTTGTGATTAAATTTTATTTTATTTTTAACTTTTTTCTGCAGTTTTTTTATGCAGTAAGAAAAAAATTTCAATTTGTTTTTTATTTTCATAAACAAAAAAAATAAAAATCCATTTTTACCCTAAACCCTTCATTATTTTTTTTCAGCCTTTTCTTCTTCCTGTTTCTGTGATTTCAGAATTAGGGATTTTCATTTTAGATTTATAGGGTTTGTATTGCTATATATAGGCCTATGACATCCAACCCATGGGACAAATTTTTTATATTTACTTTTCGTATATCAATATAAAAATTAAATAGTTTATTGTCATGTTACATTTTTAGGAAGATTATAAAAATCTCAAAAGATGAACGAGCTGATATCAGAAATATGCCGGTAGGAATGTCGAAAATGGTGTACAAGGAGATGGTCAAAGAAATGGACAAAATTGCATCACAGGAGGAGCCATATCAACAGCAACGTGCTTCAAATGTAATATGTAATCATTGAATTTTTCGATCACTAGGTACAATAAATAAAAAATTTAACATTAAATATTAATTTTCAAGTATTTTCTTACAGAAAAGAAAAGAAAATGGAACCCATTCATCACATAAAACAGGATGACAAGGAATAAAAGGGTTGATATCTAAGTTTGTGAGTAATTGTTACTTTCTTATAACAACTTAACTAGATTTCATTTTTGTATTTTTAAGTTTTTTTACAAAAATCATCATTTAATGTGTTCAAACAGGTGCTAACATATAAATAAGAACCATCAGATGAATTGATTGAGATTGGGTTAAATATGGGTTGTGAGTATATGTTGGCATATAAGAAATTAATTGTGGAATTTGTAAGCATCTATCGGTCTTGTTTTACTTAGCTCCATATATAATTAATAGAACAAAAAAATATTTTATATTAAATATATGATTTGTTATGGGGTATAAAACTTCCAAGAAACAAAGTATGGAACTATGCCAATAGATAAAATCTTGAAAGATGGCATACTACATGGTTTTCAAAGAATGTGCATAGTTCATGAGTCGATTTTTGCTATGATACGTCATTTCTTTTCAATTTACATTGATGTATATTATTTAATATTGCAATTTTCAGTATTCTCACCAATGTATATTGACTCATTACCGTTTATTTTTATGTTTGTATATGGAAGGTGAAGAAGAAGAAAGCAATCAACACCGTGAACAAAACAATCCTGGAAATAACCCAAGTCATGGAAGTAGCTCTAGCAGTGATAACAATTCAAGCGAAGAATGATGATCACTATGTCTGGATATCAAAGCAAGGCATTGTATTTTTTGAAATATTTGTCTGTGAAATCAGACATCTTGTTTAATGTAATGGACATAGTGTCCCAATTGAAAGACAAATGGATACCAATAATTGTCCCATTTTGTATGAAAAATGTTGTCATATATATATATATATATATATATATATATATATATATATAATATGTTTTAATTTATTCTATTTCATTCTCCATTGTCACTGTGAAATGTAACACCACTGATTAAAGTTATGGATGATTAAATATCATAATGAAGAGATCTGAAATTTGATGATATGATATAACAAATTAATCCAAAAATCACATTCAAATGCACTAATAGAAATTTAATTCATATGAATACTATTATAAGATATATATGTGTCGACTTTTGATGAATAATGAATTTTAAAAAATCACAAGAATTATGATACGATATAACAAATTAATCCAAACATCACATTCAAATTCATTAATAGAAAATTAATTAATATGAATATTGTTAAAATATGTATCTACCTTTGATGAATAACGAATTTTAAAAAATTACAATAATTTCACTGTCATAGGTAGATGTTTCTAAAAAATAAAAAATGACACCGGTGCGTGTTAGTTACTGTACACTAGTAAGTTCGCATGACATAGTGCACCAGTGCGTTTCTACGACCTATCGAAACTGGACAAATACCAATACCAATTATAAATCTCGGTGCGTTTGTGTGATATTGTGCACCAGTGCATTTATGTGAGACTACACACCGGTGCATTTGTATGACCTATGGGCACCGTAAAAATACCAATACGAATTAGAAAAATCTGTGCATTTGTATGATACTTCACACCGGTGCGTTTCTATAAGTCTTCATACTGGTGCGCTGAGACGACCTATGCGCACCGCACAAATCCCAAGACAAATTAGAACAAACCCGTGCATTGTATCACCAACACTACACTGGTGCAATTTTATACCTTGATGGCCCAGTGCATGCACCTTCGACTGCTCTGGGCCACCTTCTAGATGACATGCACCAATATCTTAACACCTTAGTAGTGCACCGATGAAAAGAAAATCTTTAATAACCTCCAGCCGCCCAATTTTTTTAGTTGTGTTGAATTTCCATTAAAATCTCCACCAAAACCTCCGTAACCGTAAATAGGTGTTGTAGCAAATGTTTCTCTTACAATTTTGGCTAATTTTATAACACTAAAAACCTCCTTTATAACCTCTGCTAGAGGGTATTTTTCGTTGTAGTGCGAAGTAGAACAATACGAGCGACAAAAGGAATTTTGGGATGTACTACTTAAAACCCCTTTTTGAGCTTCTTAAAACCGCACATGTGTAGTTTCTTCCACATGTAAACTACACAGATCTGTGTAGTTTCTTCCACTATAAATTGTGTAGTTTTGTTCACATAGGTAAAAATAAAAAAGAAAGCTCTAGAATATTTGGTTGAGGAATCTTAGCCAAATTATAAACCTTGAACCCCTACATACCTACACTTAATCTAGAAGCTACACATGTGTAGTTTCTTCCACTGTAAATTGCGCAGATATATGTAGTTTCTTCCACTATAAATTGTGCAGTTTTGTTCACATAGGTAAAAATAAAAAAGAAAGCTCTAGAATATTTGGTTGAGGAATCTTAGCCAAATTATAAACCTTGAACCACTACATACCTATGTCTAATCCATTGGCACATGGAACTAATCTCCTCCTCTTAAGCATAATATCCCTTGAGATGAGGAACTAGAAACCTCCTCATCCTTCCCATAAATTGAGCATAGGACTAAAGGAATAAAGGACTTGGATTTGTAAACTCATGTTGTTGGTTTTGGGTCTGAATAGCTTGTTATCAAGGGAAGGAAAGGAGACCCTTGGAAGAGGATTGTGACATCAAGGCAACCAGGTTGTAAGCTTGTTTTCATTTGAATTCAATAAAAAGTAATTTTTGATTTCATAATTGTGTCTATTTTAATGTTATGTATGAGATTCCTTGATTACTCACATGGTTTACGACTAATTATTGATTTAGTTATATGTTGAATGTTAGATTAGGGATTTCATTTACCTTTTATTTCATATGTGAGATGCTTTGATTCTTTTTAATGTTTTTGTCTATTCACATCTCTTTTGGAAAATCATGGAGAAGTTGTGGAAAGAATTTGGAAAGCCTCTAAGGCATTGAGGGAAAGATGGTTGTAGAAAGTGCTGAAAGGAATTCTATAAGAACTCATTAGTTGGTAAGTGATTCTTCACATACTACATGTTTCATGTTTTAGTTATAAGCTAAGGAAAGGTAGAAATTTTTTTCTTATTTGTTTCAAGTTTTCCTTAGGAATCTAGGGTATCTCTCTTTTCCGCAAGAGGGATTTTTCTGCATAACAAATTGGAGACCATATTTGGGAACGAGAGTTCTTCTTTTTGTCCCTTGACACCATGAGATTGCTTTAAGAATTTAAATTTCTAGTTTGAGACATTTTTTTTTCTTACTTTTCTCACACTGTGCATTTCGCCTTTAGCAACGAAGTGCAGATCTACACACTTATCCTTTAACAACAATGCGCATGCGCACTGGATTACATTGATTGCCTAGGCAGTCTTGTTAAATTTTTGAAAAATTTAAGGTTTGTCTGATTTAAGTCCACATTTTTTTTTATGATTCCTTAAAGTCTTAGTTAATTTGATTAGGTGTTCTGAATTTTTTTTTTGAGAAATTCTTAATTTGATTTCCCATAATCATTACTCAGAGGTTTGTCTTAGTTTCTTAACAATTTTTGCAAAACAAAATCCCCCTTAGTCGTCAGTGGGGGGCTAAATTGTGTCTGAGTGTAAATATCCTTTGAGTGTAATTACTTTTGATATTTGGAATTTTCACCCAATTTCCTTTACTTGCAATTGATTGGTTCTTTCGATTACATTTGTGAAGGAAAATAGTTTGGTTGTTCATTCACTAATTTGGAATCATCTTGTGTTTATTTTGAAGAATTATCTTGCATAGATTACATTTTCACAGTTAGAATTCTTATTTTCATAATATGAATGGAAAATATGCATAGATTAAATTTGCATAGTTTTCAAGTAAAATTGCATAGATTACATTGCATGGTTTGGCATTTAGGGCTTTGAATTTAATTGGAAGAGTTGGATTGAAGATCCAATGTAGGAAATTATTTTTTGTTGCATCGTAATTTGCTGAAACAAAAATATTGAATTTCCTTTCTTCCTTTAGATAAATTTTCATCGAAAATAAAATATTACAAATTTCATGTTTGACTACATTAGAATTTTGAGTGAGGTCATAACACCATAAGTTTCACCTCTAGTTACCTACCGATTAAATAACAACTTAATAACACAACGCTAATTAAAATAAATCTATATTTTTTTTTACATTTTTAGGGATCTTTCCACCAACATAGATCAGGTTAGTGATTTGGAATAGGGAAGTGAGTAAAGTTTCCAAATCTATAAACAAATAGTAGAATCTTATGGTAGGGATTAAATCTAGTTATTACAATTTTTCTCTAGGAAGCTCCTCTTACACAGGAGTCAAGCACAAGATCATATCAGACCCAGTGAAGTAATCGTACGTGCTTCATTGGTTACGGTAGAGGATTTGCATGCATTACAAATAGTTTTTAAAAGTACTTGGGGTCACCTGGAAGTACACCTCATATTTACCATGTTGAGGAGCTTTCAAGTGGATTGAGATTTGTTACTCTTCACTTGTGTTTACATCGGATTTGCAACTATCCCCCTAGGTTGAATTTTTATAGTTGATAATCGTTAGTGACCATAATATTAGGGCTTTTTCCTAAGGTGATGATGGAGGGAAGGTCTCCAATTTACCTGAAATAGGCATTGACTAGACTCATTTGGACCTTTTGGGGGGTAATATTCACTTGAGATGGCATAAGTGGAGTTACTTGCACCAAATTGTTTCATTACGAAGGTTTTCAAGGTAACTGGTTCCATCCGCTTTATCTATATATTTTCACATTGATTTCTGCGACGTTGGATTTCATCACCAACTAGTGATTTCATTATGAAAAATATTGTTTGTGTGGTTTAACTCCTAGATTCATTAGTACTTGGTACTTGTTTTTTTTTTACTTTTTAGAAGCCTCAAGTGTCGATTGTCAATTTGGATTGTTAAGATTATTAAATTTTTAAATAAATTCACTAAAGTTGAATCTAATGGCAATAGTTCTAGAATTAACCATCCAAGGAACCCATTTTAATGGGGATCCTAGTCCTTTTCTTTGCTTTGGAAATATTGGTCCCCCTTATTTGGCTACATATTCATTACCCAAATTTACCATAGGTTTATTGGTATGGTTATTTTCAACTTCATTGTTCTCAAATACTCAAATTGTTCCACTTCAACTGGATGTTTCACCTCAACCGAGTTCACCATCTCAACATCACCAACATCATGTTGACCCTTACCTTCTTCACCCAACATGTCTTCCTCCCTTTCTTCTTATTTTCTCAGTAAAATCCTTGATGCTAGTAACAAGGTGGCTAAGAATAATAAGAAGAAGAAGAAGCAAGATAAGAAGGAAGTGAACCAACCAACCATGGTTATAAGTATTGGTAATGTTGAGGGACCCTCCAACATGCATCGTAAGCCCAAATACCCTTGCAATATTTGTAAGGGTGAACAAATCCTTACTGATTGTCCTGATATTCCCAAGGTCTTGGAATTATAGTCAAAATATTCTTATAAAATTATTGTTGATCTATCAACTAGTAATTGTCATGTTTCAGGGAAAAAGGGTAAAGTTAAGTTTCCTTGTAGGTTATGAAAATGGATTCATCAAAATCACATTTTTCCTCACATGGATGAAACCTCAAAATTGTTGGAAAAGATTAATTTTTCTCAACAACAACTACTTCCAACTAGTTACCATAAAATTTCTCCCAAACTTCCATCAGTTGACGAAGTGATTGACATAATTCCACATACAGTCAATCCCACTCTTCCGTTGGAGAGTGAAACATGATCACTTAGGTTGATGAACCATTGGTTGATCAAGTGGTCAAATCGATTCCCTCTTTAGTTGATCCCAATCTCCCTATATAGAGTGAAATTTATACCACTAAGGTCCTTCTCGTTACATCATATTCTTATACACAAGGGGGCATTTCACCTATTTCCATTGAACCCCCTCCAAGTACTGAGGTCATTTCCTCTGATTGGAGTAGACTGAAAGAACGTCGTATTCCTTCTTCCATCCCTTTCCAAATAATTGTGAAGGCTTATGGTAATAATGTGCATCACAAAAATGTAGATGAAGGTGATTTTGTTAGTATTTTATCCTTAACTGCTAGGAAAGCTTTGGCTTCCCATTAGCTTGTTCCTGTTACACAAAATATTTTGGATTTTAATAGAACCCTTAGTGAACCTTTAGGGATCCTTCTTAATTTTACTATTACCTTGTAAAGTAAAACTATCTATATTGATTTTGTGATAGTCCAAGGACCCTTGGATTTCAATTTACTCCTTGGGCGAGACTATGTCTATGCAATGAAAGTTGTAGTGTCCACACTCTTTCGAGTGATGTCTTTCCATCACAATGGAAACATGTGACTTTCCAAGCTTTCATTCGTTAATCTTGATACGACTACCAGTCATTTGGCATAACTGAATGTTCCTCATATGGAAGTGGCACCTGCCCCACCATGGGTTAATTGTGTGGTAGCCTATCCTATGTATTCAGTTACTGATGTAAGCAAGCCTCTCACTGTTTCCTTGACTTATTTTGACTCAGACCCGATAATTGACATCGTGGCCTCTATGGGGATATTTGAACCCGATGTTACTATCCCTATTGAGTCCCTTGACATGTGTTCCTTGTAGAAAACTAGTCTTCCTTATGATGAATACCTCTTCAAAGCCATGATTGAGGTATGTCCCTTGGCATGTGTTCCTATTTGGAAGCCACGAACAAGTCCTTATGAGGATGGTTCTTTTACTGTGTCAACCTCGTTAAAAAATGAAACGGGTCTTATGAGTGTGGTTCTTTTACTGTGTCAACCTCATTAAAAAATGAAACAGGTCTTGTAAGGATGGTTATTTTATTCTGTCAACCTCATTAAAAAATGAAACAAGTTCCCATAAAGATGGTTCTTTTACTATGTCAGCCTATTTAAAAAATGAAACAGGTTATCATGAGGATGGTTCTTTTACAATATCAACCTTTTAAAACAATGAAATAGTGTATGCTGAGGATAGTTCTTTTACTTTGTAAAACTCGTTAAAAAATGAAACAAATCCTCCCTTAATTGAGTCAAGTCTTTGACTATATCTCGTAAATGTTAAGTCAAGTCTTTTGTCTGATCTAGTAAATGAAACTTCATTCCATCTAACTATTAGTAACCAATAGTCTACTTATGTTGTGAAACCAGCTCCAAAAATAGAAGAAAAGAGATATCATTGCCTTAGAAATAAGCCACTTCGAGGGGGCCACCTCCAATACATTACATGAATGAAAAATTCTGCACGATACAAATTACAAAACCTCCTTTCTATATATAGGAGTCCATAGGGCCACAATGTAATCCTAGCTAACCTAACAATAATAATTTAAGGGCACAATAATAGCAATATGGGGGTGACAAAGGTACAATGATAACAATAAGGGGGTTACACTAACAAAAATAAGGGACTATACTAGTAATATAGGGATCTAACATGCCCCTCTCCTTCAAAATTTTTTTTTCCTCAATGCTTGAGAAGCTCTGGGTGCTTTTGTATAAAATTTTCATCCTCCCATGTAGAATCTTCAGTGGGTAAGTTCTTCCACTTGATGAGATACTCTGAAATTGATCGATTTCGTAGCCTTCGACTTCTGGTTTCCGTGACCACTTTAGGTTCCAATATGATTTTTCCTTCCTCATCAAGTTCTAGCAATATTGTTTGAACTGGAATATTTTCACCTATAACCTTCTTTAAGCATGAAACATGGAAAATTGGATGCACTCGTGAAGAAGCAGGAAGCTCCAATTTGTATGCCATAGTACCAATCTTTTGTAACACCTTGAAAGGACCATAGTACTTTAGCGATAATTTATTATTCTTCTTATCTTGCTTGAGCGACATTTGTTTGTATGGTTGTAGCCGTAAAAATGACCAGTCTCCTACTTCAAAAATTCTCTCGCTGTGATGTTGATCTGCCTCTTGTTTCATTTGATTTTGTGCCAAATTCAGGCTGTCCTTTAAGAGTTGGAGAACTTCTTGTTGATGCTTGATGTCATCTTCTGCTGATTGAACCTTCGAATTTTCTCTTAAATATGATGTTATGGATGGTGGATGATATCCATAAAGAGCCATAAAAGGGGTCATTTTTGCTGTAGTATGGAAGGAAGTGTTATACCACCATTCAGTGAGAGGTAACCACTTGACACATCGTGTTTATTTATAAGATACAAAAAAATGAAGATATCCTTCCAAACATTTATTTTCTATCTCAGTTTGACCATCAGATTGAGGATGATAAGATGAGCTATGAGCGAATTGAGTACCCAAACAGGAAAATAACTCCGTCAAAAAATTTCCAGTAAAAACGGGATCTCTATCGCTCACAATATCCCTTGGGTTTCCATGTAGCTTTTGAATTGTGTCCATAAATGTAGTAGCAACTGTCCTTGCTTTAAATGGATGAGATAATGCACAAAAGTGTGCATACTTGGTAAGTCTATCAACTACCACCATGATCACACTCTTTCCTTCAGAATTAGGTAAACTTGTGATAAAATCCATTGAAATCTCCTCCCAACGTTGACTTGGAATGGATAAAGGTTGTGGAAGACCCGAGGTCTTAATTGTCTCAACTTTATTCTACTAGGAAACCAAACATTCCGCAAGAAACTTCTAAATATCAGATTTAAGGCCATCCCAAAAACATTCTTTCTTCACCCTGTGGTAAGTTTTTAAAAATCCTAAGTGTCCTCCTAAAGGAGAAGTGTGCAATTCCAAAAGAATCTTTTATTTTAGTTGGGAATTCTTACAAATATATAAGCGATCTTTGTACCATAAGGAATCATTTTTCCAACTAAATGTATCATATGTACTAGGATATTGCTGCAACTTTTTGATGAGTGTCCACAATTCTTCATCCTTCTTCTATTCATCTCTTGCTTCGGTTATCGAATCTGGTTGGATAATAGAAATGGCACAAAGCAATGCTTCCACCTCTTCATTCTTTTGTTGAGGGTGCATCTGCAACAACATTTAGCTTCCCTTTTTTGTAGATTATTTCAAAGTCATAACCCAACATCTTTGTGACCCATTTTTTCTACTCTTCTGAAGATATTCTTTGTTCCAAAAAGTGTTTAATACTATCATGATTGGTTTTTACCTTGAAGTGTCTTCCCATTAGGTAAGTTCTCCATTTCTTTAGTGCATGCAGTATTGCTAATGTTCCCTTCTCATAAATAGGTTTTTGTAAATACTTTACTTTGATTGGATGACTTTCAAAATCAATGGGTCTTCCTTCTTGCATTAAAACAACACCAATTCCATTTCCTCAGGTATCACAGTCCACAATAAAGGTTTTTGTGAAGTCTGGCATAGCTAAGACCGGTGCTAGGCACATTGCCTCTTTAAGATGTTCAAAGGCCTTAGTTGCTTCAAGAGTCCATGAAAATGCATCTTTCCTCAATAATGTTGTTAGAGGTGCTGTTATTCTCCCATAATTCTTAACAAACTTGTGATAATAACTTGTTATCCTGAGAAATCCTTGCAACTGTTTTATGGTTGTGGGGAATTTCCATTCCTTAATCGATTTAATTTTGTTAGGGTCTACCTTAACACCCTCATGAGATACAATATGAACCAGATATTCCACCTCTTGTACTCCAAAGAAAAATTTGGATGTTTTTGCATATAAGTGTTTCTCCTACAATAGTTTGAGCACCCTGTCAACATGTTGACAATGATCCTTCCAAGACCTACTATATATTAGTATATCATCAAAAAATACTAGCACAAATTTTCTAAGGAAGGGTTTGAAAATGGAATTCGTCAACCCTTGAAATGTAGAAGGTGCATTGGTAAGGTCAAAAGGCATGACCAAAAATTCATAATGACCCTCATGAGTTTGAAATGTTGTTTTTTGAATATCTTCAGTCTTCATTCTAATTTTATGATATGCTGAACTAAGATCCAAATTTGTAAAATAAATTGCTCCATGTAATTTATCCAATAATTCATCTATCATAGGAATGGGAAATTTATCTTTAATGGTGATCTTATTGAGCTCCCTATAATCTGGAGACATGCGCCATGATACATCCTTGTTGTGTACCAATATTACATAAGTAGAGAAAAAACTTTGCCTAGGTTGAATTATACGAGCGTCTAACATTTCTGCAATCATACGTTCAATTTCACTCTTTTGGACATAATGATATCTGTAAGGTCGGATGTTAGGAGGAACACTTCCTGGAATCAAATGAATAGCATGACCATGATCACGAATAGCTGGGATTCCTTTCGGAGTATCAAAGACATTGGAATGATTGTCCAAGACTCTTTGGAGATCTGGAGAAATAGATGATTTTGATGTTGGAAATTCTAGTGAGCATAATTGTGAAATTACTCCTCATTGTTCTTTCTTCAGAAGATTTTTCATGACATTAGAGCTTATTATCTTTCCTGGCTTCCCTGTGATACCCCATAAATCGATTTCCTTCCCTTCTGAAAAAAAATTTCAAGAAAATTTCTTGAAAATTAAAAGCTACCGTCCCCAAAAATTGTAACCATTATACTCCTAGTACGACATCAGCACCTCCCATTGGAATGGAAAGAATTGGACTATTCAATAAATATTCCCCCATGGATAGCTTGATATTATGGCGTTTTCCAAAGAAATTTAGAATTCCTCCATTTGCAACCATCACTTGACATTCTGGTGTTGGGTATAGGAAACAATTCAATTCCTTGGCTACCTTACAAGAAATAAACTTATGGGTACTACCGGAATCAATCAACACTATTACCTTTTTCTTCTTGATATGTCCTTCTATCTTGAGAGTTTGAAGAGTGGTAACTCCTTCCAATGCATTACACGATATGTTCTCACACATTTCTTCTTCTTATAGGGTTGGTTCCTGGTGTATATACTCTTCTTGTTCATTTTCTTCTTCCTCTTCACAATCTATGTAAAATAATTTCTTCTCAGCACACTTATGACCTTTAGTGTATTTTCTATCACAATTTTAGCAAAACCATTTTGCTCTTTTTTATTCCAATTGTTCTAGTGTCAACCTTGTAGTTTTTTGAAATCTAGGAGTAGCATCACTTCCCTCTTTATAGAAGTGAGTGGTAGGGTTCCTTGTCGCCATAATATTACATTCAATTTTTCTTTCCAACCTAAATGCCTTCTCCAATGAATCAGGTTCCAAAACGTGAACTTCATTTTGGATGTTATCCTTTAAAGTACCTATGAAGATATCAATCCTATGCTCATCTAGAATATCAGTTACCCTTATATTCAATTTTTGGAAGTCCTCAATGTGGTCCCCCACTAAACCATTTTTCATTAGATTTATCAATTGGCTAAAGAAGGTGTGGCTCTTTGTCTCCTCATAATGTTCTATCATTTCCTCTGTAAAATTGACCAAGTGAATTTTTTTTTTTACGGGAGCAAAGCCATCGATACCATACAAATGTATTTTGTTCTATATGTAAAGTTGCAATGTGTACCTTTTGTGTGTCTTCACATTATTGAGATCAAAATATTGCTCGATCTATAGTATCCATGTTACGAGATCCTCACCATCAAACTTCCTCATATCCATCTTTGGAATATGGTGGTCCTTCCTACCAACATTAGAGTTTATGAAATCATGATTATCATTTATTTTGTTCTCATCATTAGTTTCCTCTACTATCTTTTCACCATTATGAAACATTTATTGTATCAACTTTGTCAAACCTTCCATGTCTGATTTTAGATCATTCATCATATTTTCCATTTTTTCATTGATATTAGCTTCCATGTCATCCATCATAGCTTCCATGCCAACTTCCATGCCATCCATATTAGCTTCCAAACCATTCATCTTAGCTTCCACGACTTTCTTTAAATCATCCATTTCATTTTGTTTTTCTCTTTGCGATAGTGAAATTTGGTGCACTTGCTCATGCACTTTTGATATCTCATGTTGCATTTGTTCGTCTTCATGAGTCATAGTAGAGACTTCTGAAGGCTTAATAGGTATTGAATTCTTTCTAGGAGGAATTTAGGAACCCAATATTGATAGTTATGCTCAATAGGCCTTTGGAATCTATTAGTTTCAGCCTTTGCAGCCTTCCTCCAGTGATCAAAAATTCTCTTACAAGGTGGTTTTAAAGTTTCAAGGTCAAATTTTGTCATTTCAGTGAGTCTTCAAGTAAAATTTGGTCACTAGGTATTAGGTCTAGGGTATGTTTTCACTCTTTTCAAAATTGTCCAAATGTCGATCCATGCCAGCATTCAGCTGAGTGTACCATCATTTAGAGGGTTTTCATCATCATTTCAAGTTCCACTGAGTCATTTTACACCTTGTTCATGCTTCAGTTGTGCCTAGGTAAGGTTCATTTCCCTGTCCTAGGTTTTTGAAGGTAATTTCTCTTGGATGGTCAAATCATCAGCAAAAATTGTATCTTGATGTTCATACACCTTCCCCTATCATTAATGTACCTTATTAAACACTTCCCATCATTGATATCCCCCAAATTCCTCATTTTTTCACAAACACTAGTTTCTTGCTACAACTTGGCAATTTTCTAGGCTAGGCCTGTGTTTTTCCCTTTTGGACCCCTTCCCCTCACTCAATCTCTGAAATTCCACTTTCTCCTTCTTCCTAACATCCCTCACTACTTCCCAAAATTTTCTCAAGAGTTTAGAAGCCACTTATCCCCTTCATTTCGCTTCATTTCGACAAATCCCTTGTTCCACACATCAGGATAGGCTTCACTCAAATGATGTTTTTGAGCAATAAAAGATGAATTTGGGAAAACTAAGAGATTTTTTTGTCCAAAACATGCTAAGGAAGAAAAACCTCCTTCAATTTTTACATAGGTCTCATGGTTTTAGAGAAATGTCAAAAATATAGTTGCCTCAGGAGAATTGATGCACCTCTGAAGTGACCTTGGGAAAATCAATATTTCTCCTAGCTTGTTTGGCCAAATGACTTTCTTGATGAGTCGAATGATAACTAGACACAAATATATTTTCAATTAGCTATCCTAAGCTCAATTTAGAGTTGAGGAAGACCTTAAAAATTTGACTGCAATAACACTATGCCTTGAGGAAGCCTCATTTTTCTCATTTTTACTAGTCCTAGGAGATTTGATTTTTGACAAGGCAAATGAACTCCAAATCGAAAAATTATAGTTGGGTTAGAAAGTAGACTCAACAGGATTTCCAACGAAATATCCTGCGCCCAATTTTGACATTAGAAAGGCCTCCAAAAGCCTCCTGAAAAATGGTGCGACGCATAGAGATGTCGTGGCACATTGGGCAGCCCTCTGCAGTGTAAAAAATGAACTGGCGCGGCGCATAGAGATGGTGCAGCGCATTGGGCTAAAAATCCTAAAAAATCATTCAATGCTTCCTCAAAAAGCTGCAAAATTGCAAATTCTTCATTCCACAACTATGTTAACATCTCCATATTGCCAATATATGAGTTTCCATCAGTGTTTATGGTGTTTCAATAGGTGAAAAATAAAACCCTAGCTCCTTGCACAGTTTCATTGAAAATCTTCCTAAGGTTTGCAAAATTGCCATTTTTTATGTCTTATTCCCCTCTACCAATTTCACATCCCCTTCACTACATTTCATTAGTCTATTTCCATATCCCTAAAGCTACTTCATTTCCTATCACTCTCCCTTTCCCATTTCACTTGTAAAACTTCACAAACCCCCAAAAAATCAAAACAAACCCTCCTATTTAAATACCTAGCCTAAAATCAGTATTCATTTCAAGTCATCTCAGACCCTATTGATGATGTTTACTAATTTTTACCCGGAGAGAGTCCTCTCATATTCTGCTAGGGCTAGCTACCAGACTAAGCGTGGTTTGATGTTACCCTGAACTCCGCCTTCCTTCAGCCTGAGGTAGATTTAGGCAATAACATAGTGGCGACCATACTGGGGAAGAGAATGGTTTGCTTGTTAGTGTTCTTTGTTTTATAAGCTACATACTGAGCCTGAAGTTATGCCAGGTAGCCTTCGAAATGCTCTTACTTTGCATTAGCAAAAGTAGATAAACGCTGCTTCAATCAATCTTCGGTCTAGTTTGTAAACGTAACATATGACTTGCAAATTGCCCCAGTACATGTATCAAGTTAGATATGATGGTTGATGGTGGAAAACTATCAGACATAGGAAGGTTGAAATCATTCACCTGGCGACTCCAGTGTCGAATAATACTAAGGTTTAGAATTTTTATGGCGACTCTACTCTTCAAGAATCAGTAGCCTGAGGAACTTCTTGGTGAATTCATTGTTATCAAAATGGTTTCGATGGATCGAAGGTATGCTCCCATGAGCTGAGATCACATTCTGGGTTTTCCAAATAAAATTCCTAAGGTAGATTGGCAAAGGAATTTGCCTACGTTTAAAGATGATGATAGGAAGGATGTTGCTTTACATCTGGTTAGATTTCACATACGTATTCGTAAGTTGAAGGTTGATTTTCCTAAATATTTCTTGATGAAGATATTCATGGCCACTCTAGAAGGTGAAGCTTGATCTTGGTATGAAAGTTTGTCGCCTGCTTGTATTTACTGTTTAAAGGATTTTCATACCATGTTCTTTGAAAGGTATAAGGAATCTTATCCATCCTTGACTTTAGTTTAGAAATGTTGTAGCCATGTTCATAGTTTTATTGAAAATATTGAAAAAGTTTATGAAGATGATGACTTCATGGACAATGAGATCATGGAGGCTCTGTACGAAAATCCATTTCAGCAGCATAAAGAGAACTTAGAGGATACCCATCAAGATGCTCAGGAAACTTTGCAGCAGGATCAAGATCTTGGTACAATGGAAAATGATGAAATAGAAGGTTTTGTTTCAGATATGTCCATAGAAGAAGACAATATGCATGAAAGTCAAGTTTCAATTTCAGAATGTGATAAAGTCAAGTAAGCTATTTCAGATCTAGATTCAGATCGTGGTGATCAAGAATACCTTGTACTGAATCCCATGAAGGAGAGCTCTGCTGTTGAGATCATCTGGAATGAAGAAGACAAAGTTATTGATCCAAATGTTCTCATTTCATTAGAAAAAAGTCTTCATGAGGAGGTAATGCAGTTAGTTCATGAAAAACAAGATGAGATCTTTGTTCAAGTAAGTGAAAAATCTTCTTTCAATAACTCAGTGATAAATGATAATTTGATGCCATGTCATATGAAGATGATCAACAATTTTTTCAAATTTCAAAAGATCAGGGAATTAAGAACTGTCATTCATGTTTTCATGCTTTAAAATGTTATTTCATGAAGACAATCACTGTTTGAGCAAAAGAAAACAAAAATCATTATCTCCTTTGTCTGAAGATGAGATAGATCAAATCCTGAAAGGTCATGTTATAGCCCAAGCTAAAGCATATTTGCAGTGCCCACATGGTCAGGAAAGTGTGGGTGAAACTTCTTCCTCCTTTGAAAATGATGACAATATCGTAATTAGCTTTATCATCAGCAAATAGATAATATTTTCTTTCATGAAGATGATAAGGCTATCATGTTTGATAATCTTGAAGATTGTTTTTTGTTTAAGAATGACCTAGACCATGAAGTTGAGGAATATGATCTTGAAAGAGACAATATGTCAGAATTTCTCATGGTCAAGGAACCTACAGCTAACACTCAGATGGCAGAAGCTTATACCTCTCTGTGCCTTCCTATCACTCATCAATCAATTGTTCTTTTAGATCAGAATGAAGCGAGTAGTTGTATTTTTGTTGCTGGATCTCAAGACCAACGAGTGCTTCAAGATTTTCAAGATCCTTTCAGAATTCTGTTGCAAGAATTAGAAAAGATAAATGTTTCCTGATTCATTATCATAAGCCTTTTTTTCAGTGGTTATTGTGAGTTGCCTACATCTACATCGTTCTACCTGCTCGAGAAAAGTGAGAGCCGAATTTCAGTATGTAGCCATCTGCTGGATTGGTTACATTGGAAGGCTCACTACACATGATTGTACATATCTCATCAGCACGCAGTTGGTTTTCATCATGTTTTGAAGCCCTCAAATCTCGATGGACTGCTGCCAATCAAAAAGCTTAGTAAGTACTTGTTTCAGTTAAGTCAGTCATGAGTCATTTTTTTTGTATTGAGTCAGGTTTTTCAGTCATTTTGGTTTCAAAATTTAGTCATTTTCAATCAAGTTTCAGTCAATAAATTGAGTCAAGAGTCTTGTGTGGATTTGTCAAGTTCTTGATTCCATTGCCCAATGGATGAAGGCACTTGTCTGCTCTCCCAAAGATCTGCTGTTCTTAGCACCTCAAAGGAGCTACCATCCGCATTGGAGCCAATGTTAGTGTCAGCCTTTGCAGCCTTCCCCCAGTGATCGAACATGCTCTTACAAGGTGATTTTAAGGTTTCAAGGTCAAATTTTGTCATTTCAGTGAGTCTTCAAGTAAAATTGGTCACTATGTATTAGGTCTAGGGTTTGTTTTCACTCTTTTCAAAATTGTCCAAATTTTGGTCCATGTCACCATTCAGCTGAGTGTACCATCATTCAGAGGGTTTTCATCATCATTTCAAGTTCCACTGAGTCATTTTACACCTTTTTCATGCTTCAGTTGTGCCTAGGTAAGGTTCATTTCCCTCTCCTAGGGTATTGAAGGTAATTTCTTTTGGATGGTCAAATCATCAGCAAAACTTGTATCCTGATGTTCATACACCTTCCCCTATCCTTAATGTACCTTATTAAAAACTTCCCATCACTGAGATCCCCCAAATTCCTCATTTTTGTAGAAACCCTAGTTTCTTGCTACGACTTGGCAATTTTCTAGGCTAGGCCTGTGTTTTTCCCTTTTGGACCCCTTCCCCTCACTCAATCTCTAAAATTATACTTTCCCCTACTTCCTAACATCCCTCCCTACTTCCAAAATTTTTTCAATAATTTAGAAGCCCCTTATCCCCTTCATTTCACTTCATTTCGACAAATCCCTTGTTCCACACATTGGGATAGGTTTCACTCAAATGATGTTTATGAGAAATAAAAGATTAATTTAGGAAAAATGAGAGAGGTTTTTGTCCAAAACTGACCAAGGAATAAAAATGTCCTTCATTTTTAACACAGGTCGCATGGTTTTATAGAAATATCAAAAATATATTTGCTTCAGGAGAATTGATGCACCTTTGAAGTGACCTTGGGAAAATCAATATTTATCCTAGCTTGTTTGGCCAAATGAATTTCTTGATGAGTCAAATGATAAGTAGAGACAATTATCTTTCCAATGAGCTATCATGAGCTCAATTTGGAGTTGAGGAAGACCTTCAAAAGTTGACTGCAACAACACTCTGCTTTGAGGTAGCCTCATTTTGTTCATTTTGACCAGTCTTGGGAGATTTGATTTTTGACAAGGTAAATGAACTCCAAATTGAAAATTCTAGTTGGGTTAGAAATTATACTCAATAATATTTCCAACGAGCTATCCTGCGCCCAATTTAGACATCGGGAAGGCCTCCAAAAGCCTCTTTAAAAATGGCATGGCGCATAGATATGGCGCGGTGCATTGGGCAGCCCTCTCTAGTGTAAAAAATGAACTGGCGCGGCGCATTGGGCTAAAAAGCCTAAAAAATCATTTAATTATTCCTCAAAAAGCTCCAAAATTGCAAATTATTCTTTCCACAACTAAGTTAACATCTCCATATTTCCAATATATGAGTTTCCATCAGTGTTTATGGTGTTTCAATAGGTGAAAAATAAAACCCTAGCTCCTTGCATAGTTTAATTGAAAATCTTCCTAAGGTTTGCAAAATTGCCTTTTTTTGCTGTCTTATTCTTCTCTACCACTTTTACATCCCCTTCACTACATTTCGTTAGTCTATTTCCCTATCCCTAAAGGTACTTCATTTCTTATCACTCCCCCTTTCCCATTTCACTTTTAAAACTTCACAAACCCCCAAAAAATCAAAACAAACCCTCCTATTTAAATACCTAGCCTAAAATAAGTATTCATTTCAAGTCATCTCAGACACTATTGATTATTTTTACTAAGTTTGACCCGGAGAGAGCCCTCTCCTGTTGTCGTAGGGCTAGCTACCAGACTGAGCGTGGTTTGATGTTACCCTGAACTCTGCCTTCCTTCAGCCTGAGGTAGATTTAGGCAATAACAGAATCAACTAGAACTGATTTTTCAAACAAGACACATGCAATTTGAAAAGAAAATACACACTTTTTTCTTGATTTTGAGGAGCTTGATATTGAAACTGAATTATATATTTGATTTCAAATCTTCAATATCTGAAATATAGCCCTGAAGTCACCCTTTGAATCTTATTTCAAATGCCATAGGTCTGACCTGATTTGGAATCTTCAAGTCAAAGTTATGTCCAATCTCCCACAATGACCCAATTATGGACTGGTTTAGTATAGCAAAATTGTATGACTTTCCACGTATCACTTTTTCCTCCTTTGGCTCTGGAATTGATAGAAAAGAAACTACAGTCTGTGTGCTTGTAGCCACATTTTATAGAATTCCAATCCGATGCTCAGAGAGAGAGTTATGAAGGTTTTCCCACGATAACCTCTTTGAGATGAAATTTGGGAGCCTGAAAAAGACCTAACTTCCATAGATCATATCTCCAAAAATATTGCGAACGAAGCTATGAAATTTTTCAATGATGTTCCTCAGGATTTCAGCTTCACTCTATACAAATTTCAGCTTTTGAAACTTCGTAGAACAAATGTTATAGCACAAATGCCACGGTGACCTGTTTAGGTTAAATTCAGGAGCTTGCAAAACGCCCTAACTTCCACAGATCATATCTCCAAAAGTATTGCGAACCAAGCTCTGAAATTGTGTGAACTTTTTTAAGCTCTCGAAAAATACAAAAAAATAGATAAGCCCTAGATTTCTCTTTTAAGACCTTTTCAGACTCTCTAAACATGAAAATATTATCGAGTACTTGACTATTATAACTCGAAAAATTAAAGAACATTCGTCTATTCAGTATAAGTTTACCCCTTTACCAGAATGAACTGGATATTTACGGAAAAGGTATATGTTGAACAATCATGTTCAATAGAGTTCTCTCTATTAGTCATCAGTAATTTTTTCCTTCATAGATGACTAAATGATTTCCCTAAATTTCTAGAAACAAAGTTCATGAACATTGTGAGTTCTAGAAATCTCAATTCCTTCATCATCCTTAAAGATAATTTTTCGTTATTTTATCATTTCATCATGTCAAGCTATGCTTACTAGTCCCAGAAAACCCATTAGAGGCTCATGTCACTCCTTTTGTCTATATTTTGTTACCTTTGGCCCAAATCCTCTATTTTTTTTTCCTAAAACCCCCCATTGCTACCTAAGGCCACCAATCAAACAACTCTTTTGTGTCTCCCAAATTCACCCCAAACATTGATGGTCTTAAAAATGTCTCTATAGGATCTTTAGATAAATCAAGTACATTGGAAATTGGATCTTCAATACATCAGTTTATCATAAAACTCTATTTTACACTTGATGACCCCAAAATCTAAGTTTTCAGTCCAAAGCCAAGTCCAAGGAACCTTCCACTAGGTTACATAGGGTTTCACAAGTCATAGGGTGGATTTGGTATCCTAAAAATCTCTTTTTTCCTGTATAAAGATACTATTTCCAAAGAATAAAAGGGACAAGTTACTTTGTCCAAAAATGATCAAAAGGGTAATTCAAAGAAAGGCCTCCTTGGCCTAATGCACAAATTCTACAAGGGATAGTTGCCCTTGCTCACATTACTGCAAAAAGATCAAGATGTCCATCGTCCTAGAAAAGAGGTAAGGTAAATGGGAAAATCATCACAAGAAGACCATCAACAGCGAAAAGAAAGAAGCAGGCATATGTTTTGGAGAATCATGGTTTTTGTGATTGATTTGACCAAACAAGTGAATCAGTACAAGAACTACAAAGACAGAAGGTCACCTTCAACTTCATCTAGTGCACATTGAGGATTTTTAGAAATAATTAATGAGTTTTGAAAGGTTTTAGAGAACATAGAAGACAACACTATTTACTTTTTTCTAACAGCCCTAAAAACTAGGAGTTTGGGAAGAATGACAAAATGGTCAAAATATGATGATAAAGCCTCCTTCATAATATAATATGTCATTCAAAGGGTTTCAAGCTGCCTTCTAGGGTTTGAAAAAGAGGCACTGATTCCACCTCACCAAAAGAATCAAAGGAGGCAGACATAAGCATTACTTCATTGCACCAAGGGAAGAAAGTGTTACAGGGTATCATCACAAAGGCCTCTCAAAAGGCTCAAAAGGAAGGCAAGCATGAGGTAAAATTTCAATAGGAGGTAATTCTTATAAGCATAGGTTCATTGTTGAATAAAAGAGGTGTCAAACTCCGAAAAGGACAGCAATCAAAGGAAAAAGTTGTGTAGGCACCTACAAAAACAGAAGAGGCCAGGGGTAGACACAAAATGGTTTTAAAAATTGCTAACTTTTCCAACCAAAGATATATTACTATCAACATGGTCAAAGAAAAAAAACATGTAATTGGTCTAAAAAGCAGAGAAGCCTCCAAAAAATGGTTCCCCTATCAAAAGTATATTCTGCAAGAGATAATTAACCATGAATGATACTTCTGTAGGATTGTCAATATGGTTACCTACATGAAAATTGATAAGGTCAAACAAACCTAATATGTTTCTCACCATGATGTCACATATAAAGACTAAAGGAGTTGTTGATGCTTGCTGCTAGGGTTTTCACACCAAAAGGTTTTTCACTATCTCGAAGAGAAAACATGACAGAATATCAGATGAAAGAAGGTCAAAATTCTTCTTTTCAGTCTATCCACCAAGAAATCAAAGGCATAAAGATGCATAGTTAAAAATTCCAAGGTGAAGGTGCAAAAATGATCACAAGCTTACGGTTTATAGTGTTGAAATTCATGAGAGGATATAGTGAAGAAAACCTTCAAAAAAGAGCACTAATTTCACTGTCTGCCTTTTTACTCAAAACTTTTCTAAAATAACCTTTCACTTTTTAAGAAAGGGTTCATGCTTCCAAGTGTGGGTAACAGGCACAATTTGATGTTGTTAAAAAAAATTTGAGTATGAGGGGAAACATCAAAATGCTCCATCCAAAGAAAAAAACCATGTTTCTTATGGTTCTGCCACCTACAGGACAAAAAGACCATAAAGACAGTGAAAAAGTGAGAAGGGAAAAAAACATTAGAAAATGGGTTTTGGTCATGAAATTATTTTTCAAAAGAGAAATGTAAAAGTCTTTCTCCCTCTTCCAATCTCATTTCTATCTTTGAAGGAGAAGAGGAGAGCCGTTGAAATCATTTTTAAGGTTTTCTGCAAAATTGGTTGAAGTTTTTAGGCGCTACGCACAGAGCCATCGACGCTGCGCATAGAGGAGGTAGAAATAGTGAAAAAATCAATTTCCTATGCACCTAAGAGGCGATGCTATGTACCGACAGAGGTGCTGCGCACATGCCTAGGTCGGGCCTAACTTGCCCACCGTTCAACGGTGATGTACACAGGGAGGCCCGATAGGCCCAATAAACTAACCGAGCCATCAAAACCTCACCCAATGTTGCGCATGGGTCTGCCAACTACCCAACCCGACCTGACGCTACGCACAAGGAAGGCTCAACAGGAACAACCTGCTCTGTGGCACTATGCATAGAGGGGTTTTTGCCAGATTTGTCCAAATGTGGCCAAAATCAAAATTTTTTGCCTCCAGGCCCCTAGACAAAGTTTTAAAAGGTTGGTGGTCCCTCTTCTTTGCCGTCCAAGTGATATTTTTCATAACCAAAAAGCTAAATTGGCTAAACCTTAATCTTCATGCCAACCATCATTTAACCCTGTAGGGCAAGGATTTACCAATTGGAAAGTGGTCATTGGTGTAAAGACACTCAATAATAGCAATCCTACTTCTAAACTCTGAAAGTATTCGTAGACTTACTTCATTTTTCCTCATTTTCTAAAATCTTCCTTCAACATCACTCATTTTTCTTCTCTAGAAGTAAATCTCTCACCAAGCTAAAAACCATTTTTTTCAAAGATATAATTAGCCACCATGTTCGAAGAAGAGATCAATACCAGTAGTGATGAAGGCCAAGGCCCTATCAAGCCAAAACACAAGGGAGGAAGGGTTAACATGTTTCAGCCTTTAGATACCATTAAAATCACCTCTTCTCCCATGATCCTTGCATGTTTTCAAGATGTTGGATGCTATCAGTTCTATGAGAAAGTTAAATAAGTCCAAAACCACTCAAAGTTGACTAGGTTGTTCATTATCAACCTACAAAACCACTAGGTCAACCTAGCAGGAGTAAAATTTGAATTATCATCCAAATCCATTTCTAAAGCCACAAGAATACCAGATATTGGTGAGAGATGGTTCAAGCAGAAGAAATTTTACTTAAGCTACTATGAGCCCTTCCTCAAACCTAGTTATAAACAAGGTTGCAAGACTATTTTTCCCTTCTCCCACCTCTTGGAGAGATATGCCCTAGTGATGAGGCAAATCATGAAGTACTTCACTTTTTAGTGGAGGTACTCCAGAATTTATTCATATCACATAAGGCTGCTAATGCACTTCACCAGGGTTAAATTTCTAAACCTACCATAATATCTCTACCAGAGCATTGACAAAATGGATTCAATGGTCAAGAAAAGAAGTTATGCCCACCAAATGAAAATCCCTTTTCACCACTCTTTGGTTAAGATGATTGTTTTGCACCAGCTAGAACAACAGGGAATTCCTTCGGAAGTTTTCATCTCACATGATGTATTTGCAAATCCCCAAGCCTCCATTCAGCAAAATTTTCCCTCAACTTCACACTCACTTGCCTCCACCCCTCCATCACCGCTACCTATGCCTTATCCACAAGGAAACCTACCTCTTTCCTCTTCTCCTAATGCATCAAATGAAGATGATGATAGTGATAATGAGGAACAAGCAGATTAAGGTGGAGATGAAGAAAACAATGAGGCAGATACAGAGTTAAATGAGGAACAAAGATTTGACAATAGCAATGAGGAACACGAAGATGATGATGAAAGTGATGAAAATAGTGGGGCAGATACAAATTTTAATGAGGAAGAGCATGAGGACAACGATGACAATGAGGACGGAGATGAACATGATAGTCATAAGGACAAATACATTAAACACTTGGAGGAAAATAGTGATGGTAGTGATACCAATGAATCACTCCCAAGTAAAGAAAAAGGTGGTGCTAATGATAAATATGAAGATCAAGAAGATAGTGAAGAAAATGACGAGGATGACAGTCAGAAAGAATATGAACAGGACAAGCAAGAGAAAAATGTGCATGAGCATGACAACGAGCATAGTCATAGTGCAAACAGTGACCATATGAATGAATATGATGAACTTTGAGAAATAGAGGGAGATGATGAGGAAATAGAAGATCAAAAACAAGGAAATGATGAAGCTGAAATAGAGTTTGAAGAGGCAGGTAGTGACCAAGCAAATGACACTAATAAAATAGTTAGTGATGAGCAAGACAAAAAAAGGGATAGTCATGATAGTCATGATAGCTTTCATAACTTTCATGAGCCAAATCAACCTCCTAATGATAATGGGAGTGAATATAGCCCAGAAGATGATGAATAAAAATACCTTCATGAGGAACAAGGTCAAATTGAGGCAATTGAGGAAGGTAATGGTCAATTTGAAGGCCAATATGGCAGTATGGAAGATAGTGAAGACAATGATGATGAGGATGTTGAAGATCAAGAAAGCAGTGACCCAATGAGGCATGAGGTGACACATGGAAGCCATGGGAAAAATGAAAAAGTTGGTCACAACAATAGAAAGGGTCCAAGAAATGATGAAAACACATTCAAAACTGCCATTGTCACTCCTATCACATGCACATATCACAGAGGGAAGGGAGATGTGTTTGCTGCATCAAAAATGAAAAGGGAAATCTATCAAGCCATTATACAAGGGAAATGAAAAGATGGAAAGAAGTGAGCAACAGGTAAATGTGAGGAGAAGTAAGAGAATTAAGAAAACTTCTGAAGAAGCTCAATTCATTGATCTAGACAGTGATAATCAGGACAAATATATGACCACCAGATTGCTACTCTGAACCAAAGATGCATATCTTAGGGAGTTGGAAAGAGATTTTGAGATGGCACAAGGTGTCATTCAGTATTACAAAGATGAGCACAAGCATTTCAAGAAGGTGAAAAGGGACGTTTCTCTCCTGAAGAAAATCACTAAGCACTATGCAAAGAAAAAAATGCTTTCTTGTGCCAAACTGAAGGAGGCCCTCATAGAGCTAAAAAACCTAAAAAGGGAAAAATAGCATGATAACCTTGGATTTTTGGCTGAGGGACCTCTCCACAAATTTTGGGCCAAATTGAGAAAAAAATTGTGTTTTTGAATTTCTGAGGCCTCTATGCAAACACCCTAGGCGCTACGCACAAATTTGGTGCACCCTCAGCTTGCAAACTTTACATTTTGGGATTCCTCTCATCACAATAAGTCTAATTAGAAAATTTTAGATCATTTGGAGCAGTTTTGACCCCCCAAAAGGTCAAAATACACCAAAGTTTTGACCATTTTGCCTCATTTTCAGACAAGGTGCTATGCATAGAGAAGTCTTGGGAGAATGGGTTTTTGGATAGTAAAATGGCACTCATTTAGGAAAAATCGAGTATTTCTGGAAATTAGACTAATAAAGCTTTCCAACAAGCCATCACAGAGCAAAATCTGGCATTGGGAAGGGGTCAAAAACTTACTCACAAAAGACCCTATTTTCTACTGAGGTGGCGCTGCGCACAGAGACTGTTTACGAGTGTTTTGGACAAAAAGTCAACAAAACACACTCATTTATTGAAAATTGATATTTTTGAGTTTTTTGAGGAAAAACACTCTATAATTAGGTGCAAATAGTTATTTTGGAATTTATTTCTTAGGATTTTATGTGCCTTGGGCCTTGCATGGTCTCTTGGCCATAAATGACATTTATGGTTGAATTCGACATTTTCCTACCATATTTAGGGTTTTAGACCTCCTTTGCTCCATTAATGGAGCATGATGTCCTGATGTATTTTGTTGGCATTTGATGCGCTTTAAGAGTAATATACATGGTTTTATGAGCTTGGAGAAGAAATTGGTGTTATGGAGTTGATGAATAGCTTGTTTGGCTTGATGACGGAGAGGCTTGTTTTCAGGATTCCTTATCTTGATGAATGGTGATGTCTTCTTAACTTGTTTATGTTTTCTTTCTCTCATTATGTTTCATTCTTCTTGGTTGCTATAAATCAGAAAAGTATAGGTTGAGACATGCTCTTTGAGGCACCTAAGTCCTCCCGTTTGTTATATCGTTAATGTTTTCCTCAGCTGGTTGTGTTTGAAGAATTCTTAGTTTATCTTCAAGCCTCCTTATGCTTGTTAGTTTCATTTATTGATTAATATGCTGGTTAACAAATATGATTCACGGTATGCCCTACTTATTTGAGACTGTCTAAAACTTTGTCTTGAAACCTTTCTTTGGAGTATTATTTGATAGGTTAAGTCAAAGAGGTCTCGTTCAATATTGCCCTTTGTCCATGTCTACCAACTTATTTTAGAGTTATTTATAGCTTTATTTATGATGTTTAGGAGTTCCCTCTTCATTGTTTGAGTTATTCTACTATCTTGTATGTTTTCCCAAATTCTGAAGGTGAATTTACTAAATTTAGAAGCTCTTATGCTTTCTATGTTTCACTGGAATGTTTATCTTGGATATTTATCAGTTTAAGTATTGTTCATTGATATTAATGGTTTTCCATACCTCATGAGTTATAACATTTAACTATCAGTATTTAAGACCTCCTAGTTTTTCCAAAATTTGATGTCCGTCCCATTTCAATCATAAACTTAAGGATCCATTAACCTTGCTAGATTGGCCTTGCCCTGCACTTTGATTCATGATTGAGGCACCCTTGACTTTCATTTCACTCCATAGTCCAATGGCTTTGACAGAATCTCACTCCACCTATTCCACTTTACCATCTTACCCAACCAAAACAGTAAAAAAAACCCTACACTTAACAACCAACCTAAAATCAAAACCCTAAAGAAAAAAGAACACATCCTTTGCACCCAATAGAGACATCCCTCTCTGAGTCCAGGAGGGCTAGATCCTAGGACTACGAAGATTGGTTCCATGTTATCCTATCATTTGGTATACCAATCTTCCAAATCACGGGACCATAACACTCTCTTACATTATTTTATCATTTTTCAAGCCTAAGAGACTAAATTTATGAAAAAGAACATTATGGAGTTTGCTTACATTTTTCTCCCGACTCCTTAATACTAGAAAACACTGAGCTTCACTTTCTTTAGGCTCATTAAAATTTACATTGAAAGAAGAACATGATTTTTTTTCTTGTCTTTTAAACTCTTTAAACATGAAAATTACATTGAGTTACCCCTTCGCTCAACTCCTAAAATTTAAACATTGTAGGAATTGTCAATCATAACGACACCGAACCACTCCTTCTTAGGGTTCGTTAAAAATAATTCGGAGGACTCATCTGAAGGATGAGCTTATAAGACAAGAAAATGTTATCCTCCTCAAGCTTGACAAAAAAAAAGAGGTAATTTCTAGTAATGGTGGGGGGAAATTCGGAAGGAAAGTTCATTTTTGTATTATTAAAGGAAATATGTCACTCTTGAACATGAAACTCCATCACATTTGTGTCTGGGTTTTGAAATCCATTTGTCTCACAGTTAGTCGAACCTCGTTGAAATTATTCAATTATTTTTGGGTATTATGATTGTGTCAAATGTTGCCAAGTTTAAGTTTCGTGTCAAAAATATGTTCAAGAGAATTCCAACCTTAGTAAAAATTACCTTGTTATTCATAACCTTCAATCACGTCGGTCATCCTTGAGTCAGTCCTGAATTAGTTCAATATTTTCTTCAAAACTTGACATGAATTTCATGTCATAGGCCCTCCTACAATAGGTCACTTCCTATCAACTTCATATCACTATCTAGGGAGTTAATTTAGGAACCTTCTTCAGTACCTTGGAGCCTGCATGCCCTGATGGCAAGTTTATCACCTTTGATGACAGGCTCTCATCATTGACCTTAGATAGAATTATTCTATGAGTTTTTGAATTCAAGTCATATTTTCACAATTCATAGATTTTTTAGAGAGTACCTTGAGGAAAATTGTCATTTTTTGTGTTTTCTCTCGTACCTATTAACGATTTACATCATTGAATAGTAATTAGGTGGTTTCTACCATGTTCAAATTCAATACATTTATTCACATGGTTATATTCATATGTTGAAACTTGGAGATAAAGACCTTGGTGTTATAGGTCAATTTGAGCATCATCCCCCATTACCTGGTCAAACTGGACATCATCCCCAGGACCAATAAAATAGGGTCTATCATCCCCTTATATTTCAGTACCTACATGCCCTAAGTGAAGGCATTAATTCATGGATTCTATTGTGATATTTCCAAGGTTTGAAGTATATATTATATCACCTACTAACTCACCAATGCTCACCTCCAAGGGACTACCAAATCCTCCATGCAAGGGTGCACTACAGTGCACTTCCCAACACTCAAGGGTGCATTGGTCATCTAGGAGTGGAATTATTATTGTTCTGCGAATCCCCACATGGCCAATGTCTTCTAGAAGATTCCATATGTGTCAAAATTTCAATCCAAGTTTCCATCTAACACCTATGAACTTTGTAACATGTCTTTCATATTATTACAAAGTCATTCATTGAGAAACTACCATCATTTCCCCTATAAATTGAGAACTCATCCTAGTGCTAGAAAGGGAATAATTTTCGTAAAGTGATGTTTTTGGATTCTCATTTGTTGAGTGAATGTACTGATATGCTGCTGGGATAATGTTGGATGCGATGAGGCTGAAATGAAGCTGGAGCAGGTTGACAACAAATAGATTCATTGGTTGTAATCTTCCCCTTCTACTCTTTAATAAAGATTGTTGTTCATTTTCCCATACATATGTCTCTATTTCTTGTGCAATGTATTCTTGAATGATATATGTATTTCATATATAATCGATTTGATTTGAGTAAAATAAGTAGATATCTGTATATTTCATGTTGTTTTTTGTTCTCTGTTTGTGTTTGCAGGGATCAATCTAGTGACTTGAGTTAGATTGAGAGCAACATCAACAACAACAGTTGGAGAAGGAGAAGTGATTCAATCACAAGTAGGCTCCTTTACCATTCTGTATATATACTTTTTTTAGACAAAGTGATACTTATTCTTTCCTCTGTTGTTCTAACTAACAAACACCACACTTAGGGAATTTGGTTTATCCATAGATCATAATTCCGCAGAACAAATTGGAGACTCCACTGGGGAGTATCCTATCATTCGTGCTGTTTTTGGATTTTTTAATCCTCATCAATAGAATATAATTTTAGTTATCAGTCATTTGAATGAATAAATTGCATTACAACTGCATCTAGCTGCTTGATTTTCAATCTTAACCATGTTCAACGCATTGTTGGTTGAGACATAGTGCACTACAGTGCACTACCTCACAATCAGGGGTGCTCTACAATGCCTTGTCTCCCCTTATAGACTGTCTTTCCCTCTCATACAACCAAATTCCATCTAAATTTTTCATTACTTTCATTCTCAGCCACTTGTTTGTTGTATTCTCAAATGCCTGATACCTCTTAAAGACTAGTAAAATTTCTTGTTCTTCCTCATTTGAAAAGTAAATTCTTTTCAATGTCTATTTAGTGTTTTTATTTATCATTAGAAAATAAAATTAAAATTTTTTCATTTATGCATTAGTTAAATTATGTTTTAGAAAAGGAAATTTTTGTTTCATTCCTCGTATCCTATAGAAAATTGTAGTTCCATTCTTCATTTTCCTAGGAGAAATTGTTGTTTCATTCCTCGTTTCTCATAAGAAAACAATTGTTTGATTGCTTTATGCATATAGTTTCCTTTCTTTCATTCACATTAAGGGAGCTGAAAATAAAAACATCCATGTGCATATAGTGAATTATGTGTGTTGCATAGGAACAAGTTAGGAAAGTTTCATTTTATTTTTTTCTCTTTATTGTTTGCTCAAAAATTGATCGCTCTTTCCCTTAGTAGCTAGGATTTTCATTGAAAAAGATAAATTGAAAAGTTTGCTTATCATTTAGTTTGAATTTTTGGGAATTTCCATCACATCACGTGGTGAACCTAAAAGACAAACTTTTAAACAATATCAACATAAAATTTACATCAATTTACGTAAGAAGCATTGGAACATTAACGATAACATTTAGAAGGTTTAGGCTAGAGACATGTTCTGGCGTCATTAAACATAGAAGTTGTTGCTAACCTGTCTATGATACATTTTGAGTGTGATACCTCACTCCACGTACATAATTATATTGGAGATTTTCCATGTACCTTTGGGTATATAGGGTGGTGTTGTAGTATTAAAAGTATAATGGGGTGTTCTTACTATGCGGTTTCCCATTAGACATCGCAATATGGACTTGGGCCTCCACGTACCTTCAAGTATATTTGGGAGGACAACTTTAGGTTTCTATCCATCCATAGGTAACTGAGTCAACCGCCTTGTAACTTTTGATACACCAAACATAGCATTCAGGGAGATTTCCTGCATGTACTTCTTTGTTCACTAGGAGGTATTCTGCAATTCACAATTACTTGGTAAACCTTTTTCCTAGAATTACCCTTTTATTTTATTTTTTATTTTTTGTCATAAAATCAATCTGTCATCGTGGAAGAAGAACATCCATTTTCCCATCGTTCGCATAGAATATCACTTAAACCACCTTTACCACCAAAATCCATTTCTGGTTCGCAAAGGTGACATCATTCTACCGAAACTAGTACTATGAATACCTCTAGTGAAACATCATCCTCACATATACCAGAGTCATCTTGAGTTGTTTCTACAAATCATGGTTCATCCACTGTTGTCGAGACAGATACATCACAGTTATCTGTGGTCACAATCCATCCAATCAGTGAGACCATACCTCTTGAACTCGACGTTGTTCAACTGGAAGTTGATCCAGATCCCATCATTCTTTTACTAGAACATCTAGATCATGAAGTCGAACAACCAGAATTTGTTCCCATAACGGTCGCTCCATAATCGATTGTATCCATTGAGTCTCCCATATTGCGCATTCAACCACCTGAAATATAATTCGGGCCTGATGGTGAAATTCTTCTACCTAGTTTGATTTTGATTGAAGAAATATCACAAGACGAAACACCTTCGACTTCAACTCATTTTGGACCGGAGCTTTATCTTTACGAGACTTTTCCTTAATCACTTAACACTGCTTTCTTTGATCTTGTGTCAATTTGAGTTCTCGTAGATGTTGTAGGGTATACATTTGGTCATATGATCATGGCTGAGTCAACATCTCTGGTTGTACCATCTGTTACAGTTGCGATACCACCTTCTCTCGCTACCCCATCGATGTTCACCACATCACCAGATTCACATCTATATGGTGGGCCATTCCATCCTACTTGGTTGCCAATTTTTATCTGAAAATTTCTCTGGTGCATCCTCAAAACCATGGACTTCATCCATGTCATAATTTGTTATTTTATGTAGTACATCTCTAATGAATATTGATTGGCTTGATCCTTTATATACATATTCAGTGGAATATCAAGCTAGTCCATTTGGGTATATTCCATCCAGTACAATCTCAATGGGACTCCCGACATTTGGAGAAAAATATATTCCATCTTGCTATACGCCTCATGTTGGGGGAAACATATGGTAACCCATTTTGACATTACTTCGCCATTATATGGTCATAATAATGTTGGAATGACTTTTTTTTAGTGGAAACCTATTCTACCTATTCAACCACAAACGATTTTGCAATCATATCAACTGGTTCGACCTATTGCACCCACATCTACTCCACTTGTTAATACATCCTTACACTTGTTACAGGCTCAAAGTGTTGTTTCTCAACCATCTGAAGCGGGTCCTTCCACCCAATACCCTCAAGTATTGGGCCCTCATACTCCAACCCCTTCAGCTGGTTTACAACAACAACATGTATCTAGAATTATTTATTCACATGTTGGATTACCATATTATGGGATGTCATAGCCACAACCAGGTTTTACCACTAAATCCAAGCTATTCTAGTTTGGGCTATAATCTTGCTGGAAAAACACCTTGGCAACCACAAGTACAAATGAAAAAAACCCTCATTTCAAGAACAAGTAGACTACCCAAGCTTTGGTCAACAAAATCATAAAGCATTTTCTTATCAAAACAACCCCTATCTGGGCTACCAGCAACAAATTCCTTATGATGGTGCTCAAAGGCCTATTTCCCAAGCAATTCCATCATACCCTAGCTATGCTCAACCTGACTTTAAATTGACAGTTTCCATTTTTATCAAATTTAGAATTACCTGATTTAAACCGGCTTACCAACGATCCAATCAGCTATGCTCCTTGGTGGCTAGTGATACCACATAAATTACCCTCAGATATTCCTATTTTCAATGGAAACCCTGGAGAAGGCTCGTCGATGCATGTTATGACTTATCATTTGTGGTGTTCATCCAAATCCTTAAATGATGACTCCGTTCGACTGTGTCTTTTCTACTGTACGCTCACTGGTCCTTCCAGAAAGTGGTACATTGAGTTACCACAAGCTTCATTTGATAATTTCACTGCCTTAGCTACTACCTTTCTAAACCACTTCCAGTTACCCATATGATATGAAACTGGAATGGAAATATTGACTAATTTCAAATAGACTAATGCTACTCACATTTCTAATAATATTCATGAGTGGTGTCATCGTCGTAGAATGGTCAATACATTTGTTCCTGATAAACTCCTTGGTGAGTGTTTCATTAAATCCTTGCTACCATCTATCACCTAGGATGTGGATAAGGGTGGCATCCTCATTGAAGAGTAGGTCATTGCTCATTCCTAGTACTTAGATTTGATTTATACTCAGTCTGGCACCCTTTATGAGAAAATTCCCAACTTGTCACGATCTAATTTTATTGTTCCTCCTCCATCTAAGGACTCTCATGCAGGCAACGGTATGATCGGTACTGCAATAAAAAATCAGTCTAATACATATGATCTTGCACCATCTTCCAAAATTCATGTCACATCATCTGAAAAAATTAAAAAGTGACAAGCAACCCAGAAGTAAGAAAAAGGGGAAATCGAGAAAAAAGAAAAATTCAACCCTGCTGGAATGATCATCTGATCAAAAAATTGGAAATCAGAAACCTCGTTACCCTTGCATAATATGTAATGATTAGAAATTTGTTCGAGACTGTCCTCACCACATCGAAGTATCAAAATTAATTAATACCTCGCATGCATCTGCTATGTTGACAGATCCATTTCCAAATCCAAACACAAATTTGGTTGCTATGGATCTAGCTTCTAGTTCCCACTTGCTTATGCTATCTATCACAAAGCCAACAACTGATCTTTTGGTTTCAAACGTAATAAATATTATGGTAGTCAGACTACTGATCTACCTACTACCTCAACCATGAATCTATCTACAAAATCTATTCTGCCAAATTCTATTCTTAAGTTAACAATAAAGCCACCGAAGGGAGTTGTTCATAAATCGACATTCAATACTCGAGCCCGAGCTGCTCAAAATTATAATATAGTTGAAGATTTGGCTCAATCCCCTTTAGATATGTTGACGCTTGAGGTACTTCAAAATTTTCCCTCCTAGAAGCAGGCTTTGTTGTCGGAAATTTGTGGAATCGATCTGATAGATTCCAATCTTGTATTCTTTAATCATACGAGCTATGTGCCACAATTACTAGTAGAATTAGCATTCTCCATCCAAGTAAATGTTCTCAATCACCTCGTTCATTGTACTATTATTGATGAGGTAGAATCTACATGCATTATGTCTCTAAATTGTTGGAAGTCACTTAGCTCACCGTGCTTATCTCAATTGCCTACGACGTTGAAGTATTTTGACGGTCATAAATATAAGCCTTGTGGTATCATCAATAACCCGCATGTCGAATTAGGGGGAAAACAGTAAATGTTGAAGTTGAGGTCATTTATGGAACCCTTGACTCCAACATTTTACTCGGAAGGCCATGGGTATATGCTATGATTGCAATCATCTCTACATATTTTAGAATGATTACCTTTCCTCATAAAGATGTTATCATAGCCATCAATCAACTCTCCTTATTCGTCTCCAGTTCCCAGGTAACTCAAAGCATTCCGTTAGTTCATGCACCCCAACTAGAACTTCAAAACATTAGTGTAGGACTCTTAAGGGATTCTTTCCTAATGGGAGCCTTTGCATTACCGCTGCCTACGATGTCAGAAAAAATTGCAAGCATAGAGACCTGCTACATGATATCTTCCACTCCATCTCGCTTAAGGAATATTATGGGTGATTCCGAAGTTTTTACGTTGGATGAATTTCTGTGGCCTAGCTCAATTGAGATCACATAGAAATCAATCTATATGTCTTCGACAACAAATCTGAAATCATCATTGCTGGGTTGATCGTTCATTATATTTTGGTAATCCATCTAATCCTTTTTCATCCACTTTCTTAACTGAAGAGAGCATTGTGGAAGCCATGATGCCAGAATGAGAACCATGGGAAGATCATCATCATCATTCCAATCTTCAGGATTATGAAGAAGATAACCCTATTGAACTATATCACCCATCGATCAAAACTTTATTTTTGAATTATTTTCCCATTAATGCAATCGAATCCGAGCGAAACTTATCAAATATTTAAGAAACCATTTCTATCTATATTTTGACCAAACCTAACATTGTGTAAAAGATTCATTTCAGCACGTCTTGTTCTCCATTAGAAATCGAAACTTATCGGTCTCTCTTTTGTTAATTACTTGATATATTTTCTTGGTATTATGAGGAAATTTCATGCATAGATACTAGTATAGTTGAACACACCATTAAAATGTACTCTGATATCTGACCGGTACGTCAACACCTTTGTCCTATTCATCCGAAGAAGGTTGTTGCCATTAAAGCAAAAGTTGAAAAACTTTTGCATGTTGTTTTCATTTACCATGTTCCACTAAATGATTGGGTTTCCAACATTGTTCATGTCATGAAGAAACATGGGACAATCAGAGTGTGCTTCAATTATCAGGATGTCAATCTTGCTTGTCCTAAAGACAACTATCCTACTCCCTTTATCGACCAGATTATTGACGATTGTCATGGATTTGAAATATTTTTTTTCATGGATCAATTTTGTCGCTACAATCAAATCAATATTTACCTAGAGGACCAATATAAGACAAGATTCATCTATCCTTGGGGCACATTCACTTATCAGAAAATCCCATTTGGTTTAAAGAACGCTGGGGAAACATTTCATAGAGTAATGGATTACTCTTTCAATAACATAAAACACATTGTTCAACCTTATCTAGTTGATTTACCTGCGTGTTGGAGCATATAAATCACTTATTAATGACTCAACAAAACACATTTAATTGTCAATCCAGGGATGTCTATTATTCCAATGACAGTAGCACTATCTGTGCCGACGCATCAACGAGAAGAAATCTCAAAGAAAAGAAATCTTAGCTGAAGTTAAATGTTGGAAATAAATCACTCATGAAGAAATAAAATAATCCATAAGATTGAAATCACACTTTAGTTGATTTGTTAACTTGCCACACAGTAAGTACCCAGCTAGTGTCTTTATTAATCGGATGTGTAATAGCATATAAAGTATATAAATCAAAGCAAATATATTCTCAGTTGAACCGTTAGCAATAACACTCTAATGATACATAAACTGAAATCCAATTACATAAACACACATCTATTGTAACCGATGTAATCCTTGCTAAGAAGGAGGGCCCTTCCTCCCTAGCAGGGCGCAGGTAGAAAAGAAAATTTAACCGAACTTGAATGGTGTCACACATGTAATAGCAGTGACAATATGATATGTATTGATCTGAATGCAATTACAAAGGCAAACCAACATTTTTCTTCAGTAAAATTTTGACCTCTAGGGTCGGGAGATATATAGTTATTACATCAAAAAATTTAGGATTAGATCAGTCATGAGAATTTTAAGATTTTCATGCCGATCAAAATAGAACTCATGCAGTTATAGCCACTCCCTAATAAAGTTATGATTAGTAATTAAAATATTACAATCGGAACTACCCTTAGGATTTTTATCCAAAAAATATAATGTTGATAACTCCTATAGCTATCATAACAAAAAATAGTTGTAATGCAACCGCCAAAGAATAGATCAGCAACAATATAGACAAGAGCGGTCAGCGGTACAATTGTAGCAGTGATTCGCCAATGATTCTATAACAGCAAGGTGTAACAGAAAATTGTTGGCGGGTATGTAACAGCGTGGTGTAACAACATCATTTTTCTTATAACAACACCATCCAAGCTGCTTCTGTGAACTTCATGTTCAGGATATTTGACATCTGAAAGGAAAAAAAAATACCATCTATCTTTCTCCAAATAATTCACCATTGGTTAGTGATAAAAAGGTCTAATAGATCATAATAATTGGTGAATTGGAAAAATAACAAAATCAAGGTGAAAAAACACAAGTCAAGGTAAAAAATGTGGAAAAAGGATAAAGATAATCCCATAAGTTAAGGTTACAAAGCAAGATAAGGGAGATAAGTGTACAAAAAAATGTGCAAAACCAACACCCAACATCTCCCGCCAACCGAAATACTTGCATGTCCTCATGCAAACTCATATTTTATGGGAATACTTTCGGTGCAGATCTGTGAGATCATAAGCAACAACTGTGTCTACGTCTACAAACCTATATCCCTAATTGGCCATCAACTGTTGTACCCAATATTCCGATTCATACTTGCTTAATTCATAGTTGATCTGGTAATCCTCAATGGGAAATGATATCAAAGGAAACCTGAACTTTAATCCCAACCATAGAGCTCCAAGATATTGTACAATATGTGCGTAGGTAGGTACATGTGTAACAGCCACAACAAATTTTTGGAATGAGAATGGATCTCCCTTTAATAACTCGGCACTACTGGCTTCTGTGCATTTTAAGCATCCTGTTAAAGCTCGAATTTTCATAATTGAAAATTGATTGAGATAGAAGTCCAAAATTCTTCTTCTATAAGTGGTTGCTGGTGCTCTAATCCCAGACGTACTCAGTATTCTCCCAAATTCTCTTCTCAACTTAGCATCTCATCCAGGTTTTTCCCGAACCCATAATGATGTCTTCTCCTCATTAGTTTCCATATATTTAATGGCCGGATTCCATTCAATATGATTCCTCATGAAGGATACAAAAGGCCTTGATTGAAGATCTACCATATAAGAGAAGACTGTCACAATCATCTGCATACTCACATGTTCACAAATAATGTTGTGTAAAAAAAATTCACACAAAAAAATTTTCTCATCAAAGTCTGAGGCACAAAAAGCATCTAGAAATGTATGAGGGGAGGAACATAGACAAGGTCTGTCCTCCAAAATGGCTTTCAATTGAAACAAGAAGTAACATTCCCACAGACAAATAGGGTATGATGGAGAAGGTCGCCTACAACCCAACAAGTTGAGGGCGAGATCATGAAGTTTATGTTTATTAATAGTGAGGTCTCGAATTTGATCCTGTAACATCAACATCTATTCTTCTTGTTTCTTCAGAGCCTCTTTATTCTTGTAATCCTCCCATTTTTCTTCAATTCTGCTTCCATCAATTTCTTATGTAAAGTGTATATTTCCCTTTGATTTTATTTTAGTGAAATCATCCCATCCCAAAGGGAGATAACTTCTTGCTTCCATTTCTGCAACTCAGAGATTAGCAGGAGTTTCTTAGAGTTCCCTCCTAAGGTGGGACTTGGTGTTCTCCTAGATTCAATATCTTCATTGAAAATAGATGTGCCAGCATCTAATTTATGGGGATGTTTTACCTCTGCTGCTAGTTCTTGTGTAACAACAACTTCCTCGGTAGGTTATTGTGTGTTAGCCCCCTTGTTTTTACCTAGAATTGCCTCTGTGTCTACTATTTTTTCTTCTATAATAGGCATGGCTTCCATAGGTTCTTGTGGGTCGACATCTAGGTCAATTATTATAGGAGGCTCTGCTTTAACTTTTGGTTCTTTTGTAACAATAATATCATTAGCAGGTTCTTGTGTAGCAGCATCGTGTTGTTCTATTTCTACTTTCATAGGGATGATATTCTCTCTATGGGCATTATACCCTGTTGCTGTTAAGTTTTGAAAGTAGGTTATGCATACTCACACCATAATTTCTCTTCCCTCAGATAAATTTTCCTTCAATTCCTCATTTTATTTTCTTAATTTCTAAATTTTTAAACATAAGGCATTGGTTTCATCCTTACCTGATGAGGAAGGCTGCCCTTCTTCTTCTAGAACTTTTCCTTTTGTCTGCTTCACAGCCGTAGGCAAGGGTTCTACAGGTATGTTGATCTTCACTCTCTTCTTTGGTATTCTATCCCAAATTAGTTTATCAATAGGCTTTTTCCCCATTCTAACATCGGCAGGCCGAGTCTGCATCTCCTCCTCTGACTGACTTCCTCCTAAGGTTGTGGTTTGTTTCCTTCACCTTGTCCTTGGTATTTTCCTTTTGAATTCCTCCCAAGTATTTCCCTGTTGACCCAAGGCATCCAACACAATGAGCTTAATAAGTCCATGATTATTCACACATGCCTTCGGGTGTGCTGTTGTTTTTACTGCCGCTGCCATGTGCTTGAAGTTTCCAACTAAATAGAATGGGAGATTGATTCTTTGTTGATGCCAAAGGTGGTTGAGCAGAGGAAAGTGATAGTTGAATACTATCATAGGCCTCCCTTCATAGGTAATATATTTTATAAAACGCAGGGCAACATCTTCCCAAGGGTGGCGAAGTGACATTCTATCAATTCCTCTTCCTTTCTTCTCCAGTTTCTCTTCCCCTACTAGGAAATCCTTTTTCAAGGAGGGGTCATTGGTTTCATATTAAACCACTTCCACCCTTCAACTGGTAATGAGGTTACCTTGTAAATCACCCCCTTAGTTACCTCCATTTGCATACCTCTTACTCGGGTTTGATTATCATTCAAGTTCTGAGCAAATTCAATTGCTACGGCCTTGTCCGAACCTTCAAGCTTTTGGAAAAAATAAACCCATCTAGCCTCTCTAAAAATGTGGTAAGATTTAGGGAATTTTTTTAGAGCATCCATAGAATTTTTCTCATGTCTGACTGCTGCTCCTCCCATTTCTGTTGCTTGTTCCTAAATTTTCTTGTTGATCTGGAAATATTGCAATACTACTGAATTTCTAAGTTCTCTTCTTTGTTGTTCAATCCTGTTGTAACATCACTATATCTCTAGCTGCTTCTCAGAACCTTTGATTATCCGAATCGATGAGTCTACAAATGTGGATGCAAGTTCTTAGAAGAATTTTGATGAAAGTTGACGACTTTCAAGGATTTACGAAATTGTACCCTACATGAATACTCATAAATAAATTGTTATGGAAAGTGATGGAATTTCATGCACACATGCTTTTTCCATCAGATTTAGTCATTATTGGTAATTCTGTTATTGATTAGGCGCATGTGAATTTAATATATTTTTTATGGTTAGAGCCGTTTTGCAATAATTTCAAATCATTTCAATTCATATCCCCTCCCTCGCTCTAATAGTGATAGCCACCCACGACGATCACAGGAGCATCACTACCTTGCCAATTAATCACCAAATTATAATGAAAATCATTTACCTTTTTGATGACATACCTGAGGTGGTGTTGGGAGAATAATTGTGTTAACAACGTCCTTCATGCAGTGTTCATATTGGTATGTCCAGCTGGCATTGTTATTTCTTTTTATGGAATGAATTACAATGAACAGTAATCGTGGCTATCGGCTGTTACATATGTAACAACCAAGACAACTTTTGGACTATTCTCAGAAAAATAATGATCAATAAAAATTGGTACAAAAAAATAAATTACATGAATACCATCATCCTACGACATAGATCAAAAAGGGAAGATGATATTACAGGGATAAAAAAATGGGTGGAATAGCCGCCACAAGAGTGGTTTTCGACTATTACTGGTTGTCTAATTTCACCCCTAAAAGGAAGTTTTCACAATTAGATTTATTTTTTTTTCTTTTTTTTTTATTTTCTTCTTTTTCTTTTATTATTTTTTATTTTTTATTTTTTAACAAAAACAGGTGTAACATCTTCCACACAGGTGGTTTTCAGCTGCTGCACTTATTGGAATTTCAACTTTTAAGGCTGTAGAGGAGAATGTCCCCCTACTGTTGTAACATGAATATCAAAGTCCGTGACAATGCTGACAAATGATTCCTTCTAATCCAGTTGATGATAGAGCCTTAGATGGTGCCCATTAACCAGTAGCGACGTCTTAACACTGTCAATGGTGACCAATTGTACAGTCCCATTGTCAAAGACTGTATCCACTACATAAGGACCTAGCCATCTGGTGCAGAGCTTGCCTTTAAAATATTTGAACCTTGAATCATACAAAACAACCCAATCTCCTTTCTGGAAACTTTTCTTCCTAATAAACCTATCATGCCATTTGGCTCTTTGCTTTTGAATGATTTCTATTTGTTGAATGGCAGCCAACCATTTTTCTTCCAGCTCATTGAGCTGGTTCAATCTTTGAGTTTGTGCTGTACTCAAATATATATCAACCTGCAATGCTATTCTCAATGTCTTTATTTCAAACTCTATGGGGAATAAGGGATTCTGACCATACACCAGTACATATGGTGAGAAGCCTATAGTATTCATCCATGTTGTCCTATAAGCCCACAGTGCCTCTGGAAGTTTCTGGCCCAATTTTTTCGATGGCTGGCTACTGTCTTTTTCAAAATTCCCTCAATGACTTTATTGGTGCTTTTTGCTTGCCCATTTTCTTATGGATGATAGTGTGTGGTGATTCTATGATGGATTCTATAATTTTCAACCAAGTTCTTGATCAAATGACATGTGAACTGAGGACCCCCATTTATCACTATCTCTCTGGGTATTTTGAAGCAAACAAAAATATCTTGAAACAGGAAGTTTGAAACAGCCTACTTTGTTACTCTAGTTAATGCCCTTGCTTCAACCCATTTTGTGACAAAATTGATGCAGACCAATATGTATGATTTTTTTTGTGATGAAGGATTGACTAGCCCCACAAAGTCTAGGGCCCATTTCTCAAATGGTTCTATTACTATCTAAGGATGTAACGAGATCTCATCTAATTTCAGAGGCTGGCCCATCCTTTGGCAACTATCACATCCTTTCAAAAACTTCTTGGCATCCTGGAATATGGTTGGCCAATAGTACCCTGTTGAGATTAATTTATGTTCTATCCTATTGTAAGCGAAGTGCCCTCCACAAGGTTCTTCATGACAACCCTTTAGGATCTCAAATACCTCATCTTCTCTAACACATCACTTAATTTGGAAATTTGGCCTGGTGTGATAGAGATTTCCTTCTATCCAGGAGTAGTTAGCACTCTGTTGTATAATCCTCCTTCTTTCTTTGGAAGAAAATTGATGTGGGAATTTCCCATTAGTAACAGGTTTGTTCATCAAAAATCAAATGGCAGCATGGTCAGTGTGTACGAATACTTGATACCCAGTTATGTAGTGCCAGAATTTGTTGATAGCGTGCACTACTGCTAGGAATTCTTTCTCAATTACAGTGTAGTTAAGTTCTGTTGGAGTCAAATTCTTGTTGATGTAATATATAGCGTAAGGTTTCTTATCCTCAAGCTGCCCAAAAACAACACCCACAACCATGTCAGATGTGTCTGTAGCAATATGAAATGGTAATTTCCAGTTTGGTCTTCATAAAATAGGTGTTGCTATTAGACAGTTCTTCAACTTTAGAAAGGCTCGCTCACACTTTTCTGTGCACACAAATTCCACATATTTCATTAGTAATGAAAATAAAGGAGATGCAATCTTTGAGAAATTTTCTATAAACCTCCTATAGTATCCTGCATGCCCCAAAAGAATATGTACCTATTTCAAAGTATTAGGGGTCGGTATTCTCTATATTACCTCAATTTTTGCAGTATATACCTTGATTCTTTCTGCTAAAATGAAATTTCCTAGCACAATTCCCTCGGTCATCATCATGTGACATTTTTCTGTGCTTAAAGCAACATTAGTTTGCTCACAACGTTCCAACACTTTTTCCAAATTAGTTAATGTTGTCTCAAAGGAATCCCCATAGGGTGTAAATTTGTCCATAAAAATTTGAAGAAAATCATTCAAAAGATCATAAAAAATACCTACTATTTCCCTTTGAAAGGTTCCTGATGCATTGCAAAGACCAAAAGGAAGGACTCTGTATCGAAAATTACCCCATGGGAAAGTAAAGGTTGTATTGTCTTGGTCTTCTAGAGAAATATGTATTTGATTATAGCCACTAAAGCCATCTAGAAATGAAAATAATATTTTTCCAAAAGGAGTGTCCAAAACTTCATGAATAAATGGTAAGGGAAAATGGTCCTTCTGAGTGGGCTTGTTAAGTTCTCTATAGTCAACACAGACCCTCCACTTGCCATTATTTTTCGGAACTATGGCAAGTGGAGAAACCCACTAACTGTCAGAAATTAGGTAGATGAAATTAACGTTAAGGAGTTTCTACAATTCTTCTTTTACTATCTCCTTAAGTGCGGAGTTCATTCGACGCTGAGGTTGTCTAACAGGTTTGCAATCTTCCTTAAGGTAAATGCAGTGAGTGCATAGGGTAGGATTAGTTCTTTTGATATCATTATAGTCCCATGAAAATTCCGTTTTGTATTTCTGTAACAGCTGTATCAGCAGTCTGTTTTGTTCAGTAGTTAGGTTAGGATTGATATTAAAACATTTTCCAGGTTCGATTTCAACGAGAATGTTGGTAGTAAGCGGAGTTGTTTTCAAATGTTCAATAATTACATCATATTCCTCACTTTCTTCTCCCAAATATCTAATGGGGGAAATAGGGAGTGAATTGCTGATAAAACCATTGATTCTATCATCCTCTATTTCATCGTTAAAGTATTGTGCTTTCCCAAGCGTGAGAAGGGGTAGGGAAAGATTAGATTCAGGTAAAAATGTGTCCCACCACGGACTATTCGAATCCGTGTAAGTTTTTGCTGGCGGATAAAGATTTAGGTTATCAGTGACCTGCCCATTTGAGATCACCATATATCCGAACCTACATCCAATATATGCATCTGCAGTGGCTAGCCATGGTCTCCCAAAAATTAAAGGATAACCCCTCAGATTTGATTTGGTTTGTAAAATAAGAAAATCAGCTGGATAATTCGAGGAGGCTAAAGTGATAACCACAGCTTCAGTCATCCCTTCAGGCTTAACACAGGACCTATCTGCTAGTTCAAGAACTGTAGGTGTAGGTCCAATTTCATGAAGTCCTAGAGATATGAAGAGGTCTTTAGTCATAACATTAATAGTTGCCCCTAGATCAATCAAGGTATTATTTATTGGATGATTTTCAATATGGACAGTCATTTTGGGGTTCCCTGGGTCATTATACTTAGTCAACAAAGGTTGATCAAACCTAAGATCGGATAATTTTCCCAAGAAATGGATGGTAGCAGGGTCCTTAGGTTTCCTTCTAGGTCTTTTAACGCATATATCCCTCACTTTTTTTGCATAGATAGACACTCCTTTAAGAGCTTGTAACAGCAGAATCCACACATATAAGTTTTGCAACTCGTTAAGGAATTCAGATTCAGGTTGTAAGACCACCCCAGTTTCAGTTAATCGTTGAGGATATGGGGGTTTCCGAATGCTAACATCTGAATCAACTATAACAGATGTATTTGCCTTACTCAGATTAGCTGTTGTAAAAACAACAGAATTTCCCGAGCCAACTGTTATAGGTGTAACAACGGGCATTGTATCAGTTTTTACATGTGTAACAACTGCCTCAAAATTGTCCATACCCTTCCTGGGTGATTCACTTTCTTCGACAATAATGGGAGTGTGTCCAGATCTAATTACTTTCCCTGATCAAATATGAACCTCATTAATTCCAATAGGAGTGATAAGGTAAGTCTGGAGGGTAACCGGAGCATCCATGCTCTGAACAACCTTATTATTTGGATTGGGGTTAAGTTGTACAGGTAATTGGGCTTAGACAGAAGGTGTAGGATTTTTAATAGAAGGAAATTGTAATTGTTGTTGTTGGATTGGAATTGGATGGGGTACTAGACCTTGGCCATTACTTCTGCAGTTCTGACCCCAAGGATTGGGTTGTGATGAAATATATTCCATTGGTGGAGGAGATGGCCACTGGCTCCATGGTGAAGGAAATTGTGTTAAAGAAGGATTGGGATACTACCATGGATATTTATAATTGTTATAAATGTTATTGCAAGGATAAAAGGAAGAAAAATCTACAGGAATACATGTAGGTCATAGCTGCCATAGTCTCTTTGATCCGATAAAGTAAGAAGATTGAACGCCCTCGCTTGATTCTTGAAGTACTGACTTTAGTCTGGGCAACTCACGACACTGATTTGTAGAATGCACCAACTCACAAATGTTACAAAAGCTGAGACTATTTAGTCCACATTCTCTTTCCAAATTTTTCTTTTCACATCGGGGACAGAATATTGCTAAGGTTTCTTCAGCTTCCACTTGTGCCTTCTTGACTTGTACCACAGTGATCTGGGCAGAGAGAGTGCTAAGGAGATCGATTTTGAAATATTCAAATAAATTCCCGATTTCTGCTCTGGTTACCCCTCCACTTGTGGACTTCTGTATCCGAAGTGAAGGGTCCCAAACTGAAACCCTTTCCTTGAAAGATACTCTTGAGCTATACATGCATATTTTTGTTATCTCCTCAAACATTTCTTGAGATATATCACCTTTTCCTATTATATTCAGATGTTCCAGACAATCATCTCTTAATCCTCTTAAGAATAAGGGGTTTAGGATCTTTGGATCTAAGTTACTGAACTTAGACCTCTGTAAGTAATAGTGGAATCTCTCTAGATAGTCCTCCAAGATTTCCTCTTCCTTCTGTGCAATTCTAAAAATTTCATCCTTCAGATCCCTAGTCCAGAAATAGTCCTGGTACTTAAAAAGAAAGGATTCTCTCATTTCTTTCCATGTTCAAATCATGACAGCACCCAATCTCATAAACCATCTTAATACAACTCCTTTCAGAGTAGCAGGGAATAATTTCAGCTTTTGGGTGTCTGAAGTGTAGTCATAACCTATACACATCACATCAAATTCGAACAGGAAGGTATCAGGATCTTCAACGACTATCCCTTAAAAGAATGGTAGGGATGATAAAGGGATGTTCTTCATAGGAACTTCATTTCATGTTTCTGCTATTGGGAATTCAAAGGTGTCAGAGCTATCAGTCTTGACATTCTCGTCCCCCATGAATGATTATTCTTGATGAGATGAGCTGCCCTCGGAATGCATGGGAGTCTGGAAAATAAAAATATCATGTTTTTCCAAGACCAAATGTTTGACAACACTACTAGCATCCAATTGATGATGAAATAGTTTTTTTTTCTCAGGTTCTTGATAGTCCCCACTGGTCTCTCTGTGTCCTTCAATTCTCAAATCCCGGTCAATTATTCTCCACTACTCTTTTGAATCTGGAGCTTTGATATCAGGAGTGCATACGTTGTTCGAAGGATGGTGAGGTCCAGACACGGAAGACACTGATGGTACAAGCCTTGATGTGGTAGCCTCTTTTTGTGGTCCTGTCTTTCGATTATCTCTATATGAAGTGGATTTTTTCTTTTCTGCTCTTGCAATCAGGTCTCCAAAGAATGTTTTCCTTCCCAAATCTGTGCTCTTCTTTTCCTTCTTATGAACTGTCTTTCCTATAGTTAGTAGAGTAGGGCGGTGTTTGTAGACGTTGATATTATCCTACTAGCACACATGAGCCCTATGTGTATCAATTCATCCTATAGGTGCTTCAGTTTCTATAGTAGTGAGCCCGCTCAAGCTTATTGGAGTGATGCACAGGTTCTTACCTCTCATCTTACCACCCACCGACTGTATAGCTGAAGATACCGTAAAAAATCCCAAAATTCAATTCATAAGTGTTATAGCAAGACATTGGTGAGCCTGCTCAGGCTTGCTAGAGTGATGTGTAGGTTCTTACCTCTCATCTTACCATCGAGCAATTGCAGCACTAGAAACACTCTAATCAGAAGACAAAACGCTCAGAAAATCAACTTCCAATGTTAGGTCCCTATATTATTGTTGTTAGTGTAACCCCCTTATTGTTATTATTGTACCCTTGTAACCCCCATATTGTTATTATTGTTCCCTTAAATTATTATTGTTAGGTCGGATAGAATTACATTGTGGCCCCATGGACTCCTATATATAGAAAGGAGGTTTTGTAGTTTGTATCATCCAAGAATTGTTCATTCATGTAATGTATTGGAGTTTTCCCCCTTGAAGTGGCTTATTTATAAGGCATTGATATATCTTTTCTTCTATTTTTGGAGCTGGTTTCACAACATTTGGTATGAGAGTTTTGCATTCTAGGGTTTTTGCTGCTCCAAAATGGTCATCGTGGCATTTTCGCTATAATGTTCTTTCTACAAAGGTTCAAAAGCTGAAAATTTTAGAGTGCGAAGCCTAAATCCTCAAGAAATTTTCACAAAGTTTCAGAGCTTGGTTCACAATATTTTTAGAGATATGATCTGTGGAAATTAGGGCTTTTTACAGGCTCCTAAATTTAACCTAAACAGGTCATCACGGCATTTTCTCTATAACTTTTTTTCTGCAAAGTTTTGAGAAGCTAAAATTTTTAGAAAGCGAAGCCGATATCCAGAGGAATGTTTTTGCAAAATTTAAGAGCTTGTTTCACAATATTTTCGGAGATATGATCTGTGGAAGTTAGGTTTTTTTCAGGCTCCCGAATTTCATCTCAAAGAGGTTATCATGTGAAAATATTCATAACTCTCTCTCTGAGCATCGAATTAGAATGTTGTAAAGAGTGGCCAAAATTACACGTACTTTAGTTTACTTTCTATCGATGTCAGAGCCAAAGGAGGAAACAATGACACGTGACAAGTCGTACAACTTTTCTGTACTGGACGAGTCCATAATTGTGTCATTGTGGGTGATTGGACATAAATTTTCCTTGAAGAATCCAAATTAGGTCAGACCTGTGACATTTGAAAGAAGCTTTAGAGGGATACTACAACGCCAAATTTTAGATATTGATAATCTAAAACTACACAGATAATTCAATTTCAATATAGAGCTTCTCAAAAGCAAGTGAAAGGTGTGTATATATTTTTTTCCCGAATTGCATAAGTCTTGTTTGAAGAATCAAGTTGAATTGATTCGAAGGTCATATTGTAGAATATATATCAATATTAGATTCTACAATGGCCCCTAAAAAGAATTCAACACCCATTAAGCCTTTAGAAAGGTCTACTATGACTCATGAAGACGAATAAGGGCAACATGACATATCAAATTTACAAGAGCAAGTGCAATAATTTTTTCTCTCGTAAAGAGCAACGAAAAATCACGTGGAAGTTTTGAAGAAAGGCATGGAAACTAAGATGAATGGTCTGAAGAAAGGCACAAAATCTAATATGGATGGTTTTAATAATGGCATGGAAGCTAAGATAGTTGGCATGGAAGCTAAGATAGATGGCATGGAAGCTGGCATGGAATCTAAGATGGATGACATGGAAGCTAAGATCGATGAAAAAATGGAAAAAATGAAGAATGATCTAAGAGCATACATGGAAGGTTTGGTAAATTTAATACAACAAATGTTTCCTAATGGTGAAATGATAGTAGAGGAAAATCATCATGATGACAAAATAAATTCTAATCGTGATTTCATAAACTCTAATGTTGGTGGTAAGAACCATCATATTCCAAAAATGGATATGAGGAAGTTTGATGGAAAGGATCCTGTAACATAGATACTACAGATGGAGCAATATTTTGATCTCAATAATGTGAAAAACACACAAAAGGTAGACATTGCAACTTTACATTTAGAAAAAAATAGATTTGTATGGTATCAATGGCTTTTCTCCCGTAAAAAAATTGTCACTTGGTCAATTTTTATAGAGGAAATGATAGCACATTATGAGACAAAGGGCAACACCTTATTTAGCCAATTGATAAATCTCAAACAAAAGGGTTTAGTGGGGGACCACATTGAGGACTTCCAAAAATTGACTATAAGGGTAACTAATATTCCAGAGGAACACAGGATTGATATATTCATAGGTACTTTAAATGATAACATCCAACATGAATTTCACGTTTTGGAACCTGATTCATTGGAGAAGGCATTCAGGTTGACAAGAAAAATTGAATGTAAAATTATGAAGAGAAGGAAGCCTACCACTCTCATCTATAAAGAGGGATGTGTTGCTACTCCTAGATTTCAACAACCTACAAGGTTGACACCACAACAATTGGAAGAAAAAAGAGAAAAATATCTTTTCTACAATTTTGATAGAAAATACACTAAAGGTCATAAGTGTGCTGAGAAGAAATTATTTTACATAGATTGTTAAGAGGAAGAAGAAAAAATTAACAAGAAGAGGATATACACCAGGAACCAACCCTAGAAGAGGAATAAATGAGTCCAACCATATCGTGTAATGCATTGGTAGGAATTACCACTCCTCAGACTCTCAAGATAGAAGGACATATCAAGAAGAAAAAGGTAATTGTGTTGATTGATTCAGGTAGTACCCATAATTTTATTCATTGTAAGGTAGCCAAGGAATTGAATTGTTTCCTATACCCAACACCAAAATGTCAAGTGATGGTTGCAAATGGAGGAACTATAAACTGCTCTGGAAAATGTCATAATATCAAGCTAACCATGGGGGAGTATGTATTTAATAGTCCAATGCTTTCCATTCATATGGGAGGTGCTGATGTTGTACTAGGAGTACAATGGTTACAATATTTGGGGACAGTAGCTCTTAATTTTCAAGAACTTTTCTTTAGTTTTTTTTCAGAAGGAAAGGAAGTCGAATTACGAGGTATTTTAGGGAATCCGTGAAAGATAATAAGCTCTAATGTCATGAAAAAGCTTCTAGGGTAAGAAAAACGAGGCATAATTGCACAATTATGCTCACTAGAAGTTCCAACATCAAAATCATATATTTCTATAGATATCCAAAAGGTCTTGGACAATCATTCCAAGGTTTTTCAAACTCCCAAAGGACTCCCACCTATTCATGATCATGATCATGATATTCATTTGATCCCAGGAAGTGTTCCTACAAACATCAGGCCTTATAGATATCCTTATGTCCAAAAGAGTGAAATTGAATGTATGATTGCAGAAATGTTAGAGGTGGGTATAATTCAACCTAGTCAAAGTTATTTCTCTACTCCTGTAGTATTGGTACACAAGAAGTATGAATCACAATGCATGTGTCCTGATTATAGGGAGCTCAATAAGCTCACCATTAAAAACAAATTTCCTATGCATGTGATTGATGAATTATTGGATGAATTACATGGAGAAATTTATTTTACCATGTTGGATCTTCGTTCAGGATATCATCAAATTAGAATGAAGAATGAAGATATTCCGAAAAGAGAATTTCAAACACATGAGGGTCATTATGAATTTTTGGTCATGCCTTTTGGCCTTACCAATGCACCTTCTACATTTCAAGGGTTGATGAATTCCATTTTCAAACCCTTCCTTAGAAAATTTGTGCTAGTATTTTTTGATGATATACTAATCTACAGCAGGTCTTGGAGGGATCATGTTCAACATGTTGACAGGGTGCTCAAACTATTGCACGAGAAACAATTATATGCAAAAACATCCAAATTTTTCTTTGGAGTAGAAGAGGTGGAATATCTAGGTCATATTGTATCTCACGAGGGTGTTAAGGTATACCCTAACAAAATTAAAGCCATTAAGGAATGGAAAGTCCCCACAACCATAAATAATTTACAAGGATTTCTCAGGTTAGCAGGGTATTATCGCAATTTTGTTAAGAATTATGGGAGAATAGCAGCACCTCTAACAACATTATTGAAGAAAGATGCATTTTCATGGACTCCTAAAGCAACTAAGGCCTTTGAAAAACTTAAAGAGGCAATGTGCCTAGCACCATTCTTAGCTATGCCAGACTTCACAAAAACCTTTATTATGGAATGTGATGCCTAGGGAAATGGAATTGGTGTTGTTTTAATGCAAGAAGGATGACCCATTGCTTTTGAAAGTCATCAAATGAAAGGAAAGTATTTAGAGAAACCTATTTATGAGAAGGAAATGTTAGCAATATTGCATGCACTAAAGAAATGGAGAACTTACCTAACAGAAATACACTTCAAGGTAAAAACTGATCATGATAGTCTTAAACACTTTTTGGAACAAAGACTATCTTTAGAAGAGCAGAAAAAATGGGTCACAAAGGTGTTGGGTTATGAATTTTAAATAATCTGCAAAAAAGGGAAGCTAAATGTTGTTGCAGATGCACTCTCAAGAAAGAATGAAGAGGTGGAAGCATTTCTTTGTTTCATTTCTATTATCCAACTAGATTGGATAACCGAATCAAGAGATGAATGGAAGAAGGACGAAGAAGTGTGGACACTCATTCAAAATTTATAACAAGATCCTAGTGAATCTGATACATTTGGTTGGAAAAATGATTCCTTATGGTACAAAGATCGCTTATATCTTTGTAATAATTCCAAACTAAAACAAAATATTCTCTTGGAATTACACACTTCTCCTTTAGGAGGACAGTCAGGATTTTTAAAAACCTACTACAGGGTGAAGAAAGAATTTTTTGGGATGGCCTTAACTCTGATATTCAAAATTTTATGGTAGAATGTTTGGTTTCCCAGTAGAATAAAGTTGAGACAATTAATAACCCGGGTCTTCTACAACCTTTATTCATTCCATGTCAACGTTGGGAGGATATTTCAATGGATTTTATCACAAGTTTACCTAAGTCCGAAGGAAAAAGTTTCACCATGGTTATAGGTGAAAATCTTCCAGTTCAAACAATATTACTAGAACTTGGTGAGGAAGGAAAAATCATATTGGAACCTAAAGTGGTCATGGAAACTAGAACTCGACAGCTATGGAATAGATCAATTTCAAAGTATCTCTTCAAGTGGAAGAACTTACCCACTGAAGATTCTACATGGGAGGATGAGAATTTTATACAAAAGCACCCAGAGCTACTCAAGCATTGAGGGCAACACTTTTTTTAAGGAGAGGGGCATGTTAGGTCCCTATATTACTAGTATAGTCCCTTATATTTTTTAGTGCAACCCCCTTATTTTTATTATTGTACCCTTGTAACCCACATATTTTTATTATTGTGCCCTTAAATTATTATTGTTAGGTTGGCTAGGATTACATTATGGCCCCACTAGGATTACATTTTGGCCGCATGGAATCCTATATATAAAAAGGAGGTTTTGTAATTTGTATCATCCAATAATTGTTCATTCATGTAATGTATTGGAGGTTTCCCCCTCAAAGTGGCTTATTTATAAGGCGTTGATATCTCTTTTTTTCTATTTTTGGAGATGGTTTCACAACATCCTAAGTATCCCAGCAAGACATTGGCGAGCCCACTCAAGCCTGTTAGACCGGTGCATAGGTGCTTACCTCTCGTCTTTCTGCCTAACAATTGTAGCAGATGGAGATACTCTATATAAAAAACACATGGAAATTTCACTTCTAAGAAACAACTCAGATTGATTGGATCGTCACTTCCATCCTTGATAATGGCATGAAAATGTTGGATCGTATAAACCACTTATTAATGAATGAAAAACAAACATTTAATTGTAAATCTAGGGACGCCTGTTATTCCAATGATAGTAGCACTATTTGTGCCAATACATCAAACAAAAACAGTCTCAAAGAAAAGAAATCATTGCTGAAGTAAAATGTTGGAAATAAATCAGTCATGCAGAAATAAAAGAATCCACAAGATTGAAATCACACTTCAATTTATCTGTTAACTTGCCACACAGTAAGTAACCAGCTGGTGTCTTTATTAATAATATGTGTAACAACATATAAAGTATAGAAATCGAAGTAGATATATTCTCAGTTGAACCATTAACAATAGCACTCTAACGATACATAAAATGAAATCCAATTACATAAACACATAGCTATTGTAACTGCTGCAATCATTGCTAAGAAGGAGGGTCCTTCCTCCCTAGCAGGGTGTAGGTAGGAAAGAAACTTTAACTAAACTTAAATGGTATCACACATGTAACAACAGTGAAAATACAATCTGTATTAATCTGAATGCAATTGTAGAGGCAAAAAAACATTGTTCTTTGCTAACCTCTCGACCTCTAGGGTCGAGAGATATATAGTTGTTACACCAAAAAATTTAGCATTGGATTAGTCATGAGAATATTACGATTCTCATGTTGATCAAAATAGAAATCATGCAGTTATAACCACTCCCTAATAAAGTTCTGATTATGAATTAAAATTTTACAATCGGAACTGCCCTTAGGCTTTTTATCCCAAAAATATAATGTTGATAACTCCTACAGCTATCATAACAAAACACAATTGTCATTAGGTGAACTTTGAGGTCTAAAATGGACCTCCTAAGAAAAATGTACAACCAAAAAAAACTTTATCAGAACCAATATGATTCAAGATGATGATGTCAACCATGGGGGATGATTCACCATTTTTCAAGTAAAAGGGTAAAAATATTAAAAAATAATAAAATAATAAAACTACTTTTTTCAAATCGTATTTTCAACTTATCTCCTAAAGCTTTTACTTAAATTTCACGCGAGAGTACTCGTTGGATGCAAAATTTAATTCATCATCCAAGGAGTACCCATGTTGCATACTTTCAATGGACCCTTCTATACGAAAAATGAGAAATACATGAAAAAAGCTGATTGCAATCACATTTTTCATATATTTATCATTTTTTGTGTAGCAGGGTTCCTCGAAAGTATGCAACATGAGTACTACTTGGATAAAGAATTAAATTCTGCATCCAACAAGTACTTCCACTCGAAATTTGAGTTACAAATTTGAGAGATAAGTTAAAAATAAGAGTTGGAAAAGTAGTTTTTTTTCCCTCTAAAATTTGATGATGTCATCAAATCTTATTTTATTATTTCCACTATTATTTTATAATTTCCTTATGAGGCCCATTTTAGACCTCAAAATTCCCCTAATGAATGCAACTGCCAAGGAACATATCATAAAAAATATAGACAAGGGTGTTCAATGGTACAATTGTATCAGTGATTCGCCAACGATTCTATAACAGCAGGGTGTAACAACAAATTGTTGGCAGGTATGTAACATCACGGTGTAACATCATCACTTTTTTGTAACAACACCATCCAAACTACTTCTGCGAACTTCGTGTTTAGGATATTTTTCATCTGAAAGGAAAACAAAACACCATCTTTATTTCTCCAAAACATTCGCCATCAGTTAGTGATAAAAAGGTATAATATATCATAATAATTGGTGAATTGGAAAACTAACAAAAGCAAGGTGAAACAACACAAGTCAGGGTAAAAAGGTTGAAAAGGGTAAAGATAATGCCATAAGTTAAGGTTACAAAGCAAGATATGGGAAATAAGTGTAGAAAAAAATGTGCAAAACCAGCACCCAACACTATGCATTCATGAAACCAGAGTAATCACCCAACGCGTTTGAGAGATATCTTTCTATGCTGTCGACACTACAAAATATGCCTCAATCCACATCAATGTATGATTTGTGTTGGTTCTAGTCATTTTAGAGGATTCTTTGTCTCAAAAGAAGGAATTTTAATTGACTCACTGAAGGTCCAGGCCATTCTTCATTTTCCTACGCCATCAAATTTGTTTCAGTTACATAAAATTCAAGGAAAGGATAACTTCCTAAGGACATTCATACCCAACTATGTTGAAATGGCTAAAGAATTTACTCATCTCTTGGAAAATGGGATTCCCTTCCATTGGGATAAGTTTTCGTAAGCATCTTTTGATGTTGTCAAGGATACACTTGTTTGGGCATCAATAATGTATCCCCCCAATTATTAGAGTGATTATTTCTTATATATCACCGTGGCTGATACGACCATTTCTATGGTATTGGTCCAAGAAGAAGATGGGATACAACATCTGATATATTATTTGAGTCGTAATATTAATGATACGGAAGTGAAGTATTCATACGTTGAAAATATTTCCTTGGTGGTCGTTCAAGCTGTCCAAATATTTTTCCATTATATCTTGTTCTGAAAGACCATTGTCATTTCAGATTGCAACCCCATGGCTTACATTCTATCACGTCAATTTCTGGGGGGAAAGTATTCAAAATCGGTTGTCATTTTACATGAATTTGATTTGGAATTCATCAAATCCAAGTCAAAGAAGTCTTTAGAATTGGCAGAGCTTCTCTGCAACCTTCCCTCTGATAGTACTACTACTACATCGGAACCATCAATTCTTGATGAGTCTATGTTTCTGATTGGATCATCTGATCATTGGTATGGGGATTTTATCATTTATCTCCAAACCCAGACTTTTAGGCCAGATACCTCTCGCTCTCAATAGCAACATATGTGACACCAAGCCAAATATTATCTGATCATCAGCAATACAATTTATCATCATGGTCTCGACACAATTTTAAGGAGGTGCCTCACTCATGAGCAGGCCGAGAAGGTTTTAAATGATTATAATGATGAGGCTTGTGGTGGACACTTATCCGGATACGTTACTACGGAGAATATACTCCACACCAATTACTTTTGGCATACCATATTTCATGAGTTCATCCTCGCGGTCAGAAGTTGTCATGCGTGCTAGATATTTGATTGTAAAATCTGCAAATTGCCAGCGCCGATGCATCCTGTTATCATTGTGAGACCATTTTCAAAATGAGGAATTGACTTCGTGACATGCAACCCTCATTCGTCCAGGGGGAATGGTTATATTATTGTCGTAGTAAACTACTTTAACAAGTGGGACGAAGCGATGCCTATATTCAATAACATAGGCGAAACAACTGCATTATTCTTTTTCAATCATGTCATCTTATGGTTTGGTGTTACACAGGCTATAGTTACAGATCATGGTAAGCATTTTCTTAATCACATGATGAATGATTTGATTGAAAAATTAGGACTGTCACATGATAGTTCTATGCATTATCCATAATATAATGGACAACTTGAGGCTATTAAAAAGATTCTTAAAAAAATGCTTCAACGAATGATACGAGTTCATAAACTAAATTGGCATTTGATCTTGTACTCAGCTTGGTGGGCATACCAAACCTCGATGAGAAATGAAACCATATTTACCCCATTTCGATTGGTGTATGGTCTAGAAGCTATCTTGCCTATCCAATGTGAAATATTTTCATTAAAACTCATTTTTGAATTGTTACCTGACACCTCTATTAAAGAAGTGTGTTTTTTTAATGTCATCCATCTTGATGAAAAGCGTCGTGAAGCTGCATTGGCCAATAAAGCACATAAGATACGTATAAAGGCGCAATACAACCAACATGTCCAACCTTGCATCTTCTCAGAGGGTGAACTTGTCTTACTTTATGATCATGAATATGATGTAATAGGTACAGGAAAATTTGACCCGTTATGGCATGGACCCTATATTTTCAAAATATTTCTTGCTAAGGGTGCCTACGGGTTGGTAAAATTATGATGGAATTCCATTTGTGTAGCTTGGAAATGGGTTGTATCTCAAACATTGCTATGCTTAAATATGAGCATAGTAAAATTTTATACCATATTGTATATATGTTGTTTATTTGCATTTACTGTCTTAGCTTTTTTTCTAGAGTTTTCTTGAAGTTAGTAATCCACTTTAAATTTCATCGCAGATGTTTGAATCTTTGGAGCCATTCGTTGGGTAGGTTGATGGTGCTAGTATTAGTACACAAAATTTATCCTCTGTAACATGGGCCATTTTCACTTCAAACTGCGAGTTAGTGAGTTTTCAAGGGATTTGTCTCGATCGATCTACAAATAATATCACTGAGTATAGTGCGTTGATCGAACTTCTCTTTGTTTCCATTTCATTTGGTATTAACCACATCATCATTAGGTTAGGCTCACAACTTGTTGTAATAAAAATTACTTTTGTTTATACTATTATAAATCCAACATTGCATCATATGTTCCTAAGAGTTGGAATTTTGGAAAGACATTTTGATTTCATTCAATATCAACACATTTTCAAAAACTTGAACACATTAACTAATTCCTTAGCAAATTATGTTATAAATAGACATTTATAACACATGTAAAGAAATATTTTCAATTCACATCACATAATTGTATAGGATTGCGCAATAAACATATGAAAACACTAAAAACAAATAGATAGATAGTTATAGGTTTTTACAAAATTTGTGCCCAAGAAACATTGTTCATCTGACCTCCAAATGTATGAAAAATGTCAAAGTAAACTAGTGATAATCGTGATAAAAAGTTATAGATCTATCTATCCTATGCAATAACCACATCCAACAGTTACGAACGCCAATTGTGTGGCGCTGCAGTCTCATGGGTAACTCTTCGATCTGGCAATTTGGAATCCCGAGAGTCAATTCCTCTATGTGTTGTTTTATCTCAGCAAGAGTCTTCGTCATATATAAATCCTGAAGGACTTCTCTCTCGACAGCCCTCTCTGCCGGCTCCTCTACTCTCTGCTCTGGCTAACCCACTAGTCAAACTCGACCTACATTTGCATACATCAAAAATTTATTTTAGTCTTGGGAAATATCAAAATACAAAAACATGTAGAAACCTTAGAAAAAAACAAAAAACATGGTCAAAACATTCTTACCTATTGCACCCAATCGACCAGTGAAGTTCGGGGAAAAAAACTGGTTTATAGCTCCTGATTTTCAAATGGTAACTTTGGAATGGTAAAAGCTCTTTTAATTAGTCAAATTGATTATTTTAAATCATATTTAATTATGTGACTATGCCTTTTGTTCATTTTTTCTATGAAACATGTATTTTTAGTTCGTTTGATGGTTTACTAAACATGTTTTACATATGATATAAAAGATTAGCCGTGCACACTTATTTAAGAATGATTTGACCACAAAGCATACTTTTATCCTTATTTTTCGAGCTTTGATAAAAATGAAAAAGTACTTGAAGCGCACCTTTACTCTTTTTCAAGCTTCGATAACGATGAAAAAGGAACCCCTCAAGTCTTCTTTTAGCTCTTTTCAAACTTCGATATAATGAAAAGATTTCCGAGAACTTGTCTTTTCGAGCTCATAAAAGTAAATGAAATGACATCTACTTAGTATACGTTTAACCCCTTTCTAGATAGAGATATATTATTTACGAAAAATTAAAACCTTAGTCAAACATGGCTAGGAGGTTCTCTCAGATATCATTTTACACTTTTTCGGATTTGAGCAACAAATTTACAAAAAAGGACTCATGGAGTTTTCTTTTGTCCTATTTTTAAAACTCTCTAAATATGAAAAAGGACCCGGTTGTCACTAAAGTTAGGCTCGTTAAAACATAAAATAGCGATGGGCTTGTTGATCATTACAAGAATCGAGTTTCATTTATTGCTAGAGTCATTAAATTATTAAATAGTGATGCATTCGCCCGAAGGGTTGAATTATATATCAAACATATGTTATCCTCCTAAATCTTGTTAAAAAATAAAGAGGTACTGGTTGACAAATGAATGGGAAAAATTTGGGAAAGTGAATAGAACACTTTATGGTAGCAGTCACTCTTGAACATGACAGTTTCACTCCATCATCGTGACTTTTTGGGTTAGGTAATCTTCTTGATGGTTCATTCATGCCTATGGTTCATCATACCTTCACTTCAGTTTTGGGTCAATGCTGCCAACTCATCTCAGTGTCATCGATATGTTCAAGAGAAGTCATCTAGTGAATCCTTATCCTTATGAAATATTCATAAACCTTCATTTTCATGATATTCATCCCTAAACATTGCTATATCAAGTCACATTTTGTCTATGAAATCAGTAAATCCCGTTTCATGATAAAGTGGATTCCTGTCGACATCAGCTCATCAACGAGGAATTTTAATTAGAAAAATCATCTTGCAATACCCTAAGGCTTGTTAAATAATCGGCACGCTTCTTGCTTCCAGACCTTTGACCGAAATATTCTTTTTAGCGTTCAACATCAAATCATCTATTCACACCTTAAAAATTGTACTGCAGTACCTTGTGATCCATTAACGTCAACGGTGGTTCTCTCACATTTCTTAACAGTTCAAATCATTGGCTGGTAATCAAACAGTGTATTATCGTGTTAAACTACAAATCATATATTTAAATGGTTAGACTTGTACCTAAATGATCGAGTGAATGAGATAAGAATACCCCGAATCAAGTTTCATCCATCCGGGCTGTGATTTTAGGATTGTTGTACACATCATCTGTATGATGACTTTACATACAAATCATCATCCAAACATGGGCCTATATTTGTAGGCATGTATGTATTGGAAAACATTCCAAAATAGACGAATTTTTGAACTCTATACATGTTATTAGATAGTTTATGTGTTGAGCATGGGGATTCCTCCCTCAACAATTCATGATCAAGATGAAATATATCATGATATTGTAATATTGATATAGGTCATCGCCCACTTCAGTTCCAACTCATCACATTGTAAAGCATCTCATCCAAATACTATTATTATTTTGACTTCATGCTTTAGGGGCTAGCTGTTATAGGTAAATTTTGGCATCATCACCCATGACCTGGTCAAACTGGGCATCATCCCTGAGACCAATGAAATAGGGTCTATCATCCCCTTATATTTCAATTGGTAAATGCCCTAAGTAAAGAAATTTCATTCATGGCTTCTATTGTGAGATTTCCAAGGTTTGAAGTATATGTTATATCACCTACTGACTCACCAATGCTCACCTACAAGGGACTAACTATGTTGCAGTGCCAAATCCTCCATGCAAGGGTGCAATACAATGCAGTTCTCGACACTCAAGGTTGCGTTGGCCACCTGGTATCAGAATTCTCATTTTTCTGGGAATATCCACATGGCTAGTTCCTTCTAGAAGAGTCCATATGTGTTAAAATTCGAATCCAAGAGTCCATATAACACCTCTAAACTTGGAAACATGTATTTCCTATTATTCTAAACTCATTCATTGAGAAAATACCATTAATTTCCCTATAAATTGCGCACTCATCCTACTACTAGAAAGGGAATAATTCTTGTAAAGTTATGTTGCTGGGTTCTCATTTAATAAGAGAGTGAAATCACTGATATGCTGCTGGGATAATGCCAAATGTGATGAGGCTAGAATGAAGCTGGAGTAGGTTGACAATAAATAGATTTATTGGTTGTAATCTTCCCCTTCTACTCTTTAATAAATATTGTTGCTCAATTTCCCATACATATATGTCTATTTCTTGTGCAATGAATTCTTGAATGATGTATGTTCATATCTAATCTATTTGACTTGAGTAAAATAAGTAGATATCTGTATATTTCATGTTGTTTTTTGTTATATGTTTGTGTTTGGCACATGGATCGATATAGAGACTTGAATTGGATTGAGAGCAACAAAAACAACGACATAATGAGAAGGAGAAGTGATTCAATCATAAGTAGGCTCCCTTACCATTCTGTATATCTACTTGTTTTAGAGAAAGTGATAGTTATTCTTTCCTTTTTTGTTCTAAGTGAAAAACACAACACTTCGGGAATCTGGTTGATCCATAGATCACAATTCCATAGAACACTTAGATATAGTTTCACCCATATAGTTTGCATTGATTTATTAAATATTCATAACTGTAAACAAAAATTCATTGATGGTTACATCCATACTATGTCTTTTGTCGACATGTATCTTCATATGTATTTCCATACAGATTCTTTGAGATACTTGTACTTTGAGTATGGGAATGCCTACCTTAGTGATGTTTATGTGAAATAATGGCATGGTAATCCTTGATTAGATATTTCAGGTCCTCATACAATTGGTCTCTAATGTGAACCTTTGACATGATAAATCACTTCACTCATCAAACATATTTTCTGGCTTTGCACTTTAGGGGGGAATTTTTTACACTAAATTTTGTCACAATGATTGTCGATTTAGATCCTTCACCATTCGTTGAAGTATGTCAACTGAATCCCCTATGAAGCTTGAAGTAAAACAATATCAGGGCCAAAAGTAATTTTAGGTTGCACCACTTAAAACCCCTTTTTGAGCATTTGTATAGTTTTCCTAAACAAAATTATGCATGTCCAGTTTCTTCCAGTGTAAATTGCGCAGATCTACATAGTTTCTTCAACTATAAACTGCGCAATTTTGTTGACGTATGTAAAAACAAAAAAAAAAGAAATATCTAGAATATTTGTTTGAGGAATATTACCCAAATCAAAAAACTCAAACCACTACACACCTATGCCTAATCCCTTGGTACATCGAACTAATCTCCTCCCCTTAAGACTAATATCCCTTGAGAAGAGGAACTGGAATCCTCCTCATCCTTCCTGTAAATTGAGCATAGGACTAAAGAAATAAACGACTTGGATTTGTAAACTCATGTTGTTTGTTTTGGGTCTAAAGAGCTTGTCATCAAGGGAAGGAAAGCAAACCATTGGAAGAGGCTTATGATATCAAGGCAACCAGGTTGTAAGCTTGTTTTCTTTTTGAATTCAATATAAATTAATTATTCTTTCCTTAATTGCATCTATTTTAATGTTATTTCTGAGATTCTTTGATCCCTCACATGGTTTATGGATGATTATTTATTTAATTATTTTTTGTATGCTAAATTAGGGATTTAATTTACCTTTTCTTTCATATGTGAGATGATTTGATAATTTTGAATGTTTTTGTGAATGTAGGTATCTTTTAGAGCATCATGGAGAAATTGTGGAAAGAATTTGGAAATCCTCTATGGCATTGACGGAAATATGGTTGTTTAAAGAACTAAAAGGAATTCTATAATCACTTCGTTAATAGGTAAGTGATTATTTCAATACTACATGTTTCATGTTTTATTTATAACCTAAGGAAATGTAGCAATTATTTTCTTGTTTGTTTCTAGTTTTCCTTAGGAATATAGGGAGATCACTCTTGTCTGTAATAGGGATTGTTCACATAAAATTGAGGATTGGGTCAAGTTGATACCTCAGTATTGTGGACCTTTCAAGATTACTGAAAGGATTGGACTAGTAGCCTATCAATTTCCACTTCCTCGAACAATGAAATTGCATGATGTTTTCCATCTGTAGTTACGTAAGAAGTATGTGAAATATGTTGATAATGTGATTGATTGATTTTTATTGCATGTGGAACTAGAAGAATAATTTCAGCCAAAACCTTAGTGGATTTTGCAGTGAAATATGGTCATGCTTCAGAATCGAGCAATTGAGCAAGTTAAAGTGCAATGGAAGCACATTGGGCCTCATGAAGCTACATGGGAGATGGTTGATTATATGCAGGAAATGTATCCTTCTTTATTCGATGGTTGAGTGAATGTATTTTGGTATATTTTTTGTTGTTATGTTTTGGTTATGTATATATATGCATATATATGTAAATATTGCATAGATTTGTGTTATAAATCTCCAATAAGTGGTATGGTGCTCACAATATGTTCGTTTTATTTTTAGAAATGGATATGATGTAAATACTGCATCAAGTTGTGTTATAAAGATTCATGGGAAACATGTATTTTTTTTGTTTTATAGGTGTCATTGAAAATTGAGGACAATCTTCCCCCAAGGGGGAGGGTTCTATAATAGCATCAGTTAAAAATACATGTAATAAATTTAAAAAAATAAAAATACGAACAAGTTTATGGAACACATATTCCAAGATGAATGTCAGGAAAAAACATAGTGATGGGTATCACCTTTCATTAATTAATGGCTATGGAAATTGGTAAAGGAAAAGACATATTAATTGAAATTATATTTATGAAAATAAAGGAAAATAGGAGAAAAGGAAAGTGAAAGGTCACAGGTTGCATGTGAGGAGTAAATTGAAGGAAAATAAGGGGAAATGAAGAAAATAGAGGCCTCATTAATAAAAAGGTTTCTGAGGATCATTTCACATCTTTTTTCAATAAAACATTTTGTCATCTTTTGCTTCAATCTATCTCTCTATTCTCTATCTCATACTCTTGCACACTGTTGAACGCACTTTTTCAAAGACCCCATAGCAGTACACCCCCATTTTTTCAAATGGGATTCATCATGTTCGACGTGTTCATGCCATTCAGGTTTGATCATCGGTCGAAAATTTCATAAATGATGTAAACCCATTCTTCATGTTTATGATGTAAATGATCTAAGTAAGACCACCATGTATGTAACAACCTAGGTAAGCATAGTATTTTGGTGATGATCTCTATCCTAACAGGTTTTTGGTCTCACTGATTCATTTGTGTTTCTTGACACAAGTGATCAGCAGAGTTTTCCCCTCCAGCTTCACCTGAAAGCTAGTGTGGATTTTGTAATCAAGATGCTAAGTGAGTCTTAGTGTTTTCTATCGAGTCTTTGTAAAAGTAGTTTTGGAATAACCCTAGCTAATTGGCTAGATTATTTTATTACAAGCTACTTGGTCAACTAGATCATGTTTTGAGTCACATAATTGCGTAGCTATTTGAGGGTCTATACGAATGGGTGCTACCCCTTTATGTGTCTAAATGTATTTATCTTATGTAAAGAGGGTTGGAAAAATAGTTAAATCCCTTCTCAGTCAATTAATTAAATTTTATGGCCAAATTAATTAGAAATCCTAAGCCAGAAATGTAATTAATTTTAACTCCTAGGTGTTTTAAAAATTCTTCGAAGGAAAAATTTATGGGTCCCTAAAAAAAAAAATTAAAGGTCCCATGCCAAAGCAATGTTGATAATTTCAAGAAATTTTTGACCCTTGGGCCTTGGTGGTTAAGTCAAAGTCAAAATTTTGAGGTAATTAACTCAAAAATATCATTTTTGAGTTAATTAAAATGGAATTAAATGATAAATTTGAATTTCCTGAAAAATTATAATTTTGATGGTCGAGATTAAAAGATGATTAGGTCCTTTTCGACGGTCGATATTACTTTGACATGGATCAACCGAACTAGCCATTGGAGATTTCATCTTATAAATTAGAGGTCTTTGTCAGTCTTTCAGATCCAATCTCTAGATTGTGCACTCACTCTTGAAGCTCTCTTGTAATATTTTTTGGAATAATACAAACAAATAATTTGGGGTTTTATTTTGATGGTGGTGTTCCTCTTCAACATTTTATGGGAAACTTGTTCTTAACATTCTGCTGGTGATTATTTTAATGGATTGTTGATTATTGGCTTTTGTAGAGTAATCTATTACGTAGGTATCTTTCTTAGGTTACTGGATCTATGGTGGAAATATTAATTGGATCGAGTTAACAGTTATCTCTAACTCTTGAAAATTTTATGTTTTATTTTATTTCTCTGTTAATTTAACAGTTTAACTTTAGGTGTGCATAAATTTTCTAGATTTAGAATTGGGTCCCAAGGAAATAAGATCTGAAGAGCCCTCCAGATATAATTCCCCAAGCTTATCTTAAATTCCATTTTTTGCAGGGTTCTTTTTAGGGCTTGTGCCTCTCCCTTAGTTTATCTTTTTAATTATGCTAAATGATTTTAAATCTGGACATGAGGGATTTGGGCTGTAAAATAGAATTTTAGATTTGTAAATATCATTATTTTTAACTCACTGGGGTTTTGGGGTTTCCTGTGCATATTTCTGGGTTTCTGGGTCTCTTGTTTCTGGTTTTGTACAGGTTTTACAGGGAAATTTTCAAAAAAAAAATTCAGATTTGAGCTAGATCTAGGCCCTGGAGGGTAAGATCTGGCCTCATGATCAGTTTCATTTGTAGATTCAGGAGGGATATTGTTTTAAAATAAAAACTGTAGGTGTATTTATTTATTTAAAATCCAAATTTTAAATCTGAGATTGATAATTTCTGGGAAAAGATTTTTTTTTTTAATTTTATACACCAACTGTCTGGGTTTCACTGCCACCATTCTTGCTGTGCGTATTCATATGCTTCAATTCCTCACATATAGCCCCATGCTTCTTCTTTTCCTTGTTGGCTTCTTATTCCTTCACACTGTCCATACTGTTCATATGAATTTCCTTAAACTGTCCCCCCCATCTTCGCTGCTGCTTTCAAATCCCTGCATGATCTCTATCTTTTGCATTTTCTATCAACTGCTCCTTCCATCGATACCATTCTCACACACTTTCATCCTCCTGCATTAAACATTGGCAACTTTCTTCCATGCTAGAGGTTTCTCCACTCATCCATTTCCTTTTCCTTGCACAGTCCATTTGCAATTATTGTTTTTACGCTTTCCCTTGCCTGCATTCTCACATTGCTCCTGCTCCCTCTGACCTGCATAGCTTAGCAAAACAAATAAAAAAAACTTTAACGCACCCAATTTTTATTTTAACTTTAGATTCAGATTTTTTTTATTTGTTGTCCTTTATTTAACTTCAGATTTTCGATTTTCATTTCTTTACTTAGCTTTAGTTTTAGTTTTAAACCTTTAGACTTAATATTTTGATCTTATTTTATGAGGTTAGTTAGGTTGCGTTTAATTGAATTTTGAATTTTTTTTGTTTTCCCTTTTTTAATCTTTAGACCTTAGGAAAAATTTTAAAAAAAAAAATATAAATATATACATACATATATATATATATATATATATATATATATTACTAACACTTTTTAACATTTTAGATTTTTTATTTTATGGGTTTTCATTAATTTTAGATTTTAGACTTTATCTTTTTGGGTTTCTAAACATTAGTTTTAGATTAATTTTAGATTTAAATTTGTTGAGAATATATATCTATATATATATATATATTAACTTGGGGAAATTTTGTTTTAAATTTTCTATGATAGTGGTCTTGGGTGTCATATGAAGGGAAACTATTCCATATTCATAGGTAATATTTTAAATTCTATCTAAAGCTTGACTATAGGAAAAATTTGATTTCTGAATTGGTATTAATGAGAGCATCATTTAAATTTCGAATTATTGGAAATGTCTAACATTTAATTTCGATGGTTCTCTCATGATAATAATTTTTTTTTAAATTTAAATTGTTGATTCGAAGTATATTTATGCTTTTATTTGGTTCATGATCGTTGAACTATATTTAATTGTGGTTTTAAGTTGCTTGGAAATGGTGATTACTTGCTTTAGTCAACTTTGAGAATATTTCAAGTGATGATAAATTGCATGTATTTATCAAACATTGTTAATGAATAATTGTGAGGGTGTTTAATCAAATATTATCATCGTGGATTTATTTTTCATAACAGTAGTTACATATGAATTAATTGATTTTAATTTCATAGCAGGATAGTTGACTCCATAAGGCACTAGTATCAATCTTTCTAATTCAATCGAATCGTTTAATCTTACTAGATCTTTTACGGGTATTTGGTCGTTTAACTGTGTCTCCTGAACTAGTTGGTTTCCAACTGGTTCTCCTTCATTCCATTTTCATAGAGTCTACCCTCCTTAGTTTGCTATAAAGAGACAACTTAAATAGAGATATTGGGGATCAGGGTGAAAACCCCCGATCTGAGGCGTTGTTGTGGTGCCTAGATATTCTATGCGACAACATTTTTTGGCACCATTGCCGAGGATAGAGTTTTTTCTGTCCTTGGTCTTAACAAAATTTTATAATATTCTAATCGTTTTTTTCCATTCATTAATCTATGACACGACATAGCATTTTCTGGTGTTATTTCATATCTTCATCTTTTTCCTCATCTTATCTTTCTCCATCTCACTAATCATTTCATCATTTGCACCTTTAGCACCTGGACATTTTGGTTGGCTTCTTGTTTGGGTGGCGACTCCACTTATTCATCTATTTAATCCCAGACAAGAATCCCCCCTAATATCCATTTGCTACTCACAACTATTTCTTCTGTTTAAGAATTAGGTTCATGTTCAAGTGGCGACCCCAATTTTTTCATTTCTTACAAGAGTTCCTACTAAGAATCTCACTTCTTGAGGACCTCTTGACTATTCTTGAACAAGTATCTCTTTATCTAACATCCATTTGGTTTTTGCAATTTATGTAAGTCATCATGGGTGATCCTTTTCATGACATGCCAGAAGAGGCCATTCAAAAACTGTCTGTGTTCTCGAGTGGTGATTCAACCACTGCTCGAAATAATCTCTTAAAAGTTACTCATATAATAAACAGATATTTTCTTCCTTCACAATATAATCATGAAGATGTCAAGATATGTATCTTTGGCTATTCCTTAAAAGGTGATGCTATCGGTTGGTTTCGAAATTGTCCCGAGGAGAATTTTTATTGTTTACAACACATAATCAATGCTTTTAAAGATAAATATATAAAACAAGGTGGCTCACCTTGTGCTCCCAGAACTATGCAAAATAATGAAATCGATATTGTAGAGAACTCAAATATAAACAGAATATTTCAAGAAAATTCTCAAGATGAATCCACTAGTACCATGACAACACAAATCCATGATAGTGGTGAAGCAGAAACAAGTTGTCAAGTCAGTGTTGACAACAATAAGCATCATGCTAACGAATTGATTCATATGGTTAAGGATATACAACTAAATCAAGCTCAGGTAATCAAGAATATGGAGGCCAACCAGGCTCAATTCATTAAGAATATGGAACCTAATCAAGAAAAATTAATACTGGATCACACCAAGGAAATTGGTTCTATGTAGAGAAGATTATTGGCCTTATAAGAAAAACATATCAAGGAAATGAAGATCATGGAAGCAAATCATGAGTAGGAGATAGAATATATAAAAGATATCTTCATGGCCATGAAAGTAGATAATGATAAAGTGATAAATGCCATTGAAGCAAGTTATGCACAAGAAATAAATGTCATGGAAAAAAGGTTAAAGATAATGGAAGTTAATCATTCTAATCATATGTCCATTATTCAAAATCATATGATTGCAACGGAAGCAAGACACACCCAGGAAATGAATTCCATGAAGGATAATCGCTTGTTGGAAATTAAAATTATGGAGGCAAATCAGGCCAATCTACAAGAGGGATTTGTGAAAACAGAACTCAATCAAGAAAAATTAATAGTAAGGCATGTCAGGAAGATGAGTTCCATATAGAAAAGGTTGGAAAAAATGGAAAATTTACATATACAGAAGTTCCAACACAAATATGATAATGAATATTCATCAATAGATCATAAGCCTTCTTGTCTGCTAAATAAATTCCCATCTCAGCACACGGAGGTCAGTTTTCCCATTAAGGAAAAATTAACTATGGTTACAAAGGACGTTAAGAAAGACCAAGCTTATGTGTCACCATTGACAGAGTATATTCAGAATGAGATTGGTCACACTCCAGGTTCATCATATGTTTTGTACAATCATTTTCAAGATAAAGACAAGAAATCTATAATGGTCTCATTGCTGACATCACAACCCACTAAGAAGAGGAGAAAAAAGCAGAAAAGAAGACGTAAGCGGTTTGATTCGTCTAATGGCCGAGAGCAACTTGAAATTTGATTAATACAGAGTCCTACAATATGAAATATTGGACATGGTACATCTAAAAAGTAGCCTGCAAACTTGCTTGAAAGCAGGCAAGTGCTCAACATGCACTATATTGAACACATTTAATGCCACAGGGCATCCTTTGTATTTTATCTCTAACCCTACACCTTGTTATTTCAACATTTCATTTTGTAGTTAGATTGATTTACTTTTCATGATAAGTAGAATAATAAATGAAAGAAGAGCTTCTATTTTTCATGTGCTTAATGTTATATGATGATATTTGGATGGACGCTACTTATGAAATTTTTTGTGTTTCTTGGATACAGATTCTAGATTCTCACATTTCTTCAATGAAGCAACATGTCCCCAAGTAGAGCTATATGTTGACCACACTTTGTCAACAATCCCATAGCAGTACACCACCATTTTTTCAAATGGGTTTCATCATGTTCAATGCATTCATTCCATTTAGATTTCATCATCAGTCAACAATTTTATAAATTATGTAAACTCATTCAGCATTCTTATGATGTAAATTATCTAAGTACGACCACCATGTATGTAACAACCTAGGTAAGGCTAGTATTTTGGTGATGATCTCTATCCTAGGAGGTTTTCTGTCTCACTGATTCATTTGTGTTTCTCAACACAAGTGATCAGCAATGTTTTCCACTCCAGCTTCACTCCAAAGCTAGGGTGCATTTTTTCATCAATATGCTAAGTGAGTCTTAGTGTTTTCTATCGATTCTTTGTAAAACTAGTTTGGGAATAATCTTGGCTAATTGGCTAGATTATTTTATTACAAGCTTCTTGGTCTAGTAGATCATGTTTTGAGTCACATAATTGGGTAGTTATTTGAGGGTCTATATGAATGGATATTCCCCCTTTATGTGTCTAAATGTATTTATCTTATGTAAAGAGGGTTGGAAAAATAATTAAATCCCCTCTTAGTCAATTAATTGAATTTTCTAGCCAAATTAATTAAAAATCCTAAGCTAGAAATTTAATTAATTTTATGTCCTAGGTCTTTTAAAAATTCTTCAAACGAAAAATTCGTGGGTCCCTAAACATTTTTTTTTTAAACGTCCCATGTCAAAGGAATGTTGAGAATTTCAAGAAATTTTGGAGTGTTGGGCCTTGGTGGTTAAGTCAAAGTCAAAATGTTGAAGTAATTAACTCCAAAATATCATTTTTGAGTTAATTAAAATGGAATTAAATGATAAATTCGAATTTCCTCAAAAAAATATAATTTCAATGGTCGATATTAAAATATGATTAAGTCCTTTTCGACGGTCAAGATTACTTTGACATGGATCAACCGAACTAGCCATTGGATATTTTATATTATAAATTAGAGGTCTTTGTCAATCTTTAAGATCCATTCCCCGGATCTTGCACTCGCTCTTGAAGCTCTCCTGTAATTTTTTTGGAATAATACAAACGAAGACTTTGGGGTTTTATTTTGATGGTGGTGTTCCTCTTCAGTATTTTATGGTAAACTTGTTCTTAATATTCTTCTGGTGATTATTTTAATGGATTGTTGATTAATGGCTTTTGTAGAGTAATCTATTGCACAGGTATCTGACTTAGGTTACTGGATCTAGGGTAAAAGTATTAATTGGATTGAATTAACAATTATCTCTAGCTTTTGAAAATTTTATGTTTTATCTTATTTGTCTGTTAATTTAACAGTTTAACTTTAAATGTGCGGAAATTTTTCAGATTTAGAATTGGGTGTTTGGTGAAGTCCTATTTTGGACCAGCTGGCTCCCAAGGAAATAAGATTTGACGAGCCCTCTGGATCTAATTCCCCAGGCTTATCTTAAATTCCATTTTTGAAGGGTTATTTTTAGGGCTTTTGCCTCTCCCTTAATTTGTCATTTTAATTGTGTTAAATGATTTTAAATCAGGCCATGAGGGCTTTGAGCTGTAAAATGGCATTGTAGATTTGCAATATCGTTATTTTTAACTCACTGGGGTTTTGGGGTTTCCTATGCATATTTTAGGGTTTTTAAGTTTCTTATTTATGGTTTTGTGCAGGTTTTACAGGGAAATTTTCAGAATTTTTTATAGATCTGAGCTAGATCTAGGCCCTGGAGGGTAAGATTTGGGCTCATGATCAGTTCCATTTGTAGATTCAGGAGGGATCTTGTTTCAAAATACAAACTGCAGGTGTATTTATATATTTAAAATCCGAATTTTAAATCTGATTTTCATGATTTCTGGGCAAGGAATTTTTTTTTAAAAAATTTATACCCCAGTTGTCTGGGTTTCACTGCCATCATTAATGCTGTGCATATTCACATGTTGCTATTCCTCAAGTAAAACCCCACACTTATTCTTTTCCCTGTCGACTGCTTATTCCTTCACACTGTCTGTATAGTCCATACAGATTTCCTCAAACCGCCGCCCCCCATCTTCGCTGCTTCCTTCAAATCCCTACATGATCTCCATCCTTCACATTTTTTGTCAGCTGCTCCTTCCATCGATACCATTCTCACACACTTGCATCCTCCTGTGTTAAACCTTGACAACTTTCTTCCACGGTGTCGGTTGCTCCTGCACTCATCCGCTACCTTTCCCTTGTGCATTCCATCAGCAGTTGTTGCCTTTACGCTTTCCCTTCCCTACATTCTCACATTCCTCCTACTCCCTTTGACCTGCATAGCTCAGCAAAACAAATAAAACAAACATTAACGTACCCAATTTTTATTTTAACTTTAGATTTTGATTTTTTTTATTTGTTGTCCTTTGTTTAACTTCAGATTTTCGATTATCATTTCTTTACTTAGCTTTAGTTTTAGTTTTAAACCTTTAGACTTAATATTTTGATCTTATTTTATGAGCTTAGTTCGGTTGTGTTTAATTGAATTTTGACTTTTTTTCGTTTTCCCTTTTTAATCTTTAGACCTTAGCAAAAATTTAAAAAAAATAAATAAATATATATATATATATATATATATATATATATATTACTAACACTTTTTAGCTTTTTAGATTTTGTATTTTATGACATTTCATTAACTTTAGATTTTAGAATTTATCTTTTTGGGTTTCTAAAATTTAGTTTTAAATTTATATTTTTTGAGAAAATAAAATAAAAATAAAATAAAAAATAATTTTTTTTTTTTTTTTTTTTTTTTTTTTTTTATTTTTATTTTATTTTTTTATCTGTTAACTTTTTAACTTAGGGAAATTTTGTTTTGAATTTTGTATGATAGTGGTCTTGGGTGTCATATGAAGGGAAATTATTCCATAGTCAAAGGTGAGCTTTTAAATTTTATCTAAATTTTGACTATAGAAAAATTTTGATTTCTGAATTGGAATTACCTAGAGTATCATTTAAATTCGGAATTATGGGAAATGTCTAACATTTAATTTCGATGGTTCTCTCATGATAATAATTTTGTTTCAAAATCCAAAATTGTTGGTTCGAAGTATATTTATGCTTAGCTATGGTTGATGATCGTTTAAATATCTTTAATTTTGGTTTTAAGTTGCTTGAAATTGGTGATTAATTGCTTTAGTCAACTTTGAGAATATTTCAAGTGATGATAAATTGCATGTGTTTATCAAACATTGTTAATGCATAATTGTGAGGTGTTTAATCGAATATAGTCATTGTGTATTGATTTTTCATAGCAATAGTTACATATCAATTACCTGATTTTAATTTCATAGCAGGATATTTGACTACATAAGGCACTTGTATCAATCCTTCCAATTCAATTGAATCATTTAATCTTGCTAGATCTTTCACCGGTATTTGGTCATTTAACTGTGTCTCCCAAACTGGCTGGTTTCTAACTAGTTCTCCTTCATTCCATTTTCATAGGGTCTACCCCCCTATAAGGAGACAAATTAAATAGAGAGATTGGGGATCAGGGTGACAGCCCCCTATATGAGCCGTTGTCGCAGTGCCTAGAAATTCTGTGCGAAAATACACACTTACAGTTTCTTTGAGCACTTTTGGAGGATTTTGGGCAAATTTTTGATTTGGAGTAAGAAGGAAAGGAAAAGTAGGAAGGTGCAAAGGGAAAATGTGATCAGTAGCTAAAATGAGTTAATTTGAGGGTACTGAGTTTCATGTATGATTTCCTTGCTAATTTTGGCATGCATGGAATATACATATGGTTGTTCGGTTAAGTTTTGTCATTCACGTGGAGGTTTATTTGGATTTACAGTGGTTTTTCCTAGCCTTTCCATTTCCTAGATAGCCATGGTGCTATGGGTTTTCCCATTTTTTTTTTTAGTGCTTCTCATGTTCCTCATGGTTTTGGGTTGAGTTATTATTTACTGGAACCTTGGTTGGTAAAACACTTTGGAAGCCCTGGAACAACTTGGGTTGAGTTACTAGTGCTGGAATCCTTGGTCGAAAAAATTTTCTAAAGCCCTTGGTGGGTCGAGTTACTAGTCCTGGAGCCTTGGTTGGAAAAATGCTCTATATCCATGCCTCAGCTATGGGTTGAGTTACTAGTATTGGATTCGGGTTGGAACAAACATTCTTGAGCGCTGGACGGCTTGGGTAGAGACCAATATGGTGATGATAAATGATGTTCGACCATGAGGTGGAATCATTGGTTGAGGGTTGAGTTATTTTGGCCTCTGGAATCCGTAGTTTGGTTATGATTGTTTTATTCCATGAGATCCAACTTTCAAGTTTATAATATGGCGCGAGGATGATTGGTTGAAAGATATATTTGGTTCATCCCAATCTATGGTCAGGTGGTATGTCGAAGTACCATACTTGGTTGGATTTTTCATATGTTAATAAGAGTTATTTCCTCTTTTATTTTATGAGTAAATGTACTTTCTATTATTTGGCTTTAATGGTTGTTCCATTCATTGATATTCCTCTGGTTATATGCTAGTTATGAGCATGATTTTATGACAGACTTGAGTTATGGATCTCATCATGTTTTTGTTAGTAAATGAAATGTTAATGAATAAATGACCCAATAGATGATGTTTTAGCTACTACGAGAAGGCGCCAAACCTTCTTGATGATTCTTAGATAAGTATGAGACCACTATGTTCAGATGTGTATTTATGACTTGTACATTAAATATTCATGATGTGTTTGACGGAATGATTGGCATGGTTAGGCTTCGTTGGGTAAATTTCTCATCTAAGTTTTGTATTGATGGATTTGTATTATTTTCATTCATTGTTCTAGAAATTTTCATAAAGTTATGGGTAGTGGTCTAGCTACTAGTCTTGAAAATGTTCCTCAGATCTCATGACCGCAGGCATAGAACTAAGTGAAAAAATATTTCAATCGCTCCATTGTAGTCTTCTGCATGCGACTGGAGGGTTACATTCAAATTCCAATAGTGTTGCGCCAACATCTGGGGGTCCTAGGCACTGAAAAAGAGGCTTAACTCAGGGTTTGGGCACATTGAAGGATGGTTTATCTCTTCGGTGTCCTATAGCACCTGAGGGAGGTCAGTAAAATTTAGGTTGTATCGATTCCACTTCCTTAAGGTGATCTAGGAGGTTGAGTCATATAACAGTAACTGTTTGTGACATGTTTATCCCAATAGACTGCTTAACTTAGGTAAATGTGGGAGGAGAGTGTTATAGTTAGGAGGACCCCACTTGATTAAATTGGCTAAGGAGGGTCCCAACATAGGAGAAAAGGGAAATCAAAGTGATAGTGGATGGTGGGGGCCACCCCAAAGGGGGAATATGCACCCCTTTAGAAAACTCACAATTTGGAGGGAGAAGGAGAAGATGAGTTAATGCATGGGGCCCACATGGTAAAGGGGGGTCTCAAGTATAAGTAGGGGAAATATGCATCATTTTGGGGCTTTTGAGCCTTTTAAATTTACACTCACCTAACATGCTTGAGCCATTGAGCCAAGTCTATAAGTGTTGTTCACCACATGATATTTTCACGCGATAATCTCAACCAACCTTCAGTGGAATTTGAGTGCCATCCCAAGGAGGAGATATAAACTACTTGGGGAGTTGTTCCAGTGGTTTTCTTGGGAAATTCATGGGATTATTGCAGCAGATTGGGCCCGATAAGGGGAATATGCACTTCCTTGGAGAGATAGTTATGGAGTAACGTATTTATTGGGCTTATGGGAGATTAGAGGGATAATTTTTTGTTTAAGATTTGGAATTTTTATGGGGCATACATATATGGAGTTTTTTTTGTAAAATTCTCACTATATCAGGAGTTTTGTGGGCATGCACAGGGGTTGTTCTAGGCTACACGTGGGAGTTGGGTAGATGCACATTTTGGATTGAATGGAGTTGGGATTAGTGGGGGCATCCAAAGGAATAATTTTCTAGCATTTACCATAGTTTTGTAGGGGGTGAGAGGTGATATTTAAAGGTGGGCTGAATTACCCACTAGTTCAGCGGAGCATGTGGAAATCAAGGAAACTTTGGAAGGTTGGAATTAGGTCCAACCCTTTCTAGGTTTTTCTAGGTTTATTGAGGAGAGGCCAAGATTTATTTGGTAGAATGTTTTGAGTATTATAGGGGCCTCAAACAGGGATTATTTCTAGTCATTGGTGCATATTTCCAGGGCAACATAGAGTATAGAGGAGGAGTCACTTTCCAGCATTTAGGCACCTTCTTTTCTCACCTCGGGTTTGTCTAGCTTGTCTTTGGCAAGCGTAGGTGTAACACCCTCCTCCCACATTTACCCAATTTAACCAATATGTCGGTGTAAACATGTGAAAATATGCTAATTTGATTGGATTTAACTCCCCATGTACAGTCAAGGAAGTGGAACCAATAAAAAACAACCAATATGACCTTATACACATGCTACAAAACCCTTAGGAGCCATACAACCCTTCCGGGTGATCAACCCCTGAGACAAACTCACATTTTACCACTTTATAACCTTAGTTTCTCCCATGACATGGGAATGCATACAATTGGGACCCTCCAGTCACTCCCACAACAAGGGCATGCCTGCAAATGGGGACTTTTCCAAGTAGTTCTATGCCAACAATTCTAGATTTTGTGCCGCTTTTACAGGGTCATGACCCCAAGCACTTCCCAGAACTCCATGAAACTTCCAGAAATAAAAATTAACATTTAAAAAATTATACAAATGCAAATACTTGAAAAATTACTTGACAGGGCCCCTACTAGCCTCAACAGGAATTCCGTCAAACATGTCACAAATGTGCATTCTAAAGGTCATAATAAAATATCTGAGAATAGGGGTCGCTAAGAAGCATTGATTTATTATCACATTAGCTGCATTATAATCTATAAGCTCATATATTCATTGTTCATTCATTTATATATCAAAACATGATGAGAGCCATATATCATCATTGTCATAAAACATACTCATAACCAACATATACACAATAGAAATAACAGGAATAAAATAGCCATAAATTCCACTTATGAACCAATACATTTTCACATAAAATACCATGGAAAGGAACTCTTATTAATGAATGCAAAAGACAACTAGGTTTGGGACTTCAACATTCCACCCAACCATAGATTGGCTGAACCAAATATCTCTTTAGCCAATCACCCCGTGCTATATTCCAAGCATGAATGTGGGATTCAAAACCAAAAATCAACTAGGGCTTCCCACGGCTAAACCACCTCATCCCAATCTATAAAATTAGGCTTTACCGCAATCCTCAATAGATCACGAGGCCCTAAACAAGAATGGATGCCGCTGGATTTATCCACCTACATCGTGAGTAATTTTACAACCTCCTAGTATGTAGGCTTTATCGCAATCCATAGTCTGATCCAGGGATCACTAGGCCATAATCGAGACACCACCCTTTAGGCTTTACCTTATATCCCACCACTCACTGACCAAATATTCCTATGCCTAATCAAGGGAACCCACCTCTAGGCTTTATCTTGTGATTCATTGGTCGAGGATTCCTAGGCCAACGGGTCATAGAATATTTGGATTTATCGCAAAACACAGTCTATTTAAGGGGTTAATAGGCCAGTGGATTTACTGAAATCCACAGTTTGGTCTAGGGATCACTAGGCCATGTGTTCATTCATTCATAGATCCACCTCACTCAGTTTTGAATCCATCTCAAAATCCATATTAAGAAAAACATGAGAACCCCATCACATCATGGCTATACGGAAATGACAAGGAAAGTCATAATAACATTGTCACACCTGGAAAAACCCATGCCAACGATACCAAGAGAACCAAGAACACACATGTATAATCATTAATTCCAAATATAGCAAGGAAATAACACATGCAAATTGATACATGGAAGTAGACACATTGTAGCTTCTTGATCGTGATCTTCCTTGCTTGATCTTTTGCTTCCTCTTTTCCTTCTTTTCCATTCTTAATCTAACACTGAAGTGCTCCAAGAAACTCTAATTTTCTAGGAGTGTGAGAGAGAGAGAATAAAGAGATATATCCAAAACTGAGCTGAAAAAAGGGTACCAACTGATCCTCATAAGCCTTTTTATTAATGTGGCCTCTTTTTCTTCAATTTTCAATTATTTTCCTTCATTTTTGTATTCACATGCAACCTATGAATTTTCACCTTCCTTTTCTCCTAATTTCCATTATTTTTCATAAATAAATTGCCAAAAATACATATTTTCCTTTCCAAAGATTTTTCCATTTCCTTTTCCAATTTCCTTAGCCACAATAAACCAAATTAACACCCACAGTAGGATGTTTTTCCCAACATTCAACTTGGAATAAGTTTCCATAACCATGGATATTATTTTTCCTTTATTAAATTTTATTTACATGGAATTTTCACTAGGGATGTTACAGAGCCCTCCCCCTTGGGGGAACACTGTGCTAGGTCTTCAACGACACCTAAAACCAACAATAATTTTGGAAGAAAAACATACTTCCTATGGAGCTTTATAACTTATCTCGTTGCAGTATTTACAATGATTAACTTGTCCAATCCTTTCAAGAATCTTGAAAGGTACAAAAAACTGAGGATCCATAAGGAGCTCTTCTTGGGCTTGAAGTGCAAGTACACCTACTCCCCAACATAAAGTTAAACAACCTATTTTTATCTGCATATATTTTCTAATTTTTCTATGTTGCCTTTAGATTATTTTTTGTCACCTTCATTTCTTGTTCCATTTATGCTAACATGTCTGGTCCAATCAATACTTTTTTCACTAGATCATTCTAAATGATGGGAGTATTACAACTTCACATGTACAATGACTCAAATAGACTCATCCTCGGTGTTGGAGCGGGGTGCCTTAGGACTGGAATTTTGGATAAAAACATAGTATTTTTTGTAATTTAAGTCATGCATGCTAAGAAAAGAACAGGTCAGGGGTCTTTGGGGTGGGTGAAAGCCCCTCATGAGTTGTAATGGAAAAAAGGGTAGAAATAGGGTCTGAAAACCATAGTTTGTGAACCTTAGATGAGCGCAGGCTAAATATATAAATAGGAGTCTAGATCAAGTCTAGTAAGTAGTAGTAAGTCTAAACTGACTTTTGATATGATTTTCTAAGCTCAAAAGTGAACCTGTCTAGGTTTAGAAGGCTCTTGTTGGCTATGTGCCCAAGGAACTTATTCCTGTTGTGTGCGGACCTCGCTGGCTGTGTGTGTGGGTAGAATGAAAGTATTGTAAGGAAGATCTAAACTGTGAATGAATAAAGGAACATTTTGGGAAGAAATTTGAGTGTCAAATGCATCTGTATTCTACTTTATTATCTGTTTTTCTATGTTATTCCGTTTATTGTGTTATCTATGTTTGGATCAGTTACGCAACTATCTTCTGCCTTAGACTAATGTTAAATGAGTAGATCTATTATTGTTGGACCTGAATGTTAGGTATTAAGTTTATTGAAGGGATTATGAGACCATTATATATGTGCCTGCAAGATAACCTACGTAAAATTACCTAAATATGCCTAGTTAGGGTTTCTGGTTATGGATTATGTTGCGACAGTCAGACCTCTGTTGTTTTAGATATAAAGAAAAACACATCATTTAATTATCTCTCAGGGTGTGGAAACATGGTTCCAACACCCCCCCATACTGCTTCGGGTGAGACTCTGACTTGTGCAAGTAGGTCACTGCCGAAAGGGCCAGTATTAAGAGGATTTTGTTGGCTAACCTTACTCCGAACTTGGGTCATGACCCCTCAAGCCAAAAAATGGTTCTGTTTCTGACACAGGGATCATTTTTAGAGAGATTAGGTGGTGTGGTAGCCATCAAAGCTAAAATTAGAAGACTGGTATGTGAAGCAAATTCAAGAAATTTCCCTTAAGGAAAACATAAGTAAGAAACTATTTGCTAAAGATTGGAAACAAAAGTATATCTTCACAGAGGTTCATGAGATCTTCTTTGTGATATTCCTACACGAATTACAGAAGTGGTTGTCAATATTAGCTAAATTCCAAACCTGTTAAAAGAACAATAAGGTCACTCATTGGACACCTGAATTAATCTGACAGTTAGAACAAACTGATAATTCCATCACCCAGACTGTAGACCATTGGGTTTAAAACATCTTGGGTGGGTTTGTGATAGAATTTGTAGTAGATCAGTTGTGTCATATTCTGAAGCTGAAAGAAGGTTCTTCAAGGGAATGAGAGGTAAATTCATATGCTCTCTACCTTTATTGATTACGATGCTATTTTGTGAAAAGGGTGTTTTGTGCAACCACAATGAGTGAATGAACCCATATAAGCTAGAAATAACTGTTAGAAAATTAAATATTATAGAGCAGTGAAAAACATAAAATATGCGGAAAACAGAAGCACAAAAAACACATAAAACCAGAGAGACACAGATATACGTGTTTTGCCCAGTTTGGGCTAAGTCCACCCCAAAAAACCAATCCTTCCTTTCTATTATCCAGCAAAATGAAGAGATACAACCTACATCAGATCCACTGCAATATCCTCTATTCTCTCTCACAGTCTCCCTATCTGTTTCTCGCTGTGAGAATCCTCATACAATACACAGCCACAATACAATACCCTCGTACAAAGCGAGGGTTTTCCTTCTAAGGAAAAAGACCCTGAAATAAACATAACTTCTACTGTTAGATCATCTTCCTAACGAATGACCCCGATTGACTAGAAATTACTATAATTTTACAAGGAAATTTTACATTTGTTTTTAGCTTTGGGGGTTCTACCCCCGAAACCCCTGCCATGGGACTGCTGGCCCCCAGACCCCCTAGCCGGGGGTTTAGCCCCCGCCGCACCCCCCGCACTGCAGGGGTGTACAGTTTTCCTGGGGTATACATCTGACTAAAACAAGGATCTCTGAATCAGGATGAAAATCGGGCTCCACACCCAACAAGCACTACGTGAAACGAAAAATATTATCAGGTTAATCAGAGAGGAGATAAATTTGTATACAACCCTCAGGGAAACTCTTCAAATAGTGATACATAAATCATTCAGGCTACATGCACCGGAGCTATCCCTTCAGCTACTCCACAGTCGAACTCGCGCAGGGGTAAGAAATCTCCTACTCGACCACCACCGCCTCCATAAGTAGATATGGCTACACATATGAAGCTACCCACCTTCAAGGGTGTGGGAGATGAGGACATGGATAGGTTATGGTTTGTTTCTAATGCAGTATGGACTGCGCAAAATGTTAACATTGAATATTTCAAGAGAGTCCAACTGGCTATGACGTTTGAAGGTCGTGCATTATATTGGTTTATGGGATATCTCACTGAACACGTTGATCCCACTATTGCATAGATTAGGGACACTTTCAAACATAAATTCAGGAATCCGAAGTCCTACTCACAGTGTGTAACAGAATTAAAAGATATCAAACAAGAGCCAAATGAATCTATTTGGGAGGTTGATCAATGGCTGAAGCACACCATCAGCGAGGGAGGGTTTATTTATGATGATAAGAAGCATAAGGAATGGTTTATTTCCATGCTCTTTCCACATTTGTGCGGGCTTGTGATTCAGCAAAAGATCTATTCTTAGGCCAAAGATCTTGAAGTTGCTATGGAACTGGAAGTTGCACCCAGAAAATATGATCAATTCGGAACTCTGCAAATCGAGAATCAATTGGAGGAAATGCACTTGGAGATTCAAAACCAGCGCATAGACAGGGGAAAGGAAGTTGGCACAGATGTCTGGTGCATACACTGTAAGGGTTTTGGCCACACCAAATATGGGTGTACTTTTTTCTCAAATTACATGCAAGCAGGAGGGCCAAATCGACTATGCCCCAGGGATGTTGTTGAGCCAAGAGGTACTCCCATACTATGGTGCTTTGATTGTATGGTAGTTTTATGACATGATAAAAACCATTTCCCTTGATTAGGAAGCTATGTACTAGAGTTGAAGCAGCAATGGTGCTGGTTTTTCTCTTCAACTGGTCATGATTAGCACCACTATCGCACATTAAGCCTAATGAAGGACAGTGCTAACCTCGATAGAGTGTATACTAACCCATATTCACCAACATCTCCCTCTGGACATGGAGTATCCCAAACAAGAGGAAGGGGAGGGAGGAGAGGTGGAGGCGCAGGTCGTGGAAGGGGATCATTGACCTGCTATAACTTTGGAGATGTTGGGCACTATGTGCGCGACTACATGTAACTTCTCAACAATATTGCAAGTACTATAGACAATTTGATCATGTAATTGAAGATTTTCCTGTTTTAATTGCTAGACTACAGGAAAAGCAAGAACATACACCTACGCAAAAAATAAAAATGGTTAAAGCAGAACAATGCGACGATGATCCAAGTGTAAACATAATTAAAAGCAGTGGTGTTACCACCAGAGGATATGAAGAAAATAAGGCTGATGCAGAGCCATTGATCATAAAAGCCTTTGACAAGAAAGAAGGAATAAACCTATAGAAGGAAAAGGAGACTTTTATTGATGCCAGGAAGGATTTTGCTACTACAGGGGCATCCACATCGAAGTCTATCATGGAATCAAAGATTGATGATGAATTCAAAACATTCCTACAAGCATGTATTAAGTTATAGCATAATAAAAAAGAAGTATAAAATCTTCATGCTCTAATAGATAGCTACGTAGAAAAGTGATTGCCTCGAACTAAGACTAAGGCCATGAACAATATCTATAAGAACAACAAGGGAACAAGTCGGGAGATGGGCATGACTGTGAAAATTGGAGATTATGGGATGGATCACGTCAACTTGGATTTAGGTTTTGATTCAAATGTGTTACCTAGGAAAACCTGGTAGTAGATGGAAGAACCAAAGCTGGAATGGTCGACGATTCAGCTATGCATGGCCAATCAACAGAAGATCATTCCACTTGGAAGACTTCCACAGGTTCTAGTAGCCATTACTGGAGTAAAGGCACATGCAGATTTTAAAGTAATACAAATTTTGGATGATGTAGATCCCTACACTGCAATGCTAGGGAGAGACTAGGCCATTGATATGGGAGGCATCATCAACTTAAAGCATAGAAGCATGACCTTTGAAAATGATGGTACACAGGTGATATTACAACTGGATCTGAGAGAGGGAGAAAAATATATAAAGAGAGTGCACGAAGGAGATGATGTCGACCATATCTACAAGTTGACTATGTGGCATGAGGATTGGATCAATCCTATAGTTGATGGAATGTTGAATTAGGAAAAGGATAGTTCATTTTTTTCATATTTGGATGGGGAGTTGGAGAACTGGAAGAATCAATTGCATGATGTTTCTGCATTGCGCTACCTGAAGATCACTAAATATTTCTAATGCATCTCCTCATAGGAAAGATAAATACCCTATTTTGATGGTTCTAATAGTGTTGTAGTATTTCTGGAAAAATTGGAAAAGGTTTTCCCGGAAGAATGAATTTTTTTGGCACTTGATCTGGCAATGCGTACAACCCTAGTACGTTGGTGGGATATGCACAAGGGATTTTTCAAGGACTGGGAGGAATGCAGCAAAATGATGAATTTGTGCTTTGAGCCACCCGCTACACCACCAACTGAGCTTTTATATGGTTAGGGAGACTCGTGCAAGCACATGGCCATGTGGATGGAGATTTGGAATGAAAAGGCCTGGGATGAATGCGTTAAAATGTTTGTTCATTCATTGGTACTGATACCTACTACATGGCCTTAAAACTATCCATATGATGAAACCATTCTAAGAATTCCATGAATAGTGCTTAGTGCCACACATGTATCAGGAAATTCATATCTATAATGAATGATATGTAAAATGATATGGATTCTTTGATTTTCCACCGAACTATAGGCTAACTATAGCTAGGTCTCTCTTGCAGCTGTCAATCTCGAGCTAGATTCCAAGCCTTGAGAAGGTTTCTCATGGGACAAAACCATATTTTCAAGTTGAACCAATGACACCAAAGGTCCTACCTCCACCCATTTAGACTTCCACACGTAATGATCCTATCAAGGGAATCAAAAAGTATGAAGGAAATTTCACTAGCTCTCATTTTCTCAACTGCAATATGTTTCCTTTTCCTAAGATTTGTCGATGTTCGTGACTACTCGTGACTTCAAATAAATTTTACATAACAATCTATAGTTAGATTCATAACATATGACCATCAATTTTACAGTTATTCTAGTGGTTTATTTTAGCCCCTTTGAAGCTTAGATGCGGGCTTTTAAGGGAAAGGGAGGGCCTATAAACCATATAGCCACACGGTAGCCTTGTCAATGTAGCAGCTAAGGCCCAAATAAAAAAAATTCTGCCTCTAGCTCTCATCTGCCCCTAACCAGAGGTCACTACATACAAATTGTTGTACCCTTGTGAGAGGTTAATTAACATTAAAGCAAACATATTAAAGCCACTTATTTTTGCTTCCCAATTTTTTATTTTATACAATGTTTATTATTAATATATATAATTAGGTTTTAGATAATGTTTATTATTAATATATATAATTAGGTTTTATATAATGTTTTTTTTATGATATAGATTTGGAGATGTTTAATATATAATGTTATTATATTATAATAGAGAATTAGGTTTTATATTAATTTTAAATTTCTTATTTTCATAATAAATAATAATTTAAAAAAATATGCTAAAAAAATATTAAATTAATAAAAATAATAATAAATAAAATGTATTAAATAATTCTATATAAATACTACAATTAATAAAATATATTAAATAATTATATATATATACTACCATTATTGTTAGGTACAATGTCATGTTAATGTTATATATGCAAAGAAACGAAGGGGCTTAATTAATTAATCAAATCAACTGATAAGAGTTAAGACCAATATTAATGATATCCCATGAAGTAGGAGTTATGTTTAGGGTTTACATGCCTTTTCATACTTTCCACAGTCGGCTCTAATATTTTGGAAGGAATTCATTTTTAGCTTGATTCTCATCAACTTATGGCCTCCAAGTCTCACAAGAGGGTGTGGCCTAGTCCTATTGCAATGTAGTCCCATGGGATGCTAAGTATAGGAAGAAGGTGGTAGCAACAACACCTCATCAATCCTCACACCCCCTTGGAAATTCATCACGAGGAGGTCAAAAATACATCCCAATCCTACACACTGCATGGAAAAACAATAGATCAAACCATTGTGTTCTAATAATTCAAAACCCCACATTTGAGGTCAAGTCACATAAAATCTTCCAGCACATAGAGATCATGCAAGAGCATGCTTTAATCTACAAATTTATTTTTTCTTGGCCACCATAACAAGATCTAGAAGCATTGATCAAGGCTAAGTGGTAGCCAAAAGTGCATGGTGATTTTTAGAGTGGAGCCAAAAGTTTTCTTAGGATGATCTTCACTAATTTAGATGATCATTCAAGGGTATTTGAGAATGGCCCTTGTTTTCTTAACAATTCCACTTTCTTCATCTCATTCGTGGTGACTCATTTCACCCTAGAGAAAGAAAGGTTTTTGGCTTAGTAGAGTAAGATCTAAAAATTGACCCCTTAGCTAAGCAAGATCCCCTGCAACACAATTAAATGGCCCCTAAGAAATCCTTGTGCCAACAACACAATCCCATGCAAGACACTTCTACAAAGAGAAGGAAGGACCCACAAAAGATAGTGGAAGACATAACTAATACGTAGCCTAAAATGAATTATGCATAGACATTGTTGGAAGAAATAATAATGGAGACAAGTTATCAGGTAAGCATAACAAGATTGAATGAAATGGAAGTAAAGGAAAAAACCCTCTTCTAGATACTCGAGTAGCTGCAATTCCAAGGACTTGATTATGTTTTCTAGGCCCAAATGGTTATTCTCAAAGAACCATATCTCATGATTAAATTCACCCTTTTGGAGAGCGTTTCAAATCTTACAACTAATTATGAGTGTTGTCATTCTTCGTATTTGGGAGACCACCTCAAGCTAGTAAAATGAGACAAACGACCTGGGATGAAATCTAATTAGGAGTTAGTACAATCGGTAGTGAACCTTCTGGCCAGATTTTGTAAAATTAATTTGCTTTCAAGGGTTTTTTGCAGCATCCTTTTTTACTAATGAAAGTGATTTTGTGGAAGATAAGGGGTCTCAATAGAAATGAAAATAGAGACTTCCTAGATACAAATTAAAAAAAATAAATAAATCCCAACATTATCATCTTGCAAGAACTAAAGGTTAGTGGAGCTAGCATGTAGGCTCTAGTGGATTAATGCTAGAAAAGGTGTAAGTGGATGTGTCTTCATGCTCATGGGGGTAATGCTAGAAAAGGTGTTAGTCAATGTCACTTCATGCTCATGGAACAACAACGGGGTCTATCAATATTATGAAGCCCCATAGAAGTAACTTTTCATGATTATTTGGCATCCCCTAGGTTCCTATCTAGAATTTTTTCATCCGATCATGTCAAAGGACAAGGGTTTCTTAAAGACAGTATATGGTCCGCGCTTGTAGGGGAATACGTATTTTTTTTTTCTCAACAACCTCATTTAGCTTCAACAACTGTAGTTGCATGAGAAATTCATTCTTGGAGGGGACTTCAATATGATTACCTGACTGGATGAAAAAAAAAGGGAAGTTCATATATTAGACATTAAAGCACAATCCTTCAAATTTCTTATTTTTATATTAAATAATAATTTAAAAAAAATATGCAATAAAAATACTAAACTTATTTTTGCTTCCAATTTTTTTTTTTTTTTTTTTTTTTTAATAATTTTTTTTTAATATATATAATTAGGTTCTATTTTATATAATGTTTATTATTAATATATATAATTCGGCTTTATATAATGTTTATTATGGTATAAAGTTAGAAATGTTTAATATTTAATTTTATTATATTATAATATAGAAATAGGTTTTATATAATTTCATTATATTATAGGAATAGGTGTTTTCTAAATTTCTTATTTTTATATTAAATAATACTCTAAAAAAATATTCAATAAAGATACTAAACTTATTTTTGCTTCCCAATTTTTTATTTTATATAATGTTTATTTTTAATATATATAATATATAATGTTTATTATTAATACATATAATTAGTTTTTATATAATTTGATTATATTATATAGCTATATTATATAATTATATTATATAATTAGTTTTTATTTTTGTAATTTTTATATTAAATGATATTTAGAAAAAAATACTCGATAAAAAGGTATTTTTTCTTCCCAATTTTTTATTTTATGTAATGTTTATGGTTCAATTATTCCCAATGAAAGATCAAAGTTCTTTGAGATTCCTTGGATGATTGATTTTGAGTATACCATCAATCTTGGTAGGATCAATTCTAATTTCATCTTGAGAAATAATGTGACCCAAAAGCTTTCCTTCTTTAATACCAAACAATGTCTTCTTGTTATTTAAGGAAATTCCAAACCTTTTTCATTTTTCAAAAACTCTTCTTAGATGTGCCAAGTGCTATCCAACAGTTTTTGAATATACAGTAATGTCATCAAGGTAGATTACAATGAAATGGCCAATTTCATCTACAAAAGAAATGTCCATGGCTCTTTGAAAAGTAGCAACAACATTCATTAATCCAAACGACATTTTCACATACATGAAAGTCCCCCAAGGAGTAGTAAAGGTTGTTTTGTCTTGATCATCATGATGTACTAGAACTTGATTACATCTTGAAAATCCATCTAACAAAGAGATCATACTGGCACTTACTACCCTCTACAATATGTGGTCCATTTTTGGTAAGGGGTAATTATCCTTAAGAGATACTTTGTTCAGATTTCTAAAGTCAATGCAAAGTCCGATTTCACCTGTTTTCTTTCTTGTAGGAACAATATTGGATCCCCATTCAGAATATCTTAGTGGAACTATGATTTTTGGTTCATACATTTTCTTGAGTTCTTTCTCAACCAAAGCCATTAAGAGAGGATTTATCCTTCGCAGCTTTTGTTTAAAAGGTTTTTGATCCTCCTTGATTAGAATTTTTTGTTGTATGATGTTAGTGTCATAAGATTTTAGGTGCTCATAGCTCCAAGAAAATACATCTACTAATTCCTTAAATAGTGCTATATACATTTGTTTTGTAACTATAGGAAGTGATTTTGACAGTTTTATGATTTTGCGATTTTGTTCAGTGCCTATGTTACAGTATTATATGTTTTCCCCTATTGGTTCCATTTTTGGATTCTTGGCCATGTCATTAAAGTTAAATTGTTCTTCTAAAGGGACCAGCCCTCTAGGTAGGATATTATGCTTGAGTTGAAGTATTTCGAATTCCTCTTTTTTTGGGTCTTTATGTATTTCAGTTCTATGTACAGTTTTATTTGCTGAAATATTTACATCAGAAAATGCAGATTGTTTTTGTACACTAATTTGTACCTTAATGTGACTATCTTCTTCATAATCTAAGTCTATATTGCTATCATAAAATTCAGCCTTTGATTGTAAGAAACTCTCAATTTGTTTGTCACTACCAAATACTTGCCAATATCTCATGTTATCTGACACAAATGGATGATTTTCAACCTCTACTATGTATTGTCCCTTTGGGTGAGGCAATTTACATGTACTTCATGAAAAGGCTAAACTGTTTGCTAGAACATTTTGGTTTCTCTGCATAACTGCTAGATCATACTCTTCAATTTTTTTTAAGAATTCAAGTACAACATTTCTGTATGCTCTCAACTTAGGATGTTTTGTGGCATATTTTCCTTTTATTTGTTTTATGACTAATTTAGAATCACCATGGATAGAAATCCTCTTAGCTCATAATTTTTTCAGCAATTGTAATTATAAGAGCAATGCTTCATATTCATCTATATTGTTGGTGCACTGAAAATTTAGTTTATAAGAGTGACCTTCTGCATGGTTTTTCTTTGCGTTATATACCCAAAAACCTACTGTTGAGCCTGATTTTCCCCATAAGCCATCAAAAATCATATTCCAAAGAGGTTCATTTTCAGGGTCTTGTTGTACAATTTGTATTTGATTGTCATTTTTTTCTTTAAAATCATTTTCTGCATGTGTAACATGTGAGTCAATGTCTCCATCATGATAAAGAGTGAAGGAGTCAAGGTCAGTATAGATAGAGTAGAGAGGATACTTGTGTGGTTTTTCTTGGCTACTCAACATGTACTTCATTAAGGTTTCCCTATACATTCTTCTTGGTTGAGCAAACACCGGTATTGTAGCATAAGTCATATCCATTTGAAAGGTCCCTTATAACTTTTCTCCCCATGAGCATGATAAAAGAATGCCATACTCAAGAGGTATGTTAGCTACTACTATGTGGATTACCATACTTTTTGCTATTATCTGAGCTAAAGTGACACAAATATATTTTATAAGACCTAGACATCTAACTTTCCTAGAATCAAATGAGTACAAATCTTTGTAAATTCTAGTGATTTCAAGGCCAAGCTTCTCCATAACAACCTTTGTCATAAGATTATGTGATGCACCTAAATCCAACATGGCATTATGGAGAATTTTTTCATGAACATTAAGACTGACATAAAATGGAGGGACACCTCCTTCTTGGGGTTTACCAAGATTTAAGACATGAGACCTATACACATTCTTTATTATCAAATCAGTGAGAGGAGTAGAAATTTTCAGTTTCACAAGTTCATTCTCAATGCTGAATGGTGTTTGCGCTTTAAGCAAATTTGAAAAATCAGTTTTTCAACCACTACTTTTTCGGTAAATTCAGTTTTTTGAATTATATTACGAATATCAATTTGATACTTTTTGGCAGGGGTATCAAATTTTCTCCTAGTAACGATTTTAGTGTTCTTGTTTTATGAATTTTTCACACTTTTCTTTGAATTTTCTATTGTTTTGTTGAGATCAGGTTCAAAAACGTTTTTGTTAGAACTTTTATGAATTCTTTTTATTGGAATTTTCAAAGTTTTTCTTACTTCTGAGGTTATACTCTCTATGAACCTCCATGATAGCATTCTCAAATACTTGTTTATAATCATCATATTCTTCAAATTTTAATTCTGTCTGAGTCAATGAGAATAATTCTTGTTCTTCTTGAGTGAGGAAAACATAGTCATCTTCATTAATTCCTATCAAATTTATCTAGTTTTCTTCTACTTCTTCAACTACTCTTTCATCCTCATCAACATAATTCTCTTAGAATGAAGGCCTAATTTCCTGATCAGGACCTCTTTGCTCTATCTGTCTTATCTGTGGAGGGTTTCTTCGAGGATTTTAATTTCTATTTTGCGGAGCTTGTTGATTTTCCCTGGGAATATTTCTCTCATTTAGATTTATTTTCGCCATCGTTCTCTGCATATTTCTAACCAATGAGTCAATTTTAGCACCGTATGTGGAAGTTCAAGGTTCTTCTCTTATGGTAACTCTTCTTTCAATTCTCATTCTAGCTCTTTTTGCTAACATGTTGGCTTCTACAATTACTGCATCCCTTTGAATTTCGTCTAATGTGGCTAAGTTTATTCCCTTATATGATAAGACATTTCAGGTTCAAAACCATCTAGGAATTTAACCAAGGCTAAACCTTATGGTGGTTTTATATGAGTAGGTATTGCATTATATAAACTATTGAATCTGGTGCAATAATCCTGAACACTTTCAGTAGGGGCCCTTCTAATATTTTCATATTAAGATAAAATTTGAAGAGGGTTCCTTTTTACTTCCCACCTATTTAGGAATGTTTGATGAAATTCCGGGATGTCATTGATATTGTTTGCAGGTAAAGCTTTGAACCATTTTCTAACCTCTCCACTAAGACTCTTAGGAAACATGCTTAAATTAACACTTTCTTCATCTACCTCTTGAAGGTCAATACAATCATTCATTTTTTCAACATGTTGTTTGGTAGTTACAGGACATTTTCCATCATATAGTGTAATTTTAGACTAGTAATCATGTGGCATAGCTGCCAAAGGTTCTGGCAACACCAGTGGGGCATATCTGGCCACCATGATTGGTGGAGGTGGTGGAGGAAGGTGGACAGTGGATGAAGTAGGATGGATGATGGGAGGAGATGTATGTGTGGAGGTTTGAGTACCCTTATGAGGAAGAATAAAATAAGTGATGGGGATGATGGAAGAAGTAGGACTAGCTGACTTAAGATGGGCAGTATAAGAGGTAAAAGAAGAGGCTGCTATATTCAATGAAGTTAATTATACATATTGTTGAAGGAAACAATCATCAATAGTTGCAGTAAAGGCTCTTACCAAATCTTGGAGAGTGCTGAAATCTTGGAGAAGATGAAGAGCAGATTGAATTTGTGAATAATATTCTCTCACTCGACTTTGTTGCAAAGTATATGGATCAAATATTGTCTGGTATGTCCAATTCTCATATTTGGTCATGAATAAACCTTATTCAAAGTGTAAATCAATCTGAATGTCTTGTAAGGTGACAAATTTTTCAGGGAGGGGATTTTCTCTGTGAAGAAACCTGTTACTTGTTTGGATTTCAGTTCTAGCAGTTTTTCTTAAATTTGCTCAGGATTGTCCACTATAGGAGGAGGATTTGGATTAGGATGGGATCTAGTAGGGATTATTTTAGGAGCTTGAATTCATATCTGAAGCACAAATAAATTAATTATTTTCAAAAATGGAAAGAAACCTATCTTAGATAATATTCTATCATACAATGCTTTTAACTGGGGTCTCTGAATTGAAATGAATAGACAATTTTTCTAGTTATTCCCCTGTATGGTCACCACTATGCTAATTTTTTTATAATTTTAAGATTGGCAAGAATAATTATATAGGAAAACATCAAAAGAGCTTTGCAGCCCAGGATTTAGCCCTCCTAGACTCACAGAGGGATATCTCTTTTAGATTTAGCTTTGTTTTATGATTGTGATATTAGGCTAGTTATAATGATTGTAGGGGTTGCTTTTTTATTTATCATTTGGTTGGATTAGAAGATCTGGTTAAACTAATTCCATTGGGCTATGGAGTCATAAAATGGTGGGTTGTTCCATCAATTTTTCAAGAGAATTCACAGGGTAAGCTAACTATGCTTATTGGATCTTAAAGCATAATGAATTATGAGATGAAAGAAAGAGTGAATTCAATAGTGGTTAAGAAGAAATTAATTATTTATTAACTAGACTTCAGAAGAAAACCATTTATATTGTAAACAAAGCCAGAATAAAGGTTCTTTAGAATCAAATATTATTCTTCATAGTTATGTTTAAAAATTAGAATTAAATGACACACTCAGAGAAAAAAAATGTACAACATTAACACAGAAAGTAAATTACATCACGAGATAAGCATAGCTCAAGTATCTTGCAAAAGGTCTTTTATTATTGATGCTCCAGCTCCAAAAATACAATTCTCCAAAAGAAAATGTTTACAATTTAGGGTTCAGTCTGTGATACTCAGAAGGAATGCAATATTTAACTAAACTCTACAACAATTTTCATATCTACATCGGCAATCTATTATTTATTACAATAATAATCAAAATTTGACTAGCATGACCAGGAAGTGGACCTGATGGAATAATTTTGACATCTGGCCCTATTCTTCAGAAGGTCATTGTTGCTTGATTTGATCTATTTTTATGTTGGCAGATTTGGGTGATTTGATGTTGTGCTGATTTGGCTGTTACACTGATAAGATTTTTTTTTTATTTGTTGATGCATTGGCCTTCACCTTTCTTCGTAGTCACACAATTTTTCCCACTGCCACTCATTTTGGAATCTTGATCCTAATGATATTTTGATATATCTCGTTTGTCTCTATGAATTTCATAAAAGTAGGCCTAAAAAAAAAGAAAAGTGTTTAATTTCATGTTGTGTGACAAAATCATTTGCCATGGCTTCTAGGAAATCTCTTCGAGTCATTGATCCTTTAAGACCTACAAACTTGGTTGTATCCTTAGCAATATATTTCATCTTCTTCACATAATATTTCCTAGTCATAACCTTATCATTGATTACAAATAGTGAGGGTAACCCTCTTTTGGTCAATGGCTCGATTCTGTTAAAGAATATACTGACACCAAATTCTAAATTGTGGAATTTTTCCTCTAACCATGTGACCAAGAATTTCTTATTGAGCACCTTTTTTACTTCTAGAATGGTTGTTTCTCTATCTTCAACTCCAAGTGCCTCCAATTTTAACCTATTCTTAGCATTTAAAAATCTAATAATGTTATTTTCTATCTCAGGCATCCCTGCAAGCTCCTTGGTTGCTTTAGCTATGGCCTTATTTACCTGTTCAATCAGTTCTTTCTATTCAAATATGATTTGAATAGAAGTCCATATTTCATTCAAATAATCAATTATGCTTGTCTAAATGATCTCCTTTTCCTGGCCAACGGTTTGACCAATGGAAGCTTCACTTTTTTCCTTTATTAGTCTTTCAATCTACTTTTGGGCTCTTTGTATTACTATTTCATGTGAAATATCAGACCTTATCTTTAGATCCTTCAAATTATTGTTCTGTGCTTCTGGCTTTTTAATCTCCTCTATTTATATAGTCATATTCTCCATGGCGTTTTCCAACTGTTCTGTACCACCTGATGTACCTATAGTTGTTGGTGTAGCTGTAGGGATGACTACAATAGGAACAAAATCCAAAGGAACAATGACCATTCCTACTGCCTTTTCCTTTTCCTTAGCCAATTTCTCCATCTTTGTCTCCATATTTTTCAGCTGTGCTGACTGCTCCATTATCACCTTCATCATTTCTGCTTTATGTGCTTCATGCTCATCTATCTCCTTTGTTAGAGGGTCTTCAGTAGCTAACATTTTAAGTTATTTTCTTAGGGCTAACATGTCATTGTTCTTCTTCTTAAATATGTATTCCACTGCCTATCCATCTGTTGGATCATATCCAATATTCACAACTAAATCATCCAAGGATTTAATTTCGGTATCTTTGGCAGGAGAAGAAATATTCTCCATTTTGAGTTGTGACTGAATATTAGCCAGTGATACCTACAATTTGGATAGGCTCCTTCTAGTGCTTGTCAAGTTAGCTGAGATCATCTCTCCATTCTTCTTGTGCAACTCCATCTGGTCTATTGGATGGATGTCCTTGACATTTAATTCAAAATCTATATGCATGAAATATGAAGGTGATTTTTTCTGAGAAATATGGGCTTCCAAGAAAGCCATTCTCATCTTTCCTCTCTTTGAGTCAAACACTATTAAAAGCTTGTTTTTTTAACTATTGTTCTGCTTCCAAAACTGTTTGTAGGTGTCAGTATTCAATATCTCATTTTTTCTCTTAATCTTCCTGAAGGTGTCACAAATTTTCTTCTCCTTTTCCCTTGTAGTAGTAGTAGATGTAGGCATTTGAATACTTTGCTGCTAAAATGGAATTATTGTTGAAGATGTAGAAAATATAGCTTGGCCACCCATTGGAGATGAAATAGGAGAATATTTGATAGTTATGAATGTTTTTTTCTCTGTTTCATTTCTTTGATCTATGTCGATATGTATTCTTGCTCTCTTTCTATATTTCATTTTGAATTCTCTACTAGAAGTATTTGTCTCCAAAGTAGACTAATCATCTCTTGGCCTCTTTCATGTTGCCTCTTTCTCTTGCTCTTTTCCCGTGTCTTCCTTATCTTATGTAATATTCTTTTCTTGTGGAGTAGAGGTCTGCATTCTTGAGGATGAAATCACCTGCTCTTCGGCCTCCTACAATGTATTTGCTTCCCACTCAGTTTGGTTCATGAATTGCTCAGTTTTAGGCTTATAGGTGTGGATATATGGAGTTGATTTATTTTCCACCCTTTTCTTGGAGATTATTCCCAATGGTTCATAAGACCAAGTGAATTTATGTGTGAATTTAATCTCCTTTAGCATCTTAGCAGCCTCCTCTCATGTTGCTCTGCTATTCCAAATGAAAGGACCAATTTGGGACTTGATCCTAAATTGAGACTTCTTTTTGGAAGATACAAAATGTACCTCATCTACATCGATCATCTGATGTACTCCAGGAAAAATATCCTCATGGGGAGGAGCTTTTGAAGCTTTTAATGGGCCAATGCACACCAATATATTCTAAGCTCTGTGTATTTTTGGTACAAGTACTAGTATCCGGTTCTTAGTTGATCTGACAGCTGCATCATCTTCCTAATATCTTCATTAGTCCTTGGTTCCACTCTGCTGCTGAGGATGCTTATTGATGGATGCACAAAGGATTCAACAAATATTTTGTAGGTGTAATACTTTTGTTCCTTCATTATCATGGTTGTCAAAAAGATGACCGATTGAGGTTGGAAGTCTTCCTTAACTTTCCTCATTGTAAACTGGAGCCTACTGGCATAAAAATATACAAACATGTAAAATGAGACTGAAGTGTATTTAAGCACTTCCTCGGTGTGAAATTTGACAAATTGGTCATGAATGGCATCAACTAGGAATTGAATGAAGTTAAAAATAATGGAAGGTGTCAAATCTGATGACAGTATAGACAGGAAACCTATCATTGCTTCATCTATCCACTTATATGAATGGTATCCTAACAAGTATGGAAGGATAGTGACTATATGCTGAGTCCTATCAAGGAAAGTAGAGGAAATATATGGAGGATTATTTTTGGTCAATGGAGTATCTGTAGCCATGAATAACTCAAGTGTTTTGGCTATGGTGGAAAAATCCAACTTTTGGTATAATTCTCTGAGGGCTTCATACAAAAAGGAATGGTTTCTTCAACAGTAGGGGCTTGCATCATTTGCATGATGGACTGGGCACTAATGGTAAAAATAAATTTTCCTCTGGGGCTACAACTTCTCTTTGGTTTATATCATAGAGGTTTGACATTTTCTAACAAACTCAGGGCAACTCTGGGTTTTTGGGAATATATAATAGGGTAATCTAGTCCCCCACAACCCTATATCATCGACCTCATCGATGATATTGTCCTCCAACCAACATTAAACATTAAAAAAGTCAAATTATGAATTAGTTTAATGTATTTTAAAGTCTCTGTCAGCTATGGCCACATGGTGAAGGTTGACATGAGGGTGAACCATTGGGTTAAATAACTGATGCTCCTTCCTTGGAGGAATTATTTCTCATTGAAAAAGAAACTGATTGCAAATTCACAAAAGGGGATTAGAAGAAGAGGGGAAAAAGAAAAGGGAATTTCACTAATGAGTAGGAGAACTGGGAGAAAAGGGGACTGAAGAAGGGAAATTCTAGTTGATCAACAGATTATTTGATGATTTTCATGTTGTATTTTGCTTTGTAAAACCTCATCTGTAATAAAATGTTATAAAATAAATACAGAAATAGTGTAAACTTTGAAATAGGTGGGGAAATTTAGTTTAATATAATGGTGGGGGTTTTCGTTGACATGGCGCGGGCCTGTTGGGTGATGACCTAAACATAAATTATTTAACAGGTATTTATGTGGGAGTGTAGGTGATTGGAGAGAGGTGATAAGAGTGGTCAGCATGGCACAATGGGTGTGGTGGGGATATAACGGTGAAGAGCATGGTTTTACGATAGTAGAAATTGCTTCTCGCACAGGATTGTTGTTGGTAAGCAGAGTGGAGTTGGGGGGTGTGAAATGGTGAGGGCTTGACACATAGCAGAAATGGGGGGGGGCGGGGCGCATAAATTATCATGGGTCGTCGGATGAGATGGAGGTGGTGGATATGGAACTGAAGGTGGAGGGAGGTTTAACGATGGTGGGATGTGAGTGGATGGTGGGGTCGAGTAAATGAATATCGAGCAAGGGTATAGTTAAAGACTTAGGATATTATAATATGACATATGATATGTAAAAATATCTCTAATAAAATATTAATTCCCATACCTTATGAAAAAACACCTTTGTATTTTGATTTTTTCCTTTTTAACCGGGAATTATATGAAGTCCTTAGGATGAAATTTGGAATAAATTTCATGTTTCTCCGTATTTATTTTTCTTTCATTCCTACCTATCCTCTCAATAATAACATTTTTTCATTCTTTTTCAGGGTGCATTTAGGCTTGCAGACCCAAAGATAATTTTTTTATATAAAAATATGACCTACTCTATCCCTTATCCCTTCCATTGACTTAGATTAAACTATTGAGTCAATTTTATTTCTACCTAGCTGCAGATATGCCAAGTTTAAACTGTTTGGAAAATCCTTATTTTCTAACCTATCAACAAATATTTAAAATTGTTCAATCATGCTTAGACAATATGATGGAAAAAAATAATCTAATCAGCAGTGGCATTTGATTTGAAGCAATTCATTATTATTATTTTTGGGGTTTTTCTTTCCTTTTTCTTTTCTCCTTTTTCAAAATACCCTCTTTTCTTTTATTTTTTCATATTTTTTGGGAAATTTGAATATTGAAAACCATACACAATATAAAATTTCAACTTATGAAATATTCAATCACCTTGAGATCCTATAATTTATAGGACCCTAACAGAGCTTCTCCTTGGATTTGAAGTAATATAAGGAATCCATTGAATATGTTTCCTTGTCCTACAAATCTTGTTGATTTCTTTTCTCACTCTTTCTTGGGCTTTGTCTTCAACTGGGCTCTGAGACTATGTTAAGTTTAGTTAACAATGGTATTTTATATGCATTTAAATCAATGTTCCTTAGTATCCCAATATCAATTTCCAATTTACAAATCACATTAACTTAATCATGTTCATATTAAATTCATAAAAAACATAAACAAATGCAGAAGACAAGCCAAGACAATAGGACACAATATTTGGCAGATGCCACGGAAAAACCCCAATGTTGGAAAACCATTTGATAGTTTTTTCTTAATATTCTCGAACATTTCATCGAAGAGAGAGTACAAATATCAAATTACTTTCCCAAAACAATCCTGTAAAAATCAACAGTCAACAATAGTTAACAACATCCCTAACCAGAAAGTCAACGGTGGTCAAACTTGAATTCATGCTTCAAAGAGAGCGAAATTGAGCCCAAAACAATTCGTTCAAACCCAATCAAATGTTGTTGTAAATTCTGTTGCCAAACCTAAAATGTACGCTGAAGTCAAACTGCCAATCTATGCCAAATTCCTTGATTTTTGTGCTAATGAATGTGGCCTCCATAAATCAGAATTTCTGCCTCAAAGCCGAAGTCAACATAAGTAAATTGACCCTTGGTCAAGGTTGTCCTGATTCTCTGAAATTTGGCCTCTAATCTACCCCTAAAATTTGTCCTTCTCTTCACACATGCCAAGTAGAGGAAGGTTGCTCTACGTTGTACGAACCAAACAAGAAATGTGGGAGAGATGTATGTTGTGATGAGTGATTATTTCCAAATGAGGAGGATATCAATTCTATTCATATAAATCGTTGAGAGTGTGGACACACATCTCTTGGTCTTCATGAGCCTACATTTAACTGAGGTCAACCTTGACAATTTGCATGTGTGTGAATAATAAATTCAAAATCATACTTATCCTTGTTTGAATAATATGATATTTAGATCAATATTGTACCTCTCGAAAAGAGGAATCCAATAAAAATATCATCTCAAAAATATGATTTGTGGAAGGTGGAGTTTCGACCTAGTTTCCAATTTTAACAAAAGCTTGGAACCAGTTTAGAAAAGAGGGTTCCAACAAGTATCATAAATCTTGCATGGACTTCTTTTCAGCCTCTCTTATCTCTAGATATAATTGAATAGCATTATATTTAGATAGTATGTGAAGATTTTTGATAGGTAGAAGACATAACATGTTAAAAATACAAAGGAGAAATTTGGACAAGGATGTGACCTTCTCTCATATCATGTCTCGATTGTTGGATATATTTAACATCCCACACATAGATATAAATTTAGGTGAAATTCAGATGAGGATGTGACATTCTCTAGATATGACCTCTCTACTGTTGGATACATTTGACATCCCACACCAAGAAATAAATTAAGGTAAATCATATGTTTGGGGAATGGTAAAAAACTCCAAACTAAACTCCTCTACTAGGAAATAATAAATTGGGTGGAAAATTTTACTAGATGTTCCTTGTGTGATTTGGAACAATTCAATCTTTCAATAGCTATCATATACATTTTCCTCATTTTCCACTAATTAAATGTTTTCAAAATTTACATGGGGTGCAGGGTTTTACCTCTTATACTTAGTCATAGTCTTAAAAGGATAAAGGATAGTGAAAGAGACTACATGGATTTTTTCTTGAAATTTTTGTTGACCTAGAGATTAATGTACACGGTTCGACCTCCTATACTTGGTCATTATTTTAAGAGGATAGAAAATAGTGAAAGACACTACATGCATTTTTTCTTGAAAAAATTGTTGACTTAGAGATTAATGTACATTTTTGGGAATGTGTTGGTTGAGTTGATAGTGTTGTCACATGATCTATTATTTTCTTGTTTCATGTTAAAATAATAATATTTTCCCTCTTTTCCACTTATCAAGCCTACTTTCCTTTTGTTGGATACAAATTTCAAAAATTCCAGTGATGTCACTAATGACATCATGATGACCTATAATGCAGCATCATCCATCGAGCTGAACTTCATGTCAATATGTTACTTGTGTTGAAGCATGTTTGGCCATGCTTACCTATCTGCAAAACTCTTGTTTGTTATATTTTCACATAGTGGCAATAAACCACTTTATTAAACAAACCACTTTTAGTAAACCAATGGTATCATAACCCCCATTTCCAAACTTCATTAAAGTCCCAATCCATTATAATATAATTTAGTAACCATGCACTTTATTATTATGAATATAATACATATTTTTTATTTGTGTGTCTATTCATTTTACTTATTCTTTACATTTATCTACATATTCATTAAAATAAATAATTCTTCTCCTAAATGAGGCTACGTAAATATGAATCATTCCATTTCTCTTTTGGGATACAATAACCAAAGTTCTTTTATTCGGGAATTAACAAGCAAGTGTGTGAGGGATAATGAGTGGACTAGGGCTAAGGCTCTAGTTTTTCCATGTTGTTTCATTATGCCTACCAATTTTTTCATTTTAACACTACGGGGAAATGTTTTTTAGGGAAAAAATAAAGAATGAGAAAAAAAGGGAACTAATAAATCCCACAGATAGAAATAAACCTAAATATGGGATGTGAATATATGGGAGAGATAGAAAACCTTGAGTATGGATTACCACAAACATGCAATGTCAATTAGAACCTCTTATTTCAACCCCTTCTAAAAAGAGAAATTAAAGTACTCAAGAATCATTACTTTGGAGTGGGGGAAAGTGATGACAACCAAAGTGAATCATCGGAACAAGAATATGGTCAAAATTAAGCGTTCATCCAATTCAACTTATGACCCATGACAACATTAGTCCACTACAGACCCATGTATTTCGACCAATATCCATCAAAAACTCAAAACAAGAAAATATATATTCATATCTAAGGAAATTAACCTTAAAACACTCATACCACCTTGAAAAAATAAAACTTAAACAAAAAAAAAACCAATATCTAAAGCCAAAAGAGGAGGAATTGGGAAACTGAAAATTAATGGTATGTGAGATATACAACAAGGCCAAAATTTAATTTGGTCATTCTTATAGCAAGAAGGGTATTAAAAATTCACAAAAAAAATTCATTAGTAGTATTTTCATCATCATGGCCTAAAATAAAAGACAATACTTCTTTAATGGACCGGGAGAACAATTTTAATGGGAAACTTGGAGGTAATTTAGAGGAAAAGGGGCCAAAAAGTATCATAAACTCTTGCATGACCTTATTTTCAGCCTCTTATAACTCTATAGATAATTTAATTGCATTATCCTTAGTAAGGATGTGAGGGTTTTTGATTCGTAGTAGACATAACATGTTACAAATAAAATGGATAAATTTGGAGCATAATGTCACCTTATCTAGATATGATGTCTTTATTAGTGGATATATATAACATCCCACACAAAGATATAAATATAGGTGAAATTTGGATGATTATCTGACCTTATCTAGATATGATGTTTCTAATACTCCATACATTTGACATCTGACACCAAGAAATAAATTTAGGGAAATCATATTTTTGGGGAATGGTAAGAAATTCCAAGCTAGACTCTGGTACTTGGAAAGAATAAATTGGGTGAAAATGTATGCTAGATGTTCCTTATTTGATTTGAAATAATTCAAAATTTCAATAAGTATCATAGATATGTGCCTAGTTGTCCATTAATGACATGTTTTCAAAATTTAGAGGCTCATGGGGTGGAGGGTTTGACCTCCTACACTTAGTCATTGTTTTAAGAGAATAGAGAATAGTGAAAGAGACTACATGGAGTTTTTCTTGAAATTTTTTTTGACCTAGATATCAATGTTCAGGGTTCAAGCTCTTATACTCAGCCATTGTTTTAAAAAGATAGCTAATAGTGAAAGGGACAACATGGCTTTCTTCTTGGAAATTGTTGACTTAGAGATCAATGTAGAATGTTGTGAATGTGTTGGTTGAGTTGGTAGTGTTGTCACAAGATCCATTGTTTTCTTTGTTCAAGGTAAAATAATAATATTTTCCCTCCTTTTCCCTTATAAGGCCACCTTTCTTTGGTTGTATACAAATTTCAAACATTCTAGTGATGTTACTAATGACATCATGCTGACCTAGAGTGTGACATGGTCCATCCACCCCAAATGCATGTCAATATGTTACATGTGTTAGAAATATGTGGCCATGTTTACATATCTACAAAACTCTTGTTTTTTTATATTCCCACATAGTGGCAAGAGACCACTTTTATTAAACCAAGGGTATCACCATCCCCAGCCCCAGCTCATGAGTTGCCTTGAACTCTTGGTGAAAGAGGCCGCTTACTGAATATAATTAGTTGATCTAAGATGAGTAGTTTGGTGTGAATCTAGACTTTCTCGCCATCTTTGAACCTCATCAAAGTGACAATCCATTATAATATGATTTATTAACCATGGGCTTTATTGTCATAACCATAATACATATTTTTTATTTATGTTTGTGTGTTCCTTTTTATTTTTCTTTACTCTTGTCTACATATTCATAAAGCAAAAAATTAATTTCCTACAGGAGGGCACCTAAATGTGAATCACTCCATTTATCTTTCGGGCTAAGATAATCAAAGTTTCTTTTATTCAAATATCTTAGGCATTGGCAATGAAGTGGGTAAGGGATAATGAGGGGACTATAAGTAAGGCTGTAATTTTTCCATGTAGTTTATTTTATCCCTACATGAAGGGGGAATTTTTTTAGGGCCCCCATACTAAATAATGTGAAAAAAAGGGAACTAATAAAGGTGATAAATAGAAATCAACCTAAATATGGGATGTGAATATAAATAAGAGATTGAAAACCTGAAGTATGGGTTACCACAAACATGCAATGCTAATTTGAACCTCCTATTTGTGCCAGTTCTTAGACAAAGGAAATAATGTACTTAGTAGGAATCACATTGGAGTGGGGGGAAGAGAAAACAACTAAGGTGAAGCATGGGAACAAGAATGTGGTGAAAATTGAGCATTCATTTAATTCAAATGATGATCCATGATATACTTGCATTAAATATTTAATGAAAACACTTTATTTAAAAAAAGGCTATTGTACCTCACATCTAATAACCCAATCTCATATGATTAGTCTAGATGTAAAATAGAACTAACTGGAACATGGATGGGATTTAGGTGAGACTAGTTTTCCATAAATCATCATATGTCATATGGGTGTTGGGTGTCAAGCTAAAACAATAGGAGAAAGTATTTAAGTGAGACTATAAATCATGGAATGGGTGTTGGGTGTCAAGCTAAAACAATAGGAGAAAGGATTTATGTGAGACTATAAATCATGGAATGGGTGTTGGGTGTCAAGCTAAAACAATAGGAGAAATTTTTGCTCCTAGCGATTCCCTATAGGGGTGCGGGATAGATGGAAACATACAACCAAAAAAATAGGAGAAAAAAGGCTAGATGGAAACATACAACCAAAACAATAAGGCTAGAGGGAAACATATAACCAAAACAAAAGGAGAAAAAAGGCTAGATGGAAACATACAGCCAAAACAATAGGAGAAATTTTCCCTCCTAGTGGTTACCTACATGGGTGGGTTGCATAGATGGAAACAAATCTATTTAAAATTTTGGGGTAGTCATCATAAATTTTATACTTATAGGTTAGGTATAGTTCATTTTTAAGCATTTCATCTTGTTAATGTTCATTAATTTTTAATATCTATACTATGTATTGGGCATTGACCATTATTATAATAAATTAATGATGAGTGGTAATTTTATTTTTATCAATTTTTCTTTTAATCATAAATTTTATATTTATGGGTTAGATATGTTTCATTTTTACGTATTTCATCTTGTTAATGCTCATTAATGTTTTAATATCTAAACTATGTATTGGGCATTGATCATTATTATAAATTAATGATCATTAAGTTTTTAATGTCTATACTATGTATTGGGCATTTATCATTATTATAGATTAATGATCATTGGTAATTTTATTTTTACCATTTTTCCTTTTAATGTAGGGGACATTTTGCGAAGACATCCTATAGACTAAAAAATTGTGTGGCCAAGATTACTGATAGATTACTAATTAAGAATGGTCAGGCCAAGATTACTTAAAAAAAAAAAAATTAAAAACTAAAAAAATAAAAGAAAAAAGACATCTGAAAATGTCTAACATAAAAAGTATTATGATAAAGAATGATGTAGCCAAGATTACTTCAAAAAATTGAAAATAAAAACTAAAAAAAAATAAACATTATTATGATCAAGAATGGTGTGGCCAAAATTACTTTAGAAAATGAAAATGAAAATAAAAAATAAGAAAATGAAAAGAGAAAGACATCTCAAAATGTCTAACATAATCACTATTATGGATTTATAAAATATATATATATATATATATATATAATTGTATTACTCTTATTATTTTATAAGAAAGACATACATAATGATTAAGTTATTATAATAAGAGGTCCTCCCTATTGTCTGTAACGTAACTATAAATTTAATATGTAACTATGGTGAATGACTACTAAAACCGAAACTGGAATTGTTTTTAAAGTTATGAAAACTACCTTGTTTTCTCATACATTTAGATTAAGAGAAGAAGTATTGGATGGATTTGATGTTGTATGTTCATGGCGCAGGTATCATGACTGATTCCCACGCCTCACTCGATCACTGAAGTAGGTGTCCCAAAGTTTGGACTGGGTGCATAAAACACATAAAAACTCAGACAATGTACGCTTGGCGCTGAGGTTGAATCTCTGGCAGGGAGGAAGAGTAAATAGAAGGCCACATATATTCATGACGTAAAGTTAGTTGATATTTATTTTGAATCTCAGAGACCGAACCGAGATTACAAGTCATAAAGGGAAAATTAAGATTTGAATTTCACTGTAACTGGTCACAAAATTGCCTACATTCTGAATAAGTTGTATGAAACAACCAAACAAAGATATCCGGAGGATTTTGAAATGCAGGGAATGAACTGGTGCCAGGAAGCGCTTACCCCTTGTAATGTGTGTAATAATGTGCAATATGTGAAAAATGTGGAACTGAGGACCCCTTTTTTTATTAATATCAGACCTGAAACGCGTCCTTCGATTTAGGAAAAAGGGACCGTATGCAGGGATGATGAAAGGCCTCTGGTTGCAGATCGCAGATACCGCTACCAATCTTTAGCTCTTTTATTCCTTATCGGAGGAGGGCAAATGCATAATAACAGGCCATCAGATCAGGCAGTTCTTTGGGTTTCAGAGGATAATAGGCCATCAGATCAGGTAGTTCTTTGGGTTTCAGAGGATCTGGTTTTCACCGGCTGTGGGAATTACAATGGCCCTTATCTGAGAACTCGCGTGATAATTACCATTGCCATGGGAGATAATTACGTGGCCATTATCAACAACGCGAACGCCTACGCTAGTTACTTAGCCTGCTATGTGAAATGTCTATGCCGAACCACTCCAGAAGCCGTATACGCTAGTAAATTCCAGGCTATGACAGTGACCATTGCCGGTTATGCTGCAAGTTAGTTATTTCACGACGAGCGGGTGCCGGAATTTGCTACTTATTTCTGCCTATCTATGTCGGATATGCCAGTTATCATTCCGGTTATATGCCAATTATCATTCCGGTTATCTCCGGCTGATAACACGCGTATACTGGATGATAAGTCGCATATCCAGCAAGGATAACTCGCGTTTGACATGGATAATTCGCTTCTCGGGAAAAAATATCTCGCATTGCCCAGAAATAACTAGCGTATCCGGCAAAATTGCTCGAATAGCCAAAAATGAACTCGCGTATTGGGGGAGATAGCTGTCGGAAATGGCTCGCGTTAGGGGAAGATCGCATATCGGGGCATATCTAGCTGCGTATCCTGTGAATAACTGACTTATCAGTACCGCGTTGATAGGGAATGACTCAGATATGAATATCGCGTTGATAACCAATAACTCATCTATCAATATTTCAACAACAAAAAGCAATATATCAACAAACACTATCGCATATGCGTTACCGAAACACACGCTGTGAAAAGATAAGATTGGCAGAAAGATAGCAGGCAAGGGCAAGATATTAGTTGCAGATGCGACCTTCTCACTGTTACGGAAAGAGCCAGCCGCTAAAACTCCCGAAACTGTGGCAGATAACTGTATTGAGAGTTTCTTTGGAAAGGCAGCTTATAAGCGGCTGGCCGCCTTTATTACAGTACTGCTCTCATGGCGATTTTCATCATCTTGGTTTCTGCGCAGAAAGGCGGCTGCTGGCCTTTATCACAGGAATTGGATACAGTACTCCTCTCATGGCGATTTTCATCAGTGCGTAATTTCTGGGGGTTCCTTGGGCTTAAATGGTTCTGAGATACCACGGGTCTTGAACCCTAGGTCCGTACTTTTCCATCTGTTATCGTCAATCATCCATCCTCGCATTTTTATAATAAATAATAATATTAAAAAATATAATACTAAACTTATTTTTGCTTCTCAATTTTTTATTTTATATAATGTTTATTATTAATCTATATAATATAAAAGGCTTATTATTAATATATATAATTAGTTTATTATTATATAGAGTTGGAGATGTTTAATATATAATTTTATTATATTATAATATAGAAATAGGTTTTATATAATTTCATTATATTATAGAATTAGGTGTTTTTTAAATTCCTTATTTTTATATTAAATAATATGTTAAAAAAATATTAAATAAAAACCCTAAATCTTATTTTTGCATCCCAAATTTTTATTTTATATAATGTTTATTATTAATATATATTTAGGTTTTATATAATGCTTATTATGATATAGAGTTGGAGATGTTTAATATATAATTTTATGATATAATAATATAGAATTAGGTTTTATATAATTTCATTATGTTATAGTATTGGGTGTTTTTTAAATTTCTTATCTTTATATTAAATAATAATTAAAAAAATATTCAATAAAAATATTGAAGTTATTTTTGCTTCCCAAGTTTTTATTTTATATAATGTTTATTATTAATATATATAATTAGGTTTTATATAATGTTTATTATGACATAGAAGTAGGGATCTTGTTCCTTGTTACTCATTTCACCCTAGACAAAGAAATGTTTTTGGCTTAGTAGAGCAAGATCCCAAAAGTGACCTCTTAGCTAAGAAATATTCCCTGCAACACAATCAAAAGTCCCCTAAGAAATCCTTTGGTCAACAACACAATCCCATGCAATACACTTCTACAAAGAAAAAGAAGGACCCACATAACATAGTGGAAGACATATCTAATGCATAGCATAAAATGAATGAAGCACAGAAAATGTTGGAAGAAATAATAATGGAGAGAAGTTATCACATAAGAATAGAGAGATTGGATGAAATGGAAGTAGAGGAGAAAACCCAATTTGAGATACTGGAGCAGCTGCAATTCCAAGGACCCGATTACGTTTTCAAGGCACAAATGGCTATTCTCGAAGAATGATATCTCAGGATTCAATTCACCCTTTTGGAGAGAGTTTCAAATCTTAAAACTTCTCATCAGTGTCCTCATTCTTCGTATTTGGGAGAACACCTCAAGCTAGTAAAACAAGACAAACGGTGTGGGATGAAAACAAAGTAGGAGTTAGTACAATAGGTAGTGAATCTTTTGGCCTAATTTTGTAAAATTAATTTACTTTCAAGGGTTTTTTGCGCCATCCCTCCTTCTTAATGAAATTTATTTTGTAGAACATAAGGTGTCTCAATAGCAAGGGAAAATAGAGACTTCGTAGATACAAAATTAAAAATAAAAATGGAAGGGATTCCCAATATGATTGTTCTGCCGAATGAAAAAAAGGGGGAAGTTCATATATTGTAGGAAATTCGTGCTATCACCAAAGATTCCACTCATCCACATGCACTTAGCTCGGGAGAAATTATTAATGGAATCTATACTTCGAAAATTATAGAGGAGGTAGAAACTAGATAAGTTGTCATCTTGATATATTTCTTATCTCATAACGATTGTTGGAAATAAACCCCGTTTTGGAAGCTTCCATATTTCCTAGTGAAAGCTGAGACCATTGGCCAAAAGTGTTAGAATTGGACCTCAAAGAAGTTGCTAAAAAATGAGCATTCATATTAGAGAGGTTTTTTATTAACACATCCATCCTTCCTTGAGAAAGTGAAGGAGTGGTTGCTAGAATTGGATAATCCAAGCACCTCCCCTATTTTCAACTTTCAACATAAGTTAAAAACTATAAAATATTTAATTAAAATGTGGAATAGTGAAAAATTTGGAAACATCATTTAGGAAGAACAAAATCTAAAAAATGAAATGGAACGCATCCAAACAAAAATGATACTTGAAGGGTGTTATGAAGATATGTCAAAGAAGGAGGGGGATGTTCTTAAAAAAACTCTATGAATGACTGAAGTAAGATAAGACATTATGAAGGAAAAAATATAGGATCTCTTGGCATAGGGAAGGGGAGAGGAACACTTGGTTTTTCCACAAATCAATGATGAAACACAAGCATCATAACCATATCTTCTCAATTACCAATGAGAATGGGAAACAACTCTTTTGTCACATGGACATTGAAAAAGAACTTCATTCTCTAGGGATCTCCTTAAATATCATAACACTAACATATTACGAGCCATGGAGAAAAAAATCACCCAAGTTCTAATATTGTTCACTAAATACTAGAATGTGGCTTTGATGAAGGAAATTACCTTGTAGGAGGTTAAAGAAGCAGTGATGAGCCTCCCAAAAAATAAGGTCCCTCCACCAAATAGCTTCACCTCAAATAATTTCCAAGTAGGTTGGGAATTATTTGGTGAGGAGATATTAGCTTTAGTAGAGGAATCACAAAGAAGATGATTTATCCTCCCTTGTCTAAACTCCCATTTCCTCACTCTTCTCCTAAATAGGCACAAGTAGTATACCAAAGTAGCTTCATACTTACCAAACTCTCCATCATGGTGTAAAAAATACTTTCGAAGATCAGCCAATAGACTCAAACCCCTATTTCCTTTTAGATATTTTGAGGGTTGGAAATTCCTAGATGGTATCGTAGTAACATATGTTGTTATACACACTATTAAAGAATTTAGAAAATAATTTATGGTAATCAAATTGGATTTATTAAAATATTTTGATAAATTTACTTGGGCTTATCTTTTCCAAATTTTGAAAGCCTTTTGTTTCTTTAATGATTGGGATAAATGGATGGTTTCCTTATTTTCCTCCCCTTTCTTCTCTATCATTATCATTGGATCCTCCTCGACCACATTTAGCACCTCTGGAGGTATCCACCAAGGAGACCCAATCTCCCATTTTTTTCCCTCGTTTTTGAAGGAATCAAGTGTTTTCTAATATCTTTTATGCCTAATGGTGTGCTACCGGGAATTTGTCTCAATAATTGGTTAGCACCAACAACCCACAGTGACTTTGTGGATGACACTATGTTGATGGGCCAACCCTCAATTGGAGAAGCTTTCGCCGTCAATTGCATTTTGAATTACTTTATGCTAGCATCTCATACTAAAATAAATCACAAAAGTCCCAGGTCTTCTCCTTCAATACCCATTCCAACATTCAAGCTCATCTCACTTCTCTTTGGGGTTTCTCCTCAGCGTCTCTTCCAATCGTTTATGTGGGATCCGCCCTAAAAGATAATTCCTTGAAAACTATTCATTGGAGAGATATTTTGGATAAAATTTCCTTTAAAGTAAAAAATTGGACTTTTAAAGCCTTATATTTTCTAGGAAGATTAGTTCTCCTCAAATTGGTGCTTTAATCACTCCCAATTTACAAAACAAATTGCTAGCTTTACCAAAAGGTGCCTTAAGCTCATTGTGTAACCTAATGCACTCTTTTCTTTAGGGAGGGGTGGCCCCATAACATAAGTGGTCGCTTATGGCTTGGAGTTTGTTTTGTCTTCCATTTATTGTTAGGTAAAATGTTATAATTAAGTTATCTAATATATTAAATTTTTTTATAATCTTATTAGTTCTCATAATTAATGTTGTAAAAAATGTATTAAATAGTGATATATAAATATTAAAATTAATGTTAGGTACAATGCTATAATTAATGTTATATATACAGAGAAAATAAGGGGGAATAATTAATTAATTGAATCAATTGATAATATTTTATACTATTATGGTGGAGATCCTGCAAACTATTGCTCTAGCAATGCTAATGAGATAGGTTTAGGGTTTACACATGTTACAACCCTAAAAAATTTACCAATTTTCCACACCTCACTCTAATATTTTTCCAAGACTACGTTTTTAACTTGATTCTAATGAACCTATGGAATCGTCATTTACCTGAGGGGGTATGCCCCCCTCTTACCATAATGTAGTCTCTACATATGCTTTTTCTAGGAAGAAAGCAATGACAAAGACACCTCACCAATCCCCCCACCCTGAAATTCATTACAGGGAAGTAAAAAATATGCCCCAATCTTGGGCATTATATGGAAAAAAAAATAGACCAATCCATTGTGTTCCAAATGACCTTCAATTGTGAATATGTGATTGTGACAATTATGTTAGGCTCCTACTTAATGGATATTATGACTAGAACCAAGAAAACTTATGAGTCATGGGGTGCCCTCTAGGAGAACCAAGTGAGTAGTGAATAACATCTACTCTAGATACAACAATGATGTATCTCTCTCCACCACCCATTTAAGATACCTAATAATAAGGTTGTTAAGGATAACACATTCAAAAACTTAACTTAGGTAAATAGTCGTAATTTGGGTCTACATGAAAAGAAAAAGAAAACCTCCACACATATTACTCACATTAAGTTATACACCTCTCAAGGAGATCCCTAAGTAATATGTGGAGCTCAAAACCATCAAGACCAATGAAGCAAGCTATATCACTACGTTGGGATCAATATGACCTCATGATTGATGCTTGTATGAGAAGGGCTTCCTAGGGAATATGCCACTGCAAATGTATTTTATTTCTATAACTCAATATAATATGTTTGTTTTCATGATATTGGAGAGTTTACCTCATCCCCCATAATCCAATAATGTAGTGTGAACTATTACTGGTGTGTTCTCAAAGAAAGGAAAAATGTTGAATAATATTTATCAAGCATTTGTTTTATGAGTTTTTATTTACTCTAGGGAAGTGGCGTGCAGCTGATATGGTGTGTAAATACAAGACCCAATCGTAATGTATGCTATATGAAATCCATTTTTCATTGAATCAAAAATAGCTATAGAAAGGAAGAGATTCCTTTTACTTTTTAAAAGATGAAAACAACCTCTCACACTCTCAATATTAACTCCTAAAATTCACCAAATTCATAGCATAAATTTGATCCAAAAAAAAACTCAAGAAGAAACACAAAAGTGTTTCAAATAAAAACCAATTAATAACACCAAGCATTCAAAATATTGGAATTGAATTTTTAAAATAAAATCACCAAAATAAATTTATCACACATGGGTAAACATGAAAAAGGAGTGCAAAGAAATTTCTAGATTTGTATTTGAATGGAGATAGCAAAAAAATTAACGCAACAATGATCTATAAAGGTAAAGAAACAAACCTTAATTGAACAGAAATATTTGAGTGGTTTAAAAATGGAGATTTTTAATGCTCCAATCAAAGAAGAAGGCCATAAAAACACAACTAGAAATTTCAGATCTAATTTTTCATAACCATAATAGATAGAGCAAAACAGTGCTAATGAAATAAAAAAAAAATGGAGAAAAGGAAACTTGATGAAAACACCAAAATTGAAAAAGAAATCAGACCCAATTCAAAAATGATATTCTTGAAATAGTTCTGAAATAGATCTACATCTATACAATTAGTAGGGGATAGATCTAGAAAATGTGAGAGAGATATTAGTCCTCCAAAAGGCACCTTCATAAAAGCTAGATTTTATTTTTCCTCCTTATAGTATGAAAATAATCATAAAAAAATTCATTAAAACAAGAGGTTCCTAATGGAATCTTATCAAAGAAAATACTCTCTAGGGTTCACAAGGAAAACACTAAAAGAATTACAAAAAAAGAGTTTTTTTTTTTTTTTTTAAATTCTAGAACCCTTTAAAAAAATATATTTACAAAGAATACACAGGTAAATAGTGAGTCACTACTCTCCTAAGACACATCTATGAAGGGTATTACCCACATATTTACTCAAACTATTGCAATCCACTATAGACCAATGTATTTGGACCGATGTGAATTTAAAACCTAAATCAAGAAAATATCTATTCATATCTAAGTAGATTAATTTGAAAGAGACTAAAACTAGCTCAAAAGATAAAGGATAACACTCAAACACAAAAAAAAAACCAACATCTAAAGCCAAAAGAGTAGAGGCACAAGACTAGGGTTAGAATCGCTAGTTGATTTGCCAATTTTTTTGTAAACATAATGAATATAGTATAGAAATCTATTTCTTTGTGTGTTTTTACAAGAACCCTCTAGACCATGCATGTGATGAAATCAACGGAATCCCTTAAATGTAAATCACAATAAAACATAAAATTTCAGCGAAAGAGCTCAAGATAATATATGTTAAACCATGGAGGTGATAATATACTTTAAACCATGGACGTTGATGAGGAATGGTGGATATGAATTTTTTACTAGAGAACTTGATTCTCTTGAAGATCTCACTCCTATCATTTTTTATATAAAACTCTTGCACACATGCATAGCTAGGAAAATAAAATTTTCCTCAGGTAGAGGGAATATTATCAAGAACAAGATATAAACATGAACATGATTAACACATCATGTAAATAAAGTAAATCATATACATTCATTAATAATCCAAATCAGTACAACATACCTTCAACATGAGATTCCTCCTCTTCAGCCTACAATTCGAGCCTTCTCCTAGAGATAGTCTCTAAGCACTCAACAATATGGAAAAAACCTCACAATTTCCAAATAACTCATTTTGGATATAATTGGATTTGGAATAAACTGAATTTAGCTCCCTTCCTCTTGTTATGGTCACATTATAAAGGTTCATTCTATCCTCTTGGAGAATGTATATAGACAACTAGGGGCTTGAGAAGTTAGGAAACTTCTACAATGATTTATACCTAACAACCTTGTGGACAAGTAGGTCGAACTAATATCCTTGAGAATGAAAAAATATATAATTTTCAATAAAGATGTAGGTTTTAAAAGGGAAACTTATGTCCCAAGACTCAGGATATACACTATAAACCAAAGTTTGGACACAATTGTTAGTGTAAGACTGGCTCGTCTACTCTAAAAGAGGAAAAATTAAGAGAAAAAGGTATGCATCAAGGTCAACAAGTCAAAGATATCTCATGTGGACTCAATGTGGGTAAAATATGCTATAAGAGTTGTATCTCTTTTCTTAGAAGGATGGTTTGCTTCGTCTAAATACAATTGAAAGTGTGCTAGCCATTTCATCGAAAGCCTCTACACTAATAAAATGTTGCTGAATAGTAGAAGAAGAAGGTACATAATATATATGTCTTGGGACGAACTATGCTACCTTTTGAACCTATCCATGGAGTTATTGCATCTCTTGTTTAATTTCTACAATAATAAGAAAAGGAATTCATTTTCTTTCTCCACATGAACTATTCCAAGGGTCTTTACACGCTCAAAATTCATATCTTTCAATATTTTGTTTAGTGCTTGTATTTCCAACTCTTTGGGTTATATTAGCTATATGCTTAATGGTATGCTACCAGACATTTGTCTCAACAATTTGTTAGCACCAACAACCCACGAAGACTTTGAAGATGAAACTACATTGGTTTGTGAGCCCTCAATTGAATAAGATTCGGACTTCAAGCACATTTTGAATGAACTTATGCTAGCCTTTGTTACTAAAACAAATCTCATCAAGTCCCAAGTCTTCCCTCTCAATACCCATACCATCATTCAAGGTTGTATCACTTGTATCTTGGGTTTCTCTTGAGCCTCTGTTCTAATCATTTATATGTGATCCACCGTAAAAGAGTATTCCTTGAAAAATATTCATTGGAGAGACATTTTGGATACAATTTCCTTTGAACTAAATAATTAGACCTTCAAAGCCTTATATTTTCTAGGAATACTAGTTCTCCTCAAATTTGTTCTTTAGTGAATCCCAATTTACAATTTTTTTGTGATAGCTTCAACAAAAGGTGTATTGAGCTCAATGCATAACGTGATGGATTCTTTTCTTTAGGGAGGAAAGGCCTAAGAACATAAGTGCGTGCTTATGGCTTGGATTTTTCTTTTTCTTGTATTTATTGCTAGGTAAAATGTTATAATTAAGTTATCATATATATATATATATATATATATATATATATGATCTTATTTAAATAGTTCTCATTATTAATGTTGTATAAAATGTATAGAATAATGCTATATAAATATTACAATTATTATTAGGTACAATGATAAAATTAATGTTATATCTACAAAGAAAAGGAGAGGGAATAATCAATTAATTAAATCAAATTATAAGGGTTTAGAATATTATGGTGGAGATCCCTCAAACTATCACTCTACAATGCTAATGAGATAGGATTATGGTTTACATGTGTTACAACCCTAAAACCTTTACAAAATTTGCACACCTAACTATAATATTTTCCTAGGAATTTGTTTTTAGTTTGATTCTAATCAACATATGGTCTTATCATATAGTGGAGGGGGTGCATCCCCCTCTTACCATAATGTAGTCTCTAGAGATTCTTTTTCTAGGAAGAAAGTCAGGACAACAACGCGTCATCAATCCCCCCACCATGAAATTCATCACAAGGAAGCATAAAATATGCCCCAATATTGGGCATTACATGGAAAACAATAGAATAATCCATTGTGTTCCAAATTACCTTCAAAACCATAGATAAAAGTTTAATTAAGATAAAATCTCGAAGCACATAGAATCCATGCAATACCACACTTTAATATACAAATTTATTGGTGCTTGGCCACCAAATCGAGATTTGACACCATGGATAAAGGCTAAATAGAAGTCAAAAGTGCATGTTGATTTGAATATTGGAGACAAAGGTTTTATTACATGAGCTTCACTAACTTAGAAGAATTTTCAGGGGTCTTTGTGAATGTCCCTTATTTTATTAACAATGTTAGTCTCTTCATCTAAAGATTTTTTTTTTCTCCTATATGGGTAATATTAATATTGGAAACAAGATATCTTTGTGCTAATTTCCAGTACAATTGGAAATTATCTAAAAACCTTAGAAATAAGAAATTCCAAGATGTGCACTACATATGTTAGGATATTCTTGTACGTGAATGTATGAGAGTCATTGTCACAATCCATACTTATCTTTCCCAACGATGAAGATACCATCTAACCCATTGATTATGAGCATATCATTTTTTTGTTGTAGAAGGTTCCATAAACATGGCTAACTCTACATGGATTTCCCCCTCACCAATCCCCACAAGATGAAGGAGATAGTCGCATAAGCATTAATCAGAAAGGTTTCAATAATCAACGTGAAGTAGGAGGAATCTAAGCCCTAAAACCCTAATCCAAAGAACTAGCTTCAGTCCAAAAACAACTTTCAAGCCCTAGTAGAGTAATATGCACTACAATAGGTGAAAATTCACACTGAGGACTCCTTGGGACCATAACCTAATGCCATGAAAAACACTTCTACAAGGAAAACGAAAAACCTAGATAATACAATGGAACACACAATGTATATGGAGATTGAAATGCATGATGTAGAGACGATGTTGAAAAAAAATAACAATGGAGATAATTTTTGAGGTAAGCATAGAAAATTCATATAGAGGATAAAACTCTCTTCGAGATACTAGAGTTGTTTCATATCCAAGGACCCATTTCCATTTCTGAGGTGCAAATGCCTCTTCTTGAACATTTCTATCCATAATACACCCCCTTAATGGAAATTAACCCTAAGGAGGTGGATAATAGGTTGACCTCACTATTAGTGTGTGATTATGAGAATTGGGTCTATTTTTTTTTTTCTCTTCTCTATTTAGATTTTAGGGTCAAAAGTTATGTTTTCCTATGGTTTCCATATTCATTTTTTAATGTTTCTTAATCATGCCTCATTACATGCACATGGAACCCATGTGGTGGCATATTTCATATTACCCTAGGGATTCTTTATTGACATAATTTCACTCATGCCTAGGGAAATCCAACCTTATGACCCTGAGTGAGGTTCCATCACAGTTAGAGCAAGGGAGGTATCATCTCATGTGAGGGAACTTGAGTCTCTGCGATTAGTATTTCTTATAATACACCCCTTTAGCTAAGATACTGTCACTACAGTGTATCCACAATTCCATGCAACTCCTTATGGTAGGATATTTGATAATTACTTCAAATGTATTCAAGTGTGTGCTACCCCACTAAGAATGGATCCCTTGGGAAATATCAATATCAAGATCCACTTATAATGGAAGTTTTTCTAGCACTATCAGCATAGGTGCATTATATATTTGAGCCTAGGGCTCATCAAAATATCATTATTCATCTTTCCATTTATTGGATGCATTTTCCTTCATTAAGGAATTGAAACACAATGAGATGTGAAAGTAATGTGAGGGAGACTTTCAATTGGTCATTGAGATAGGTTGGCATTGAAAACTTAGTTTATGAACCATATCATCTCTAGGTTTGTCTACAATAGTCCTACAAATAATAGAGGAGAATGGTATCACAATAAAAAATGACAAAATAATCCAAATAATATCTTTCTGCATCATTTATGCATCATTCATCAATTTGTGGACTGTTTTTGGTGCATTAGAAAGTTCAAATGTCATTACCAGTATCCATACAACCATGGTAAATTCTAGAAGCTTGGTTTCCATGTATCTTCTTCCTTCACTCGTACTCTAAATTAAGCTCAAGGTTAGAGATATGTGTTGCTTATGTCCTACAAGTATCCCCATGATATGGAAAAGGGGAAATAATATTTTTTACTTTCTTTCGAAATATCAATGCTACAAACCTCCATAGAAATACAAATAGTAGCACAGTGAGACCAATGAAGTGAAAATTACAATTTCACATTATATATTTTCAAAGATTTACAATGCACATTCACAAGAACAACATTGATCCTTCTCCAATAAGCATGCTCATACTAGTGAAAAAAACACTCTTATCAAAATTCAATCCTATTAAAGTAGGATAAACACTGGAACTAGCCACCATCAAATTTATGTAAAACCAATATTTAGATTTATGATTAAATTTGTAGGAAAATTTTCTTTATATAAGGTTCCTTGTCACTTCAAGGATCACCAAAAATGAAGTAGAATATGAGACCAAATAACTATTTCAACAGTCTGTCATTGGAAAATACATTACTAAACTTTTCCACATTATCAATGATGCCTATTTTTTTTAATAACATAGCATTAGTAGTATTTAAATATCAATTTTAAAATACTATTCTACTGACATCTAATTATATCTCATATTATTATGATATTTTCAAGTCTCATAGCTAGCCAACAATTCCAACCCACATTCTTGTCTAACCTTTAGGATATTCCAAAAATTCATAGGAAAAACAATATCTTTACAAACAATATTGCAATATCACTAGAACATCACACAAGTGAAGGTCTAGAGGAGGCTAGACTCTAGAGGGAAACCATAAAAAAAATTGGAAATTCATCAACAAATATGATACCCTATGCATTTACATTGAAGAGTGGATTCTAGTGAATTAGTAATTCATTGGATAATCTATTCTAAGGTTAAGATCAGGGCCTTCAAGGGACAATCCCTTCATATTCTAGTAAATTTGGTCAATCCGGAAAATTATGTTGCAATGAAGGGAGTTGAAATAAATATCACCACAATCATGAGTGGAAATGGAAGACACTATTGTGAAAAACAACATTGTTGAGTGAAAGTGATGTGATATGAGGATGTGGAAGCATAGTTTCAGAGTTGTGTGTTGAATTTTATGTAGTGATTATGTCAGATCAACATATGAGAAGTAGGAATTGGAAATAATAAATATACAATCACTCAAATAGATAGAATATTTTTTTGGAATTTCCTTTCAAGTTTCAAAGTTATATCTTTTCTAAGATATGAGAAGCATGATTATGTGCAACTAGATTATGACTAGTCTAACCATTCTCTCTAGATGATCCTTTTGGATATTTGATTAGGAATGTTTTGAATGAATTTAATAGCATGACTCATGAACTTAAAATTTACTATTTTGTAACAAACACAACATTCATTTGAATGTATTCTATTCCTATCCATTTGTTGCATACATCTAATTGCCCCATGGGTGTAATGTTCTGTACTAGTATATCCAAATTCTGACAAATCTATGTGCATAATGAAATCATGATTTAATTGATCTAACTTCCTTATGTGATACAACAACAAATAATATAATCACATTTTTGTTTAAAGTGTTGACACTACTTGTTATAACTACATGTGATCCCATAAATACAACATTGAGTATTCCACATGCAACCTAAAATATTAACATGCTACCTTGCCTAGATAACCATAGGAAAGTGGGAAATAATCCAAAGAATTACACATAGTATTTAGTACAGCAATTTTATGTTATATTGGTAATAAGGCCTTACATCCTTAGGTGCTCAAGAGTCTTTGGGAGAGTTTCTAGATATACATGTTCCTGCAATAATACTATTAAACATATTGATTACATTCAACCATTCATGGACCCTGGAGTAACTATGTGACATATGGACTATTATGTTAACCTTATTCATGTTTTCCTAACACCAATTCCTTACCATCATTTCCCCTATAACCTCATAGATACAACATGTAATTTACACATACATCTATGCATATGTTAAGGATATACTTTAGGAGCTTATAATCTCTCACATATGTCATTTAAGTGAGCATTGATTTTCCATTCAGCCAAATATCAACACTTCAAAGACCATTTTCATTTAAAACAAACACGAACATGATGACTACACATATAAAGTACAATCCTTGTGATTGGTAAAGGAACATATCAAATTTACAGGTACATGTTGCACAGGGTTATGAACGTACTATTATATCAACGGGAAGGATTGTCCCTCTCATTCATAGCACCAGGTGAGAGCATATATCATCAATATATTATGCGCTTAAATGAAAACAAATATCACAACATCAAAAGACATGTTAAATAAATCTACAGTTGCAAGAAACTAGAGTATTAATACCCTATTTTCCTGAAACAATGTTTTCCTATTTAAGTAATTTTATTCGATAATTAAAACTTGAATTTTAGTGCATATATCAACTATGTTCAATCATCCCTGCAAGATTTTATGCTTTATAAATTTAGCACATTTTAATAACCTTGTAGCTCAGCATAAAATTATTTACATTCATAAATACAACCTGGAAACTATCCATATGATGAAACCATTCTAAGAATTACATGAATAGTGTTTAGTGCGAGACATGTATCAACAAATTCATATCTATAATGAATGATATGTAAAATGAGATGGAGACATTGATTTTCAACCCAACTATAGACTAACTATAAATAGGTCTCTCTTGCAGCTGTCAAACTCAAGCTAGATTCCAAGCCTTGAGAAGGTTGCTCACTGGAAAAAACCATATTTTAAAGTTGAATCAGTTACCCCAGAGGTCGTACCTCCACCCATTTCAACTTCCACACGTAATGAGCCTATCAAGGGAATCCAAAATTATGAAGGAACTTTCACTAGCTCTCCTTTTCTCAACTGTGGTATTTTTCCTTTTCCTAAGAGTTGTCGATGTGCGTGACTACTGATGACTTCAAATAACTTTCACATAGTTAGATTCATAACATATGACCATAAATTTCATAGTTATTCTAGTGGTTTATTACAGACCCTTTGAAGCATACCTACAGGCTTTTAAGGGAAAGGGAGGGCTTATAGACCGTATAGCTACATGCTAGCCTTGTCAATGTAGGAGCTAAGGCCCAAATAGAAAATTTTCGGCCTCTAGCTCTGATCTGCCCAGGTCACTGCCTACAAATTGCTGTAACATTGTGAGAGGGTAATTAACATTAAAGCGAACATATTAAAGCCACTTATTTTTCCTTCCCAAATTTTTATTTTATACCATGTTTATTATTAATATATATAATTAGGTTTTAGATAATGTTTATTATCAATATATAGAATTAGATTTTATATATTGTTTTTTAATGATATAAAATTAGATATGTTTAATATATAATGTTATTATATTATAATATAGAATTAGCTTTTCTATAAGGTTCATTATATTAATTTTAAATTTCTTATTTTCATATTAAATAATAATTTTAAAAAAATATACTAAAAAATATTAAATTAATAAAAATAATAATAAATAAAATGTATTAAATAATTCTATATAAATACTACAATTAATAAAAATATATTAAACAATTATATATAAATACTACCACTATTTTTAGGTACAATGTTATGTTAATGTTATATATAGAAACAAATGAAGGGGCTTAATTAATTAATCAAATCAACTGATAAGAGTTAAGACTTATATGAAGGAGATCCCATGAAGTAGGAGTTGTGTTTAGGGTTTACATGCCTTTGCATACTTTCCACAGTGGGCTCTAATATTTTGGTAGGACTTCATTTTTAGCTTGATTCTCATAAAAGTATGACCTTCAAGTCTGACAAGAGGGTGTGTCCTAGTCCTATTGTAATGTAGTCCCATGGCATGTTAAGTCTAGGAAGAAGGTGGTAGCAACAACACTTAATCAATCCTCCCACCCCGTTGGAAATTCATCACAAGGAAGTAAAAAATATACCCCAATACTACACGCTACATGGAAAAACAATAGATCAAACCATTGTGTTCGAATAATTCAAAACCCCACATTTGAGGTCAAGTCACATCAAATCTTCCACCACATAGAGATCATGCAAGAGCATGCTTTAATCTACAAATTTATTGTTCCTGGCCACCATAACAAGATCTAGAAGCATGGATCAAGGATAAATGGTAGCCAAAAATGAATGGTGATTTGTAGAGTGGAGCCAAAAGTTTTCTTAGGATGATCTTCACTAATTTAGAGGATCATTCAAGGGTCTTTGAGAATGGCCCTTGTTTTCTTAACAATGCTAGTTTCTTCATCTCGTTAGTGGTGACTCATTTCACCCTAGACAAAGAAATTTTTTTGGCTTAGTAGAGTAAGATCTGAAAATTGACCCCTTAGCTAAGCAAGATCCCCTACAAGACAATCAAAATTCCCCTAATAAATCCTTGCGCCAACAACACAATCCCATGCAAGACACTTCTACAAAGAAAAGGAAGGACCCACAAAACATAGTGGAAGACATAACTAATACATAGGCTAACATGAATGATGCACAAACATTGTTGGAAGAAATAATAATGGAGAAAAGTTATCAATTAAGCATAGAAAGATTGGATGAAATGGAAGTAGAGAAAAAAACCCTCTTCTAGATACTAGAGCAGCTGCAATTCCAAGGACCTGATTACATTTTCTAGGCCCAAATAGTTATTCTCAAAGAATCATATCTCATGATTCAATTCACCCTTTTGGACAAAGTTTCAAATCTTACAACTCCTTATGAATATTGTCATTCTTCGTATTTGGGAGACCACCTCAAGCTAGTAAAATGAGACAAATGACCTAGGATGAAATCTAAGGAGGAGCTATTACAATAGGTAGTGAACCTTCTGGCCAAATTTTGTAAAATTAATTTGCTTTCAAGGGTTTTTCACTACATCCTTCCTTCTTAATTAAAGTGATTTTCTGGAAGATAAGTGGCCTCAATAAAAATGGAAATATAGACTTATTAGATACAAAATAAAAAAGTAATCATAGCATTATCATCTTGCAAGAACTAAAGGTTAGTGGAGTAATGCTAGAACAGGTGTTAGTGGATGTCTCTTCATGCTCATGGGAGTAATGCTAGAGAAGGTGTTAGTTGATGTCACTTCATGCTCATGGAACAACAATGGGGTCTATCAATCCTATAAAACCCCATAGAAGTAAATTTTCATGATTATTTTGCATACCCTAGGTTCCTATCTGGAATTTTGTCAAAGGACAAGGGTTTCTTGAAGATAGTATATGGTCCGCACTTGTAGGGGGATAATTTTTTTCTTTTTTGTCAAGAACCTCATTCAGCTTCAACAACTGTAGTTGAATGAGAAATTCATTTTTTGAGGGGACTTCAATATGATTACCTAGCTGGATGAAAAAAAAAGGGAAGTTCATATATTAGAAATTAAAGCAGGGAAAATTTTAAGAACCCCCCTAAATTTATATATATAATAAATAGGCGAATCCCCGTGATACATAGGAAGAATGGAAGGTTATTTTATTAATAATATAATATGTATATATAATTTTTTGGCGAATCTCTCACGAGTTTATATTATCCTGTAAAATCATGTCGAATCACCAGTACAAATGGCGAATCACTACTACAAAATGGTGAATCGCTGTCTACAGGAGTTCGGGGTGTTGGTTCCAATGAAGATATGGTAATTGGACCAGGAGTAGAAGGAAGAGAACCACCGAGACCAAGCATGGCACATGGTGACTCGTGAGGGAAGTAGTTTTCGTGTAGTTTGGAAAACGCATTCTTCTAGTTCTGCTAAGCGTAGTGTTGTTTCTCATGCTACTACTAGAACTGATATTGAGGTTGGAGAGGATTTTGAGGAAGAATGGAAGGTAGAAGTGGTGGAGAATTACAAAGAGTACCCCATGATGGGCTCCATCTTTCCCTTTGGTATTTGTGCCTGCAAGACCTTCAGTCCATTGAACCAACAATTAGTCGTTCAACCAACAATCAACTTGGCTAAGTTGATTAGGTATGGGTCAACTTAGATTAATCTTCAAAATTATGCTTTGCACTATCCCATATTTATCCCAATGGAAATTTGTAACCTACTATCATATTCAGGGCTTCAGCCCTGGAGGATGCACGCAAGTTGTTTAAACCCTTTATTGGCCCTGCCCAAACTGTTCGTTCTTTCGGCTTATTTAGGGAATCCATCTGTTAGCTTTCACCACTAAGACTTCCATTCCATTCCACTCCACAAGTGCAGAACAACTATAGTTATACATCAACAATGGTACAAACAAACAAATTCTAAAATGATAAAACCCATGAGTGTAGATCCATTGCTTTGTGTGGGGTTTAGTCTTCATTGGGTCATTTTTTCAAACCTCATAGAGAGGGATTGAGGATGGGAAGCCCTTCTAAGGAATAAAAAATTTCCATGGGCATATAGGTTTGACTAAAACTCGTACAATCCTATGACAGCATCTCACAGGTGACAAGATCATTCTTCCATTCAGTATTGATGCTAACCCACCCTAGGCTCCACCTAGTCGTTAAAAATAAAATTGTAAAGTGCTAAAATTATAACTGAGCTCTAATGTGACCTAATCACCATACAAGAAAGAAAAAAAGAATATACTGCAATCAATTTGGATGTCAATGTAAGATCTCTCTGCTGACTTGCTAATCACTATTTAAATAATGATGATTGATATGTTCCCATAGGAGATTATCTTCTGGAAATCATCTTGATTTATTTAGGAAAACATTTTTTTATAACAGACCTCCCAAACCATGGTCTGAAGGGGCCATAACACACCATCCAAGCCACATTGAGAATGTAGAAACTGAATAAGCATGGAGTTATGTTTTAACACTGAGCTTCGCTTGCTCAAAATTACAAATCATGTATATTTGTGTTTAGCTTCGACATGAAATCTATGAAAGTTCAATGAAATAAAGAGGGTACAAGAAAAATGAGCTTAGTCCATAAATTGAAGACAATTTTTTTTGCCCATCATTTATTTTTCTTCCACCTGATTTCTGTACATTTAAGGAGGCAAGTTTTCTTTGCCCTGTGAACAATATACAACCTCGTTACATAGAACTCTCTCATTTCATCTATGTTTAAACTAAAAGGAAACTAATCAAGGCAGTGAGGCACCTACATATGATGCTATTTTATCTTTCCCATTTACTGATAGGAGAATAACTTTGTAAGGATTGGTTAAAAGTATCAACTGCTTGGCTGGACATAAATGCTTAGTGCTCCAAATTTCCCTCATCAGGTTCCTTGCACATTCTTTCATATCACTTTTGTCAGAGGGAAATAATTAAAAGTTTCATGAAGCCCTTCATATACACAAATACTTCTGATGTACTAGCCGAATACCATTCTCACATTCATTGCCTTAGGGAAAAAAACTACCTTCTTCATTCTTGTAGTATCTAATTCCTCTTGCAGCTTCTTGGAACATGATCAAGAACTTACTTTCAAGGGATCTGTGAGTTTTCACATAAACCAGAATCAGGCACCAAAGACAATGAATGAATTCTGGGTAATGCAGAGCTTTTGCCACTTGACATGTTGAAACTAGACAAGGAGGACTTTAAGGCATATTCAGATCCTGCTTTAGAAAAAATTGAACCTTTAGTAAATTCCTACCTTGATGCGCTAGGATGTTGAACTACCACCACCATTGGCCTGTTAACATCCTCACATCCAGACTGTGAAGTACGCTACAAAAAGCACTTTATCTGTATTAGCCAAGCAATAAAATAGAACCCAAATTTCAATGTGCATGCAATTGACACTAGGAAACTTGAGAATGCAAGTTTGGTTGGCAGCATGGAAGATGGGAAAGTATCATTCTCAGAAAAAGCAAGAAAAAGATTTCATTAGGTGATTCAATAAACAAAAAAAATAGATCAGTTGGTACACAAAACCCTTCACAGTCTAAAAGAAAACATGGGAAACCATGTGCAGGATTGGGTGTTTACTCAGGCCCAAGAGATGCCAAATATAGTTCATCATTCTATACAAGAATGGAACTTTTTAGACTGTGTTTATCCTCAAGAGGGGGCACTTGCCACACCATTGCAGAAAAAAACTGAATGAGAACAGCAAATCATGCAAAGCAATCCATAGAAGACTAAAAGCAATACTTCATGGTACTATACTATTTCAACCGATCTAAGAAGTAAAATATTGTATAAAACAAAATTTGTTAGCAATAAGATATTAATGCAGGTAGCTTTATCTTAGCCATTTCAATTGAAAAAGTGAACAAACAACACGATTGAAACAGTTAACCAAAAACAATATTGATGAAAAGACAAACTAATCCTAAAAAGGTAAACCACTTTTTTCATAAGGACGGGATTAAAACACAAATAAATTGAGACTGGGCATTCCTTAGTCGATAAGAAATTGTAATCTGGTGTTTACCAAATGTAGCAAGTTGACTCAAAGACCGAGGATTAGATATAAGATAGAGGAATAAAGATAAAAACCTAGACATATAATAAATGGCAAGGGAAGGTTTTGCTTTAGAGAATTCCACTTGGTATGAATGCTACCAAACAAGTTATATAAATTTGAGGCCTTGGCCATAAAAATCACAGCACATGCACACACACAACCATGTGAGATAGAAGGCAATAACAATCACAGAAAATACCAATCACCAAATGTTTATAATGGCTATATAGATCCATCATTAACATTAACAATAGAAAAGATATATTGGAGAAAGGAGGAAAACCTAAAGATATAAGGACAAGATGTATTAAGGATTTAAAAGGCATTTAGACTTTTTAAAGAAATTATATGCATGCTCATGCCATATTTTGCACATCCAATGTTTTTCTTTTCCATTTCTCAACTTTCTTGTGCATTTCTCATAACTAGTGAAATAGACTTGCAGAGAAAATCAAGCTGAGTGGAAAACAGACTAAAACAGGTCAAGGATAGATTCTAGATGTACTTGATAATGGAATCTCCCTTTCTATTTGAGAGTACTATAGGAAATTGTTGACTTCAAGTAAACACCATGAAAAAACACCACAGATTTATTCATCTGAGTTGAAAAAAAATATGGGAGAAAAAATTAAAAAAAAAAACATTTTAGCTTTTTATTTTCCTTATGTTTTTTCATTTCCCTGTTCTCTAATGTGGCCAAAATGGAAAACCTTCAAAGGTTTTTGCATTTCAGCTGTGTATGGGGCAAAGTGAAAATTATAGGTACCATAAATTGAATGAGATATCAAAAAGAAATATTGATCATAGGACAACCAAACAAACTATTAACAGAATATAAGAACTTTTCATGATATTCATAGATTCATCAAGACTGAATAAGAAAAATCCTAGATTAGTATAACTTGGTCAATAGAAAAACTCAAATCATTCCACTTACCACTCCAATATGCCATTCTCTGAAATTCAAGTTATTGAAATCACTCTCATTCATTTCCTGCATGAAAACCCAAAGTGCATTTGAACGATAAGTTTTGAAAAAGACTATTCATTTAGTTCAATATATGCTCTCCTTGTACACATGTGACAACATTCTATGCTCGTGTAGCCCATAATGCATTTGCTACTTCCCATCACAGATAATATGCTATACCAGATCTCACAACAATTATGATAAAAAGATAAAGGCAATTCTGAAGAAACAAAGGCTAGTGACATACAACAGATTTTCAAAATGGCATATGAAGATCAAATGTTCCAAGAATAAGTAGCTAGTGGCAACAAGACAACCACGGTAGGAAGTTAGAAATCAACAAGAGGAAGAAGAATGAACAGCCAGCACAGAGTTTAAATTGTCAAATTTAAACCAGTCACTTCCCATTCACAAGAGAGCCTATGAAGCACAAAAGAAGGATATGGTCAAACAAAATGCATACTTAGCTATGTTTTTTGTAAAAACAAAATATTAACTATGGTTATTTTGTAGAAGTAATAAAATAGAATAATAATTGATGGAAACAAATGGACTGTATGAAATATATCCCTCCTCACTGTTCGCAGGCCTCAAACATGGCTCTGTAAATGAAGGAACGCTAAACAAAGTCATAAAAACTTAATGCATTTAGAGTTGTCAAGCATCAAAAAAGAGAAATATCCCCCATTGAAGAGAATTTATAATTTCTATATTAGGAATCTCAAATAACACACCAAGATAAGAACTATGTAAATGAAATTAGGTGTTAAAGAGCATTAACAGTATAAAAAAAAATAGAAGAGACTAAAGACTCAGGTCTCTGATGTATGTAACATCTATGAATTATGAAAGTGATAAAAGACAGGGGATGCAAGGAGGCATAGGTTAAATTATCATAATGCAATGCACACAACAAGGACATGCAAGTTAAGCCTTATATTTCTACTCTCTGAAAATAAAGGAATTTGACAACTACATAATTGCAAGATCTAACCTCTGAATAAGAGTTCATATCGATCTGACTATCAATTTTGTACTCAGTGACAAGTTTCTATATAACTAGAATTGTAAAGAAAGAACCCAAAAATTTTAATGCTAGATGTTCCCATGGCAATACAATATGAGGTTCTACAGAAGCATTTATTTTTTCTTATCTTTGTCGGATTAAAACTTTCACGTGTTTTAATATCAGGAAAAGAGTTAACTTCCAAATATGAATACAAAGAAAAGATGTAAATAATAACTCTTAGAAGTAAGAAATTTCAAAGTAACAGGAAGAAACAGTCGAGAGTTAACATACAATACTGAAAATAGGTGGCAATGTTCTTTGTCCTGTAGAATTATGAGTTGGGATAAATGTGAAAAATGGGGACAACTCTCGAGATATGAAATTCCATCTGATTTAAACAGAAAAGAGACAGTATTAGTAATTATCATCACCGTCACTGGATTGCTTCTTCTAACTAAAAAAGGATGCCTAAAGAACAAGTGTTTGTAAGTGCATTTCAAAAATAAACAAAAAATTGTTTTCATATGTGTAGCAGAAGGATAGCACAGAAGCAGCCATTGAAATAAGCAAATGTTCCACAAATAAACAAGTTTTCCATCCAGGTGAAATGTCTATCACCCAAGCAATCCTTTAGCCTTGAAAGAAATCTCATTGCTAACAATAACTACTAATTCATGGATGTAATTATGAATGTCGTATACTGGGGATAGGCAGGCCACAGGACAGGTCAGAGGACTACATCTCAAACCTAGAAATGGGCCCCCAGTATTAGATAATGAAATATCTGTGGGGCACAAAAGAAGATCAACTTTGCTATTTATCATTTTAGATTTTTATTGCGTTGGACTGAAATTATAATCCCACAAAAAGCAAAGCACATAGTACTCTTCCTTTGATGGAAAATGCAATTTTAGGGAAATCTTGAATATTCATGGAACTCTAGAAGTACGAAATAAAAATCAGAGGGATGAGTTATCCAAATTATTTAATAATATAACTTCAGATTCCATACAATAATTGAACATATTTCTCCATTTTTGTACTGATTCCAACAATCATTATATCTTCAAAGTTAAATTTATAGACATTGGAACTCAATAAAGTTAACGTGCTCCATCCACAGATGACAGAATCTAGAACCAAAGTCAGTGAGAATATCTGAAGAAAGAAAAAGAATATGATCTCTTTAGCCAGTCTACTTTAGCAGGCATGCCTCAGGTGATATCATTGTAAATATGTCATATATGATGCTACTACAAATCAGAAAATGATAAGAGCAACATATCAAATACCAAATGTGGTAAAATTGCTGCTACATTTGTATTCAAGAGCAAGTGAAGGGCCACTTCAAGTAGAATCTTGGAATTCAAATACTCTTGGGTTTGGTAAGAGAATTCACTAAAAGATATAGTATAACAGAATCATTTGAGTTCATACAGATAGTATAACAGAATAATTTGACTTCATAGAATACATGTGCTGTAGGTCCTTCTTTATTTTGTGTAGCTTGGAGAAGCTGGTTCACCATTTTTCTAGTTTCTACTAAATTTTGGCTAATCAATGCTATGAACCTGCTATTTCTTAACATATTTAGATAAACAGAGAAATCCGAAACTATATCTAATAGCAAGAAACCATCCAATATCTGCAAAAGATAAGACTGATGATCATAAATCAAACATTACATACTAATGCATGACAAAGCATAAACAAGGGATAGTACATTCATATTTAATTCAAGCTCAAAGATGGTAAAGAGATCCCACTTGGAACGCAGAGGGCTGATAAATCACCTCCTTTCCATTTGGGAGAGATCAATGCCTTTTAGGCAGACTTCGAAGTTCAGTTCTCAACTAGGATGATAATCTATAGAAAATATGTAAACTCTCATGAGATTGGAGCTAAGGATGACATGCTGATGCTCCTCGCATATGTGAGATGAGGATGTCTACTTGTAATTATTGTGTATTTAACCATTTTAAAATTAAAAACATCCAATATATCTCAATGGAGTTGACTTAGTGTCTAGCTTTATCTCTTGACTCATCGATAGAATAACAATTCATATTAGCATTACAATCTATGTAGTAGGGGTCAGCATTCCTTGCTACAGGGCATCCAAACACAGGATGGAGCCACATTTGATGTGCCCAGTATTGAATTGGGGATGCTTGTCCCACACTTGAGTGCTGAACAACCTCCCTTAGACATCCCAAGGATGCACTCTGTGTTCCAAAATGCTAATTCAAGGGGTAGTCCCACCTCACCCATTGGGGATTTGGTGACAGTAAAATAGTGATTTAACGTAATAATGAGATGACCATTCCTGCTTTGTCCTTGAAATTCTTATGATTTCATCCAGTTGTTAATTAAGAAAATGCAAATCAATGAACAAGAACATAACCTGCTATATCTGTCAGGTCTTTTTAGTTGCTTTTGTTGCCTTCTTTTTTTGTTCTTCTTTCACTTTATCCTTGTCTTCTTTGCCTATTGCATTTGTGATTTAATCTCCTGGGGTTATTTGAATGTGCTATTAATTTAATTGTATAATTATTTTTTTCTTGCAGATGATCATAGATGCTATATCTTCATTGAAAGAAAGGGCAGGATCAAGTCATTATGCAATCTGTAAATACTTGCAAGTTAAGTATTAGGATAAGTTTTCACCCAAATTTAAAAAGTTTCTCAACAAGAAATTGAAAAATATGAGTGAGCAGGGTAAATTGACCAAGGTGAATGCCTCATTTAAGCTGTCGGATTAATTGAAGAACCAAAAGAAAGTAGAACTTAGAAATAATAGTAAGAAAGTTTCTTCTAAAGAGGGTACTAAGGCAGCTAAAGCTGAGACCCAAAAAAATAAATCCAAAACAAACATAGAGAAAAAATTCAAGTAGCAGGAACTTGCAGAAGAGGGAGACAAAGAAGAAAAGGTTGCAAAGGAAAAGAAGGAACGAAAACCAGCCAAGCCCAAAAAAGAAGTCAATGAAGAAAAGATAAATGAAAAAGCCAAACCTGACAAAGGTGTGAAGAAAGAAAGCATAGAAAAGGATGCATCGAAGAAGAAGACCACCTCAAAGAAGGTAGAGAAGGATGCCCCAAAGAAGGCTGAAAAGGAAACTGAGAAGAAGGTTAAAAAGAATTCAAACAAAGAATCCCAACAGAAAAAAAAGGACTCTACAGAAGAGAAACAAAAGGCTACTAAAACAGAGAAGAGAAAATCTCCCAGCAAAGAAGAGAAGCCTTCAAAAGTGGCAAAAACTTCCAAAGAGAAATCTGTGAAAGATGCAATAGGCAAAGCAGACAAGGATAAAGTGAAATCAGAACCAAAAAAGAAGGCAACAAAAGCAACTAAAAAGACCTGACAGATATAGCAGATTACCTTCTTGTTGATTGATTTTCATTTTCTTAATTAGCAACTGGATGAAATCGTAAGACTTTCAAGGACAAAGCAGGAATGGTCATCTCATTATTACGTTAAATCATTGTTTTACTGTTTTGCCAATTTTGGATGCTTTTCAATGATTAGTGATCCTGGTTTTGAGATTTTGGAGTATCTATGCAATCCATTAAACCTGTGTTTCAATATACCTCTTATGTTGTGACAATGGATATTTTAAAGCTTATTTCGATCATGGAAACTCCTGTTCTTGAAGTCGATATATTTTGATGTTTATGTCTGTATCTTTTGATGTTTCGAATTGTGTCTGAATCCCCTATGGACAAGGGGATTTCACTATCTTCTATGCTTATTTGCATAGAATGGTATTCAATAATATGAATTACATTGAATAATTTTTCTGGCAAACATGGTTAGCTTTTCTATTTTTCTAGAGATGCAGATACAATGGTTGTGAGCCTGCCAATGACTCATTTTGTATGTTTTGTGAACTTGATGTATATGCTTGTGCTGTAAATCATTGGAAATCCATTCGAAGTTGGGCTTATTTAAAATCTTCATAGCACTGTGGATACCCTCTCTCACAAGTTTTTAATTTGCATTTCGTTGTTAATGTGTTTTAGTACATTAATCAAAATTGTGAAATCTCTTTCACTGAAAATTTCAGAAATACTTATCAATGTCATCTTGAAACAGAGATTTTGAAATCGAGAAAGGGAAGGAAGGTGCATACCGTTGAACAGGGAAGGAAGGTGCATACCGCTGAACAAATTGGCGAAAAGCACGGTGCCTCTGTGTTATTAGTCAGCGTTGGAGTCTGAAAGCGAGTTTGTGCATGCGCTTGAGGCCGAACACTGTTATCTCCCACAACACCATCTCTTTCGAAGTGTACGATTCATAAGGGCGCCACTCCACTTTCATCCAATATCCTAACTGGAGGTATTTGGCTCTAAACACGGCATGATGCAGTAACTTGCAAAAAATGGGACTTGTAGGATTCTTCCAAACACTGCCCCATAATACTAATTACCTCCTCCTTTCTGCCTACATCGGTTCTTGGTTGTGCTAAGCAACAGACAGATTTGGTGTTCCACACAGCAGTTTCCAAGCTTGTAAGACCATGTATACCTTATAATTCTTGTTCTAGGTCCAAATTCCAATCGAGTCCTTCCCACTGGGGTTTAGAGGAGTACCCATCCTTAGCATAGACCAGATCAACACTCTAGCTTGAACCAAGCCCACATCATAAGATTCTTTCATTTGACCTTCAATATTAGGAAACTATTTCTCTCTCTCTCTCTCTCTCTGGTCATGGCTCCCGCGTGCCTCCCATGGTCACCAGCTAGGTCCTCCAAACCTTGGACACTCTCAAGACAACATCAATAGATATTCCATCAGTGCCTTCGCAACAATGGATGCAGTGAGAGACTTTCCTTCTCACTCTACATATCCTCATCTCATCTTACAGATAGACAGTTGATTTTTATTTCTTGCACTCTTCCTGTCATTGCATTATTTAAATCACATATTTGTTTTATGCTTTTTGAGTAGCCCAGTGCACCCCTACAACTTAGTTTCACTGACTGTGTTTACTTGTCCCATTTAGTAATTTACATATATTTTTGGTAGCTGTTGAACATTAATAAAATTATATTATCTATCTTCTCATCTATAACTCTCAATCAATCACCTATCAGTTCCAGTAATTTTGAGCATGTTGTTGTCTTGATATTATGCTATATGAGCTACCTCCCATTCAATAAAGTTTAAACATCATTGCACAAAGAAAAAATAACTTTTTTTTCTAAAAACATCTATAAGGCCACGTATACTAGAGGACGCATATCATAAATGAGAGTGTATAGCAAGACAGAAATGAAAAGGGACAAGGTACACTTATATCTGTACAATTTACTAGGGTGGCAAATAGTGAATGATATAACTCATCTAACTCTTTCAGATTTTGGGAACGAGGAACAGCTTTCAAGGATTTCATATACCTCATGGCAATGAGCTTTTCACTTAAGTCTTTAACTAACAAACAACATAATCACGCAAAACGAAGAATCCTAAAACAAGTAATATTTCAACTTCTGAAATTAAACATTTCTATCATTTCATGTGTTCAACAAAGATAGAAATATATCAACATTTTGAAAGGGACAGAAAAAAAATAACAGGAATACAAGGGACCTATGTTTCAATTCCATCAGTCTTACAAATTGATATAACAAACAAGATCTGGTAAGGTTTCCAAAAACATAGATCACTGAAGAATGCTATGATTTAATATTCATACCCAGTGGCTGGAACTGATAGAATCATACAGTCTAGAAAGCAGAGACACAGAAACAAAAATTACATTAAAGTGAATAGACAATCAAAAGAAGCCAATTAAACAAATAAACTCTATGCATACATTGAAAGAATATGTCAATGGTGGTATCGTACAGAGAACAAACTGAAACACAATAATCATAATATGAAATTATGCATATTTTGTTTCTACTTTCATGCATACACACACACACAAATTCCATATCAAAGAAAAATTGGGGATGCATCATGTGCAATTAAAAACAGTTTCCCCATAGTATAAGGGACATGCATAATTTCTATTACTGTAATTCAAAAGAGAAAAGAATCCTCATGTGCTTTGTTGTATTTGCAAATGCCAAATACTCTATCAATGCCACAAACAATTTCTAAGTGCAGGGATGTTTATCTTCTCAGACCAAGTCATAGCTATTCCTTGCTTTCTATGTCAACCAGAATTAAGGAAAGAAGTTTTGGACATGGTACAAGTTTCAGAAACAGTGCTTCCAACTTTGAGGAAACATGGAAATTCCATATCTATCTCTAGATGTATGATTATGAAGGAACTTTTTATTTGTATGGTATGCATATAGGTGTGGAGTATGAGCTTCCAAAATAACTTCTATCTGTTGTCATATAGATTATTACTTTTGTTTTTACAGATATGAAACAAAATTTAGACACTGGAATCTGCTGGAAGATGTCTAAGAAAACTTTCACAGAGGTTTCCTACGCATTTTTGTTTCAAGTCCATAATGGAAATGATTATGATAATGAAACAATCCCTAAGCCAAAATTTTCTGTTGAAATAATATTATACCCAACATTGAAATTTTGTGAAGCCCCATTTTAGCTACAAGTATTTGTTCTCACCGTATATGTTTGAATTTTGAACCTTCACTCATGGCAACAAAATAAATGCATATAAAGCAGAGACTAATGTATAATCATGACTTACCATATCGGAAGAAAGGGTGGCCTGTAGCTCGATTTCTTTCTGCAAGGTACGATGCAAGCTGGACTTCACCAAGCTCCACTTTTCCAGTATTCGCAACTCCATCCAGCCAATCAACAATTTTTTTCCAGCTGTATCTCAGATATCTGCTATATACGAACTATGGAAAGCCCTAATGGACCAGAGAGAGTCAGCTTCGCTCAGCCAGCAAGAACTTAAAAAATCGGTGTGCACAAAGCCCAGCCACCTCTCCGAACCACTGAAAACTGAAAAAATGGGGCGAATGCCATAGAAATCTGGAAAATTGGGGCGAATGCCATGGAAACCTGGAAAATCGGGGGTGAATTTCATGTTTCCTGTCTTGTGCGCCCTTTTTTTGGTGGGCTAATGTTAAATAATTAATTATTTTTAAAATATTTTTTGGGATAACTTTATTAAACTATAAAAAATGGGTTTTATATAAAAAATTCGCCCTAATAAAATTGAAAATCCCTTAAAATTCACCTTTGGGCTAAAATTCGCCCCTAAAATTTTCCCTGCATTAAAGCACAGTCCTTCAAATTTCTTATTTTTATATTAAATAATAATTTAAAAAAAATATGCAATAAAAATATTAAACTTATTTTCACTTCACAATTTTTTTATTTTATATAATTTTTTTTATTGATATATATAATTAGGTTTTATTTTATATAATTTTTATTATTAATATATATAATTAGGCTTTATATAATGTTTATTATGATATAGAGCTAGAAATGTTTAATATATAATTTTATTATATTATAATATAGAATTAGGTTTTATACAATTTCATTATATTATATAACTATATTATATAATTATATTATATAATTAGGTTTTTATTTTTATTTTTAATTTTTATATTAAATAATATTTAAAAAAAATACTCAATAAAAATGATAAAGGTGTTTTTTCTTCCCAATTTTTTTATTTTATGTAATGTTTATGGTTCAATTCTTCCCAATGAAAGATGAAGTTCTTTGGGATTCCTCGATGACTGATTTTGAGTATACCATCAATCATGTGTTAGATCAATTCTAATTCCATCTTGAGAAATAATGTGACCTAGAAGCTTTCCTTCTTCAACACCAAACAATGTTTTCTTGTTATTTAAGGAAATTCCAAACCTTCTACAATTTTCAAAAACTCTTCATAGATGTGCCAGGTACTCTTCATCAGTTTTTGAACATACAGTAATGTCATCAAGGTATATTACAATGAAATGGCCAATTTCATCTGCAAAAGCAATGTGCATGGCTCTTTGAAAAGTAGCAACAACATTCATTAATTCAAACAAAATTTTCACATACATGAAAGACCCCCAAGGAGTAGTAAAGGTTCTTTTGTCTTGATCATGATGATGTACTAGAACTTGATTACATCCTGAAAATCCATCTAGCAAAGAGATCATACTAGAGCCTACTACCCTCTGCAATATGTCGTCCATTTTTGGTAAGGGATAATTTTCCTTAAGAGATACTTTTTTTAGATTTCTAGAGTCAATGAAAAGTCTGATTTCACCTATTTTTTTTCTTGTAGGAAAAATATCAGATACCCATTCAGAATATCTCAGTGGAACTATGATTTTTGATTCATACATTTTCTTGATTTCTTTCTCAACCTAAGGCATTAAGACAGGATTTGGCCTTGACAACTTTTCTTTAAAAGTTTTTTGATCCTCCTTGATTGGAATTTTGTGTTGTATGATGCTTGTATCATAAGATTTTAGGTTCTCATAGCTCCAAGAAAATACATCTATGAATTCCTTAAATAGTGCTATATACCTCTATTTTGTAACTATAGGAAGTGATTTTGACAGGTTTATGATTTCGGGATTTTGTTCAGTGCCTATGATACAGTCTTCAATGTTTCCCCTGTTGGTTCCATTTTGGGTTTCTTGGCCATGTCATTAAAGTCAAATTGTTCTTCTAAAGGGACCAACCCACTAGGCATGGTATTATCCTTCAGTTGAAGTATTTCGATTTCCTCTTTTTCTAGGTCTTTATGTATTTCAGTTCTATGTACAGTTTTATTTACTGAAATAATTACAACAGAAAATGTAGTTTGTTATTCTACACTAATTTGTACATCAATGTGACTATCTTCTTCACAATATAATTCTATATTTCTATCATCAAATTCATCCTTTGATTGTAATAAACTATCAATTTTTTTGTCACTACCAAATACTTGCCAATACCTCATGTTAACTGGCACAGATGGATGATTTTTAACCTGTAATGTGTATTGTCTATTTTGGTGAGGCAATTGACATGTGCTTCATGAAAAGGCTAAACCATTTTCTAGAACATTTTGGTTTCTCGAGACAACTGCTAGGTCATACTCTTCAAATATTTTTAAGAAATCAAGTAGAACATTTTTGTATGCTCTCTACCTAGGATGTTTTGCGGCATATTTTCCTTTTATTTGTTTTATAACTAATTCAGAATCACCATGGACAAAAATCCTCTTAGCTCGTAATATTTTCAGCAATTATAATCCGAAGAGCCATGCTTCATATTCTGCTATATTGTTGGTGTCATGAAAATTGAGTTTTTAAGAGTGACATTCGGCATGGTTGTTATATGTGTTATATACCCAAATACCTGCTATTGAGCTTGCTTTTCCACATAAGCCATCAAAACTCATATTCCAAAGAGGATCATTTTCAGGATCTTGTTGTACAGTTTGTATTTGATTGTCATGTTTTTCTTTAAAATCATTTTTTGGATGTGTAACATGTGAGTCAATGTCTCCATCATTATAAATAATGAAGGAGTCAAGGTCAGTATGGAAAGAGTATAGAGGATAGTTGTGTGGTTTTTCTTGACTACTTACCATGTACTTCATTAAGGTTTCCCTATACATTCTTCTTGGTTGACCAAACACCGGTATTGTAGCATAAGTCATATTCATTTGAAAGGTCGCTTATAACTTTGATCCCCGTGAGCGTGATAAAATAATGACATACTTAGGAGGTATGTCAGCTACTACTATATCCATTACCAAACTTTTTTCTAGTATCTGAGCTAATGTGACACAAAGATATTTGATAAGACCTAGACATCTAACTTTGTTAGAATCAATTGAGTACAAATATTTGTAATGTCTAGTAATTTCAGGGCCAAGATTCTCCATAACAGCCTTTGGCATAAGTTTATGTGATGCACCTGAATCCAACATAGCATTATCGAGATTTTTTTCATGAACATTAATACTGACATAAAATGGAGGGACACCTCCTTCTTGGGGTTTACCATCAACTTCCGGCCGAAACAAAATTTCGGGTTGATCATCATTTAAATTAATAGTATTAGTAATTTCCCCTATGTTTAGTAGCTTTAGGACCTGAGACCTATACCCATTCTTGATTATAAATTCAGTGAGAGGAATAGGAACTTTCAGTTTCACAAGTTCATTCTCCATGCTGAATGGTGTTTGAACTTTAAGAAAATTTTAAAAATCAGTTCTTTCAACCACTACTTTTTCGGTAAATTCAGTTTGTTGACTTGTACTAAGAATATCAGTTTGATAAGTTTTGGTAGGGGTATCAACTTTTTCTCCTAGTAGCGCTTTTATCATTCTTATTTTCTGAATTGTTCACACTTTTCTTTGAATTTTATGTTGTTTTGTTGAGATCAGGTTCAGAATCTTTTTTGGTAGCATTTCTGAATTGTTTTTATTGGAATTGTCAAAGTTTTTCTTACTTCGGAGGTTATAATCTCTATGAACCTCCATGATAGAATTCTCAAATACTTTTTTATAATCATCATATTCTTTAGATTGTAATTCTGTTTGAGTTAATCAAAATAAGTCTTGTTCTTCTTGAGTGAGAAAAACATACTCATCTTCATTAATTCCCATTAAATTTATCTGGTTTTCTTCTACTTCTTCAACTACTCCTTCATCCTCATCAACATAATTATCTTGGAATGGAGGCCTAATTTCCTGATCAGGATGTCTTTGCTCTATCTGTCTTATCTGTGGAGGGTTTCTTCTATGATTTTAATTTCTATTTTGCGGAGCTCGTTGATTTTCCCTGGGAATAGTTCTCTCATTTAGATTTATTTTCTTCATCATTCTCTGCATAGTTCTATCGAATGAGTCAATTTTAGTATCATATGTGGAATTTGAAGGTTCTTCTCTTATTGTAACTCTTCTTTAAGTTCTCATTTTAACTCTTTTTGCTAACAGGTTGGCTTCTACACTTACTGCATCCCTTTGCATTTCCTCTAATGTGGCTGAGTTTCTTTCCCTAACTGATAAGACATTTCAGGTTCAAAACCATTTAGGAATTTAACCAAGGCTAAACCTTGTGGTGGTTTTATATGAGAAGGTATTGCATTATATAAACTGTTGAATCTGGTGCAATAATCCTGAACACTTTCATCTCGGGCCCTTATAATATTTTCATATTCAGATAAAAATTGAAGAGGGTTCCTCTTTAATTCCCACCTATTTAGGAATGTTTGATGAAACACAGTGATGTCATTAATATTGTTTGTAGGTAAAGCTTTGAACCATTTTCTAACTTCTCCACTAAGACTCTGAGCAAACATCCTTAACTTAACACATTATTCTTCTACCTCTTGAAGGTCAAAACAATCATTCATTTTGTCAACATGTTGTTGGGTAGTTACAGGACCATTTCCATCATATAATGTAATTTTAGACTAGTAATCGTGTGGCATAGCTGCCAAAGGTTTTGGAAACACCAATGGGGCATATTTGGCTGCCATGATTGGTGGAGGTGGTGGATGAAGGTGGATAGTGGATGAAGTAGGATGAATTAGTTATAATTATTGTAGGGGTTTCTTTTTTATTGACTATTTGGTTGGATTAGAAGATCTGGTTAAACTAATTCCATTGGGCTATGGAGTTGTAAAAGGGTGGGTTTTTGCATCAACTTTTCAAGAGAATTCACAAGGCAAGGTAACTATAATTACTGGATCTTAAAACATAATTAATTATGAGATGAAACAAAGAGTGAATTTTGTAGTGGTCAAAAATAAATTAAGTATTTCTTAACTAGACTTTAGAAGAAAAACATTTATATTGTAAACACAGCCAGAATGAAGGTGCTTTAGCAACAAATCTTATTCTTCAGATTTATGTTTTAAAATTAGACTTAAATGATGCACTAAGAGAAAAAACAATATAAAACATTAACACAAAAAATAAATGACGTCACGAGATAAACATATCTCATGTATCTTGCAAAATGTCTTTTATTGTTGATGCTCTAGCTCCAAAAATACAATTCTCCAAAAGAAAAGTTTTACAATTTAGGGTTCAACCCGTGATACTCAGAAGGAATGCAGTGTTTAAATAAAATCTATAGAGATTTTCATATCTACATAGGAAATATATTATTTATTACAATAATAATCAAAATTTTACTAGCGTGACCACGAAGTGGACATGATGGAATAATTTTGACATCTGGCCCTATTATTCAGAAGGTTGTTGTTGCTTGATTTGATCTATTTTGTGTTGGAAGATTTGGGTGATATGATGTTGTGCTGATTTGGCTAATACGATGATAAGTTTATTTTTTGATGCGTTGGCCTTCACCCTTCTTTGTAGTCACACAAGTTTTCCCACTGCCACTCATTTGGAATCTTGATCCTGATCAACTTTTGATATGTCTCGTCTATCTCTATGAATTTCACAAAAGTAGGCCTCAACAAAAAAATGTGTTTAGTTTCATGCTATATGAATAAATCATTTTCCATGGCTTCTAGGAAATCTCTTGGATTCATTGATCCTTTAAGCCCTGCAAACTTGGTTGTATCCTTAGCAATATTTTTCATCTTCTTCACATAATATTTCCTGGTCATAAGATTATCATTGATTACAAACAGTGAGGGTAACCCTGTTTTGGTCAAAGGCTTGATTCTGTTAAATAATATACTGACACAAACTTCTAAATTGTGGAATTTTTCCTCTAACTGTGTGACCAAGCATTTCCTATTGACCACCTTCTTGACTTGTAGAATAGTTGTTATTTTGTCTTCAACTCCAAGTGCCTCCAATTCGAACCTGTTCTTGGAATTTAAAAATCTGATAATGTTATTTGTTGCCTCAGGCATACTTGCAAGCACATTAGTTGCTTTAGCTATGGCCTCATTTACTTTTTCAATCAATTCTTTCTATTCAAATATGATTTGAATAGAAGGCCATATTTCATTCAAAGAATAAATTATTCTTGTCTAAATGATCTCTTTTTCCTGGCCATCGGTCTGACCAATGGAAGCTTCAATTTATGCCTTTATCAATATTTCAATCTACTTTTGGGCTCTTTGTATTTATATTTCATGTGCAATATTAGACCTTATCTTCACATCCTTCAAAGTATTGATCTCTGCTTCTAGATTTCTAATCTCCTATATTTATATAGTCATATTCTCCATGGCATTGGCCAATTGTTCTGTACCACCTGATGTACCTATAGTTATTGGTGTAGCTGTAGGGATGACTAAAATAGGAACAACATCCAAAGGAACAATGACCATTGCTGCTGTTTTTTCCTTTTTCTTAACCAATTTCTCCATCTCTCTCTCCATCTATTTCAGCTGTGCTGACTACTCCATTATCACCTTCATCATTTTTGCTTTATGTTCTTCATTCTCCTCTATATCCTTTGTTAGAGGGTCTTCAGTAGCTCACATTTTAAGCTATTTTCATAGGGCTGACATGTCAGTGTTCTTCTTCTTCAAGATGTCTTCCACATCCTCTCCATTTGTTGGATCATATCTAATCTTCACAACTAAATCCTCCAAGGATTTAATTCAGGTATCTTTTGCAAGAGAAAAAATATTCTCCATTTTGAGTTGTGACTGAATATTAGCGAGTGATACCTGCAATTTGGATAGGCTCATTACAGTGCTTGTCAAAATATATGAGATCATCTCTCCATTATTCTTGTGCATCTCCATCTGGTCTATTGGATGGATGTCCTTGACATTTAATTCAGAAGTTGTATGCATGAAATTTGAAGGTGATTTTGGCTGAGAAATATGGGCTTCCAAGAAACCAATTCTCATATTTCCTCTCTCTAAGGCAAAGGCTGATAAAATCTTGCTTTTTGAACTGTTGTTCTGCTTCCAAAACTGGTTGTAGGTGCTGGTCTTCAATATCTCATTTTTTCTCTTAATCCCCCTGAAGGTGTCACAAATTGTCTCCTCCTTTTCCCTTGCAGCAGTAGTAGATGTAGGTGTTTGAAGACTTTGCTACTGAAATGAAATTGTGGTTGAAGATGGAGAAAATATAGTTTGGACACTTGTTGGAGATGAACTATGATAATTTCTTATAGTGATGACTGTTTTTTGCTCTATTTCCTTGCATTGATCTATGTCCATATGGATTCTTTCTCTCTTTCTATATTTGATTTTGAATTCTATGCTAGAAGTATTAGTCTCCAAAGTAGATTGATAATCTCTTGGCATCTTTCATCTTGCCTCTTTCTCTTGCTCTTTTCCTCTGTCTTCCTTATCTTCTATAATCTTCTTTTCTTGTGGAGTAGGGGTCTATATGCTTGAGGATGAGATCACCTTCTCTTTAGCCTCCTACAATTTATTTGCTTCCCACTCTGTTTGGTTCATGAATTGCTCAATTTCAGGCGTGTGGGTGTAGATATATGGAGTTGATTTATTTTCCACCCTTTTCTTGGAGATTATGCCCAATGGGTCATTAGATCAAGTGAGGTTGTGTGTGAATTTAATCTCTTTTAGCATCCTATTAGCCTCCTCTCGTGTTGTTTTGCTATTGTAAATGAAAGGAACAGTTTGGGAAAAGATCCTTATGGGGATAAGCTTTGGTAGCTTGTAAGGGGCCAACTCACACCCAAATATTCTAAGCTCTATGTAGTTCTGGTACAAGTACCAGTCTCCAGTTCTTACCTATTTTGATAGCTGCATGATCTTCCTAATATCTTCATTAATCCTTGGTTCCATTGTGTTGTTGAGGATGCTTATTGCAGGATGCACAAAGGATTCATAAAATATTTTGTAGGTGTAATAATTTTGTTCCTTCATTAGCATGGTTGTCCAAAAGATGACCGATTGAGGTTGGGAGTCCTTCTTAACTTTCCCCATTGTAAACTGGAGCCTACTAGCCTAAAAATACAAAAACATGTAAACTAAGACTGAAGTGTATTTAAAGACTTCCTCTGTGTGAAATTTGACAAATTGGTCGTGGATGGCATCAAATAGGAATTGGCTGAAGTTAAACATAATAGATGGCTTGGAATTTGATGATAGTATAGACATGAAACCTATCATTGCTTCATCTATCCACTGGTCTAAATGGTATCCTAACAAGTATGAAAGGATAATGACTATATGCTGAGTCCTAATAGGAAAAGTAGAAGAAATATATGGAGGATTATTTTTTGGTAATGGAGTATCTGTAGCCATGAATAAGTCAAGTGTTTTGGCTCTACTGAAAAAATACAACTTTTGGTATAATTCTATGAGGGCTTCATACGAAAAAGGAATGGTTTCTTCAACAATAGGGGCTTGCATCATTTGCATGATGGATTGGTCACTGATGGTAAAAATAACTTCACCTCTGGGGCCTACAACTATTCTATGGCTTATATCGTAGAAGGTATGACATTTTCTAACAAACTCAGGGAAACTGTGGGTTTTCGGGAATATATAATAGGTTAATTCAGTCGCCCACAACCCTATATCATCGACCTCATTGATAATCTTGTCCTCCAACCAACATTAAATATCAAACAAGTCAAATTATGAATCAGTTTCATGTATTTTAAAGTCTCTATCAGCCAAGGCCACATGGTCGAGGTCCACATGAGGGTGAACCATTGGGTTAAACAGTTGATGCTCCTTCCTTGTTGGCATTATTTCTCACTGAAAAATAAAGTGATTGGAAATTCAAAAAATGGCATTAGAAGAAGAGCAGAAAAAGAAAAGGAATTTTGCTGATGAGTAGGAGAACTCAGAGAAAAGGAGACTAAAGAAGGGGAATTCTGGTTCATCTGTGGATTATTTGAAGATTTTCGTGTCGTATTTTGCTGTGTTAAACCTCAAATATAATAAAATTTTACAAAACAAACATGGAAGCAGTGTAAACTTTGAAATAGGCAGGGAAATTTAGTTTAATAGAATGGTGGAGGTTTCCATTGACATGGTCCAGGCCCGTTGGGTAACGATTTGAACAATAAATTGTTTAACGTATCTTTAGGTGGGACTCGGGAGTATACGTGATTAGACAAAGGTGACAAGAGTGGTCCTCATGGTGCAACAGGTGTGGCAGGGATATAATGGTCAAGAGCATGGTTTTACCACAATGGTAATAGATTTTCGCAGAGGGTCATGGCTGGTAAGTGAGGGGAGTGGGGGGGTGTGAAATTATGAGGTTTCATCATGTATCTGATGGGACGGTTTGGAAAAATGACCATTTCAGAGCCCCCCCCGAGATTAACTTTTGGACGATGGGGGGTGGCATAAATGATCATGGTTCGTCAGATGAGATGGAGGTGGCGGAGATGGGACTAAAGGTGGAGGGAAGTTTAACGATGAAGGGATGTGAGTGAATGGTGGGGTTGGGTAAATGAATATCGAGCGAGGGTACAGTTCGAGACATAGGATATTAGACTATGACATGATATGTAAAAATATCTCTAATAAAGTATTAATTCCCGAACCTTATGACAAAACACCTTTATATTTTGATTTTTTCCTTTTTAACCAGGAAATATATGAAGTCCTTAGGATGAAATTTGGAATAAATTTCATGTTTCTTCATATTTATTTTTCTTTCATTCCTACCTACCCTCTTACTAATATAAAATTTTTTCATTCTTTTGCAAGGTGCATTTAGGCTTGCAGACCCAAATATTTTTTTTATATATAAAACTCTGACCTAATCTATCCCTTATCCCTTCCATTGACTCATATTAAGCTATTGAGACAATTTTATTTCTACCTGGGTGTAGATATTCCAATTTTAAACTGTTTGTCAAATCCTTATTTTCTAACATATCAAAAAAAAATTAAAATTGTTCAATCATGCTTAGATTGTATGATGGAACAAACTAATCTAATGAGCACTGGAATTTTGATTTGAAGCACTTTCAATATTATTCTTTTTGGGGTTTTTCTTTCTTTTTTCTTTTCTCTTTTTCCGATATACCCTCTTCTATTTTATTTTTTCATATTTTTTTTGGAAACCATTTAAATATTGAAAATCATACACAATATGGAATTGCCACTAATGAAATACTCAATCACCTTGAGATCCTATAATTTATAGGACCCTAACAGAGCTTATCCTCGGATTTGAAGTAATATGAGGAATCCATTGAATCTTTTTCGTTGTCCAAAAAATTTATTGATTTCTTTTCTCTATTGCTTGGGCTTTACCTTAACCTGGGCTCTGAGATTATGTTAACTTTAGTTAACAATGGTATTTTCTATGTATTTAACTCAATGTTCCTTAGAATCCCAATACTAATTTCCAATTTATAAATCACATTAACTTAATCATGTTCCTATTAAATGCATATAAAACATAAACAAATGGAGAAGACAAGCCAAGATAATAGGACACAATATTTGGCGGATGCCATGGAAAAACCCCAATGTTGGAAAACCCTTTGATCAATTTTTCTTAATATTCTCCAATATTTCAACATAGAGAGAGTACAAATATGAAATTACATTCCCAAAACAGTCCTGTCAAAATCAACAGTCAACAATAGTCAACAACATCCATAACGAGAAAGTCGATGGTGGTCAAACTGGTTCCAAAATGTCCTCGAAGTAGTTCGTTCAATATCATTCCAATTCAGGCTTCAAAGAGAGTGAAAGTGAACCCAAAAAAATTCGTTGAAACCTAATGAAATGTTGTTGTAAATTTTGTTGTCAAACCTGAAATCAAATCTGAAGTCAAACTGGTCAATCTATGCCAAATTCATTTATTTTTGCGCTAGTGAATGTGGCCTCCAAAAATCATAATTTATGCCTCAAAGTAGAAGTCAACATAGCTAAATTGACCCTAGGTAAACACTATCCTGATTCTCTAAAATTTGGCTTCCAATCTACCCCTAAAATTTGTCCTTCTATTCACACATGCGAAGTAGAGGAATGTTGCTCCACGTTGTACGAACCAATCAAGAAACAAGGGAGAGATGTATGTTGTGATGAGTGATGATGTCCAAATGAGGAGGAGATTAATACTATTTATATAAATCATTGAGATTGTGGAAACACATCTCTTGGGCTTCATGAGCCTGCATTTGACTGAGGTCGCCCTTTACAATTTGCACGTGTGTGAATAATAAATTCAAAATCATACTTATCCTTGTTTGAATAATATGATATTTAGATCAATCTTGTGCCTCTCTAAAAGAGGAATCCAATAAAAATATCATCTGCAACATATGAGCTGTCAAAGGTGGAGTTTCAACCTAGTTTCCGATTTTAACAAAAACTTGGAGCGAGTTTAGAAAAGAGGGTTCCAACAAGTATCATAAACTCTTGCATGTCCTTCTTTTCAACCTCTCGTATCTCTAGATATAATTGAATAGAATTATATTTAGAGAGTATGAGAAGGTTTTTTATAGGTAGAAGACATAACATGTTACAAATACAAAGGAGAAATTTGGACAAGGATATGACCTCTATTGTTGGATATATTTAACATCCCACACCTAGATATAAATTTATGTGAAATTCAGATGAGGATGTGACATTATCTAGATATGAAATCTCTAATGTTGGATACATTTGACATCACACACCAAGAAATAAATTAAGGGAAATGATATGTTTGGGGAATGGAAAAAAACTCCAAACTAAACTCCTCTGAGAAATAATAAATTGGGTGGACAATTTTACTAAATGTTCCTTCTGTGATTTGAAATAATTCAATCTTTCAATAGCTATCATAGACATTTTCCTCATTTTCCACTAATGACATGTTTTCAAAATTTACATGGGGTGCAGGGTTTTACCTTCTATATTTAGTCATAGTTTTAAAAGGATAAAGGATAGTGAAACAAAATACATGGAATTTTTCATGGAATTTTTGTTGACCTAGAGATTAATGTACACTGTTCGACCTCCTATACTTTGTCATTGTTTTAAAATGATAGAGAATAGTGAAAGAGACTACATGCATTTATTCTTGAAAATTTTGTTGACTTAGAGATTAATGTACATTTTTGGGAATGTGTTGGTTGAGTTGATAGTGTTGTCACATGATCCATTATTTTATTTTTTTCATCTTAAAATAATAATATCTTCCCTCTTTTCCACTTATCAAGACTACTTTCCTTTTGTTGGATACAAATTCAAAAAAATCCAGTGATGTCACTAATGACATCATGATGACCTACAATGTGATATCATCCATGGAGCTCAACTTCATGTCAATATGTTACTTGTGTTGAGGCATGTCTGGCCATGCTTACCTATCTGTAAAACTCTTGTTTGTTATATTTTAACATACTGGAAATAAACCACTTTTAGAAAACCAATGGTATCATAACCCCCATTTCCAAACCTCATTAAAGTCTCAATCCATTATAATATAATTTAGTAACCATGCACTTTATTATTATAAATATAATAGATATTTTTTATTTTTGTGTGTATTCATTTTACTTATTCTTCACATTTATCTACATATTCATAAAACTAAATAATTCTTCTCCTAAATAAGGCCACCTAAATATGAATCATTCCATTTCTCTTTTGGGATACGATAATCAAAGTTTCTTTTATTTAGGAATTATCAAGCGTGTGAGGGATAATGAGTGGACCAGGGCTAAGGCTCTAGTTTTTCCATGTTGTTTCATTATGCCTACCAATTTTTTCATTTTAACATTATGGGGAAAAAAATTTTAGGGAAAAAATAAAGAATGAGAAAAAAAAGGGAACTAATAAATCCCACAGATAGCAATAAACCCAAATATGGAATGTGAATATATGGGAGAGATGGAAATATGGAATGTGAATATATGGGAGAGATGGAAAACCTTAAGTATGTATTACCACAAATATGCAATGTCAATTAGAACCTAGTATTTGTGCTTCTTCTAAAAGGATAAATTAAATTACTGAAGAATAGTCACATTGGAGTGGGGGAAAGTGATAACAACCAAAGTGAACCACGGGAACAAGAATATTGTGAAAATTTTGCATTCATCCAATTCAACTTATAATCCATGATATAATTAATCATGGTGAAAACTAAGTGTTCATACAATTCAACTTATGATCCATGTTATAATTAATCCACTACAAACCCATGTATTTGGACCAATATCTATTGAAAACTCAAATAAAGAAAATATATATTCATATCTAATATCACTCATACCACCTCATAACACCTCCAAAAAATAAAACTTAAACAAAAAAAACCAATATCTAAGGCCAAAAGAGGAGGAATTGGGAAACCAAAAATTAATGGTATGTGATATATATAGCAAGGTCAAAATTTACTTTGGTCATTCGTATAGCATGAAGGTAATAAAAATTCACAAAAAAATTTGCATCATCATGGCCTAAAATAGAACACAATACTTCTTTAATGGTTGGGGAGTACAATTTTAATAGGAAACTTGGAGCCAGTTTAGAAGAGAAGGGGCCAACAAGTATCATAAACTCTTGCATGAACTTCTTTTCAGCCTCTTATAACTCTATATATAATTTAATTGCATTATCTTTAGTAAGGATGTGAAGGTTTTTGATAGGTAGTAGACATAACATGTTACAAATAAAAAGGAGAAATTTGGATGATGATGTGACCTTATCTAGATATGATGTCTTTATTAGCGGATATATATAACATCCCACACCAAGATATAAATTTAGGTGAAATTTGGATTTGGATGTGACCTTCTCTAGATATGATGTTTCTAATATTCCATACATTTGACATCCGACACCAAGAAAAAACTTTAGGGAAATAATCTTCTTGGGGAATGGTAACAAGTTCCAAGCTAGACTCTAGTACTTGGAAAGAATCAATTGGATGGAAATTTTTACTATATTTTCCTTATTTGATTTGAAATAAGTCAAAATTTCAATAAGTATCATAGATATGTGCCTAGTTGTACACTAATGACATTCTTTCAAAATTTAGAGGCTCATGGGGTGGCGGGCTCGACCTCCTACACTTTGTCATTGTTTTAAAAGGATAGAGAATAGTGAAAGAGACTACATGGAATTTTTCTTGAAAAGATTGTTGACCTAGATATGAATGCTCAGGGTTCAACCTCTTATACTCTCCCATTGTTTTAAAAGGATAGCTAATAGTGAAGGGACAACATGGATTTTTTCTTGAAAATTTTTCACTTAGAGATGAGTGTACAATGTTGTGAATGTGTTGTTTGAGTTGTTAGTGTTGTCACAAGATCCATTGTTTTCTTTGTTCATGGTAAAATAATAATATTTTCCCTCTATTTCCATTAGAAGGCCACCTTCCTTTGGTTGTATACAAATTTCTAACATTCTAGTGATGTCACTAATGACATCATGTTGATGTCACTCATGACATCATGCTGACCTAGCGTGCCACATGGTCCATCCACCCCAAATGCATGTCAATATGTTACTTGTGTTAGGCATATGTGGCCATGCTTACATATCTACAGAACTCTTGTTTTGTTATATTCCCACATAGTGGCAAGAAACCACTTTATTAAACCAACTGTATCACCATCCCCAACCCATGAGTTGCCTTGAACTCTTGGTAAAAGAGGGCCCTTACTGAATCTAATTAATTGATCTATGATGAGTATTTTGGTGTGAATCTAGACTTTCTCCCCATCTCCCAACCTCATCAAAGTGACAATCCATTATAATATAATTTAGTAACCATGGGGTTTATTTTTATAACTATAATACATATTTTTTATTTATGTTTGTGTGTTTCTTCACTCTTGTCTACATATTCATAAAATAAAAAATTATCTTCCTACAAGAGGGCACCTAAATGTGAATCACTCCATTTATCTTTGAGGCTAAGATAATCAAAGTTTCTTTTATTCAAATATCTGAGGCATTGGCAATGAAGTGGGTAAGGGATAAGGAGGGGACTATAACTAAGGCTCTAATTTTTCCATATAGTTTCATTTATCCCTACCAATTTTTTTCCTTTTAACATGAATGGGAAAATGGTTGGTTTTAGGGCCATACTAAATAATGTGAAAAACAGGAACTAATAAAGGTAATAGATAAAAATCAACATAAATATGGGATTTTCCTCTGGCGCGAACCACCCCAGAATCCGTATACGCCAGTGACCATTGCCGGTTATGCTGCGAGTCAGTTATTTCCCGGCGAGCGGGTGCCGGTTATGCTGCGAGTTAGTTATTTACCGGCGAGCGAGTGCCGGAATTTGCTACTTATTTCTGCCTATCTATGCCAGATATGCCAGTTATCATTCCGGTTATATGCCAGTTATCATTCCGGTTATCTCCGACTTATAACACGCGTATACGGGATGATAAGTCGCATATCCGGCAAGGATAAGTCGCGTTTGACACGGAGAATTCGCATATCGGCAAAAACTATCTCGCATTGCCCAGAAATAACTAGCGTATCCGGCAATATTGCCCGAATAGCCAAAAATGAACTCGCGTATTGGAGGAGATAGTTGTCGGAAATGGCTCGCGTTACGGGAAGATCGCATATCGGGGGCATATTTGGCTGCGTATCCTGTGAATAACTGACTTATCAATACCGCGTTAATAGGGAATCACTCGGATATGAATATCGCGTTGATAACCAATAACTCACCTATCATTATTTCAACAAACACTATCGCATATGCATTACCGAAACACACGCTGTGAAAAGATATTAGTTGCAGATTCGACCTTCTCACTGTTTCGAAAAGAGCCAGCCGCTAAAACTCCCGAAACTGTGGCAGATAACTCTATTTAGAGTTTCTTTGGAAAGACAGCTTATAAGCTGCTGGCCGCCTCTATTACAGTACTGCTCTCATGGCGATTTTCATCATCTTGGTTTCTGCGCAGAAAGGCGGTTGCTGGCCTCTATTACAGGAACTGGATACGGTACTGCTCTCATGGCGATTTTCATCAGTGCTGGGGGTTCCTTGTGCTTAAATGGTTCTGAGATACCACGGGTTTTGAACCCTAGTTCCGTCTTTTTTCATTTGTTATCGTCAATCATCCTTCCTCGCATTTTCTGTGCAAATTTAATCAGCGCGTCATTGTTTTTGGTATCATATATATCCTCAATGATCAAATTTGCCAGTTCTTCCTTGTAATATCCTTTACAGACTAAAATGCACTGTGCCGACCTTTTCCTATTCTTCAAGTATTTATCTATCTCCGCCTTTTTTCCAAATTCTTCAAGTATTTGTCTGTCTCCGCCTTTATTCCAATTCTTTAAGTATTTTTCTGTCTCCGCCTTTCTTTCTTTACTGCACCATTGTTTAATCTGGTTCAATCTAAATTCCAGCCATTTTTCATCACTAATTATTCGCTCTGGTTCATTCATTCCGTTGGGGATTCCAAGTGCGCAAGGAGGGTAGTGAGTGGAGCGTGAGATATGGGATATGCGAACCACCGAAAGCAGAAGCCTGAGATATCGCAGAAGTGTGAGATATGGCAAAATCCTGGACTTAGCGCAAACCGCCGAAATGGCAGAAGCCTGGACTTACGACAAACTGGCGGGCATGCGTCAACGTCATATGCCCGCATGAAAGCCACGTATTTTTATATAATGTTTATTATCATATGGAGTTAGAGATAGTTTAATTATATTATAATATAGAATTAGGTTTTATATAATTTGTGTTTTTTAAATTTCTTTTTTTATATTAAATAATAATTAAAATAATATTCAATAAAAATACCAAACTTATTATTCATTCCCAATGTTTTATTTTATGTAATGTTTATTATTCCCAATTTTTTATTTTTTACACTGTTTATTTTTTATAGATATAATATATAAGGTTTATTATTAATATATATATGTAATTAGGTTTTATTTTATATAATGTTTATTGTTAATATATATAATTATATTTTCTTTTATATAATGTTTATTATATATATATATATATATATATATATATATATTATAATTAGGTTTTATATAATGTTTATTATGACATAGAAGTATGGATCTTGTTCCTCGTGACTCATTTCACTCTAGACAAAGAAAAGTGACCTCTTAGCTAAGCAAGATCCCCTGCAACACAATCAAAAGTCCTCTAAGAAATCCTTTGGTCAACAACACAATCCCATGCAATACACTTCTACAAAGAAAAGGAAGGACCCACATCACCTAGTGGAAGACAACTAATACATAGCCTAAAATGAATGATGCACAAACATTGTTGGAAGAAATAATAATGGAGACAAGTTATCACTTAAGCATAGAAAGATTGGATGAAATGGAAGTAGAGGGGAAAACCCTCTTCTAGATACTGGAGTAGTTGCAATCCTAAGGTCCCGAATACAATTTCTAGGCCCAGATGGCTATTCTCGAAGAATCATATCTCACGATTCAATTTACCCTTTTGGAGAGAGTTACAAATGTTACAACTCCTCCTCAGTGTTGTCATTGTTCGTATTTGGGAGACCACCTCAAACTAGTAAAATGAGACAAACGACGTGGGATGAAAACTACATAAGAGTTAGTACAATAGCTAGTGAATCTTCTGATCAAATTTTGTAAAATTAGTTTTCTTTCAAGGGTTTTTCGTGCCATCCTTCCTTCTTAATGAAAGTGATTTGATTGCACAAAGCACTAAAATTAGTTTGATACTTCGACAAACATTGAAATACAACAATATAATGAAATTAATGTGTCAAGCACTTAGGCCAATGTACACAAATAGATTTTATTTGTTGTAAAACACTAAAATCACTACTAGTAGCAATTGCAGCATCAACAGATGTTGCAAAGGAAAACACCCTAAGATTCTTAAAGAGATCCAATAGTTGCTAAGCAAGATATTTGTTGTGATTTTGGTCAATTTTAGTAAAGCTAGGAAAAGATTGTGCCGTGTTCCAATTTTTATTTTGATAATAAGGCATTCGAATCTAGTTTTTAAAAATATTCTTCCACAGCTTGCAGTCGGAACCACTATAATTCCACGCACTTTTGCTGGTGGATGATCATTCATTTAAAGAAGACCATTCACCATTTATAACTTTAGCTATAATTAAATCTATAATTTGTGTTACTATCCAGCCAAGAAAATTCAAAATAGAGTTTGTTCTAGTCCATATTCACAAATCAGAAAAATGACACAACTATGTCAAATGGACTAAGTGTCCAATCTGAATCATTATTGAAAAACAAACATTGCAAAAATTAGCATAGTCGAAAAAGTGCATAAACAACTATCGAATTTGATCATATAGAGAACACCATAGAATTATGGACACGTGATCTTATTAACAACTCGAAATCTAAATTTCATTTTATTCTAAAATCTATACTATTAGCTCTAAGCATAGTTAACAACGGAAGCAAATTGCACCATATAATACATGTGAAGACAATGCCTAAAGCACAAATAAAATACAACTTAAAATCTCAAAAACTCTGCAAGAAGGAGAACATGGGTTACTTACCCTTAATCCCCCTCCTCTTTCCTATCTTCTTGAGATGAGGTTCCCCCGAGGCCACCATTAAACAACAACTACTAGATGTAGCATCTAAGAGAGAGAAAAGGATAAATTCAAATAAATAGCAACGTACTTCAAAATTTCTCAACGTTGAATAACCTAAGACAAATTTGCTATCAAAATGAGAGATTTTCCAAAATGAATAGTTTATTACCGGGCATTAAAGTTCAACATTATAATAGTTACACACTTATTTATAGTAGTTCAACATTATAATACTTACCTACTTATTTATAGTTACTTTGTTTGGCCTCTGAATAGTGTTATACACCTGAGTTTGTACAACTTGTTCTTACAATTTCATTGGAATTATGGGTTAAGTGTACAATAATTTAATGTGACATATAAATCTACAAAGGCATGAATCTTATCTACACTACTGTTTAAATTTATAATGAAAATGGCACTTGCAATTCATTCCACAATTGCTAAGAAATATGTACTATATTTATTGGAATATCGAATGAAAATGAAGGTGTTGTGACCATAGAGGAAGATCATGTGGAGCTATGATTCATGTATAGTTACATTTGATTGTCTAGTGTCCAGAAGTCTGAATCTTGGCAGGATGTTGCAGAATTTGCTAATTAATAAATGAAATTGAGGGAACCTTGGCAAGCTTTTGTATACTCTTCTAGTTTATAAATGAAAATGATGGTTTTGAGACCAAGGTGGAGGTTACATCTAACCTTATCTAGACCTTATCTAGACCATTTTTTAAATTTATAATGAAAATGGAACTTGTAATTCATTCCACAAATGCTAATAAATATGTATTATATTGATCTTGTAATGTCTATTGAAAATGAAGGTATCACAGTCACAAAGGAAGCTCGTGTGAAGCTATGATTCATGTATAGTTACATTTTATTTTCTAGTGACCAAGAGTATGAATCTTGGAAGACTATTTCATATGTTTGTTATTAATAAATGAAAGTGAGGGAACCTTGGCACACTGTTGTAGACTATTCTAGTTTATAAATGAAAATGATGGTCTAGAAACCAATTTGGAGGTTACATCTAACCATTCCATTAATTAAAGAACACCATGTAACCTGGCAGTATGCCTCTTATCCACTGAACTATAATTACAATAATAATCCCCAGAATAAACTAAACATTGTACTTGGGAAAAGCAGGCTGCCAATAACCTAAGAGGGTAGTAATAACTAGTATTTATCAAAAAACTAAAGTGAGTAAATCATAAAATCAAGAATCGGAAGTTGAGATGTTAATTACACCTAAAATAAGTAGCAGCCAGTATTTTCAAATTAAATTGCACAATATATGTGTTACCCAATGAACAAATGCCATGTGTCAATATATGTAGAACCAAAGGGAAAAAATTAGCATGCATTCATATTCCAGCCATATAAATAAGAAAACAAATTACAATTGTGTAGATCAAAGAATTGAGAAGTAGGAGAAAGAATAATTATTACCCATGACCTCACAACAGATGTGGTGAATAAATGAATATGCACAACACAGAAGAGTCTCAATAAATGAGCGAAGAAATAAAATTTTATTGAATATCATCTCGTATTTGTGCCAATGCATATGCAACAATTGTTTCATGATAATCTTCTTTGGATATGCATATCGGGGAGTTATAACTTTTCCTCCCTTGGAAGTATTCTTCTCCTGGACTTGGTAATGATCATTTATCTCTTTGACCCCAACCATTTGACCCTAACATGCTCTACCATAAACTATTTCCCCATTCCTACAGGTCCACGGTCTGAATCCTTTAGAACAAACAAACAAACCTTCTAAGTACAAACATAATTTCCTATGAATTCTGATAGAATTGTTGGTGTTGGTAACAAATTACAACCACAACATATGAAGTAAAAGGAGAGCATTAGGATGAGGAGCATGGACTTGAAAATACAGAGAAACTTCTGAACAATGTCATTGATATGAGGCAATCAGATTTCTTTCATTAATTCACGCTTCTATATCTACACACCTAATTCACGTCAATTATTCAAAATGAATGAATAAATAAATGACTTATGGTCCAACTCATAAGTTTTCCTACATAAAATGGAGATGGAAAGTGACTAACGATGCATATAAATTTTCACAGCAATACGAGTTTCATCTTCAAACCCTCTAGAAGTAAATATGCAATACATTTAATAGAAGAACACGAGTTTCATGTTTAAGAATCTCCCCTTCCTAAAAAAATTAAATGTGGGGTTTTTTACAACTTTCAAGAAATGATTTTTTTACAGTCGTTTTCCATTTAAAAGTTTGTCAAAGGAATATGAGCTTCAAATTTTGTATTTTGCAGTGGTTTCAGCAATCTGGCTTGCCAAAGAAGCCTAAAAGTAATATTTGCAATGGTTTCAAGGGATCTTCATTGTCTAAATTTCCATAAGCAAACTGATATTTAAATGAACTGATTTATTGATTTATCTTACAGTAAACAATAGAAAGCACAATTCCTTTCAAATAGGGCATCCTTATCCCAATTATGTAATGTGAAAAAACATCCAAGAAAACTTTGCTATCATTCTAGAACATTTTCTTCCCCTGGGAAATGGGTCTCTGAAAGAAAGGAACCCAAAAATAAAACTAGAAATTGTCTCGAATCCTTCGATACAACAAAGATGGTAGCTTGAGCCTACGACATCATTAAGGTCTATTTGAAGGGAAAGAAACATGCTTTTCGTAATTTCCTGGAGCTAATTGATCACATTACGCACCCAATTTCTTTGGAACCACACCACATTTAGGAGCCGCTGTAGAAGCAGGTGTTGTGATCCATCTTGCAATCGCAGGGAATTATGAATGGATGAGAAACTCTAAATGGACAAGAAGAAGGCCTAGAAACCCTCCAGTAACTAACGAGCCATCATAAATGCATTGTAAACTATATATTTTCAAGTACCTTTTCCTTTTCATCCAATGGTAGAATATTTTTTAATCGTCTATCATATAATCTAACGGCTTCAGGCTATGACCAGATGCACACATGAGATTTATTTTCAAATAGTGATGCCTTATAGCGTAAATATCCATTATAGAAGAGGTAAAATTAATACATTATCAGCTTCATCCATTTTACATCTTAAACATCAAACACATAGGCCTTGTTGTAGGTTTTGAACACTATATTTCTCAAATTTTCAATTCTTAAACTAATGTCCTGAATCATTTTTCAGTGTATCATCATCTAAATCAATACATTTATAGTTGAACAGTAATGAAAAGGAAAATTGGGTGTCCATCTAAGAATTTTTATTAGAGTACCAATGACCTAAGGTTATTCCATATTTACAAGAGAAATATGCACATAAATATTTACCACTAAGGCATTTCACTTCTCTCCCTCACCCTCTCTAATGCTAAAGGTAACACTTCCGTTAAACCCTAAGCCACCCTTCAACCCTTTTACCATACTTTTAGTAATTTCATCACGGTGATCATATTAATATATAAGTCCATTAAGCCAATGTTTCTCTTGGATATGAACATTTCAACTCAAAAATGTCAACAAATAAAATTTCTTGATGTGCATTATGTTTCTAGTTCTATTCCATTGCTCCATTGATATTGAAGAAAATTATTTAATTCCATATTCTAAAATTTCCAAGACTTAGTGTAACTATATAAATAATCCCAAAGAAAATAATTTCTAGCTATCAAATTATCATCTCCTAAATATACATTTGGTTTAGCTAACACACATACTATTCTATGGGATTGAATATTAATTGAACTACAAAATATTTTCAAACACACAAATTTTCTAAGGCATCTTCACATTAATGATAAATTTAAATTTTCGATGGCCAATTTATTATTTTTTATGTCAGTTTTCTAGTCTATTCTATGAAGTTGTATATGCATTTTGTGTGCATTGTGAGTAATATTATTTCCAAAGTCTAACTCTCCTTATGTGTATTTGGAGAATTTTCATGTTGTTTCCATGCCTAATAGTTGGCCAAATACATATGGTTTGTTTATTTTGGTTCCATTAAATGTTATCATCAGGGAAGTATTTATTGTAACTTTCACAAAAGCAAAGCGACGATATCAAAGGAGTCTGATTTGGAATTTTTTGGATATAAATTTTTAATTCAAACAAAAATTTCATTTTAAGGGTTTATTGTTATCGTTCATTTGCAAAGGTGAACCTTCATTGTGTGGGTTCCCACAAAGGAAGTCTTCAAGCTTATATGATCGTAAAGATGTCCTAACTTTATTTAAAATGTAGGAAATTTTATTAACATAGAATAAGGGTCCCCATTATTTATTAATACCTATATAAAAATTATGGTGGGTTGTTGTAGGGTACAATACAACTATATTGAGATTTTTGAGAGAGCATAAATTGTATGATAATCTTAGCAAGTGCAATTTCTTTCAGTATCAAATTCATGGTGTTTCCAAGGAAGGGATAATTTTGGATCCATAAAATATTAAAACTATCATGGAATAGCTAACTTCGAGGAATGTCGATGAAGTTAGATAATTTATGGGACTAGTAAGTTATTACAAGTAGTTCACTAGGAACGTCTCTAAGGTTTCCTATCCTATAACAAATTTGTAGAGGAAAGGAATGAATTTTGAATGGTCTCAGGAGTGTGCAACTAGTTTCGATCAGTTGAATCGTTTTCTTACAAATTATCCAATTTTGAAGATTGCAAATCTTGATAAGGAGTTTTTGGTTTGGTTAGATGCTTGCAACGAAGGAATTGATGGAGTCTTGATAGAGTAAGGTCAGGTGGCTTGTTATGAATCAAGGAATTTGAATGAGAATGAACTGAACTATGTAACTCATGATCTTGAGTTATATGATATAATTCATGCATTGAATATGTGGAGAAATTATCTCTTTAGAAGGAAGTTTGTTAGATGAGTAATCACTATGGACTGAGGTACTCATTTGATCAACCTAGTTTGAATTGTAGGTAATATATATGGATAGATACCCCCAGTGAGTTTGATTTTGAGATCAGGTACATTAAAGGAAAATATAATAGTGTTGCAGATGCTCTTAGTAGGAGTGTGCATGTGAATGATAATTTCAGATATGGTCTCTTATGAGATATATTTATTGGAGTAGATCTCACATGCATGGAAACATGATGAGAAGTATCAATGATTGAAGAAGAGATTGCAACAATAAGGTGTGGGTAATAGGTGTGAGGAGTATCACGTCATAGCAGATGGCTTGGTTATATTTAGGAATAGGATTTATGTGTCCGATAGTAGTGAGTTGAAGAAGATTATTTTGAGATAGTTTCATGTCAAGCCATATTTATATTGCCTAGGATTCTAGGAGAGTTTGGGAATTGTTAATAAGGCCAACTATTGGAATATTTTGAAGAAATAGGTGGATGATTTTATTTCTAAGTTCTTGGACTCTCAAGAGGTGAAAGTTTAATGTAAGCATCCAATTGGTTTACTGTTTCCTATTCTGATTCTGTAGTGGAAATGGAAGGAAATTTCCATGGAATTCATTACAGGATCTTCGAGTACATTGAGACGACATGATTTCTTTATGTTTCTGTTTGATATGTTGGGCATGGTAGCTCACTTGTCTCTAGTGGCTCATATATTGAATAGGGAAATAGTAAGATTTCATGGAGCTCCAAAGAGGATTATATACAATAGAGATGGAAATTTCACTTCCATGTTATGGAAGGAGTCATTTTCAATCTTGGGGAAAAAGCTAGATTTTACTACAGATTATCATTCATAGAGAGATGGGAAGTCAAAAAGGGTTAACAAGATCCTTGACGATATGTGGAAGATGTACGTCATGAATCAACAGAGGAATTTTGAGGAGTATCTTCCATTGGTGTAGTTTTCTTATAATAATGGGTATCAAGAATCCTTGAATAGGATTCCATTTGAGGCTCTCTACATGTGGAGTTATAATATTCCTATCAGGCGGAGTGATCTAGTGAACAAGGTGGTAATTGGACTAGATATGTTGGCTAAGATGGAGCATGAGATGAAGGTATTTAAAAGGAAGTTAAAGGAATCACCGGATAAGAAGAAGAGTTAGGTAGATCATCATAGAGAATTCAAGGAGTTTCAATTTGGCGAGTATGTGTTCTTGTGCATTGATACCAAAAGAATTTCCTTGAGGATTTGGTCATGTGCCAAGATGGAACCTCGTTCTTGCGAGACTTTTGAGATCCTTGAGAGGATTGGACTAGTGGCATAGATATTTGCACTGCGTCCATTAGTGAAATTACATGATGTTTTCCATGTTTCACTACTTCAAATATATGTAAAGGATGTTGATAATGTGATTGATTGGTTCGTATTGTTAATTTTCATGTTTTTCTATGTTGTATCAATTACTTTAAGCCAATTCAATAGCTCAATTAGAAATATTTTCAATATCAATTAAACTTTCCAATCATCAATAATAATTGAATATAGGACAATATATGCAATGGAAAAGGATACAATGAACACATCAACAAGTGACACCATATTTAGTCAAAGATCAGAGAAAAACCCCACAAGGGGGAAAACCCTTTGAAAATTCTTCTTCTATTAAATTGTCATAAATTGTTCACGAAAGAGTATAGTGATCCCTACAAAATATCATCCAACAACGCAATAACATTTAGAAATATGTTTCCAGCATAAAGATATATCAGAGAAAACGTTTCCTGTCTATAGTCAATCGTATTCAACTTCGGTCAATGGTCAAATTTTAGTAAAAATTCCTCGTCACATGGATGAGGATTTGTGTGTGCAATTGAAGGCTTCGAGTTGCTCCCTTGAGATTTTCATTGCTGTGAATGTGGTAAAAAATTTTCTGTGGTAAGCCAATGATTTTAACCTAGAAACCGTAAGACAGATGCGACCCTCGGACCCTGTAATTTTATATCTTTGCAAACTTCTTTTGTCGTCTTAGCATTAGAAATTTGTGAACCAATCAATGAAGAAGAGAAGAAGAATATGTGTGTTCATTTCCAAATGATCTTGAGGTAACTTGTATTTATATGCTTCTAAGGGTGAACAATTTACTATTAGGGTCAACCTATTCATATGTGCATGTGTAGGATTTTCTTCATAAATTCACATTCCCTTGTCTAATTTGATGATATTTAGGTATATTTTGGTCCTCTCGAAAAAATTAATTAAATGAAATAATCTCCACCAAATTGTTTTTCCAAACTGGAATTTAACCCTAGTTGCATTTTTTAACACTCCCTCTCAACTACGGAGAATTCCACCATATTAATATATGGCCATTGATATATATATATATGTCATCCTATCATCATATCACGTCGCCATGTCGTTTCCCATTTTTTCTAAACTGTATATGCTGAAAAATTATTGAATATAAAGAAGAAGAATTAGGGAGCATTAGCTTCCACCCTCTATAATGTTGGAGAGAAAATATCAATATGAAAATAATATTGAGCACATCTCAACCTAGAATCTCTTTGGGGATCTAAGCATCTACAACCCCATATAGATAAATAGATGATATAGGGTAGAACATCTCAAACTATCTTATTGCCTAATTATTTTTCCAATCATGACCCTAAAGAGTCACGTGGTAGAACATTTGCATCATAATCAGCTTGGGTCATACAACACCAAGTACACTCTCAACCCTTTGGCTAGATGGAGAGCGGTGATCCCAACAACCGTAGCTTGTGGGTATGATGCCAACTGGGGTATAGTTTTCAAATACAAAGATAGGGGAGAAACATCTCTAACCCTATGGGTAAAAGGAGGTTGATGATGAAGATGTTAATTTTAGGTTTTTTGCTCAAAGTTTTACTGGTGAAGTTAGGAAGTGGTATAAATCCCTTAGTCCTGGAAGTATTCATAATTGGAATAATTTTGAAGATACTTTTCTGAGAAAATGGGGCAATAGAACTAATCGAGTACAAGCCCTCATCGAGTATAGCACTTTGAGAAGAGCTGTTGATGAATCTGTCCAAAAAATTTCAAAAATGTTTAACAAGGTGTATGACTCTATTCCTGCCCATTTGAAACCACCACAATCCTTAGCTCGGATGAGATATGATGAAGCTTTTGACTATGATTTTTCTATACTACTGAGAGAAAGAGAATCCCCTTCACTTCCTGAAATGCAAAGTGATGCAGTGAAATTAGAGGTTAATTTGATAGCAGCTAAAAAGTCAAAAATGGGTAAGACTAAGTTGAAAGAAGAAGGGAAGCCTTCCTCCTCTACCTCCCAGGATAAGCTGGATTCAATGATGAAAATAATGGAAAAGTTAATGGATAGGTTGGCCCTTTGGAATACCTCTGCTCCTCCTACACAACATGAACCTAAATGTAGAAACCCTCAGTTCAGGGGACCTCAAAATCAACAAAGACCAATGGAAAATACAAATCAATAGCCTGATCCTCCAATGAGACCTCCTTTGCAACAAAATTTGATTGATGAAGAAGATGATCCTAAAATTCTTGAAGAGTCTATTCACTGTTTTGATGAAGAAATGTCTGGAATTTTCTTTACTAAAGAAGAACATGATCAATCATACCAAAGTAATCATGGAGAGGAAACATCAAATTATCTTAAGTGGTATCAACATGTTACTTTTGAGATGTAAAAACAATACAATCTCATAAATAGAAATGCGCATATCATTGCTAACAAAACAAATCCTAAGAAAGATGCACCTAAGGTTGTTGATGGCAGGAAAGATGCTCCTAAGGTTTTTGAAGGTAAGAAAGATACACCAGCCATTCCTCTTATCAAAGAAGCTGAAAAATCTGTTTCTCTTTTCAACCTTGAGAATGAAATTTCTAAGATTAAAATATCAGTCATTTTTGGTGAAATTCTCAAGGTAAATGAATATAGAAGCAATATTGTCAAAATTTTGAATTCATAATGAGGAGCTATTGATATCTTGAATGTATTAGAAGATCATCCAACCATATACTTGGGTCCAAGACTAGAAGATGAACAGAATGAGGAGGTGCCTCCTTTTTATGTGAGCCTTAGCATTCACGACATGACATTGCATAAAGCTATGTTGGATTCAGAGGCATCTCACAATCTTATTCCCAAAGTAATCATGGAAAGAATGGGGTTAGAAATAACCAGGACATATAAAGACTTATTTTCTTTCGATTCAAAAAGAGTTCAATGCATTGGTTTAATCAAGGATGTTGTTGTTGGTCTAACACAAATTCCTGCTAAAACTATGGTCATGGACATCTTGGTAGCAAACATTCCACCGAAGTTCGGTATGTTTTTCTCAAGGTCATGGGAAGAAAAAATCAAAGGTACAATGCAGATGGACCTTATTTATGCTACCATTTCTATTTTTGGTGAGCAAAGAAGACTGTATCGAGAGACAAGAATGGCCTACATGGTGAGTAGTAAAAAAAAAGCCCTAAAATTTTCCAATTTATGCTCTTGATATTTAACTTGGCTCTGCTATTATTTTCAATGAGTTAAATAATAAATTGGAAGAGGAAAGGAAAGTAGAAAATCAAAGTTCTGAAATTCAACATTCTAAAAATCAGCAAACAGAAGATCAGAGAATCATTGATAAGGAGGTGAAAGATTAGTGGTCATTTCATTTTGTTGGATCAGCAGGTAGAGAAGGAGCAGGAGCAGGGATTTGGATCACAAGTCCAAGTGATGAGAGTAAGTTATTTTCCTATAAATTGAACTTTAATTTCACGAATAACATGGCTGAGTATGAATCCTTGATTTTGGTCCTAGAGGTTTTGAAAAGAATGAATTCTCAAAAAAAATCTATTTTTTGAGATTCAGAGTTAGTCATTAAACAGGTTGAAGGTGCTTATCAAACAAAAGATATAAGGATGAGGGCATATAGGAACTTATTTTTGGACATGCTCGAAAAATTTCAAGCTTATTCATTCATGGTCAAAATTAGAGAACAAAACTCCATTGGTGATTCTCTTGTTGTCTTCGCAAGTCTTTTCATTATTCCTATGCATTCGACAGAAAAATACAAGGTTGAGATTAGCCATAGACCAGCTATCCCTGATAATATTACTCATTGGCAAGTCTTTGAGGATGATCAACAAGTGAAGAACTTCACTGTGCTGAAAGAAGAGTTTGAAAATATACAAGTAGATCAGCAAAATATGCTTGTTGAGTCTAAAGGGAAATCTGAAGTTTTGCAACTAAAGAACAATTCTATACAAAAGGGACTCATACCTCTTTAAAATATTTTTGATTAGAATGATGTTTTTAAATCACCTAAGATACATGCTGATGATGAAGAAGTTGAGAGTTGTAACCTTGGTAGAGTATCTATGTCCAAAATGATTAAACTTTCAAAGTTTCTTTTAGCTGATATGAAGTTTAAATATATTGAAATGATGAAGAGATTTATAGATGTGTTTTCTTGGAATTATGTTGATTTGAAATAATATGAGCCCACTATTATTCAACATACTATTTCCATAAAATAAAATTAAAATCCTTTCAAACAGAAGTTAAGGAGGATCAATCCACTTCTCATTCCATTGATTGAGAAGGAGGTCAAAAAAATATTTGATGCCAAAATCATTGTCCCAATCAGATTCTCAAATTGTCTTGCAACCTTGATTCCAGTTTGGAAAAAGAGTGGAGAAATAGGAATATGTATTGACTTCAGAAATTTGAATAAAGCCTCTCTAAAGGACAATTATCCACTCCCAAAGATGGACCAAATTTTGAAAAATATTGTTGGTGCCCAAAGAATGTCTATGATTGATGGTTTTTCAGGTTATAATCAGATCTGTGTACATCTTGATGATCAGAAAAAAATAGCCTTTAATACACCACGGGGCACTTTCATGTACACCAAGATGCCATTTGGTCTCATGAATGCAGGAGCCACTTTTCAGAGGGAAATGGATATATCTTTTTCTGACGATAAGGACAAGGTGGTGGTTTTTTTATCTTGATGATATAACAATCTTCTCAAACAGGGAAGAAGATCACTTGAAGCACCTAGAAATAATTATGTTGAAGTGTAGAAGGTTTGGCATCTCTCTAAATCCCACCGAAAGTATTTTTGATTTAACTTTAGGTAAACTACTTGGAAACATCATTTCTAAATATGGGATTATGATAGATCCAAATAGGGTCAATGCAATTCAGAAGCTGGATTTTCCAAGAAGCGGGAAGGAGATTCAATATTTCCTTGGAAAGGTAAATTTTGTAAGGTGATTTATTCCTAATTTTGCTGAGATTATGAAGGAAATAACAACGATGGTGAAGAAGGGAGTTGACATTAAGTGGAAAGCAAAAGAAGGACATTCATTTGAGGAAATCAAAAGAGCACTCACACAAGCATCAATATTGATCAGTCCATATTTCTCTAAAGAATTTATGGTTTTTACTTTCGCATTAGAGAATACTATCGCTGGAGTTCTGCTACAAAAGCGACAACAAGGTATTGAGCAACCTAATTATTTATTTAGTAGGACATTAGCCAACTCTAAGCCGAAATATAATATCCTAGAGAAGTAGGCCTATGCCTTGGTGAAGGCTATCAAATATTTCAGAATTTATATTTTGTATTCTCATATTGTGGCTTTTGTTCCTAATATTGTTGTAAAAGACATCCTCACTCAAGCTGATCCTGATGGTAAGAGCGGAAAATGGATTGCTAAATTGCTGGAGTATGATATCGATATTAACCCAATAAAATTGGTCAAAGGGAAAGGCTTAGCAAAGCTAATGGCACAGTAAAACTTTGACTGTCTTGACATAAAATTAGTTGCATAAATATCGGAAATTTCAGACGAGGAAGAAGAACTAGTCCCTATTGAAGAAAAATACATTACTTCAGATAGGTACAAGGAGGTTGTTTTTGTCCTACAACATCATAAAGTACCTGCTGATCTAAGAAAGTCTAAGGCAAGGTTTTTTAAGCTAAAATCCTTGAGATATTTTATTTTTGATAGAAATCTGTTTTGGAAGGATACCGATGGAATTTTGCCAAATTGTTTGCTGGAAGATGAGGTAGATAAATTAATTGAGGATTTCCACAAAGGAGATTGTGGAGATCACCATTATTGGAATGCCACAGTGAACAAGATTCTCAGAGCCGGGTATTACTCGCCTACAATGTTTAAGGATATCTACAAGAAGATTTTTGCCTGCCATGAATGCTAGATTTTCGAAGGTAAGAAGAAACTTGTACCTTTACCTTTAATGCCTATCTATGTGGAAGCGCCATTTGAACAGTGGGGGCTAGATTTTATTAGGGAGATTCATCCATCATCATCAAGTCAGCATCGTTAGATTCTTATAGCAACTGATTACTTCATCAAATGATTCTGTGATTATTTCTTTTTTAGAAAATAATATCTTGTATAGCTTTGGTTTCCCCATGAATATTATAACTAATAATGCACAGGAATCTAAGTCTACTAAGCTGATCAGTTTCTATCATCAATATCATATTACTCTTGGGCATTCTACTGCATACTATCCGCAAGGGAATGGTCTTGCTGAATGTTCTAACAAGAGCATTGTGAGGATCATTAAAAAGGTCTTGCAGGAGAATAAGAAAGCCTGGCATTTGAAGCTTAAGTATGCCTTATGGGATGATAGGATATGCACAAAAAGGTCAATTGGAACATCACCATATGAATTGGTATATGGGGTTGAGGCTATTTTTCCTACATCTCTAGGATTACTTGTCATGAAGTTGATTCAAGGGTTAGAAGAGGAGCCAAATGCAGTCCAAAGGAGAATAAATCAGCTAATAGGTCTACAAGAGAAGAGAAATGAAGTTTATAAAAACAATCAACAATATCAAACAGAATTAGGAGGACATTTGATAAGAAGATCGAGGAGGAATGTTTTCAAATTCAGGATGAAGTGCTGAAATGGGAGGCCAGAATTGAAGATAAAGGAAAACATGGTAAGTTTGAGAACTTGTGGAAAGGTCCTTTCAAGACAGATGTTTTCTATGGGAACAATAATTACATACTGCAGGAGATGGATGGAAAATCATATGCTGGAGGACTTGTCAATGGTAGTTTTTTAAAGCATTACTCTTTGTGAAATATGATTGATCGTTCATGTCATTGTACATATTCCATTTTATGAGTTTTTCTACTAATAATGACAAGATGAATCAGCAAGCTTGAGCCCGAGCTGAAGGCCATTAGAGCTTGAGGATAAAGCTTGGAAATTTCAAATTTTTTTCTGTTTTGGTCAAGAAAATGGATAGCAACACTGGAACTACTAGTTCTTAGTGTACCACAGCGGCAAACTATCCCAAGTGGAGCCACTGTTATCACCAAAAAAATATCAAAACATGATTGTGTCATGTTTTTTTTTTTTGTCATGGTTAAAATTAGGTTTAGAAGTCAATTAAGGATTTGGTGAAGGGTGGGTTAGATTTTTATAAGTTCAAAGATCATCATTAAGTTCAAATAAAGTATTTTAAAGGTCCATTCATTGTCAACATATGCATAAATTCCATTTGGGAGTCATTCAATAAAGTTTTGGGTCAAAAATTTGCAGTTAGCCAAGAATCCACTTTTTCATAGCACCACTAGTTCAAAAAAGTTGATTTGTGCTACAAAAGCACTAATAGTTTTGTAGTGCAAACTAGGAAAAATACATTGTCAGAGCTACGAAAGCAAAATTTCTTAACTGTCTTGCATTTGAGCTGAAATATGTCAGAATCCATTGGGAAATGATAGGTTAATGGTATGCTGAGTTAGTTAGTGATGAGATTCAATGTACTTACCCATCTTGCAGTCATCATTGTCAAGATAGGGCATGGATGAGGCATAATTCAATTATGAGATGAAATTTCAAATTCAAAATCTTTCTTAATTGGTCATTATCGTTTCCTTTGCATCCATTTGAGCGTCTGAGATTTGAAGTAACAAGCCAAACTTGTGGCTATTCCATACAAAGGTTTTCTACATCTTAATCAAGCGAGGCTATTGTTTCACATATTCAAGTGAGGCTGATTCAATTTGTCAAGCGAGGCTGAAAAGTTTTCTGTGAAGCATGGCAGAGGAAAAGAAAATCCATAGAGGGGGACACTTCTTAAGACACGAGGCTGAAAATATGAAGGCCATAGTTGAAGGCTCAGTAGTGATGGAGGCATCTAGCAGAGTAGGTTGTCTTCGATTTTGTGAAAAGTTGCAGGGCTGCCACACATAGGTGTCTAAAGAATTTTCCTTGCACTTCAATGGAACAACTACAAAGGTTGGGATGCTAAGTGTGCCAATTACACCAAATATTATTTCTACTTTGACAAAAATACCAAGGGGTTAAGAAACTTGGTTAAAAAGTTTCAAATTTGATATGGAGCCATGCAAAGAATTCATGAAACCTGAGTATGCAGATATGGACCTCAATAATGCTATCCCTAGAAGCTACATCAAAGACACTTATGCAAAGCTGCTTCTCAGCATCCAGAGATATTTTACATGTGAAGGAAAATATCATTAGGTCTACACATATCATTTCAAGTTGCTTCTGCAATTCACAGGTAATATTTCACTTGATTTTCCCTTTTACCTTCATAGGAGTTTTGCTAAAAATGGTTGATAAATTACAAGCCAAATCTAAAGGTTGTGAAACATATTTGATTCATCATGGTTTGATGAAGTTATCAATTTTGAATGAGCTTTAGAAGATAGGCATGGATTTTTCATCCTTTTTATTTATAAATGGTTTTGAGTTGGAAACACTAACTCCTGCTAGAAACCCTAAAACTAAAGGAACTCCATCACCACCGGTAGCAGAGTCTAGTCAACCTGTAGTTGCAAAACCAAAGGAATTTTCAAAACTTAAGCCAAGGAAACAAGTTGAGAAGAGGAAAGAGTAGAAAAAAGTGCTTGATTCTCCAACTCCATCACCTGCAAAATAGAAACAAGATGTTAGCAGGCAGGAAATCAAAAGAGTGACAAGAAGCCAAGCAATGGCATTAAAGGGAAAAACAGTTGCTACAGATATAGAGGACAACCCAGCAATAAAGGGAAACTTAGGTGACATCCTGCATGCAATTGAAATAGAGGAGACACCCATTGTGCAAGATGAATTCATTAGAGAAGATGAGCACAAACAAAAAAAAGCTAAGTCTGTAAAGAAGCTTGAGTTTGAGGGTGAAAATGCAGCGTTTGTCTTTCAAGATAGAAAGCCTTTAACTAGGCTTGCTAAGAAAATTAAGGAAGGTTGCAAGGAAGTTCAAGAAACTATTGAAACAACTAAATCCCCTAAATAAGTGGTTGATCTTTCAACAGTTGCAGAGAAGTATATAGCCAGCAGAGCAAAAGAGGGAAAAGAAGAAGTGGCAAGGAAAACAATGCTTCAATATCTTGAAGAGAAGTTGAGGTTAGCAAACCAGGAAATCATTTTGATGAGAAAGAGGGCTAGAAAGCAAAGTATTGAGGAAGCAGAGTTCAAAGGAATGAAGGCACTATGGGAAGTTCAAACCGGTTCTATTTCTAAAGCTCCAAGTAGTGCAGAGCAATTTTTCACATCGACAGTCCTAGCAATCAACGAAGCCAAATTTTTCATAGTAATAAATAATCACTTGAGAGCTAGTAACATGAAATTTAAAGATGAAGTGGAAGATTTGGAGCAGCAACTGAAAGTGATTCCGGATGAGTTAAATAATAAAGGTGCAAAGTGACAATCATTAAAACGTCAAAAGCTAAATCAAGTGAAAATTAAGAAGGAACCTCATGAAAACTGTGTTTTTCAGTTCATATGCCATTTTGATTTGATGAAATCGGTGTTATTTTTATTTTTTGCACATTTATAGTTTTTAATTTGAAAAAATTTAGACAAAACTGCTCACTCACCAGTTTCGTAGCGCAAACAGTGTAAAAATATTGAAAAGCGCTACGAAATTGTTGTAGCATCTTTTTTCACTCTTTCTCTTAAATATTTGAAGGGAAAAAGTATGAAATATGACCTGAAATTGCTAGGGAGGATGTATTAAATGATAATGAAGATAATCCTAGAGGAAAGAAATCAAAATTTTGAAGAAGAAAGGGTAAAAGAGTTGCACTACGAAATTATGTTCTTTTCGTAGCACAGTCTATTATAGCTCATTTGAACAGTTTAAAGATGGTTTGGGACAGTTGGAGCTTAAGGAGGATTTTTGGTAGCTGTTAATTTAGTTTCTTACAAGAAAGGACCTCAAAATTATGAATTCATGATGGTTAGAACATTTCAAAACTGCAAGGGACCCTATGCCTAGAAAACAGGGGATTGTTTCCTACTTTGATGGAGGTCAACATTATCGTCATCAAGATTTGAAGCCAATCATCTAGATTTGACCAAGTTTGGATACATTTGGAAAAGGATGTAATTTAATTAAGATAAGGTTTTTATAGATAAGTGATTAAGAGTTTGAATCCTATTTGTAATAGGACTATTTAGTACATTAGTTGTCCTTTTGTAATAAATACCATGTCATATGGTTAGGCAAGGTGTCAAGAGTTAGGAGTTCAATGTATCTAGAATTATATAAGGTTATTTTATGTTGTAAATGAACTATAAAAGATCATGAATTCGAATATGAAATGTGTTGGACAGTTTTTGGCAAAAGACAGTGTTTATTGTAAGTGACTGGTTTTTAGCTTAATACAGAGATTTCTACTGAGCCAACTTGAGATTTAGAAGGATTTCTAGTGTGTTCTTATTCTATTTGCATCTTTTTACTATCCTATTGTAGTGGTGTTTGTCTATGTTACTCAAAATTCATCTTTGATGCTTTCACATACTATATAGACAAATTGACTGTGTTTTTTACAGTTTCACATGTGTATCTCTTGACTAAAACTCTGATATGCCTCAACTTCCATGTTAAGTAAATTGATTGGTTTACTGAAACTATTTTGACTCCATAAGCCCAATGTGTACTTGCCGATGAGATTTTCAACCTAAATCTATCATCTATTTGATTATTACCCCACATAGAGTTAGGCATCTACATTTTTATCAAAAATCATTAACCCTTGAGAGAGCCCTCTCAGGTTGAGGAGGCTAAGCCTCAATCAAAATACTCGTTTGAAATAGTTACATGAGATTTATTTGATTAGAATCCTATCAGGTCTAATTTTGTGATAACACCAATGATGAAATATTTTCTTTGTACCTATAGCCTAACTCATTAACTAAGATTTTTCATTTTCTTATTTATTCAAACAACAAATAGCCACCATGTTAGGATTAACATAACTATAATTATATCCAAGTTCAATAAAAATAGAAACATCTTGATCAAGAAGCTTACCTTCCATATCAATAATAAATTACTGGTGATTAGCATGCCTATCATCTAACACTGCATAAATCCATGGAATACTCTGCCCAACATACCCCATTATTTGTGATTTTTGAGAATTGTAAATTTGTGGTCTTCCACCTTGATGTTGTGGACAATCTCTCTAGTGATGATCCTTCACACAAGTCTAACACTGTAAAGGCTTCCTGTCATCACCCTTATTCTTCTCCTTAGACCGAAATCCATGTCCTCTGTCACATGCATTGAACTTCTTAGGTGGTGTTGCATTCTATTTGTTACTTGTGTCCTAAGGTCTAGTTTGATTCTTATCCCATTTCCATTTATTCTGCTCATTAGCTTACAATATTGTTTTGATTCAGACCTGCAATTTGATTTATTATAGTAATGCTTCAAATTTCTTCTGGCTTCCTCCAATCATCTAGGCTCATTAAACTTGATTTAGTCTTTGAACTATATTAGCAACCAAATATTGAATATTTGAATCTCCACTTTCTCCTCCTTTAGATAAGGCACATACCTCAATAACCCCAATAATCTGCTAGTATACTCTTCATCGGTCATATATCCCATCTTCAACTCATATAATTCCTTTACCCTAACATCATAGTATCTCTCAGATAGTACTTATTATTTAAAAGTATCTCAAACTCACTCCAAATAAACTCCTCTTCCTGGATGCCTCTTGATTTCTTTATATCTTCCCACCAAATGTATGATTTACCTTAGGAATGAACATAACTATTATGACTTTCATGTTATTTGAGTAATCAAGCAACCGAAAGAACTTATTCATCCCAAGTAACCACACTTCTCCATCGTATGAATTCTTCATTTCTCCATCAAATTTAGGTGGATTTGATTTATTGAACTCATATGGTAAATATCCCTTGCCATTCCTCCTATAAGGATGATATTTTTGATGACCATGATACCTGTCTGAACTAGAACTAGAGTAAATCCTATGTCCACTGCCTTGTCTATCAAGTTTATCAAAGAACCTTCCATCTCAAACAGTATCATTTCTATCTAACCTATGCCACCATGATACCTGCTACCATATTATCCATTAGTATTTTCCTCCTATCCATGGCTGATCCTAAGTGGTACCTATCTCTACAAGTCTGAAAAACTCTGAAGGATAGATGCTAATCCGGTAGATCAATTTTATGCTCAAAATTCAAATTTATTGAAATGGCTTGAGACTAGAACGACCAAGTATATCTCATATTTCTGAATCTGATGCAACTTGTTTTGTGCAAAACCGACATCGTATGCCCCTGTAATCAATTTTTGTTTGTTTTTGGAAACAAGAAAAAAAAATATTTTTGGGTTTGTAGGGCTGCACAATAACAAATCCATACTGCTAACTAGACCCTGACTATACAATCTGATTGTGTTCCTTTGGCCTATTGCAACTTAACACTTGTTGGGATTTGAGTGGTTTATTTGAGGTTGATTTTGATTAGTTAACAAATTGGTTTGAAGTGGACCAGCTAGGAGGGACTACGTGTTCCAACCAAAGGCTGCCAGATGGCCTCCTTCTGGCCACTAAAATTTTGATAAGGATGAACAATAGCCCCAGGGAATCAAATGCGCAACCAAAATCCACACAACCATACTCCTTACCATTGTGCCCGCAGGTGTTTCTTAACCCTTAGGGTCGTAAGTGCTATTTAAACTTTATTGTATATGGCATTGTGGGTGGGGACCAGGTTTAACCCCCAACCCTAGTCCTTACACCAAGGTTAGGGGCTAACACTGGCCTTGAAATATGATATATGTTACAAACCATGTAATAAACCCATAATCCAAATTCTTGGCAACAATAGACTCAGCATATTAAAACATTAATACAAAACCTTAAACCAAAGTTTTTGGTCACAACATATAACATGGAGGAAGGTTTATTTAACTGATTGTAGAACCTTTGGGTGAACATGTGACAAGGTTTGCATAGCGATTAAGTTTAATGCACAAGCAGAGTTTCATGTTAGTTATCATGGCGGTTAAACCCATTCACATGTAGCCGTTACCACCAGACTATAGCCACAGGAGGGTAGTGTAACTTGCTCGAGGTAGGGTTTCACTAAGCCAACTCAATATCAACCTCAGGTCACTGCCTGGAAACCAGATTTGAAGTTTGAAACTGATGGGAAGTGGTATGATAGTTCCTATATCCACGGTGGAGAAAATTCCACTTGGTGCCCGATTAGCCAGATAGTGGGCTTACCGACACATTTAATTAGGCAACAAATTGCACCCGACGTGGCAAGAATCTCGCCGGCGCGAGGCTAAATTGTTACCCCATGTGGCCGAAAAAGCGTGAATTTGTAGGATAATTTGTAAAAGGTACGATTTGTAGGACAGATAGTGCAGAAACTTGGGGTGACCATATCTAAGTCAGTTTTTATCCTTTTTGGGAGTAGATATAAGATAGATAGGGTTTTTTACTGTTCTAGAGACATCAGAGCCATTTTGAAGCCATTTAAACATTTTAACTTGATGTAAACACCATTTTTTTAGCATAATGAAAGAAGCCCAACCATTGGAAGCTAGAAAAGGAGATGTATCCCAGGAGGGTGAACTCAATCATTTTCTATATTGTATTTGTTGTTATTGTGGTAGGTTTTTTGTCACACTAGTGTACCAAAAGACACCTTTTTAGCACTAGGTTGTTTCTTGAAAATATCATAGAGAATATGGTGTTGTTAATGGACAGACTGGACAAAAAGTAAAGTGAAGCTCATAGTGAAAGTAATGCATATAATAACATAATATAAAAAAGAAACACACAAGAAAATAAGCTCTAATGGAGCAAACAAACCAATACAATAATGAAGAAAACTCCCTTTATTGGTGGATGGTAGTAGAAGAATATAATGTTGACACACTTGCAATGAGTCCTTTGAGGTATGGAACTTAGATGCTCTCATGAAGGGGGTCCCTTTCTTTGGTTTCATTGCAATATTCTCGTCCCTCTTTATAAATGAATGTGAAAACTCTCCAATGGTAGAGTCCAATTCTTCACTAGCATGTTGGATCGCTTAGAATAAATATGGTAACATGCCAGTTCCTTCACTCCTATTGCTTCAACAATTTAAAGCTGGTATTTCTATGGTAGAAATTTGGCCAGCATAACAATGTCTGATACTTTTCTCTTCTCATGGCTTGTTTATATAGAAATTTTTGAACTCCTCTTCCCTCTCTTGGACGAAGAGTGATCATGACTCAAGATTAGGACAAGAGATTCCTTTGAGGGCTGCATATCTTTAGGGTGACCTCAATTTGTTTGTCCTTGACAATCATTGATAGAGAATCAAATCCCCAAGTGTGGGACATAAACCTGGATAGTGACTTTTCGCCATCCCCAAAACCGCGTAGCTATCTAAGGAGTATGCACGTTGTGCACACAACTACTTTCCTACTCGTGCATGGTCCTCCAATTTCTCACTGAACCTTAGGAAATTTTAAATTTGTGTCCTTTATAATTTTTTTCTACTGGAAAATATTTATTTTTGCATGTTTCTTGCCATTTTGTAATGTCTTTTTCTTGTACAATGTTTTGGTTTTAATGGTTTCCCATGATGTATGAGGTCTAGGAGGAAACGTATAACCAAAATACATCAAGTTTCCTTTACATTTTGAGAGTCTATGTAACCATTTTGAGAGAGAGAGAGAGAGAGTAACTTGCTATGGAGATAAGTAGGGGAACCCATTTTCTGAAGTAAAAGCGTAACCATGCTCTATAGGAAACTTATAAGTGATAAAATAACAAATGTTTCTATGAGGCGGGCATGTCCCATGCTCATAAAAATGACTATTTAATATGATTTGATAGATATTGGTTCTCTTAAGTCACATTGTGGTAGTTGACCTGCTACTAGTTGATGATGACGACTGCTGATGCTCATGGGCATTTTTTCTTTGAGGAAATAGGTTGAATGTGGGACCCACATGCATTGTGTAGGCATAGAAATTTTGGATGAGGTGCTCAATATATGCATGGTTCTTTGACATCTAGGAACCTTCCCATGTATAATGATTTCAGAATTTCTGAAAGAGATGCTTACGGATACACGTGTATTTGACTAATTTTGACAAAGTGCAGTGATTATGAAGTACGATACCACCGTGACATGAAAAATGGTGTTTATTTTGAATTTCAGAAAGATCAATGACATCAATGGGTGATGTGAATTCCCATTGTGCCATCTGAGGATGTTCCCATAGTGGTGGGGACCCATCCAAGGTACTACCTCCATCCCGGAAAATGTTTTTTGAAGTCGACAGGAAGGAAGCATCAACCTTCTGAAACAAGTGTTAATACAATGGATCAGTTTTTTTGGTGAAGCAGGGCATAATATGGTGAGACAACAAGACATGATGACGAGAACTAGCTAAAAATAATGGTGATGGTCAACTAGCCCGAGGTCGGAGATGTTAATAAGATTGAACAAAATAAAAACAATTTCTGATACAGGTATCCCTGGGGTCAGTAGGACATCTAGGGAGGGTGTACATATGCTATGAATGATGTGATTGAGTGTGGTAAACAATGTGCAACTCCGACCATGGGTGACTAGGGACTGCCACTAGGTATGAAACATAAAAATATGGGTGGAAGTATTTCTCCCAAAAAATATTTGTACACTTTCCAAAAGAATGTGAAAGTGTTTTGGGTGTATAAACACGGAGACAGGTGCCCCATTAACATGTGTGATCATGCATGATTATCCAAGGAGGGTTTTTTTTTAGGGTGGGGCCCCATTGGTTGGTCTCAAGGTCAGGGTGATGAGGTGGATGAAATGACACATATGGGTTATATTTGTGAGGGTGTGATAGGCCAATGTGTGAAACATGCTAATGAATTTTTTGTTGATCCGCTATAAGAATTGTGGTCCAAGAGTGGGATTTTGATATGCAATGAGTAAAAACAATATGTTGACAATTGATGCATAGAAATGAGATGGTTCTAGGGCCCGAGTAGCTGGCCATGGATCATGATAGTGAGTGATATTCTATGAATATGATGGAAGCCATGGGAGGTGAGGCTCTATCAATTGACAAGGGTTTTTATCATGTGCAAGGTGAGGTGATGATAAAATTGGTCAGGTGAATGAGGCCTATAGTTTATTTTTTAGGGAAATGATGTCAGGATATGCAAAGCTTTAAAGGGAATCCTATCATGTTGAGAATGGGATGTTACTTTCTATTGTACCTTTACTGTCTTGGATTTTGATTGAAAATACGGTGATTCAATGCACTTGCAATATTTGTGGCCAATACTCCAAGTAAAAGTATCTTTTTTCATATAATTTTTTTGAGATAACATGAATTAAAAAATGAGTATCTACCAGAGATGCAGTCTGGAGGTGGGAAATGGGCCTAAAAATGAGTTGTTCTAAAATCTAGAATGAGGTAGAGATTGAAGATTATGAATTATTGATCGTTGTCTCTTTCACGATTTTATAATTGGATGCCCTGAGCTCCAGTTATGGGCTCCCAAAAATGGTGAAAAAGGCCGATATAGGCTGGAAAAGGCTCAATTTTAGTTCATTTGTGTCTTTTGACCTTGAGAGGTCAGAGGCTATGATCAGATATTTTTTTGCCATTGCAACCAAATAGAGCACTAGGGATACGCATCGAGAGTGTCAGGTAGGAGCTAGAAATTCACTCGTCTCAATTTTTTGATTTTCATGGTAGATGGGTCGTAACAAGGTGCCCTGTACGACCCCTTTCTTTTGCATTTTGAGGGACCGCATGGGAAACTCTGGGAATGTCACGGAGTCGATGCATGACGCTTTGGTATTCCCATGTTGAATCTATAAAAATGGTGCTTTTAGACGCATTGACCTCCGCATCTATGTGAGACATGTTATCACTCCACTAGATTCCCAAGACCGAGGAAAGAATCCCAATAGAGGTAACCACAAACCAAGCTTTTGAGCTGATAGCTAGACCTATAAAGCTAGAGAAGGCTCTCTCCAAAAGAGTCACGGCTAGGAGGGTTGGAGAAATTATGGTTTTAGGCTAGGTAATGAGTGAAAGGATTTGTTTTGATTTGGTTTAGGTTGGGAAAATTAGCGGATAATGGAATTAGGTCAAGGAGAGACCAGGTCAAGGTAATAGGTTTAGGGTTGCAAGGATGAATGGGGCAAGGTAGGTATAATTACAATAACTTAAAGATAATGAATATGGTATGTTTTTGAAAATTTAAGAAGGTTGAGAGAAACATAAGAGATGTATTTCTCTCAGATAGAAGATAATAAAACAAAATAAGATCAGTTACCCAAAACAGAGCATGTGCAAGCCTGTATTCTGAATTTATAACTTATAAAATACAATAACATAGAAATGAAAGTGAATATGAAAAATACATTCGAACATATGTGACTGAAGAAGAAACAATGAAATACATTCAATACCACAGGTATCCCATAAATGTAGTTGCAAATCCTCTTTATTAGCTTGGCAAAAAATGAGTACAAGTTCCCTTGACCAACGTAGCACAATGAAACTAATTCCAACTATTGCCACCTCTGAAAATGAGTAAAAATTGACATGATATATGCCTCAAAAAACCTCTCCCAATCTTAGAGGTCGAATCCATGAGAGGAGGAGCTGATCCACTAAAGTCTGAATTGAAACGAGTGTAGGGTGGTCAAAGTGACTCAACCATAACTTTTTTCAAACCGATTCATTACACATCATCATGAGTTATAACCTAATGTATTTAACCTAGGTAATAGTAAAAAAATTATAATTTCATTTACATCATCAATTACATGAGGTAAAAACATGATTCCGCAAGGTAAAATCAAACTTGTAGAAAAACTCAGAAAAAATCAGACAATTGTTAAATGCGCAGCGCCATTTTAACCCAACTTGCAAGTTTCTTTTGAATGGGTTTCATGTGTCCAAATTGGATAAATATAGTATAGTTTCTAGAACGACCTTCATTTTTCAAGATGAAGCCAATTTTCCCTGTCAAAAATCACTTCTCCCAAGACTGGTCAAAAACTGATGAATGAGGGTGCAGAAATGCAGAGTGCTGTTACATGCAACTCTTGTAGGCCTTCCTCAACTCCAAATTGAGCTCAAGATGGCTCATTGGAAATATATTTGAGTTTATTTGTCATTTGAATTATCAAGAAAGTCATTTGGACACTCCAAATAGGAGAAAATTTGATTTTCCCAAGGTTACTCCAGAAGTGTAGCAACTCTCTTGTGGCACTTGTAGTTTTGACATTTCTCAAAAAAAATGACAGATGTGTAAAAAATGAAGGAGGTTTTTATTCCTTGAATTATGATGGCCAAAATCCTCTCTCACGTTTTCTAAATGCATATTTTTTTCGTCAGAACCATAGGTTTAAGTAAAAATGGCCCTATGAGCGACAAATGACTTGACCTTTGGAATGAATTCTCAAAAAATGATGGAGAAATGAGGTTTATGTATTGAAATTACCTCATATTTGCTAATATGACCTCAATTATGCCTCCTCTGCTCATATTTCTCTTTTTCCATAGAAAACCCTAGCTCAGTGAGAGAGGAAATTAGGGTTTAGTGGTTGTGAACAATGATCACTTGGGCACCCTTGGGAAAAGACAACTCCCTTCGAAATTTGATCAATTGATGAACTAAAAACTCTTGAAATTTGACATTTGATGTGTTGACATGTGGAACTCTGAGTTGGAAGCCTTGGGAACTAAATACTTATTACATTTGAATTGACATAAAATTACATGAATAAATAAAAACTACATCTTTTTTTTTAAATAATTATTACATCTTGGAATGAAAATCACACTTGAAATCAAATTACAACTTTGGAAACCATCTTGGAGGTTATATTTACATGGTAAAGAGACATTATTGGGATCACTCTCATACTTTTCTAACCTTATGAAACTGAAATGGTGCATTTTTGGCCAATGAAATCTAATGATCTAATGTGACGTTGAATGACTTGACTTCCATGATTGAATTTGACTGAGATAAGACCTAGTGAAATGAGCTTTTCAAAAATGTTATTATGCTTAGCCAGACATGAATTTAGGCTAGAAAATATGAAATGTTGAGGGAGAGTGAGATTTTATGACCAGGGCTACCATCAGTGAAACAATTTTTAGCATGAACTAATGGAATGAAATAAAAATTTCATAGTGGGACATCTAAAATGAGAATGAAAAGAGTGATTTTGATCGCTGATGGAAGAACACAAATTCTGAAACTAACATTGGTCTTATTGGGGATGGAAACTATGAAATAGGTGTCAAGAACCATAGATCTTTGAATTTTGTAGATCAGTGCCTCTTCCATTGCCCCAATGCAATCAAGAAAACTCAAACTGAAATGCAAGACTAAACTGAAAAATCATTGACATAAACAGACTGAAACTAACTAAAATTTGACTGAGCTAACTCATAATAAACACAACTGAAAAAATAAAAAATAAAAAATATCAGAATTGAGCTTATTTATCACACCTACTGTAACTGATCCAATCATCACCTAATCAAGTGAAATGGAACAGCCAATGCAACCATGTAAGAATTCTAGCTACTAGTTTAATTCTCCACAAGTTCTTGCTTATGAGCAAGAAGAGAGAAATATTGAAAGGAAACTCCCATGAAATATTGAAATCAGATTGAATCTTAATGAAATTGTAAAGCATGAGCCCACTGGCTTACCTCAAGAATGATGCAAAAGGATCTTCATAGGAATACATATTAATTTCTAGCTCATCTAATATATTACTGCTCTTCTCTATGTAGTCTTTGTACTTTGAATATGAAATTTTATCTTTACCCTTACTTTTCTGATATGGCTGCAAATGCTCAGATGAGATTTGTAATGAGACTCTAGATAAACAAGACAATGAAGTCGGTTGTCGAATCAAGTTTAAATCAACACTCTTTTTAGGCTCACAGTTAGATAAGAGAGAAGGAATTTTCCTGCAGATATCGTCCAACGCATTAGCAATTGGGTCATAAAAACTTGAAAATACTGTTGCATCCTATTATCCATTAGTTCTAATGAGACTGCATGACTTTCTACAGGCTGCTCATCCTTTGCTTTAGAGACATTATGAAAAGTTTCCTTTATAAATTGAAATTGTTCAAAACATAATGGTACACAATCATCTTGCATTATTTGATCATATGTTTCAATTTCCAAGCCTTCATCTATAACCTAACATTCAATGGTATTCGGGAGTTGCAAATCTGGATCTAAGGAGGGTTATATGTCACAAATGATTTCCTCAACCAATTCAGGATAATGTTTATCATTTATAATGTTAACCATTCACTTATCTACCTTCTCATAGTTTTCTCTGGCTTTTACAAATGAGGAGAAACATAAGGCTAAGGAACTCTGATCAAGAATTTTATTATTCTCTTTATTGTCAATATCAAATCTTAATGATTGTTGATTTTTTATTACATTAAATTTATCTCTGATGAACTGAAATGAAGTAAAACAAAGAGGCAAATATCCTTCACTTACTTCCAAATTTTCTACACTTTCCTCATCACTGCCATAGCTGATATGCATTGGTTGATCCCTGTGTTCGAGCTACTGAAACTGAACTTTCTTCTCCCACAAACCAGCTTCTGATTGCTCTGCAAGATTACCTTTTGTTTAGAGAATATAATTTTTGTCATATTGAACATACTTAGGTAAATCATCAAAATGAAGAATGTCATCAAGCATGCGTATTGGATCTAGAGTTCTATCCTCTGCAAGCTTATCTATAAAACTGATTTCTTTATTGTCCCTTAATTCATACATAAAATCATTATCAAATGTATGATAACTAGGATAGGAAGGAAAATGTTTCAGATCAACAACTTGCTTTTCTTCAGTCAGTGCGACATGGTCCTCTTGAATAACATTTTCATCTCTAATGGTGATATTTTTCATCATTTCCTGTACTGTACTAACCAAAATGTCAAGCTTCAGTTCTGAATATGTCAAGCACTATTTCTCTATGTTTTCCCTTTCTTATGATTTCAAATTTAACCTTTTTATCATCAAAATAGCTTCTATGGATATTGCATTGTCTTGCATTTTTTCAAGTGTTGTACTATCATTTTCTCTTAATCGAAATTCCATTTCTGAATCAAAGGCATCTGGGTAGTGTAAGATGGCTAAACCAAGGGGCGGTTTTATATATCAGTAGGGATCGAATGGTATACTTGATTGAATATAGCTGAAAAGTTTTGCACTAGGTCTCCTAGTTGCCTTTTCAAATTATCATATTCTTCTAAAATCAGAAAAGTATTCCTCTTGATCACCCATTTATCAAGAAATACTTTCACAAAATGATGGAAATAAAAAACACTTTCAAATGGCAATTTTTTGAACCATTCCTTGGCTTCACCTTGCAAAGATAGAGCAAAGATCCTAATACTAACATCATCTTCATCAACCTAAAAAAGGTCGAGAAAATTTTCAAAACTCTTAATGTGTTTCTCATCAGTGATGATACCATATTCTCCATCAAACCTGGGAAGATATTTGTAATAATTTTCGGGGAAAGCACGGAGTATAGGAGGTAAGATGAGTGGTTTATATATATATGTAATTTTACAAGGTGTAGGAGTATGTAAAGAAGCTATAGTATTAGTCTTGATCTCTTGAGGTTCATCATCTTGAAAAGGATATGCACAATTTTTACGTAAGAGGTCTTGATCTTGATCAAAATCAAAGGAAAAATCGGTATTTACACTCTTCAAATATGTAGAATAAAAAATTTGATCATATTTTTCATACACTAAACTCTGGAAAACTTTCAGGATAGTTTCAGGAAAACAAAAGAAGTAATTTACAAGAAATCCTATTACATCTTGAATACAATTCCACTTTGAAAACCCGAACTTTGTGTGAGATTCTTCCATTTTCCTATTGGCAAGGTCGATCCTCCAGTGGAGTATTTTCATCAAGTTGGAGTCACCAGGTGAATGGCTCAACCTTCATATGTGTCCAAGTGGTGTTCACCATTAAAAATTAATTCTGATCCTTGTTGTTATTTCCCAGGGAAGATTTTTCCTTTTGATCCCTAACAACGGTGCCACGATGTTATCACTCCACCAGATTCCCAAGGCTAAAGAAGGAATCCCAACAAAGGTAACCACAAAGTAGGCTTTTGACTTGATAGCTAGCCCTATCAAGCCAGAGAGGGCTCTCTCAAAAATGGTCACATCCAGGAGGGATGGAGAAATTAGTGTTTTAGGCCAGGTAATCAGTGCAAGGGGTTGTTTTTATTTCGTTTTCATTCGGTAAATCTGTGGATAATGGAATTAGGTCAAGGAGAGACTAGGTCAGGGCAATAGATTTAGGGTTACTAGGATGAATGGGGAAAGGTAGTTATAATGCCAATCAATTAAAGATAATGGTTATGGAATGGTTTAGAAAATTTAAGAAGGCTGAGAAATCATAATAGATGTATTTTGCTCAGACAGAAGATAATGAAACAAAATATGATCAGTTACCCAAACAGAGCATGTGCACACATTTATTATGAATTTCTAAATTATAAAAGTTCATAAGATAGACGTGAAAGTGAAGATGAAAAATAAATTCAAACATATGTGATTGAAGAAGAAACAATGAAAGATATTCAATACCACAGGTTTCCCATAAATGTAGCTACAACTCCTCTTTATTAGCTTGGCCAAAACTGAGTACAAGTTCCCTTGGTCAAGTTACATAATCAAACTGATTCCAACTATTCCCGCCTCTGAAAATGAGTCCAAAATGACATGATATAGGCCTCAAAATACCTCTCCCAATCTCATGGGTCAAATCCATGAGAGGAGGAAATGTTCTACTAAAGTCTAAACTCAAACCTAGAGTGTAGGGTGGTCAAAGTGACTCAACCCTAACTTTTTGCAAACTGATTCATTACACCTCATCATGAGCTTTAAACTAATGTATTTACCCTAGGTAATAGTAAAGAAATTATAATTACATTTACATCATTAATTACATGAGGTAAAAACATGATTCCCCAAGGTAAAATTCAAATTTTTAGAAAAACTCAAAAAAATCAGTCAATTGTTAAACACGCAGCACCATTTTACTGCAACTTGCAGGTTGTTTTTGACTGGGTTTTAGGTTATCCAAATTGGCTCCAAGATATATTTCTGGAAATCCCTTCAAGTCTAATTTCTAGAACTACGTTGAGGTTGCCAAATGAATGTCATTTTCCCTGTCAAAAATCTCTTCTCCCAAGACTGGTCAAAAAGTGATGAATGAGGGTGCAGAAATGCAGAGTGCTATTGCAGAAAACTTTTGGAAGCCTTCCTCAACTCCAAATTGAGATCAAGATAGCTCATTGGAATTCTATATAAGTCTATTTTTCATTTGAATTATCAAGAAATTCATTTGGAAAATTCAGATAGGAGAAAACGTGATTTTCCGAAGGTCACTCCAGAGGTGCAACAACTCTCCTATGGCACCTGTATTTTTTATAGTTCTCTAAAACCATGACACCTATCTAAAAAATGAAGGAGGTTTTTCTTACTTGAATTATAATGGACAAAAGTTGTGCTCAAGTTTGATAAATTCATCTCGGTTTGGTCAAAAACATAGTTTGAAGTAAAACTGACCCTATGAGTGGAAAATGACTTGACCTTTGGAACGACTTCTCAAAAAATGATGGAGACATGAGTTTTATGTACTAAAATGACCTCATATTTGTTGATATGACCTCCATTATCCCTCCTCTACTTAGATTTCTCTTTTTCCATAGAAAACCCTAGCTCAGTGGTATAGGAAAATAGGGTTTAGTGCTTGTGAACAATGATCACTTGGGCACCCTTAGGAAAGACAACTCCCTTTGACATTTGATCAATTGATGAGCTAAAGCATTTTTCACTTTGACATTTGATGTGTTGGAATTTGGAACTCTGAGTTGGAAACCTTGGGAACTAAGTACTTATTACAATTGAATTGTCATAAAATTACATGAATACATAAAAATCACATCTTTGTTTTTGAAATAATTATTACATCTTGGAATGAAACTCACACTTGAAATCAAATTAAAACTTTGGAAAACATCTTGGAGGTTACCTTTACATAGTAAAGATACATTATCGGGATCACTCTCATACTTTTCTGATCTTATGCAAATGAAATGGTGCATTTTTGGACCTTGAACAATGAAGCCTAATGATCTAATGGGACCTGGAATGACCTGAATTCCATGATTGACTTTGACTGAGATAAGAGCTAGTGGAATGAGCTTTTCAAAAATGTTATTATGCTCAACTAGACATGGAGTTAAGCCAGCAAATGTGAAATTTTGAGGGAGAGTAAGACTTTATGACTAGGGATACCATCAGTGAAACAATTTTTAGCATGACCTAATCGAATGAAACAAACATTTCAGAGTGGGACATCTAAAATGAGAATGAAAAGAGTCATTTTGATCACTGATGGTGGAATGCATATTATGACACTAAAAATACATAAACGCATGGTAGGCGTGCATATTTAGAAAACATGTCCGTCAGCCATACATGGTGGTTTAGGCACCTGTGAGACACATAGGCATGTAGAACGCTTGGAACAATGTATCACAGAAGAATTGTGTGTGCGACTGTGTAGATAAATAGTGTGCGGTCCTGCTAAAAATTTTAACTTATCATTTTTGAGCTTCTAAGGGATCAAAAAGTAATATTTTTTTGTGCCTTTGGTGGCAGGATGCTCTGGACGGAGAGCGATTGGCCCTTTCTCCTTACCTAGGTGGCTCAATATCCGTGTGCTCACCAAAATTTGGCGCAATGCGGTTGGATTAATTTTCTTGATAAACCTATTCTCAGGTTAGATGATAGTTTTTTACGATTCTTGGTTCCCTACAAGGACTGATAGAGGTGGATCATGGTGCTGCATAAGGCTGAGCTTACGTTATTGGCTCAGACTGACGTGTATTTTGTGACTAGTCTCTTGCCTCGTGGGGAGGTACTACCCCTTCCACTTCTAAGTGGGGTAGTTAAATTTAGGAATTGGGTAGATGAGGTCGGTCACTGCAGACACAATGCTATTGTTGAGGGGTGCATTATTGTGTATCATGTTATGGATTTGACAAAGTGTGTGGCTTTGTCTATGATAGTATGCATAGCAGGGTCTTCTTATCCTCACAAGGTATCATGGAAGCATATAGTGTTCTTACGGGAGATTCAGGTAGGGCACTTCTTTGATTAGGCTCGCCTAGTATACTATGGCATGGTCACTCAGCTGGTGAAGGTGCAGTGAGGTTGATCAAAGACATTTTCTTATGCCATCATCTTATGTTGTATCATTTATGAGCAGGTTGTTATGCTATGAAATTTTATTGCAGTGCTGCTTGCCCCTCTAAGGAATCCTTGGATTCATATATGGGCATTTTCCATTCCTCGTCATAGCGGTGGCGATGCTGGAAGATATTGGGATCAAACTATAGAGGAGTGGTTCGAGTTGAAACCTTCATTGATTCTAGAATTTTCTTGATCTAGAGTGGATTTTTACGATGATCCGGACATGGATCTTCCTTCGTATTATGATTGGGTGCCTAAAGTTATGACCTTTATGTTTCTTCATATGAGTATTTCTTTCATGTATTTATGGATGTTACTTTTATGATGACACTAATATCATGTTTTTTTACTTTGCAGATGTGGGATGAGCAGTTCGACCCTCGACCTTCTTAGTCAACCATGCTCTGAGGAGGGGGAGCATGCTAGGGGCGGACCTAGCTCTATGGGGGCCTAGAGATATAAACCCCCCTCGCAAGAATAGACCACATGTGATACATCATATTGATATGGGTGGCCCCTTAGGGGAGGGCACTAGCACTGCTGGAGTTGGGGGTGATATAACGCTACTTGCGCATGTCCAGGCTATTGAGGCCCATCCAGTAGTTGATGAGGCTTATGTATAAACTATAGAGACTCAGTTACACAAATTTGGTGATTCCTAGGGAAGACAACAATGACCCATGAGCAGTCTCATCTCTCGTTGTTGCGTTGAGCAACACTTTCCATGATTGTTGTTGCTTCGATTATTTCTCCATGTTTTGATTTGTGTCCAAAGGACCCACCTAGAGTGGTATAGCACTATATTTTTTCTATTTATGTACCATGGAAATAACCCATTGTGAGGATGCTAAACTGCCTTTTTGATGACATATATTTTTTTCCTGGCAGTGGGCTGGTGGAATCATTCTTTATATACTGGAATATATATTTTTTGATATATACATATATGCGAGATGTATTTTATCAGCTCCAATGATGTGTCTATGGCTATTTTTATGATTCTTTGTATGTTTATGATGAATGTCATACTCATTATGGATTCCTTATTTACGATGGGTTTCTATGTTTCTCATGGTCGATGGTACATATGTGATGCATTCAAGTCTAGGATATGGTTAGATATGTGATTGAATACATGATTTTTATCTCTTGGTATATGCGTCAATGTAATGTGGTAAAAAATGTGGGCTAAAATTTGTGCATGCATTTATTTTATGAAGAAGCATGAATCTCGTACTTGAAAGGCTTGGTTTAATTACTATACCACCAACTAGGAATCAAGGAAGAAATGTAAATAGAAGATGCCTTTGAGGGAGGTGTTGCTTAACAGTCCTATGACAGCATCATATTCTACTTGATTTTTTTTTGCTGACTCGATACACACTCCATTAGCGAGGGATGGGGACTGGTCAAGAGAATATATGGCCCAGGCGACAACAGATAAATTTTTCGACCATCGAGAGGCTCCATCAATGAATCTAAAATTGTAGATGGGAGAATGACCCATCTGCAACCCAAGAGCATGTTTTTAGAATAATCCCATGAGGATGAGATCATCATAAAAAATTATGGTGCATATATATTCATTCTAGGGTACGAGGCAATTCTTTTACGGGTGAAGTTTTTTGAGATAGAGCCCATTGACGGGTTTTTCTAGGCATGTACTGTCAGGCTCCGAAAAAATGTATGCTCCTTTTATGAGACAAATTTTGATGATGCATGGACCCTTCCACAATGTTTCAAGCTTCCCAAGTCCTAAATATTCTTGTGTGACATCATAGCGCAGGACTATTTCTCCCTTGGTGAATGAGCGAGGGGTGATGTTGCAATAAAATGATGTTTTGACCCTATTTTTGTGGGTTTTGTTTTGTGGGAGATACTCATAAAATTTCATTGATGAGTTTCACTATACCAACCATTTCTCTAAGGGCTTAGTATTAGTGAAAATTTCAACAACAGAATGAAGGGTGGGGATTTCATGTTCAATGGGAAGCACAACCTCTACCCTGTATACTAACTGGAAGGGTGTAAATCCACTTGAGGCTTTGATCACTGTGCGGTATTCCCATATGTTTGAAAAAACCATATGGTGCCAATTGGTTTTTTCATTTTTCATCATACATTGCAAAAAAAAAATTAGGACTTTGTTGACAACTTCTACCTGATCATTAGATTGGGGGTAGTATGGTGACGTAAACTCATGCGTAAAACTAAGGTGTTGGGATAGTTATTGGAATATTTTTTTTCGAAATGCTTCCCATGGTTTGATACCAATTCCTTGGGAACACCAAACCATGTTATTTCAGGGTTGAAGAAAAATCATGTCACAGTTTCATCAGTGTTGTTGTATGTGGGCATGGCTTCTACCCATTTGGTGAGATAATCGACAACCACAAATATGTCCTTGTGGTTTCTTGATGATGTTGGGTTACACATCATGAATTCAATGCCCCATTTACAAAAGGGTCCTGCTACAATGACGACATGCAGGGGAAATGGAGGGGTTCACTCCTTCTGAGCGTAGGGTTGACATCACTCACACCTCTTGACTGCTTAAATGCAATCATGAAAATGGGTGGGCCAGAAATAACTGATTCGTAGTAATTTTTTGGTGGTGGTCATTCTTGATAAGTGGCCACTACAAGCCCTACTATGGTATTCATTCATAACTTGCCTACATTAGTCGTGAGTAAGGCATTGACGTAAGATGGTATTGATGCCTCATCGGTACAATATGTCCCCTAATAGAAGGTATCTCGGGGCCTCATGGTCTATTCATATTTAATCATCACGAGTGAGCTAGGGTCTAAACTTTTGAGTTCGTAAGAAGGGGAGGATATCGCCACACCAAGGGTCGTTCATGGTAACTAAGAAAAAATGTTCGTGAGGTAGCATATCGTCAATGGGGGATCCTTGGGTCTCGATGGAGAGATCAATGATGAATTCGACAAGGATGAGACTATTTTTTATTTTAGGGGAGGTAAACTGCATATCATATTTTTGTAGTATAAATATCCATCTGGCGTATTTATGGTTCATCACTCGATGAGTGAGAAAATATATCATGGGTTTGATAGCTGATATTACAATGGTGGTTTGAAGGATGATATAGTGCCAAAGATTTTTTACTACATGTAGTAGGGCTAAGGTCACTTTCTCTTCTAGCTCATACTTTAATGCATGCCTAGCTAAGTTATTGCTTACGTAATAGATTATGTGTTCCTTTTTTTCAAGTCCATCATGGAATAGAACCCCCGCGATGGCTGCGTCTGACGTATATAGATATAGGGTGTAATATTTGTTGTTGTCGGGTGGGTTGATCAAAGGAGTGGGAGAAAAAGTGTCTTTTAATTCTTTAGATGATTTATGGGCATGCTCATCCCATTGGAAGGGAATGTCTTGATGAAGGAGACACCAGAAGCGATGCACATAAGTGGTGTGGTCGAGAAAAAAGAGTCGTAATACGTTGGCTTTACCCTGCAAGCTTTTTAATTGCTTCAATGTTTTGGAAGGTGGTACTTCTTTGATTTCCTAGAGTTTGATAGGGCTAAATCTAATACCTTGATGGAAAATAATGAATCCTAGAAATCTTCTAGCATTGATGCAAAAGACACACTTGAGAGGTTTCAAGCGTAGATTATATTGTCGACATCTCTGAAAAACCAAGCGTCGATCTTCAAAATGGTTAACATGCATCTTGGATTGCACCATGAGGTCATCCAAATAGTTGAGGATGATTTAATCCAAGGCATGAAATATGTAGTTCATTATCCATTGGAAGGTGGTGCTTGCATTTTTTAGGCCGAACGGAATAACTTGGTATGCGAAGGTACCCAAAGGGGTGGTGAATGCAGTTTTGTACTGATTCAAATGATGAATCTGAATTTTATTGTACCCTGAGAACCCATTCATAAAGGACAAGTTCTCGTGATTGGCATACACATCAATGACTTGGTCGATGAATGGTGTGGGGTAGTTTTCCTTGGGATAGAATCTTTTCAGATTGCAGAAGTCGGTACAAACACAATTTTTCCCTTTTTTTCATGATGGGTAGAGGGTTGGAAACCCAATATGTGTAAGCGATTAGGTATATAAACTCAGCATTGTGGTGTTTATCTATCTCCTGCTTGATTGCTTCAGCCTTGGGAGGGTGTAATTGAGGTTTTTTTTGGCGGATGGGGAGGGTGTCAGGCCATGTGTCAATACGATGTTCCACAATGGAGTAGCCAATCCCGTGGTAGTTTTTTTCAGTGATTTAGAATTTTTCTAAGTCAGAATGTTTAGCAATGAAATGATGCATGAAATCTAACATAGTTCAGAAACTATGGATATGAGGAAAAAAATGTACATGATGGTTACTTCGACAGATCTCACATGTATGTCATCTGCATCTAGATAAGTTTCTTTGGGTAATGTGGGGGATGGGTATGAATGATTAAATGCCCTTAATTTGGGGTATTGAGTGATCAAATGATCAGGTTCATCACACAATCCATAGAATGGGACATAAGGTGTACCCTTTGTTTTCCTTCTTGGTTTCTGCATAGTTGGGTTTATGGGCTACGATCATGATGCTATTTCTTCTCGTATGTATAGAATGGTTTTGGATCTATCCTCCCCTGTTTGGATGGATGAACCCTAGGAATTGGATTTCAATAATGCATATAACACATCCCTATATTGAGGGATTTCTCAGAAATTATGGGTATAATGCCCGGACTACTCACATATGGTGCATGCATGATTTGTATGTAATTCCTTACCTTGGCGGTTGGTGACCTTTCTCGTTTGTTTCGAGTTGGGGTTGTAGTCATTATTTCGGAATGTAGAAGAGCTTTTAGCTCATATAACTCTAGGAAAATGTTGGAAGGATGTCCAACTATGTTGCATAGTGGACAAGGTGGATATGTCCCAGGGACTTCAGGGGTGTCCACCTTCTTTCGTTTTCTATTTCCCCTCTTCATGACGTTGACTAGTGTCACTATGGGGATTTTTGGAGTTATGATGACCTTTGTAGAGGTGATAGGCATGGTATATGTAAAGGTAATTCCTGATTTTCCTGACATGGACAGTGGGGCTAAATACTAGACCGAAATCATGAGATCAATGTTAGGTAATGTAAGGGTTTCCATGACCTACTGTGATATATAACCAAGCAGGGGATGCAATAAGGGGGTTCCAGTGATGGCATATGGTAGAAATTATAAGTTGGTGGTGACGATATCTATGGTATCAGTCTCTGGTTCCTAAATTCATTTGGTGTTTTATGAACTCATCAGGCATACAACAGCTCCTGTAGGTGCTGAAGATTCTCTTGGTAATACACAAGGTTCTACTAGATAAGTTCCAAGGAAATTGGATGGTTTGAAATTACTTAGAGAAAACTCTGTGTTTGTGGTGACCACTTCTGTACTCTAATATACCAATGGTAGCATGCTATTGAGGGTGGTTATAGGTTTCTTCTCATAATACACGAGTTGGTCAATAGTAATGATTTTCCTGTTGTAGGGGAACATCATTACTCTAAACACAATGGATGTTATTGCGGTCATTGTGTACATGTAACTATGTCCAAGAAGGATGTTATAGACTAGTTGTGAATCTAATAATTCAATGTCAATGAGCACAGTCTTGTCGGCGAGATGTACCAGCACATCTTGAAAAATACCTACCGGGGCATATGGGTGCCCATCATATGCTCTGAGCATGATATCAGATGGTTTCAGTTCCAATGATCATAATTTTTTCCAAACTATTTTTGACATGATACATGTGGATTCTCCTTCATCCACGATGGAATGGTGAATGGTGATGTTCTGGACTAAAACCAAGATTTGAAAAGTGACTAGATAATAAAGATGAGGTCTTGCGTTATCTAAGTAGAAGACCATTAAGCGAGAATTTTAGGGGTCGATCGCGCCTAATGTAGAAAGTAAGGCTTTCCGTTGGGTCGGGCAAGATTGTAGGAATTCTAATGCTGACATAACTTAGGGAGACTAAGCTAAGTCATCCGCTATGCGATAACTGTGAGTAGCTTTCAAATTATATCATACGCGCCTCATGGGACCTTTTGCCATTTTTGGCATTAGCTCAATAGGTGCCCTATATATTGATAATGGTGTTATGTGTCTGATTGTGCTTCCACCTATTGGATTGGTGTCTGGGGTTGCTTCATAATTTCTATTTTTCATTTTCAAGAATAACTCTTATCCTGCCATGAATATGTCACAACTGTTTTGAGTTTTCCCTCCAACATTTTTTTTTTTGGATGGTTTATGTTCCTGAGTATTAACTACTCCTTAGTGGGGAAAATGTTTCTACATAACTCCAAGTTTTCGTTTTCCCCCCCTTGTCCCCTACTTCCATGAAGTCTATTCAAATCAGGGAGCTCGGGACAATGGTGGGTGTAATGACCATAATCCCCACATATGGAACATGAATGATTGGTCCTTAGACTGGTTATCTTTTTCTGCCTTTGAGAGTTGCTGGTTGGTTCCTGGTTTTTATTTCAGCTAGCATTGCCCCTAGCTTGTGATCGTGGGTGGTGTTGTTGATTGCTACCCCCCTAGAAAGGTCTCCCTTCGGTTTGATCTTTGGTTTTTTCCTACCAATTGGAAATGATCTAAGGATTATTATTACTCTCCCTGTCATAAGAGGATTGTTCTTGAGATTGGGAGGGTTGCACTAAATTAACCCCTGCATTGTTTTGCGTTGGTGGTATATTTTTTTGTTGTGTGGGAAGAGGAAAGTATTGGTTTCCTTGTCCATGGATGGCATATGCTTTCTAGGACGACTCTCTTATGTCAATGTTCGTACATGGGAACTTATTTCCCTGATGGGTGGGTATGGTCCTCCTTGAGGGGGAGGATATTTATTTTCCCTATTAGTCATGTTCTACAAAGGTAAAGTTTGAATATGGTAGTATCCTGGTTGTGACACATTCTACGGGTTATCATATGTTTGATTAGAAAAAGAGTATGCAGGATATGGGTGACTGTTGTTAGGGTGAGTTTGCGCTAAGGGACCTATAAATCCTTCAACAATATTTGATGCGCTTGGTACTTCTATGTAAGTTTGTAGGCATGGTGCATTTTGAAGGATATCATAGATATATCCGAACTAGGTGTATATGATATCTAGTTGTTTGGATTTACTGATGGTATCCTCCTCATTACATGGGGATTGCGTTGCCACATATTTTAACATTTATTTTGTGAGAGTTTTAAAAAACAATTCGAGGATAACTCTATCGTCGATATTAGATTTGCACAAGCTATGATGTCTTCACCATTCGTGGATGTGGTCAGATATGTGAATAGTGGGCATTTTTCTGAAATGGGTGAGGAGTTCGATCCTTGAATCATGATGGATCAGGAGCTAGAAAAATTTGAGGAACGCTATTTATAAGGCGTTAAAGGTTCCATGTGTCACATATGGCTGGTCAACATACCATTTCATTGTAGGCCCTGTAAGGGTGCATTGAAACAATATTAGTCAAATGGTATCTTCTATGATATTTTTTGGCGAACAACACAGGTTAAAAGTCATGATATGGATCCTCGGGCCTCCTGCTTTCTTTCCTTCAAATTTTGGAATGTATGAAGGGATATTAGTGGGCATGGGTGGCCAATTAAGGTCATGGTTGATAGGTTCATTTGTTAACTTTCTTAGATCTTGTAGATTCACTGATGCTAAGAAAGGTAATTTTGGTTTGACCACCATTGTTTGAACACGTATGTGCATAGGGATCCTCTACTGAGATGCCTGAGGAATAGTACCCTGGTGGGTTTTCTGAGGGGTAGTATGAGTGATTCCCAAAGGGGTAGCGTTTGGTGGCCCTTGCGGGGTTATGACTGGTGTGATGACTAGTGACCCTTCCGGGGTTCCGATCAAATTTTACTCGATAAAGGAATATCTTATAATGGTGGCAGGGTGACGTCCTCTACGCATGGATGGAGAGAATCCTGACACTCCTCCCCGAAATGGGGGTAGTTTTAATAAACTACTAGATTAATGGAGAGTTGTTGGGTCCCCTATGGTGACAATTTCATTTGTAATTTTTGAAGGGAGAGTATTTTTATCAGTGCAATATAATCACATACATAAAACAAAGAGACAGTGGAAAGGTAGTTTTCCTTTATATTAAACTATGTGATCAATCAAGAAAAAAATGGTTTTTGTTTGTTTGCATATCATAAAAATCGTATGTAGAACTAATCATATTTACCACTCTCAAAGTAACTACGCCTTGAAGAGATATGTTCTGATGGGTACTGGGGCCAACGTCGCGAAATAACTGGCAACACCTTCTAGTAGCCGAAGAATCAACCAAGGTAATGGAAATGAGGATCTAGTGTTTCCCACACAATCACGTATAGGAAAAGGATGCCCTAAATTTTCGTCACTAAAGTACCTTCGTCCCACATGAGCATTCGATTCTTTAGCTTCTTGGTAGTCTATTACTAGTACTAAGATCTAGATGGGTCGGGTAACCCCGAAGAGTACCACATGCATTGGACCTAAGCCGAACCTCCTTTGAATCAAGTCTCTAAAATTCTCGCGAAATATTTTCTGTGGGATGATTGAAGGATTTTTAGCTCCCTAAATAGTCAAATTCTATGTTTCAAAATGTAACATGACCATGGTGGCTTATTGGAATGCATACCCCCAATGGTCCTAAGTTGAACTATAATTTCTTGTGTGGTCCTTGTGGGGAGAATCTAGTGGGTTCAAGTTATGATTGTTTTTTAAGAGAAAACGTAAGCTGAGAATAAAATCCCCAAAAACTGGATGCCTTATAGTGCAGATCTTACCAATGCTTAACGTGTGGTTTATGTGAACAAAAAAAAGTGCTATAAGATGTAGATATGCAATGATCCTTCACTATATCCCTCCAATTATGCTATGTGTTTTTATTTTTCCTTTAAAAAATTGAAATGATTTGTGGATAATGTGTCGGTTACACTTCTCCTAATTAGACTATGTGGAACAAAAGGGAGATGATAGTTATAATTTCTTTGAGAAAGAGTTCAAATTAGGGGAATTTTAAGGTCTAAAATGGGCCTCCTAAGTAAATTATAAAATAATAGTGGAAATAATAAAATAATATTTGATTACATCATCAAATTTTAGAGGGAAAAAAGAAAAAACTACTTTTTCAACTCGTATTTTGAACTTATCTCCCTAAGGTTTTACTCAAATTTCAAGTAGAAATACTCGTTGGATGCAAAATTTAATTTCCCATCCAAATAGTACCCATGTTGCATACTTTTGATGGACACTTCTACACGAGAAATGAGAAATACATGAAAAACATGATTCCAATAATTGTTTTTCATGTCTTCCTCATTTTTTGTGTAGCAGGGTCCATCAAAAGTATGCAACATGGGTAATCCTTGGATGAAGAATTAAATTCTGCATCTAATGAGTACTCTCACTTTAAATTTGAGTAAAAACTTAGGGAGATATGTTGAAAATACGAGTTGAAAAATTAGTTTTATTATTTTATTATTTTTTAATATTTTTACATTTTTACTCCAAAAATGGTGAATCATGCCCCATTGTTGACACCATAATCTTGAATCCTATTGGTTCTCATAAAGTTTATTTTTATTATACATTTTTCTTAGGAGGCCCATTTTAGACCTCAAAATTCCCCTAATGGATTTGCAAGCCCAAGTTCACCAAGAGGTGCAAGGGAAGCAAATATTACTTATTTTCTTTACTAACATTTGACCCTAGTCCCAAGCCTAATGAAAATGAAAAAATAGCTTATTTATTAACAATATTTGTGGATAATGGGCCACTTACTCTTTCGCAAATTAAATTGTGTTCTACATAAAATTTAGCAATATATTTTGAAAAATATGTGTGGAATTTGGCCACTTACACTTCTCTCTAATTAAGATATGTGTGTGTTTGAAAATATAAAAACAAATAAAACACTAATTTCTCTACTAAATATGGTTAGTACAATGACTAGTCAACCTAAAAAAACAGAAAAATGAAGAGCAGTGGTGAAGGAAATTTATTATGGGTTTCCAGTCACCTGAAAATGTGAAAACATACAAGGCTTTTTGCTTTTTTGGAATACAACGGATGTTTTTTTAACACAAGTGCGGAGGTGCGTCTATCTGAGAGAATGGTGTGCGATTGAGAAAATATTTTTTTTAGTTTTCTACCTCTCAAAATAGGCCTAGAATGTCACGAAAAATTCACAGAGAGGTCCTCAACACCTTGTAGTCGGTTATGCAGAGAGGAGATCCTGCAAAACAACTGTTAAACCAAGAAAAATAAACTAGTGGAGTCATCAATCCTGTGGTAGTGTTTTTGTCAAACTAGTGTACCAAAATACAACTCTTTAGCAGTAGGTGGTTTCTTGAAATAATCATAGAGAATATTATGGTGTTGTTAATGGAAAGAATGAAAAAAAAAGTAAAGAAAAACTCATAGTTGAAGTAATTCATATAATAACATAAGCTCAAAAATAAACACAAAAGACAATAAGCTCTAATGGAGAAAACAAACCAATACAATAATGGAGAAGACTCCCTTTATTGGTTGCTGGTAGTAGAAGAATACAATGCTAACACACTTGTAGTGATTCCTTTAAGCTATGGAGCTCAAATAATCTCAGTAAGGGGGTCCCTTTTCTTGGTTTCCTTGCAAGCTTCTCCTCCCTCTCTATAAAGGAATGTGAAAACTCTCCAATGGTGGAGTCTTATTCTTCACTAGGATGTTGGATTTCTTAGAAGAAATATAGCCAACATGCGAGTCCCTGCACTCCTCTTACTTCAACAATTTAAATATGATGTTTCTATGGTATAAATTTGGTTAGCATAACAACATCTCATACTTTTATCTTCCCATGGCTTTTTTATATAGAAATTTTGTAACTCCTCTTCTCTCTCTTGGCCCAAGAGTGATAGTGACTCAAGGGTATGACAAGAGATTCCTTTGAGGATTACATATATTTAGGGATACCTCAATTCAGTTGTCCTTGAATATGATTGATGGATAATCAACTCCCCAAATGTGGGAAATGGTCCCAAATAGTGACATTTTTCCATTCCCAAGGCTGTGCGACTATTGAAGGAATATGCACACTGCATGCAAAACTAATTTGTGGCTAGTGCCCTGTCCTCCAATTTCTCACTAAACCTTAGGATATTTTAAATTTTTGTCCTTAAAAATGTATTTCTACTGGAAAATATTTATTTGTACCCATTTCTTGACATTTTCTAATGTCTTTTTCTTATACGATTTTCTAGTGTGTCAACAGCTATGGTGATGTTGTCTTCTATTTTCTGTAAAAACTGAAGTTTTGATGCAGGTCTACGGCTAAGCCCGCTTTTACTCCAAAATTATACTCATAAAATAGTATACACTCCACCTTTAAAACATCATAATACTTTCATAATACCTCTAAGACCCTTTCTAAACCCATTTACACATGGAAATCATCATAAAAGTTATTACGTGGAAGCTCCCTTCAATCCAACCTTATATTTCAATACTTAAATTTAAAAGGAAAATAATACCGATCACATGGGATAATCATCAATAATAAGCTTTGTGGGATCTCAAGTCAAAACCCAAAATAATCCTTCAGAATAATCTCTTTTAAAATTAAACGCTTAAACTTTCTTACCTTATCGCCTTTCGTAATACCAAATGGTGCATCGCATATTTATATCGTAAATATCCATTACATCACTAAATCAAAAAACTATGCCAAATAACAATCTAAACTCTTTCCTTGAGTGATTCATTGCACATCACAGAACTTATATCACAGTTCAAAAATACCGTGAATCACTTTCCAATATTTTCCGCAACCCTCACGCTTTGATCTATGCCCAGATCTAATGGTTCTCACCATATCTTTGGGTTTTGTCTCATCGCAATATTGCAAACTCTTTCCAATCATAATATTGCAATACTCACCTCATCGAAATACCGCAATCCTGAAACTCCTTCTGCTGAATGCAATATGCAATGATATCTCCAGCTGATATGTGACTCCTCATCTGATCTCCAACTTATATTGCAATATGATCCTGACCATATATCTCTGCTTCATCTCTCTAATATGATCCTAACCATCCATCACTCTACTTCAATTCTACGATTTAATCTCCACTGTCTGTCTTCAATCTTCACACTTTCAATCAGAAATCTCTGGAATTTTAGGGAAAATTTTGGTTTGCTGCCTTCAAGAAAATGTAATTGATTTTCTCTACTCGATTGGAATCTCATAACATAAATACTATCTAAATTTATCATTGCAACTTCACTTGTTTTTCCACAATGTTAATCCATCTTGAGATTTATTCTGGTTATGCAATCGATCATATAAATTATCCTGACTGTTGCAACACATTTGCACGATGTTCTCAAGCCGATCCTCCTCAGACACACATAAAATACCTGTGTTAGGTGAAACACACAATTGTATCATTCACTAACATATTAGGAACTACCTCAACTCACTACACCCACATAAACTCGGAATTGAGTTTTATATTCACAATCAAATATTTATAGTAATAAACCACCTCTCGGCTTGATTTTCTTTAAAAATGGCCTTCTCTCATCCCTTTTTCTCAGCCCATAGGATTACAATCAAATATAATCTATTACCTATCTAATAATATGGTCTCATAATTCCTTTGAGGCCTACAAATATATACAAAAGGTTCTGCAAAAAATTCTAGTTCAGATCCATAATTTTCTCAACTAAATCCTAGAAATCCTCTAAATCCACTTTTGCATCAACTAATTCCTAAGGATCCTCTTTAGTTCCACAAAATCATGAAACCTAGATTTCTAATCTAAGATTTACAATATTTCAGAATCTCTCAATCCTCACCAATCACTCATGTTCTCCTACATTCGAGAACATTTACAAATATGCCTCACAATATTTAATTAAATCCTATTCTAAAGTTCTGACATAAAATCACTCAAAACATTGAAAATTACATTAATTAAATGCATTAGGGAACCAAATCCCTTGAAAACATAAGACCCCTTAGATTCTACTAAATGTACAAAATTTGGAACCATGATGCACTTGCATCAGACTCCCAAGGTAGAAAACATTCATGATCTCCAGATTGTGTGTCTTCAATACTAATGGAAATCCTCCTAGATGCCAAACCTTAGTTTGTAATTTTCCAAATTCTTTACACCTTTGTTGTTGTTGCATGTTTGTTGTCTTCTATTTTATTCTCTTTTTTTCAATCATCTTCAAATTCTAATTAATCATCCCTTCTACTATTAGTTCTCCAAGTTTCCATACTTTATGATGCATTGCCCCACTAGGTATGCTTTTACAATTTTTTTCCACCTCCTATGTTACTTCGCTTCAGCTACGATCTATTGTTACTTCATTCTATTGCATGCAGAATCTCCTTCTACTCATATACCAAATGATGTAGGGATATGGCTAAGCCTTCTTTTTCTCCAACATTATACTCGTAAAAGAGTATACACTGTGCCTTTAAAACATCCTGATAGGTTCATAATATCTCTAAGACCCTTTATAAATCCATTTACACATATAAATTATCACAAAATTTATTATGCAGAACCTCCCTTTAATCCAACCTTATATTTCAATACTTAAATTTAAAAGGAAAATAATCTCGATCACACGGGATAATCATCAGTAACAGGATTTGTGGGATCTCAGGTCAAAATCCAAAATAATCCTTCACCATAAGCACTTTTAACATCAAATGCTTAAACTTACTTACCTTATCGCCTTTCACAATATCAAATGGTGCATTACCAATTTATATCGCATATATCCATTGTATCGCTAAATCACAAAAATATGACACATCGCAATCCAAACTCTTTCCTTTAGTGCTTCATCGCACATCAAAAATCTTACCATATAGTAAAGCTTATATCGCAGTTCGCAAATACCTTGAATCACTTGACGATATTTTCCACAACCCTCATCTGTTGATCTATGCCCACATCTAATGGTTCTCACCATATCTTTGGGTTTCGTCTCATCACAATATCGCAAACTCTCTCCAATCACAATATCGCAATACTCAATTCATCGAAATATCACAATCCTGAAACTCCTTCTACTGAATGCGATATGCGATGATATCTCTAGATGACACGTGAATCCTCATCTGATCTCCCAATTATATTGCGATATGATTTTAACCATCGATCTCCACTTCATCTCTGCAATATTATCATAACCATCCATCACTCTACGTAAATTTTTCAATTTGATCTCCACCATATTTCTTCAATATTCACGCTTTCAATCAGAAATATCTATAATTTTGTGGAAAATGGTGGTTAGCTTCCTTCGGGAAAATGTAATTTATTTTCTCCTCTCAATTGGAATCTCATAACACAGAGACTCTCGAAATCTATCATTGCGACTTCACTTCTTTGTCCACGGTTTTAATTCCCACTTGAGCTTTATTCTAGTCATGAAATCGATCATAGAAATTATCCCGATCACTGCAACACCTTTGCACATTGTTCTCAATCTGATCCTCCTCAGATTCACATACAATACCTGCATTAGGTGAAACACACAATTTTATAATTCACTAACATATCAATAATTACCTCAACTCACTGCACCCACATAAACTTGGAATTGAGTTTTGTATTCACAAATAAATATTTACAGTAATAAACCACCTCTCGGCCTGATTTTATTTGAAAATGGCCTTCTCTCACACCCTTTCTCTCTACCCGTAGGCTTACAATAAAATATTCTCTATTATATATATAAGAATACGGTATCATAATGCCTTTGAGGCCTAAAAATATATACAAAAGGTCCTGCAACCAATTCTGGTTCAAATCCATAATTTTCTCAACTAAATCCTAGAAATCCTCTAAATCCACTTTTGACTCAACTAATTCCTAAGGATCCCCTCTAGTTCCACAAAATCATGAAACCAATTTCTAATCTAAGATTTACAATATTTCAGAATCTCTCAACCCTTACCAATTAGTCATGTTCTCGTACATTCGATAACATTTACAAATATGCCTCACAATATTTGATTAAATCCTATTCTAAAGTTCTCACATAAAATCACTCATAACATTGAAAATTACATTAATTAAATACATTATGGAACCAACTCCCTTGAAAACATAATAACCCCTAGATTCTAAATGTACACAATTTGGAAGCATGATGCTCCTACATCAAGTTTAATTCATGTTTATGTGTTTATGAATTTGACATAAGAGGATTAAAAACCCTAATTTATCCACTTGCAAAAATAGATATAATCCTCAAGATTTCATATACATATCATTTTGGTATTCGATCTAGAGTTATTTTTTGCTGTGAGGGTTTACATTTTTTGCAAGTGTTTCTGATGCTTACAAGGTTGAACCTCAAGAGAGGAGAAGGAAATCTCGTGGTTGAAAGTCCTCAAGTTAGTTCAAGGACAAGGAGATAAATTTTTCCATAATATCCACCACAAATTCCACCTCAAATGTACCTAAAGCTTCAACAAGTATGTCACATCAGGGGGATTCTAACCATATGGCAAAGGATAAAAAAAATTTCAGAAAAAAATTCTTTGATATGACACAAATGGTGAAAGTTATCTATGAAGAGAGAAACACATGGTTGCAAGGCGAGATCTCCAATCCTCCAAAAGGAGATAAGTCTTCAAAAGTGTTAGTGTCCTGTGATTTGGAAGATTGGCAGACCAATTGACAAGGTAACATAAAACCAAGATTTGGAGTCCAAGGACCTAGCCTTCCTGTACTCAGAGAGGGATCTCTCTATTGGGTGCAAAGGATGTGTTCTTTTTACTTTAGGGTTTTGATTTTAGTCTAGTTATTAGGTGTAGGATTTTTTATTGTTTTGGTTGGGTAAGATGGTCAAATGGAATAGGTGGAGTGAGATTATGTCAAACCCATTGTGATATGGAGTTATGTGAAAGTCAAGAGTGTCTAAATGATGAAATAGATTGTGTTGCACGACCGATTTAGCAAAGTTAATGGATCCTAAAGGTCATGTATGAGGTGAAATGAACATTAATATTGGGAAATACTAAGAGGTCTTAAACATATATAGTTTAAAAGTTACAATTCATGAGGTAGAGAAAACCATTAGGCTTAATAAACAATAGTCTAAAGTAATAAACGTTCAAGAGAAACATTCCAGTGAAACATAGAAAGCATAAGAGCTTATAACTTTAGAAATTCACCTTCATATTTTGGGAAGACACATAAGACAATAAAAATAACTCAATTTATGGAGAGGGAACTCCTAAACAACATATATCAAGTTATTGGGAACTCTGGAACAAGTTTGTAAGCATGGAAGAAGGGAAATATTGAGTGAGACCTCTTTGACTTAACCTGACAATCAATATTTCACAGAAAGGCTTCAAGATAGGGTTTTGAAAACTTCAAATAAGAAGGGCATACCATGAATCATAATTGTAAGCTATCATACTAACCATGCATGAAAATAAATTTTTTTTGGTGTATCTAAGGAGCAATCAAGAATTCCTTAAGATGGTCAAAGGAGAAAACATCGAAGCTATAACAAACGGGACGACTGAGGTGCCTCAAAGAACATGTCTCAACCTATACTTTTATTTTTAGTAGCATCCAAGAAACATGAAAAATAATGATAACAAAGGAAAAAATAGAAAAATTAGGAATACATCACTATTCACCAAGCTATGGAATCCTGCAAACAAGCTTCTCCATCATCAAGCCAAATGAGCCATTCATCCACTTCACAAAACTAATTTCTTCTCCAAGCTCATGAAACCATGTATATTGATCTTCAATATCATCATATGCCAACAAAATACATAGGGGCCTCATGCCCTATTTATGGAGAAAATGAGGACTAAAACCTTAAATGTGGTAGGAAAATGTCAAATATAGTCATAAATATCATTTATGGCCAAGAGACCATGCAAGGCCCAAGGCACATAATATCCCAAGAAATAAATTCTAAAATGACTATCTACACCTAATTATAGCTTATTTTTCCTTAAAAAACTCAAAAAATATCTATTTTCTATAAATGAGTGTGTTTTCTTGAATATTGGTCCAAAACACACTAGGCAACCTCTGTGCGTAGCACCACTTCAGCAGAAAATAGGGTCTCTTGTAGCTGATTTTTGGACCCCTTCCCGACATCGGATTTGGCTCCGTGATGGCTAGTTGGAAAGCCTGATGAGTATAATTTCTAGAAATGCTTGATTTTTTCTAAGTGGATGAAATTTAACTACCCAAAAATCAAATCTCCCAAAACTTCTCTATGCGTAATGCCTGCTTTGAAAATGAGGCAGAAAGGTCAAATTGTTTATGTTTTTTGACATTTTGAGGGGGTAACAATGCTACAAATGATCTGAAAATTGGTGAGCACACTGTTGGTGATGTGACAAATCCAAAAATGTAAAATTTGAGAGCTTATGATGCACCAATGTTATGCATAGCGCCTAGGGTGTTGCGCACAGATGTGTCAAAATTTGGAAAAAACAAAAACTTGTCCAATTTGGCTCAAAATTTGTGGAGAGGTCCCTCAAGAGGTATTGGACACCTATTGAGAAACCTTGGTGATAATTCCAAGGCTTTCCTGCAATTTTTCTCTTTTTAGGTCTTCCAGCTCCATGAGGGTCTTCTTCAGTTTGGCACAAGCAAGTGTGTTTTTCCTTGCATAATTCTTGGTAATTTTCTTTTGTAGGGAAAGGCCTCTCTTTACCTCTTTGAAATGCTTCTGGTCTTCTTTGTAATAGTGGATGATAGGTTGTTCCATCTCAAAGTCTCTTTCACAATCTTGAAGCTATGCATCTTTCTCCATGAGAAGCAATCTAGTGGTCATCTCATTGTCATCATTGTCACTATCTAGATCAATGAATTGAGGCCCTTGAGAAGTCTTCTTGATCCTTTTGCTTCTCCTTATTTTTACCTATTTCTAACCTTCGTATATATTTTCCTTGCATTTTTATTTTGTTTTTTAATAGCTGGAGGAGAGATGGCCCTTTTCCTTTTTGAGGCAGCAAACACATCCCTTTTTCCTCTCTGGTAGGAGCATATGAGAGGAGTGATGAGGGTGCCTTGATCTATGGTGAAGTCACAAGCATTTTCATCTTTGTCGTGGCTTTCATGAGTCACTTCATGCTCCATTGGGTCACTGATTTCTTGAGCTTTAGCCTCATCATCATCATTCCTTTCCTCACTTTTTTCTTCACTATCATCTTTTCTCTCAAACTAATCACTACCCTCCTCACTTGCCTCATTTTGGCTTTGTCCTTCACTAAGGTCTTCTTCTTGGTCGCTTCTAGCATTGTCACTTTGAGTTCCTTGGTCATTCAGAGGCTGATTTGTGTCATGACAGTCATGATAGCTGTCATGACTATCATGTCTATTTCATTTCTCATCACTGACTATCTCATTTGCGCCACTGCCTTGGTCACTGTTTTCATCTTCAAACTCTGTTTCAGCCTCATCATTTGTCTATTCCTGGTCTTTAATTTCTTCATCCTCTCCCTCTGTTTCGTCATTTTCATTTCCTTCATTCATTTCATCACTTGAGATTGATTTAGTGGCATCATCATTATCATTGTTTTTCTCTAATTACTCATTGTCTTTCCCTTCATGGCTGCCATGTTCATCCTCCTCCTCCATGCCATCATCATCTTCTTGTTCATTTCTACTATCATCATCTTCTTGCTCACTAAGCTCTGTATTTTCCTCAATGTATTTATCATTTTCATCACTTTCATCTCTCTCCTCATTGCTGCTGTCATCACCTTCTTCTTTTTTTAACTCTATTTCTTCCTCACTATTTTCTTCTCTTTCACTGTCATCTGTTTGTCCATTATTGCTATTTCCACCATATTCATTTGATGTATTAGGTGAAGAGATAGGAGGTGATTTTCCTTGTGTAGAAGGCATATGTGGAGATGGTGGAGGAGTGGAGTTAGGTCGGTGTGAAGTGGAAGGAAAATTTTGCTGAATGAAGGCTTGGGGATTTGCAAACACCTCATGTGAGATAAAAACTTCCCAAGGGATTCCTTGCTCCTCCAGCTAGTGTAAAACAATCATCTTAACCAAGGAGTGATGAAAAAGGCTCTGAATTTGGTGGCCATAACTCCTCTTCTTGACCACCCAATCCATTTTTTCAATGCTCTGGTAGAGATAGTATGTTAGGTTTAGAAATTTAACCATGGTGAAGTGCATCAGAAGCCTTATGTGATAAGAATAAACCCTGAAGTACATCCCCTCACAGGTGAAGTACTTGATAATATACCTCATCAGTAGGGCATACCTCTCTAGTAGGTGGGAGAAGGGGAAAATAGCCTTGCGGCTTTGTTGACAGTGAGGTTAGAGGTAGGGCTCATAATAGCTCAAGTCCAATTTCTTCTGTTTAAACCATCTCTCACCAATATCTGGTATTCCTATGGCTTTAGCGATGGATTCAGATGAGAGTTCAAAATTAACTCCTTCTAGGTTGACTTGGTGATTTTGTAAGCTGGGGATGAAGAATCTACTCAAGTCTGAGTGGCTTTGGACTTGCTTAACCCTCGCACAAAAATAATAACATCCAACATCTTAAAAACATGCAAGGATCATGGGAGAAGAAGTGATTTGAATGGTGTCTAAGGGCTCAAACCTATTAACCCTTCCTCCCTTGTGCTTTGGCTTGATAGGCCTTTGGTCTTCATCACTGCTAGTATGAATTTCTTCTTCAGACATGGTGACTAGCCTAGAACAAATGTTTTAGCTTGTTTGAGAGCCTTTAGGTCTAGAGAGGGAAAATGAGTTATGTGAGGGAATTCTTTTCAAAATGAGGGCCAAATGAAATATGTTTAGGAAAAATTCAGAGTTTTAGGAGGAGGTTTGTTTTCACTGAGTATCTTTACTCCTATGAAAACTGTCAATTTGCAAACCCTACTCTAGGAGGTCAATAAATTTATTTTTATGTAGATTATGGTTTGGTCACATCAGGCTTTAAATTTCCACCATGTTTATGAAAAATACTGCTTGGAAAGTTAGGAAGAGAGCCACCAACCTTGCTTGACTTATTGCAGGAGATTTGGAGGAAAAACTCAAATTGTTTGGCCTTTTTTGAGAAAATTGGGCCCAAATTTGTCTATGCCTAGCACCTATCCAAGTGTGTAGCACCACCCCACTACATGTTTAGGTTGGGTCAGGCTGGCAGGTTTGTGTGCAGCACCGGATCAAGTCAGGCTAAAAAATGGGCCTGTCAGGCCTGTCGAAGCATAGCGCAATTGCGAAATGGCAGCAGTCGAGTTTTTCTGTGCCTGTGTGTAGCACTGCCCTCCTAGTGTGCAGAGCAGCATTAATTTACACTGTCGCTGCCTCCTCTATGCACAACGCCAATGGACAGGTGCATAGCATTGGCCTTGGTGCACAACGCCTGGAATTTTCCTTCAAACTCGCATAGAAACCATCAAAACTTGCTTTCAACGGCTCTCTCTCTTTTTTGCAATGACAATGAGGTTGAGGGAAAGGGAAAGGAGGCTTTATATTATTTTGAAAAAATAAATTTATGAGCCCAAACCCACTTTCCTAATGTTGATTTATATTTTTATTTATCTCACTATGCTTTTGGCCTTTTTGGTCCTATAGGTGGCATTTTGACATAAGGAAAATAGATTTTTCCTTTGCTGTAGTATCTTGATGTTCTCCTTGTGCTCACAAACCCTTCAACCAACTCAAATATTTCCCTTTACCCTCTTTTGTAAACATGAACCTTTTTATGATGTTTTAACAATTATGTACCACAAAATTTGATCAATTTGACATGTTTTCATCTGATTCAAATTCTGTCATGCTTTTCTGTGAAGTATTGAGGAAAAACATCTTGATTGGAGAAAAACCCTAGTAGCAACCATCAAAAATAGCTTGGCCTTTTTATATGTGCCACCATTATTTGAAACATTCTTGCTTTGACCTTATCAATCTTCTAGTAGGAAAACACTTTTGACAGTCTTGTAAAAGCATCATTCAAGTTTAACCATATTTTGCAGAATATGCCTTTGATAAGGAAACTTTTGGAGAATTTACTACTCTTAGGTCAGCTACTTTCTTGTTCCTTTGATCTGTTTTCAAATGATGTATGTATAGTGAGGGAGGTAATTTATTGAAACCATTTTTTTGTTTTTTCTAGCCACTTCTGTTCTTGCAGGTGCCTACACCACTTCTGCCTTTTGATCACTGTCTCTTTTGGAGTTGGACAACTCATTCTATCAACCATGAACCTAGGCCTATCATATTTGCCTCTTTTGGAAATTTTATCCCTCATGCATGTCTCCTTGGACCATTCAAAAAAGCCTCTAACCATTCCTTTGAGAAGTCAAAACCTTGCATTGATATTTTTTGTCCTTTTTGTCCCCGTGATGACGTAGGCTATTTGTGTTCAAGTCAGCCTCCTTTTATCCCTTTAGTTCTCATATTTTACCTTTTGAAACATCATACGTTTTGTACCAATACTCTTTACCTTTTGTACCTTCGTTGATTTGGAGTCAATGCCTCTTTGAAAAACCCTAGAGGGAAGCTTGAAACCCTATGCTATTATGAAGGAGGCTCTGTTATCACCTTTTGACCAGTTTGTCAACTTTCCCAAACTCCTAGGTTTGAGGGTTTCTTAGAAAAAAGTAACTAGTGTTGTCTTCTAAGTTCTCAAAAACTTCTCAAAACTAATTAACCATGCCTAAATACCTTTAATAGTGCACTGATGGAGCTTGAGATGAACTTTACCCTTGCAACCCTAATACTGATTTATTGCTTGCTAAAAAACAATCATAAACCCCGATTCTTTTCAAACATATGCTTGTTGCTTTCTTCTTGCTATGAATGGTCTTCTTATGATATTTTTCTATTTTATCTTACCCATTGCTAATTTGATGGCTATTTGATCGGGTTGGACTAGATCATCTGTCCTTTTCTTATTTGAATGTAGTTTCTTCATACATGGAAAAAAACAGATTTTGTAGGGCACCATATCCATCCTATGACTTTGTGAAACGTCGAGTGACCTAGTGGAGGCTATCTTGGATTTTTTTTTTGGACTGAGACCTAGAATTTGGGATCATTAAGTGTAAGATAGATTTTATGATAAAATAATTTATTGAAGATCCAAAATCCAATGTACTTGATTTATCTAAAGAGTCTACAAAGATCGTTTGAGACTATCAGTGTTTAGGAGTATTTTGGGAGACACAACAAAGTTGTTTGATTGGTGGGCTTAGGTAGCAGTGGGGGGTTTTTAGGCAAAGAAAAACAGAGGATTTGGGTCAAATATTATTGGATATAGACAAAATGAGTGATATAAGCCTCTAATGGGTTTTTTGGGACTGGTAAGAAGCGCTAGGCATGATGGAAAGATAAAATAGTGAAAAATTACCTTTAAGGATGATGAAGGAAGTGAGATTTCCAGAACTCATAATTTCTATAAACTTTGCTTCTAGAAGTCTAGGGAAATCATTTAGTCATCTATGAAGGTAAAAATTAATGATGACTAACAAAAAGGAGCTGGAGAAGATGGGGAAAACACTCCAAAATGTAATGGATGGAATGGTGAAAAACCACCTTTGACACCACCATTATCTTCACCTCCATCCTCACCACCATATTCACCATAATAATATTCCACAACAAGCCCTTCACAAACATCTCCACATTCTCCAAAAGGTCATGGTAAAACTCTGTTCTTGAAACTTGACATAAATTTTTATTTGCTTTGTATGACGGAGAGGTAAATATTGAAATATTAGATAATTGGGTTCGTCATATTGAAGTGTATTGTAGGATAAAAAGGATAAAGGATGACGACACCAAGATTCATATTTCTTCATTAAGATTAGAAAGTGCAGCTCTTATTTGGTGGGAATCCAAAACTCAAGAGGACATGAAGGAGGATGGTAAGGTCTTGACCGATTGGAATTATTTTCTTGCTTCCTTAAGAATACACTTTTATCCATTAGCATACATGCAAAAATGTAAAATTTATTGGAAAAACTTTAGGCAACAAAAGGGACAAAGTGTGTAAATTTATACTCAAGAGTTTAGGAGAAGAACACTAATTTTGGGTGTAGATTTGACATATCAAGAAACTTTGTGAAATACATTGGAGGCTTTCATAGTTACCTAAGACATACTATTATCATGTTTAACCCTATAATTTTATATGAAGTTTGTGTACAGGCCACACATTTATAGGCAAGAGGGAAACATGTTTCAGTTGAGACAAGTGAGAAAAATTTTGAGTTTGGAGAGAAAGAAAAGGGTAATTTCAAGGGTAAAGGAAAGAAGAATGCATCCATCAAGTTCAAGAAATATAAAATAGGATGAAACCATTGTTCCAAAGATGGACATCATGAAGATAATTGCTGGAAAATTCATCGAGAAATGAGACCCAATATGTTGAAAAACAAGGAGAAGGAGAAGACAAGTGCAAGAATACAACATGATTTAGGTTCAGATTCTAGAGATGAAACAAATATCAAAACGATGGGTTTGAAAGGTAAGAACATAGCAAGTACTATTTCTTCAAGTTGTCTTAATGATACTCAATATGAAGAAACAAGAATTGAGCTTTTCCATATTAAATTTCTTTCAAAACATACTAAGATAGACACATTGTTTGATAGTGGTTCACATGAAAATATTATTTCAGAGGAAATTTTCAAGAAGTTAAATTTAGATACCATTCCACATCCTAGACCCTATCCTTTAGGTTGGGTATGTGAGAATGAAAAATTTCAGGTTACAAGGAGGTGCATCCTTAGATTTTCAATCACTGCAAAATTTCTTGATGAAGTTGAACTTGATGTAATTCTTCTTGATATTTGTGGTATAGTTTTGGGTATCCCATATATTTATGATAGGAGAGAAATATTTCATCACCATGAGAGTAAGTATCACTTGTTAAAGAATGGGATTGATTACATTGTTAGATCGCATAGTAAGAAGATGAGTTTTTCTCTTAAGAATGTTGGACAAATGAAGAGAATTGTGAATGCTAGTCAGGATGTCGCTTTGTTAACAATGTAAACTTTGAAATGGGAACGGAAATGAGTACTTGATTTTTTTAGGTAGCAAAAAATGGTTTGAATTTGAAAAGTGTTGATTCAGAATACTCTAAATTTTCTTTTAGTATTTTTTTTACACATTAAATTTTCTTATGTACCAAGTATACACATTATTTTTAAAATGTTAGTGTTTTTTATGTTGATTTTGAAAAGTGTTGATGCCAACATCATCCCCTTTTTTTAGAAGACTTATTTTTTACTTAAAATTTTCTAATCTATTAAATGCTAATAATTATTTTCTAAATTTAACAATTTTTGAGGTACTTGTTTCTTCCTCTTCACTTAAGTGTTTTTTCGGGTATTTATTTTTTTGTTTTTATTTAAAAAAAAAAAGTAGTGAGATATTTGATTTTTTGTAGTGTAAAAAAACAAAAAAGGTCAAAATTTTAAAGTGTCCATCTTCTATATAATTATATATTGTTAAAAAATATTTCATTTGACATGAAATCATTGTCACTAAAAAGGAAATATTTTTTAACAAATTACATTAAAAAACACATTTTGAATATAGAAATAACTGAAAAATACACATTTTGATTCTTTTTTGCTAAAAGTGACTTGTCAAATATACCATGTTTATAGGAAAAAAATAACAAAAATGTATAAAAATTAGCAATTTTTGTGAATTTTATGTCAAAAGTTATTAATAATTACAATTTTTTTCAAAACTTACATGATTCACATAAAAATGATGTGAAAATCACATTGTACAAATATTAAACATATAATAGCAACAATTGAATATGTATGTCTTCTCATAAAATGTCACACTCAAAACATTACAACTATAAATTATTAATAGTTACAAAAGATGAGCTTCATTTGGAAGCTTAACTTAATCAATAATCAATAATATCATGTAACCCAAACCCTTAATCTGCAAGAGTTTCATTATTGTCCTCTTCCACAATATTTTCATTAGTGGCTTCAGTTTCATCATTTTCCTCTTTTGATGGATCTTTTATGTCTGTGAATGTCCCAAAGTATTCCTTTCCAATCATTCCATCTAATGGTGGTTGAGGTTCCTTTGCTTTTTTTTCCACACAGGATTCATGAAAATACCCTTTTCTCAAACCAACTTCTTGCATTGTATTTGGAATAAATTGAAGAGCATTGATTCTTTGTTGAATAAATTTGCATTGTACAGGGTTTTTTCAATGGAAATGAAATTTCTTCCTTTCTATAAGAATGATTCTAGCGTTTTACCTAATCATCAAGTGAAAAAGAAAAAATTCAATAAATTAGTATAAACACCAAAATTTTAAAAAAGAAAATAGTGAAATTCATTCTTATATAATAAAACTTACCTGAGCCTAAAAATAAATCCAAAACCCAATCTCCTTCATTTGAGCATAAATCTAAAAGACAGTTAATCAATGACTGTGTAATATTCCTCAATTAGTCATGATCTAGTTGGAATATTAATTTTTTGTTATGAAACCAGCTCCAAAAATAGAAGAAAAGAGAGATCGATGCCTTAGAAATCAACCACTTCAAGGGGGAAACCTCCAATACATTACATAAATGAAGAATTTTTGGATGATACAAATGACCAAAACCTCCTTCTATATGTAGGAGTCCATGGGCCCACAATATAATCCTATCTGACCTAACAATAACAATGTAAGGGCACAATAATAACAATATTAGGGTTACAGGGGTACACCAATAATAATAAGGGGGATACAGTAATAACAATAAGGGACTAAAATAGTAAGATAGGGACCTACATGCCCCTCTCCTGCAAACAAGTGTTGTCGTCAATGCTTGAGTAGCTATGGGTGCTACTATATAAAACTATCATCCTCCCATATAGAATCTTCAGTGGGTAAGTTCTTCCACTTGATGAGATACTCTGAAATTGATCAATTTCGTACCTATTGATTTCATGTTTCCATGACTGCTTCAAGTTCCAATATGAATTTTCCTTCGTCATCAAGTTCTGGAAATATTATTTGAACTGGAAGATTTTCACCTATAACCCTTTTAAAGCATGAAACATGGAAAACTAGATGCACTCGCGAAGAATCAATAAGCTCTAATTTGTATGCCATAGTACCAATCTTTTGCAACACCTTTTAAGAACCATAGTATTTTGGCGATAATTTATTATCCTTCTTTTCTTGCTCGAGGGACATTTGTTTGTATGGTTGTAGCCGTAAAAATACCCAGTCTCCTACATCAAAACTTCTCTCGTTGCAATGTTGATCTACCTATTATTTCATTTGATTTTGTGCCAAATTTAGTTTATCCTTCATTAGTTGGAGAACTTCTTTTTGATGCTCGATGTGATCTTCCACTGCTTGAACCTTAGAATTTTCTCTTAAAGAAGATGTGATGGACAGTGGATGATATCCATAAAGTGCCATAAATGGGGTCATTTTCGCTATAGTATGGAAGGAAGTATTATACCACCATTTAGCGAGAGGTAACCACTTGACCCATTGTGTTTGTTTATCAGATACAAAACAATGAAGATATCCCTCCAAACGTTTATTCACTATCTCAATTTGACCATCAGATTGAGGATGATGAGATGAGCTATGAACTAATTGAGTACCCAAACAAAAAAAATAACTCCGTCCAAAAATTTCCAGTAAAAATGGGGCCTTTGTCGCTCACAATAACCTTTGGGTTTCCATGTAGATTTTGAATTGTGTCCATAAATGTAGTAGCAACTGGACCTTGTTTAAATGGATGAGATAATGCACAAAAGTGTGCATACTTGGTAAGTCTATCAACTACCACCAAGATGACACTCTTTCCTTTGGACTTAGGTAAACCTATGATAAAATCCATTGAAATCTCCTCCAAACGTTGACTTGGAATGGATAAAGTTTTTAGAAGACTTTGGGTCTTAATTGTCTCAAAATTATTTTGTTGGCAAACCAAACATTCCACCACAAACCTTTGAATATTATATTTAAGGCCATCCCAAAAAAATTCTTTCTTCAACCTATGGTATGTTTTTAAAAATCCTGAGTGTCCTCCTAAAGGAGAAGTGTGCAATTCCAAAAGAATCTTTTGTTTTAGTTGGGAATTCTTACAAAGATATAAGTGATCTTTGTACCATAAGGAATCATTTTTCCAACTAAATGTATCATATGTACTAGGATATTTCTGCAACTTTTGAACGAGTGTCCACACTTCTTTGTCCTTCTTCCATTCATCCCTTGCTTCGATTATCCAATCTGGTTGGATAATAGAAATGGAACAAAGAAATGCTTCCACCTCTTCATTATTTCTTGAGAGTGCATCTGCAACAACATTTAGCTTCCATTTTTTGTATATTATTTCAAAGTCATAACCTAACATCTTTGTGACCCATTTTTTCTTCTCTTCTGAAGAAATTATTTGTTCCAAAAAGTGTTTAAGACTATCATGATCAATTTTTACCTTGAAGTGTCTTCCCATTACGTAAGGTCACGATTTATTTAGTGCATGTAGTATTGCTAACATTTCATTCTCATAAATAGCTTAATGTAAATACTTTCTTTTGATTGGACGACTTTCAAAAGCAATGGATCTTCCTTCTTGCATTAAAACAACACCAATTCTATTTCTTGAGGCATCACATTCCATAATAAATGTTTTTGTGAAGTCTGGAATAGCTAAGACCAGTGCTTGGCACATTGCCTCTTTAAGATGTTTAAAGCCCTTAGTTGCTTCAAGAGTCCATGAAAATGCATCTTTATTCAATAATGTTCTTAGAGGTGCTGCTATTCTCCCATAATTCTTAACAAAATTGCGATAATACCCTGTTAACCCAAGAAATCCTCTCAACTGCTTTATGGTTGTGGGGACTTTCCATTCCTTAATGGATTTAATTTTGTTAGGGTCTACCTTAACATTCTCATGAGATACAATATGACCCAGATATTCCACCTCTTGTACTCCAAAGGAACATTTGGATGTTTTTGCATATAACTATTTCTCCTACAATAGTTTGAGCACCCTGTCAACATGTTGAACATGATCCATCCAAGACCTGTTGTAGATTAGTATATCATCAAAAAATACTAGCACAAATTTTCTAAGGAAGCGTTTGAAAATGGAATTCATCAACCATTGAAATGTAGAAGGTGCATTGGTAAGGCCAAAAGGCATGAAAAAAAATTCATAATGACCCTCATGAGTTCGAAATGTTGTTTTCAGTATATCTTCAGCCTTCATTCTAATTTGATGATATCCTGAATGAAGATCCAACTTGGTAAAATAAATTTCTCCATGTAATTCATTCATTAATTCATCAATCACAGGAATGGGAAATTTATCTTTAATGGTGAGATTATTGAGCTCCCCATAATCCAGACAAATGTGATATGATCCATCCTTCTTGTTCACTAATACTATTGGAGCAGAGAAAGAACTTTGACTAGGTTTAATTATAGCAACCTCTAACATTTCTGCAATCATACATTCAATTTCGCTCTTTTGGACATAAGGGTATTTATAAGGCTTGATGTTTGGAGGAACATTTCCTGGAATCAAATTAATAGCATGAACATGATCACGAATAGGTGGGAGTCCTTTGGGAGTTTCAATCACCTTGGAATGATGTTTGGATATCTGTAGGAATAAATGATTTTGATGTTGGAACTTCTAGTGAGCATAATTTTGCAATTACGCCTCGTTTTTATTTATTCAGAATATTTGTCATGACATTAGAGCTTATTATCTTTCCCGACTTCCCTATGATACCCCGTAATTCAACTTCCTTTCCTTCTGAAAAAAATTGAAGAAAAGTTCTTGAAAATTAAAAGCTACCGTCCCCAAATATTGTAACCATTGTACTCCTAGTACAACATCAACACCTCCCATAGGAATGGAAAGAATTGGACTATTCAATACGTATTCCCCCATGGTTAGCTTGATATTATGGCATTTTCTAGAGGAATTTATATTTCCTCCATTTTTCACCATCACTTGACATTCTAGTGTCAGTATAGGAAACGATTCAATTCCTTGGCTAACTTACAATGAATAAAATTATGGGTACTACCTGAATCAATCAACACTATTACCCTTTTCTTCTAGATATGTCCTTCTATCTTGAGAGTTTGAGGTGTGGTAATTACTACCAATACATTACACGATATGGTCAGAATCATTTCTTCCTCTTCTATGGTTGCTTCCTACTATATATCCTCTTCTCTTGAATATTCTTGTTCATTCTCTTCTTCCTCTTCACAATCTATGTAAAATAATTTCTTCTCAACACACTTATGACCCTTACTGTATTTGCTATCACAATGGTAGCAAAGCCCTTTTTCTATTTTTTATTCCAATTGTTGTGGTGTCAAACTTGTATGTTATGGAAGTCAAGGAGTAGCAACACTTCCATCTTTATATATGTGAGTGGTAGGAGTCCTTGTTGCCATAATTTTACATTCAATTTTTCTTGCCAACATGAATTCTTTTTCCAATGAATTAGGTTCCTAAACGCGAACTTCATGTTGTATGTTATCGTTTAACGTCCCTATGAAGACATCAATGTTGTGTTCCTCTAGAATATCAGTTACCCTTATATTCAATTTTTGGAAGTCCTTAATGTGGTCCATCACTAAACCCTTTTGTTTGAGATTTATCAATTGGATAAAGAAGCTGTTTCTTTTTGTATCCTCATAATGTGCCATCATTTCCTCCATAAAAATTGACCAAGTGAAAATTTTTTTATGGGATCAAAGCCATCGATATCATACAAATGTATTTTGTTCTAAATGTAAAGTTGCAATTTGTACCTTTTGTGTGTTTTACACATTATTGAGATAAAAATATTGCTCCATCTGTAGTATCAATGTTACGGGATCCTTGCCATCAAACTTCCTCATATCCATCTTTGGAATATGGTGGTTCTTCCATCCAACATTAGAGTTTATGAAATCACGATTAACATTTATTTTATTCTCATCATGAGTTTCCTCTACTATATTTTCTCCATTAGGAATCATTTCTTGTATCAACTTTGCCAAATCATTATTCATGTTTTCCATGTTGTCTTTCATTTTTTCATCGATCTTAGCTTCCATGTCATCCATCTTAGCTTCCATGCCATCCATATTAGCTTCCATGCCCACTTCCATGCCATCAATAGTAGCTTCCAAAACATTCATATTAGCTTCCACACCTTTCTTCAAACCATCCATCTTAGTTTCTATTTCTTTCTTCAAAAATTCCATTTCATTTTGTGTTGCTCTTTGTGATAGCGAAATTTGGTACACTTGCTCTTGTAATTTTGATATATCATGTTGTGTTTATTCATCTTCATGAGTCATAGTGGAGCCTTCTGAAGGCTTAATGGGTGTTGAATTCTTTTTAGGGGGAATTTTAGAACCTAATACTGGTATCTATTCTTCAATATTCCCTTGGAACAAATTCAAACTACTTTTTTTTTAAATGAGACTTATGTAATTCAAAAAAAATACACACCTTTTTCTTTCTTTTAGGAGATCGATATAACTGAACTATCTCTGTAATTCCAGATCTCCAATATCATAAATTTAGCCTTGAATTAGCCCTCTTAATCTTGTTTCAAATGCCACAGTTCTGACCTGATTTGGATTCTTCAAGACAAAGTTATGCACAATCTCCCATGATGACCTAATTATGGACTAGTTCAGTAGAGTGAACTTGAATGACTTGCCACATGTCATTGTTTCCTCCTTCAGCTCTAAAAATTAATATGAAAAAAACCACAGTCCATGTAATTGTGACCACTCTTTATAGAATTCCAATCTGATACTCAGAGAGAGAGTTATGAATATTTTCCCGTGATCACCTCTTTGAGATGAAATTTGGGAGCCTGAACAAGCCCTAAATTCCACAGATCCTACCTCCCAAAATAATGCAAATAAATCTTTGAAATTTTTCCACTATGTTTCTTGGGATTTCAGCTTCGTTCTATGAAAATTTCAGCTTCTGAAACCTTGTATAAAAATATTTATAGCGAAAATGCCAAAATTTCCTATTTAGGTTAAATTAATGAGCCTGCAAAAATCCCTAGCTTCCACAGATCATATCTCAAAAAATATTGTGAACCAAGCTCTAACCTTTTTTGATGATGTTCCTCAGGATTTTGTTTTCGTGGTCTAAAAATTTTAGCTTCTGAACCTTTGTAAAAAAATAGTTATAGCGAAAATTCCACGATGACATGTTTGGAGCAGAAAAACCCTAAAATCCAAAGCTATGACACCAAATGTTATGAAACCTACTCCAAAAATAGAAGAAAAGAGAGATAAATGCCTTAGAATTTAGCCACTTCGAGGGGGAAACCTCCAATCCATTACATAAATGAACAATTATTGGATGATACAAATGACCAAAACCTCCTTATATATATAGGAGTCCATGGCCCCAGAATATAATCCTAGCCAACCTAACAATAATAATGTAAGGGCACAATAATAACAATATGGGGGTTACAGGGGTACAAAAATAACAATAATGGGGCTACACTAATAATAATAAGGGACTAAACTAGTAATATAGGGACCTAACATTTTTTCTTTTTCTTTTTAATTTGTTGAATAAGAGGATATGGAGATCCATAAATCTCCTTAATATGAATAAATTCAATGTGAATGTGAAAGGAAGACATCTTGGCAGCTTATTTGAGCACCCTAGGGTGTGAAAAGGGGCTAAAACATGTGGACTAGGTCAAATTTGACCAAATCAGAAACACTGTCATGGAGGAGTGGACATTTATGGAGGGACAGTGCAGTTTTGGAGGGAGATCTCATGCATGGAGATAGTGCCTTTAATGAGTGGCATTTAAGGTTATAAATATCATATCTTATATAAGGAAGAAGATGGAAACCATATTCATTATGTTATTTTCATGTATTTTGATACTTGATTATATGATTTGTTTAGATATATAAGCTTTCTTCAATTGTTTAGCTAAGATTGCAGTGTTTTTTAGCACAGTGTCTTCCTGATCGGGAATCCCACCTCTATCCTTGAGAAGCCTCATAGGAAGAGCTTTGTACTAAATTTCCACATTTAGGCTTCAGGCCAATCTTTATTCTTGTGGTACAACATTGTTTCTATTGAGAGATGTGCTGAGTTGGAGGGTCTAGTAGTGGAGGATTCTATCAAGTGTTTTTTGAGCTATTTTTGCAGTAGAAGAAGGTTTCCTTCTATTAGAATGCTAGTAAGGAAGCCCCTTGGGATTTATTGACATATGTGGCATTAGAAGAAGGTGATTTTCTCCCCTACAATGCATTTCTAGTCCAGATCTATGTTATTTTAGTGAGCTGTTGCAGGGGTAGGTTCAATGCTCCATTGGGAGTGTTTGTTTTCCATTGAAGGGACCAAACCTTCATTAAGAGAGTATTTTGCAGGAGTTATTTCAGATCTACATAAGGTTTAGCCACCATCTTTTCAGGTGCCCAGTTGCAGAGTTTATTCAGCCCTAGGGCTGCATTCCAACATTTTGATATTTTGTGTATTTCCATAAACCCTTCCTGGGTTATCTAGGAAAAGTGTGTGGGAGCATAGATCTCCATTTTGGCCTTGTATGAGCATTGGATTATCATATCCACTCATTTACATTTTATAGCTACATTTTTAGACAATAAAACTGTGTTATAGTTGCTTCTAACATTTTGTGTAGCAGTTGCATCTCATGTATTGGTGCTTTTGGTTGATGGAGGCTTCTCTTGCCTAGCTTGAGGGGTTTATTCTCAAATATATTGTATAAATTTGTTGTTGTTATGCTTAATAACATGGATCTATAATTCGTATCATATGTAATGTGTTAATACTTGCTGCTATTTCCATTATTGTGAGCTATATTGATGCTTTTCCCATTTGGGAATATTACGGTGGTATCATAGCATAATCTTGGCACAACCTGTGAAGACATTGCATCTATTTTATCAGAAGAAGAAGAAGCTTCTCACAAGAAGGAGAAGACTCACAAAAGAGACAAAGGAAAGTCTCAATTATTTGGAGAAATAGAGGGAAAGAAGTTTTCAGAACTTCTTGTCTAAGCTATGCATGAACTTAACAAAGAAATCAAGGGAATGAGGAGGGAAAGACATGGAGATTCTCAAGAATATTGTCACATGAGTAAAGATCCAGCTCTTCATATTATGGTTGTGAGCATTCAACCACACAATCTGATCTACAAAGTGGTACCATGCCTACATTCTTGGCAAGAGAAGAAGAAGAAGAATAAAAACCAAAGGAGGAGACTCTTGGTGACTATCTCCAAGAATATGAATATGAGTATAGAAGATTCAATGAGCATCTAATCTTCCAAGGGTTTTTTCAAATCAAAGAAGATATAAGACCCAATAACTACAATAAAATATTAGGGTGTATGTGACACAGTTTAGTAGATTATTTCTTCCTACTTTTGATGGGTCACCCAAGAGTACAAGCAAGGCTTGGGTAAAGAAGCTAGACACATATTTCCAGTTGCATCAAGTTTCAAAAGAGCAAGCCATTAGAGTAGCAGTGATGCATATTGAAGGTAAGGCTTATGCCTAGTGGTTTTTTGAATCTTCTTCATCGAAAAAGGTAAATATATCTACTTATGCAAAATTCACTAGGAGGTTAGTGAAAACATTTTATTTGAAACAATATGTAACTTCCTTGGGAGAGAAAACCAAGCCCAAGAAATAAGAACCTTTGCATGAGTTGGAAGTATCTATGAAACAAACTCCATTTCAGAACATTGTTGAGGGGGTTAAATATTTTCAAAATTTTTTGCCAAGGGAAAATGCCTGACTTCAGCAAGAACTTTCCTCTCAAGAAGAAGACATGAGAATTCGTCCTTCAAGAGGAGATCAAGCCAAAGGATCTCTTAATGATTAGAATAAGGAACATGAATATCTAGAAAGAGCCTCCAACACTGTGACAGTAGGAGGAGATCAACCACTATTTGGAGATGGAGATGAATAAATTTATTCAACTAGAGGAGCTCTTGTATATTTGCAAGAAGTTCCAAAGGATCTTACATATGAAGATCATGAGCAGCATGTGTCTATGTTGATAAGAAAGGAGACAAAACAATGGAGGAAGTGTGTTCCAACATTGAATACAGTCTTGGGGACACACTATGTAGATCATTCTTTTTTGATTGAGACTTTTGACACCAATGAGATTTTGGGTGTACATGGATTGATTACATTCGAAGATGACACCATAGACTATGAGATCTTGTAGAATGTAGGAGGAAATGAGAAGGAGGGCCAACACCAAATTAGTGGGAACATATAAACCCATCCTTTTTAGGAGGTTTATGCATAGAAGCAGGAGGATGATTTGTGCAGTGAGGGTAGGGATAAATCAGTCCACTCACATATACAACCTACTCTAGGCCTTGATGTTTCATTACATGGAGGCATTCCACCAGGGAAACCCCCTGATTGGAAGAGGATCAGATAATTCTCGCAACATGATGCACCACTCATACATCCAGGAGAAGTGGGAGCATTGGGAGGTCATGGTAAAATGTTAGGAGTTTTGGGTAGACTCAATGAGGAGGGAGAAATTCTCCCAACATCATCATTACCCAATTTCATTTTATATTCTACGCTGAGAGAGGAGCAGCAGAGGAAGGATAACAGCCTTACAATATGTCACTTTGGAATGGGAGATGTCAAAGAGGAGGAAAAATACATGACATATGATTTGTATGATAGATCATCAATGCTGTCATTGGGGAGGATAGATCCATATTGGTAATCCTAGCTATTGGTGGATTATTCCAAGGATCTTTTCACTTGTATGATACTTGATGACCAGCTACAAGAGGAGGGATATTCAGTGAAAGATGAGGTCATCTACTATCATGTTAGGATCTTCTTGTCTAGAGCTTCCAAGCTCAAGGAGAAGTTAATACATGTAGCACATCAAGATTTTCTCTTCAGCCATACTTATTCCATGAGAGCATACAACACCATTATGGACAGTTATACTTGTGAAGGCTTTGAAGAGGCTATATATCAACACTTGAGGAGATGCATGGATCATGTGGAGATGGAGGAGATACATAACTCTTTGATGGAGTTATCACAACCACCTCTTTCCTCTTAGGGAATGAGAGGCGATCTATCTACGAGCCACTCTATTTATGCCATTGTTCCAAGGGGGATCATTCTTCCTTATAAAATTCATGGTCAACTTTGGGCCAAAAACTATGTTGAGCAGGGCCACTCCCTAGGAGGATATAGAGAGATGATTTATCATTCAGGGTGTACTCCAAAGGCACCCAACATTACTCACCTTCTCATACCATGTGAGAAGAATATTGCAGCAAGTAAGTGGTGGGGTAACCACTTACCATATCATGGTCTGAGGCAATCAGGAGATATACTGCATTTGTTCCACATGTGGGACTATGATCCACCTCCATTATTGCATTTGATTGTTTATGTATCATTGTTTTTGATCCCATATATTGATGAAGTAAGTATTCCTTTTATGGGAATGATTGGGGGGTGGGTGGAAGGATTGGATGTGCCCTTTGAGAGAGAGATTCTCCATGGTTCTTATGTTTCATATTTCTGGGAGAGAATTGGACCATCCATGATTTCTACATTGGGTCTCTTGTTTCCTTATGGGATGAGCCATTTGGGTAACTTGAGAACATGGGAGGTGCCTCTCATGAGTAGATGGGAGGATTTTTTCTATGAATTACTGCTCTAGAGGGTGATTCATTTTGTATGGATGATAGCTTGGAGATTGGAGCTCTATATGGGAATAAATTTTCCCCACATTTTCAATTTGGTCCTTACATTTGCTTGGGGACAAGAAACACATGTGAGGGGAGGATTGTAATATTCGTAATTAGCCATGAGCTAGTTGGAATATCAATTTTTGTTTTTTATTTTTAATTTTCTAAATAAGAGGATATGGAGATCGATAAATCTCCTTAATATGAATAAATGCAATGCCAATGTGAAAGGAAGACATCTTGGCAGCCTGTTTGAGCACCGTAAGGTGCGAACAGGGGCTAGAGCATGTGGAGTGGGTCAACTTTGACCAAATCAACAACGTTGTCATGGAGGAGTGGACATTTATGGAGGGACAATTCATTTTTGAAGGGAGATCTCATGCATGGAGATAGTGCCTTTAATGAGTGGGGTTTAGGGTTAGAAATCTCACCACTTATACAAGGAAGAGGATGGCAGCCATATCATTATGTTATGTTTATGTATTTTGATACTTGATTAAATGGTCTGTTTAGACATATAAGCTTTCTTTAGCTGTTTAGCTAAGATTGCAGTGTTGTTTAGCATAGGGTGTTCCTGATTGGGAATCCCATGTCTATCCTTGAGAGCCATCATAGGAAGAGATTTTTACTACATTTCCACATTCAAGCTTTATGTCAAGCTTCCGTATTGTGGTACAAAACAGTTTCTATTGAGATAAGTGTTGAGTTTCAGGGTGCAGCAGTGGAGGATTGTATTCGGTGTTTTATAAGCTATTTTTGCAGTAGAGGAAGGTTTCCTTCTATTGGAAGGCCATTGAGGAAGCCTCTTGGGATTTATTGACATACATCGCATCAGGCCACGGTGATTTTATCTCCTATAGCATAGTTCCATTCTAGATCTGCATTATTTTAGTGAGCTGTTGCAGGGGTAGGTTCAGTGCTCCATTCGAAGTGTTTGCTTTCCATTGAAGGGACTAGCCCTTCATTGAGAGAGTATTTTGGAGGATTTATTTCAGATCTACATCATATTCAACCACCTCCTTTTCAGGTGCCCAGTTGTAGAGTTTATTTATCCATAGGGCTACATTCCGACATTCTGATATTTTGTTTACTTCTGAAAACCCTTCCTGGGTTATCTAGGAAAAGCATGTGGGAGCATAGATCTCCATTTTTGGCCTTGTATGAGAATTGTATTATCATATCCATTCATTTACATTTTCGAGCTGCATTATTAGCTAATAAAACTACGTTGTACTTGTTTCTGACATTTTGTGTAGTAGCTGCATCTCATGTATTGGTGATTTTGGTTGATGGAGGCTTCTCTTGCCTAGCTTGAGGGGTTTGTTCTCCAATATATTGTATACATTTGTTTTTGTTATGCTTAACAACATGGATCTATCATTTGGCTCATATTTAATTACATTTGTTGTTGTTATGCGTAATAACATGGATCTATCATTTGGCTCATATTTACTGTGTTAATACTTACTCCTATTTCCATTATTGTGAGCTATAATGTTGCTTTTCCCATTTGGGAATATTACGGACAGTGGTTTTTGATATAATTTAACTATCTCTCCTTTTTCTTATTTATCTTCATATGTTAGTTTTTTTACAAAAAAATCATGAACCAATACTTGGCTATGATTCTTTTCATCACTTGATTGAAAACAATAGGCTTATAGTTATCATCCTTTGTCCAACTTTCAACATGAATGAACTCAAAGTCACTTATAATTGGTTGATTTCCACCACAAATAAGATATGGCTTTTTCCTGCAACATAAAATAGTAAAAGTTAAATTAAATTGTACATAAATGATTTTTTGAACATGAGTCAAACATACAATTTCAACGACTTACAATGTAAGTTGCATCCTTGACTTTGATTTTCCCTTGAAGCTTGACAATAACAACCCCAATTGTGTGTCTCAATGAACTGCCACAAATATCCAAAATGGTGATGTTGTGACTTGTAGAAATCCCGCAACCACTTTACTAAATTCTTTATAATTATAAGGGTGAGTATCATATTCAATGTTAGGGATATTGAAACCATGAGGAATATATGAAATAACTAGGGAATAATCCATTTAGGTATGAGTTTTATAATGTCTTCACAATCACCTGATATTATTTGATATTGGATAGTGTGGAGCCCATTCCAAATGAAATGATTAAGACTGGGATCAAGTTCAACATCACTAAGACGTTGTTTTCTCATTCTTTCCATTTTTTCTTTTTCAATAAAGCTTCTGAAACTATTTGGTGCTCATTTTCATCCTTATTCACCTTTAATAAAATAAGAAAATATATGTATAATTTATAAAATAAAATAATATACATATGAATAGAAATCAATGTATGAATGAACATGCCTTTTTAAATGCAAGATAAAAAAAATTTAGCACTGATGTAGAGCTTGAATCTGGGCAGTTGTGTACAACATCATCCCAACTATCTTTATTAAACAATTTAACCATTTGTTCTTATATTATCATATAAATCTTGTGACTGAATAAATAAAGTAAACAATGTTGATATAGAGATATGTATAAAAAATAATACCAACAACAATATAATATATTTAGTAGAAACTGTTACACTATTTTTTGGTCATCTAACATATTATCATTAGATGGACCCAAGTACATCATGTAGGACCAATTTTACTCCAAGTAAAATTTCTTTCACTATGAAAATAACTTATTAAATCACCTTTATTAAGTTGTTTATGGTATAAACAGGAAACCCCATAAGGAAATATTAAATAAATATACATTTATTTGATTTTCCTCAAGAAATAATTAGTTAAACAATAGTTTATTTAATATATCTTGTTATATTTAACCCAAAACAAGGAAATTAATTAGATAAATCATTATTTATATTATCATTTTCTAAAAATAATTGTTTAAATATTATTTAAATAATATTCTTTGTTAAATATGACTAATTCACCCTTCAATAACTAAATAAATCATTATTTATTTGATTATTACTCAACCATATCCTTAAAATGATAAATAAATCATTTATTTATTTATTATTTACAAATAAGGGGATTTGACTCAAGTCAAATTCCTTTTTCACCCTACAAATATAATAAAATATTCCATAAAAGTTGGATCTAGATTTGGTTAATAATATTTTGTTATCAACAGAAGAGTTTTCCCATTCATTTGTCACCTTTTGTTGCCTAAAGATCACTAAAGATCACTCTGGATCTCAACACTTGGTCTGCCTATTGATCCATAATCATATCTATACTTTTCCATTTTTGTCTGGGTATTCTACACCATCAAGAGAGAGGAATTCTAAATCTGAATTGCTGAGGACTTACAAGAACCCATCCTATTGAGGAGAACAAGGAGCACCCTCTTGTGTTTTCCTCCCAGGTGCCATTAATAAAAATATTCATTGGATATATTCTTGTCTTGTCTATTGGATCTATGGATTAAATCTTATTTTTCTACTGTTTAATGTCTTATAATGCATAGATATAGATTTTTGCAGCATTTGTCTTGATCATCTAATTGCATATTTGAATATATTAGCAGTCATTTTCTGCTGTTGGAGCTATTTTTTATGTGCAGCTAAAGTGGTATCTTTTCATACACTTTGAATCAAGATTCATACTAACAACTGGCGACTCCACATGGGTTTACCATTACGACCGTTGTCGTTTTTCTGATCCTTGCATATCCAACTGCTTCAAACCCTAGGATTTCTCTTCAGCCCCTTGTTTTTCTCATTCTTGATGTTGTTTTTAACCCATAAACCCCTAAAATAATAAAAATTCTAACTTCTGCGTGTGTTCGGACCCATTATGTAGGCGACAGACATCAACCACAGCTGAGACCTACCGCCGAGACTGCCAGAAGTGTAGGTCACATGTTTCTACCCAAAACATGCAACCTGGACCTCCAAGGTGCACTTCACAACCCAAAAAGTGTGACCTCTGCTGAGAACAAGCCAAAAACTGTGACCTGGGCTTTCTACAGGGATTTTTCTGAAAGCTTTTTGGGTTTTGTTGAGCATCTATTCAGGGTTGTCTGACCTCCGTCTCTGCCCGTTCTGGAACTATACTTGTTCTGTTTTGCTCAACTAAGTGGGAACCTAGCCCCCTAGGGCTTTAGTACCCTCCACTTTTTGTGGAAGAGTGTTTACTATTGCATGTTGTCTGAAATTTCAAAGTCTTCAGCCATTTTTTCAGATCTGATACCTCATCTTTAGACCCACTTCAGATCGGCTTGTTATCCATCCAAATATCCACTTTTAGCTTTTTTTGGGCTTTCCTTTAGGTTGCACTCCGCTTCCCTCCTAGAGAGAGCCTTTCGCCACCTCTTTTTATGGAAATTTTTCCTTTGATCTGTTGTTATTTCTGCTCCAGTTTCAAGAAGATTTTGTCTTTTATATCTCTGTCCCTCTTGACCTTAGATCTAGTAGCCTTTTTTAGTGTGTTTTGATTAGTTTTTTACTCACCTATATACTAGTTTTTGAGAGACCCGCCTCCTTGGGTTTAGATCAATGCATTATCAACTGTTTATTTTCTGTTTTTGTAGGCCTATATAATGAAATTTATAGGTTTATTTACAGCTATACAACACACTTTTTCTTTTTCTCTACAAACATCTGGGTTTAAAAAATAAAATTTACACACTTTTACACACACACCCTAAATGAAAAAGGGCTTGATTAACACTGCCAAGAAAAGACTCTAAAACATTGAAATCATTTGATCATGCACCTCTTTGCCCTTGTTTCAACATTGTAACCACTTGATCCTACACCTTCCTACCCTTCTTGGTCTCTTTTCCCTTTCTGCCGGGTTTTTGTCTTCATTTCTCAACCTCCCACAGGCTCTGATTTTCCTCAGGAAGGGGCCAACACCTTTTGCATATCTGCCCCTCCAGGTAGCATGTATTAAGGATACAGCATGCCTCCTCTCTTTTCCAAACCTCCTTTTTACCACACTGTTACCCAACCTCTTCTGTCTGGTTCCCCCAATGACCAGATCCTCATGATGAAATATGATCAACCTTCAACCGTAGACATCAATTTTTAGACTCGGTCCCCTCAGTACAACAAGCCTCTCGCTACGTCTGTTGCCGAGCTACCTTCTTCGGTCTCTGTAGAGCCTCTTTCAACACCTAAAGGTCCCTTATAGATCCATCAGTCTAGGGCAGAGGTTCATACCAAGATCTGTAAGGGACCACTGCATCGAAATGTTGCTTCTGGCAAAGCTGCCCATTTGTATATCATAGTCAATGATTTGGCACAATCCCCTGCTGCCATATCAACATTGGAACTCCTCCAGTCATGCCCTTTACAACGAAAAGCTCTTTTGTCTGCCGTGGGTGTTGTAGACCCTTTCTATGATAGATTTATTTTCTTTGATGTTAACCGGTCAAAACATCCTCCTCTCCCTGCTTCCATCTCTTTCCAAATCCCAGTCAAGATCCGGAACACCAACATTTCTCGATGAATTATTGATGAGGGGCATCCACCTGCGTGATGTCTGCTTTAGTTTGGAAAGAACTCAGATCTCCTGAGTTGGCTCCTTCCATGATCACTCTGCAAGCGTGGGATGGACACACCTCCAATCCCATTGGCTTATTCCGCAATTTTCCTATCACTCTTACGAGAAAGATAGTTTGCGTTTACATAGAATTCATAGACACCCACTTAGACTACAACATTCTATTGGGTCATAGCTACATTTATCCGATGTTTTCTGTCCCTTTCATGGTTCACCGCAAGATGTCCTTCCACCATAATGGAAATATAGTCACCAGTGACCAGTTGACGTATTACGAACCAAAGTCTTAGACCTCCCTTGATTCCACTATTTCTTCGGTGGCCAACAAGCAAACCATCAACCCTTTGACCAATGTCTCACCTGGTGTCTATAAGGACTCCTTGCTTGGTACTTTCCCTGGTCTTCCTCCTCTTATCTCTGATCCTAGCTCATCATATGTTTGCATGATGCAGTCATCCTAGGCTTCTCTCAAGAGGCCCGCCTCGACTAGTCAGCATCCCCCTTGCCCTCCGCAGCTGTCTCCTAGCCCGTCAATGCAGCCTCTTGGACCTCCTCCTCCTAGCCCTTTAGCTGGTACTCATGAGCCTCTTTACCCTCTTGGGTCGGTTCCTCCAAGCCTTAACCAATTAGGAGCTGTCCCACCTAGCCATTACCCCTCTGGTTAGATATTGTTCCTAGTCCCTCCACCAGGCATCTATACGGCACCTGTCATGGCCACCCTCTCTCTCCCTAACTTGGCCATTGGGCTTCCGATTTGGTACCTTGATTCTCCAACCGCCACCCCTCCTGTTCAACCTAAACCTTATCTTTCTTTGACCCTGGTTCAACCGGTCCCCCTGACTTGTCCCATTTTCACAGTGCCTCAGCCCCCTCAACAGGATCTGCCTCCTCTTGCGACTGCTTCAGGTAAGAAGGGTAGAGCTCCCAAAAATTCCTCAAAGGACAAGGCTGCCCATACTGACCTTGCACCTCCTCCACCTCCAAATCCCTGCGCTTTGTGTGATGTCGTCAGTCATGCCACCCATACTTGTCCCAAGTTGCCCCACATCAGGCCAATGGTTAATGTTGCGTTCCCTGAGTCTACGGTCCATGAAACCTCTTTTTCATCATCGACCGCAACCAAGAATGCCAAGACTATTCACACCAAACACCTTTGTGCTTTGTGTGGTCTCCATGGCCATTACTCTCATCACTGTCCTCGCCTTATGCACTACCGCGCCTCTTTAGAGGTAGTTCGGGAGTATGAGATTGAACAGAAGCAATCTGCTTCTCCTGTACTTGCACAGTATGCTGCAGGCCAGACTGAGTATTTACCCACTCATATTAACATCCCCCCCCCCTGATGTATAAATTATAGATCATGTGGCCACCATCCTCTACCTTCATCATCCTTGAGACCCTTGGCAGAAGCTCCCTCTGAATCATCTCCCGTTGTTTCGTTTGACTCCTTTCAGCGATCACCCTGTGCTCAACATCAATGGATCCTTCATCTAATTTTGACTACGTCATTCCCCGCGATGATGTGCATGTGAGCCTATCTTCCCATGATGATGAGTCAGGTAGCCTCTTCACGTCATGTGGTCTCCCTTCCTCCTATCCTTCCACCTCCTGTTGTAATGAAGACATCATGGAAGCCACGTCCACCCCTGACTTCATATTTCCTGCCCATAAATGAGATGCCATCATCCATACCCTTGGTGAATTATACAACTTGAGCTCAAGATACACCTCCATTAGCTCCCACACTCCTCCTCACCGACGGCATGTGGGAAGTATACATCCTACCCAGATCACTCCCTTCCGTAGAGTGCATTTGATTTCTACTGTGCACTCAGGTTGCCGGCATTTTTCTTCCTCCTCTCATTTAAAGTCTTGTGGCACCCTTCAAATGGACCCCCGTCAACACCTTATATCAGTTTTTCCAATGGTGCAAGTCGATACTCCTGGAATTTAGCCTCGGTAGGTTGGGCCATCTTTACCCTTTTACATGTGCTTGTTCTTTCGAATGGTGTATGCATTGGTACTGCTACCAATAATCAGGTCGAATATGATGTTGTACGAGGTTCATTAGCCGATGCCCTTTCACATCGCATCCTTCACCTTCATGTTCATTTAGATTCGCTGCTTCTTGTCATGTAATTGAATGGTGTCTATCATGTGCATAATCCTGTCCTTTTTAGAAGATATTTACGAGTGAAGCTTTTGATGCGTGAATTTGAAATCATTACTTTCAGTCATGTACCTAGAGAACAAAATCACTATGTAGATCGCATTGTAAACCATATTCTGGATTGGAATTTAACACACACATTTAACACAAGACAATAACAAAAAAATATCAAAATGATGCATATCCACTGTATGTGTCGTATAAAATGTCTTAGAGTTCATCAACTCTGATACATATGACATGCCCATAGCATGTTACAAAAAAAATTAAAAATGGGGCCACCACATGTCGCTACACACTAATCACTATCTAGAGGATCTCGAGCCAGTGGCTCTGTCCCCATAGCTCATAGATCACACACACTCTATCCGGCCATCGCCATGCATCACATGACCCCTCGCCATTCCGAGGGTAAACCAATACATGGCTCTATGTACTGGTCCTCTAAGTCTTGCCATCTGCGCTACAAAACACCGGTCAAAATCCTCTCACATCTATGACAGATGTCCTCCAGAAGGGCTGATGTGTCCTCATTTGACTGCGCCCTCAATCCACTAGATCCTACGGCCCCCGATACTGCAGGTCGCCCCATGTACCTAGCCATTTTTACCGGTGCTGTATCTGCATACCAAAAGTAAAAGAATCAGTAATACATACAATATTCTAAAAAAATTACATGCACATAAAATATTAGCAATTTGACACTTACCATCAAGTCCCCATATATGACCAGGCAGAAGTGGCAGATATGGGTCCCCACAATAACTCATCCCACTATAGGGATAGTCATCTATATACAGCGGCATCTAATCCCAATGAACAAAAAAATCAAGACAGGACACCCGTCCAAATGTTTCACCTACTCCTCTGCATAGTAGTCACCACCACCAACACATCCTAGGCTCTCTCAGACCCCCATCTAGGAGCTGTCTATGAGGTCAAAGTGTCAGGATCTTCTCAAAGAAGAAAGAGCACAAAACTGTACCATATGCACAGTCATGGTTCACTTGCCACTTACATAGCGACAACTATCGTTTCAACGATAACAACATCATCTGGGCCCACCCATAGTAGGTCCCACTCAAAACACTCTCCACAAGCATAATTTTCCCCCTTGTGATGTGATGGAGTGCCTGGTTGCCCAGGATCTGCAGCACCACTGTGACCACAGCACGGGTCTGTAACCTCTCCAAATCCTCGATGGGTATCCAAGTCCCCTTGACTTGGAAACCTAGTAAAAAATGGCACTCTACAAAGTCTTTGATATTACATCCAAGTGATATATCTTGATTCCAACGGTCGGTTTTTCTGCTACGATCGCTGCAAGATTTAGGGCCTTCTTTCCTCTCCACATTCACCACAGCTCCACATGTGAATGAATGAATTTGGAGGGAAAATTCCTTATTGAAAGAGAAACCCCTATTTCTTCTTTTGCTCGTTGTGATCCAACCATAGCTCCGTTTACCAAACCATTTGCACCATTGGAAAGCTCTTGTTGAGCCCTCAAGTGAGTGTCTATTAGTTTTTAATGATTTGATACTTCACTTGGACACATTTTCCCAAGAAGCGTCACTTCACCCTTCCTCAAAATTGAATTTATTCACTTGTAACACTTGTACTGGAGGCATCATTTTGTCTCCATGATTTTCCATGCTCGTGTCGACTTTTGTCATGAGTTACCATATTGTAATCATACTTTTATGGTCCCCATTAGACCCTTTACATATGTGGAAGCACCATAGATTCACCCTTGTCTAGAGAATCCGAGTTGAGTCATCATTACATTCATGGAGTCTATTCCGAGTCCTGGTACATCCCGCTATAGTCCACCATCATTAATTTCTTGGTTCCTCTCTCGTTTCGCACATTATAGCCTTCAGTCCCATTGTCCCTTATCCATCATGATGTTATGTCAATCAATGCTAAGTCATTTATGCCCTTTATCCTCTAACAAGGAAAGTTGTCCATTCGCTACTAATTTCTCCCCATTTCATCATCATCATTGGTGTCACTCTGACAGTCACTCTACTATTTTCTCTCATGCCCTAGTTGAGGATCCCTTATTCCCTCACCTATGGCAGACCCCCTTCTGTCAACATCAGCTCATTCATTCCAGAAGACAGGTCTAGAGGGTGGGGTACCTTGGTTCCAACTTCCGCTCTTGTTCGGCACCTCAGATCAGGCAAAGGGACTCCTTATTTCCCTTTGACTTGATTGTTTCTCAGTTCCATCCCCCTTCAGCATGATCAAGATTTGTATTCTCGATGGTTTAGTGATGCAGTAGCTAGCACGGTGATTCCCGGGTGTGTGTGATATGTCTCAGCCCTAATGAGGGGGTGGCCCTACAGGTAGCCCCCCACACACTCGGATGAACTCCTCTTCATAGCCTCTGATGTAGCTTGAGTTTGGTCATACGATTAGCTCTTGACACTTGCATGCTGTGGGGCAATCTGTTACACCATTTTTTGGTCATCTAACCTATTATCATTAGATAGACCCAAGTACATCATGTAAGACCAATTTTAATCCAAGTAAAATTTCTTTCACTATGAAAATAACTTATTAAATCACCTTTATTAAGTTGTTTATGGTCTAAACAGGAAACCCTATAAGGAAATATTAAATAAATATACATTTGTTTGATTTTCCTCAAGAAATAATTAGTTAAACAGTAGTTTAATTAATATTTCTGGTTATATTTAACCCAAAACAAGGAAATTAATTAGATAAATCATTATTTATCTTATTATTTTCTAAGAATAATTGTTTAAATCTTATTTAAATAATATTTTTTGTTAAATATGACTAATTCACCCTTAAATAATTAAATAAATCATTATTTATTTTATTATTACTCAACCATATCCTTAAAATGATAAATAAATCATTTATTTATTTATTATTACTTAATCACATCCTTAAAATGATAAATAAATCATTTATTTATTTATTATTTACAAATAAGGGGATTTGACTCAAGTCAAATTCCTTTTCCTTCCAACAAATATAATAAAATATTCCATAAAAGTTGGATCTAGATTTGGTTAATAATATTTTAATTATGCACCAATCTCTAGACTAACTCAATATTTTGTTATAAATAGAAGGGTTTTCCCATTCATTTGTCACCTTTTGTTGCCTAAAGATCACTCTGGATCTCAACACTTGGTCTGCCTATTGATCCATAATCATAGCCATACATTTCCATTTTTTTCTGGGTTTTCTACACCATCAAGAGAGAGGAACTGTAAATCTGAAGTGCTGAGGACTTACAAGAACCCATCCCATTGAGGAGAATAGGGAACACCCTCTTGTGTTTTCCTCCTAGGTGCCATTAATAAAAATATTCATTGGACATATTCTTGTCTTTTCTATTGGATCTATGGAGTAAATCTTATTTTTCTAATGTTTAATGTCTTCTAATGCATAGATCTAGATTTTTGCAGCATTTGTCTTGATCATCTAATTGCAGATCTAAAGATATTAGTTGTCATTTCTGCTATTTGTAGAAATTTGATAACTGATATGTTATACACCAAGATTCTCCTAATCACACACTATTTTAACTTCATGCACAATACAGAATCTCTTCTACCATTGATCATTAATTGTGGAAATAAAAACAATCGCATGCACACATTAAAACCATAAACAATCACACATATGAACATAGTATTTTATGGGAAAGCTTAAAGCTGAAAACCCCCAACTATATGTATATTATATTTCATAGAGATCATGTAACAATAATTATACAAATCTCCTCACAAAGCTCTCAGTACAATTTCCAATTGTTACACACTAATCAAGCCTGATCTAGCAAATCACATGCTCCAATCTCTGCCACCTGATAGCCTGCCTCTACTTCGCAATAGCTACTGAATAATGGCTTTGAATGAACTCAAATTGGTCCAGAATTGCTCATGCAATCCTCAGTGGCATCTCCAATCACTAGTTGTTGAAAATCATGCAACAGTATAGTCACAACTGATAGTTACACTGCTCTTTCACCTACCTCTTCACTAGTCTCCACTGAAACTGTCCACGCACTGTAGTAAATGATGTATTATTTAGTTGATTAATGAGTTAATAATTAGTGAATTAATTAATAATTAATTCACAGCACTCTCACTAGTGTATCAATCAGTTAGACTAGATACAACTAGCTCAACTATGTTTAACTCAATTAAAATGAACACAACTCCATCAAATATCTCAATAACTCCACCAAAATCTGTCACATGAGTTCTAACTGAAGTTTCCATGCAATAGCTCCACTTAACCCTCAGGAATAGCGTAATTCCTTCTGTCATCTCCTATGCCACATCTGTGCACTTAACTTAAGTTCTCCAAGAGAATAAGATAATGTTTATAGTCCAAATATTATTAAGAGCTAATAATATTCGACATATCTATTTTTAGACTGGCAATATAAAAATAGATTCCGCCCAAAATATCTAAAAATATAAGTCCATATATTTTTCCAACTTGACCAACCATCCACAAATAGCATCCTGCAAGTCATAGAATATGATCAACATGTCTAAAAATAGACATAGTCTAAAAATAGACTTGCGCCAAAAATAGCCTATGGTCCCACTTAGTGAAGGTGACTTCTTTCCACTAAGCTCATCATCTTGTTACAATCTCAACACTCCCTCTCAACAAGATATGGATTATCTACCACCCTGATCCTTCCCCTATGGTATTCGAATTTTCTCCTGGTGAGCACCTTCGTCAAGATATCAGCATCCTGATCCTCCGTAGGAATGTATGAAAGTAACATGATCTTCCGCTGCACACAATCTCTGATATGATGATACCGGATTTCAATGTGTTTAGATCTATCATGAAATATTGGATTAACTGAGAGTTTGATGCAACTCTGATTATCACAATATATGACACTAGGATCTAAGTGTGAATCGAACAACCCGACTATGATCTTCCTCATCCATATAGCCTCGCATGCAGCCAAACTCACTGCCATATACTCGACCTCTACTGAACTGAGTGCCACGGATCTCTACTTCCTACTGTACCAAGAAATTGTTGTCGACCCGATACTGAAAATCCCTTCAGATGTGCCCTTTTTGTCCGTTGGGCTCCTTGCCCAATCTGCATCCGTGAAGCCACACAGCTTCACCTCATCCAACTGTCTATATTATAATCCATATCCCGATGTGCCTTTGAGATATCTCAATACATGCTTGCCTGCCTTCCAGAAGAGCTTGGTAGGCTTAACAATAGCTTCTGAAAGCTAGTTAACAACATAGCATATGTTGGGCCATGTATTGACCAGATACATAAGTGACCCCGCCAACTGTCGATAAACAGTGGCATCGACTAACTCTGCCGATGTAGCATCCTCTTTCCTCCATCCACCAGGAAGAGGAGTGTCGATAGGCTTGTATCCATGCATGTTGAACTTCTCCAGTATCTCCCAGGCATACTTGCCTTGAGACACAAACAGTCCATCACTGCGCTACCAAATTTCCAATCCCAGGAAATAATGAAGGAGGCCCAAGTCCTTCATCTCAAACTCTTTTGCAATATCAGCCTTGCATGAGTGTATCAACATTTCATCACCTGTCATAATCAAGTCATCTACATAAAGTACAGTCTAGTACAGTCTAGGTAAGTCATCTACATAAGGTGTATAGGTTCAGATCTGCCTCACTCTTGGAGAATCCAAGTCTGGTGAAATAACTATCTATCCATGTGTACCAAGCACGAGGTGCTTGTTTCAGCCCATACAACACTCTCTTGAGCCTGCACACATGTGACTCGCTGCTGAAGATATCAAAACCTTTGGGATGCTCTATGTACACCTCCTCCTCAATCACTCCATTGAGGAACATAGTCTTCACATCCATCTGATGAATGTGCCACCTCATCTGCACTGAGAGAGCATGAATCGTCCCTATGGAAGAATACCTTGCGACAGGTGCAAAGGTCTCCTCATAATAGATCCCCTTAATCTGTGAGAAGCCTCGGGCAACAAATCTTTCCTTGTACTTCTCCACACTCCCGTCAGCTACTTGCTTCACTTTGTAGATCCATTTAGAACCCACCACTGATTTCCCTTCTAGCCTTGGGACAATCTCCCATGCATTGTTTCTGACAAACGAATCATACTCTTCCACCATGGCATCTACCCATGCGGGATCCTCCACAGCTTCCTCGAAAGAGGATGGCTTTGTCATGATACACTTGCTCATAAGAGCCATGTATCTAGTATACCAGTCAGGTGACTGTCTTTGTCTGCACTGTGATGTAGGTGCTCCTACAATCTTCTCTACATCTTGAGCTAGTCGCTCAGCTTTCGTAGTGCACTTTCGCCCTCTAATTTTAGTGTTTCATGAGTGGTCTCTTCCACTCCATGAACCTCCTCTTGTGGCTGATCCATATCCTGAGGCTCATCCTTAGGAACTAATAGCTCGTCATCTACATGGAAGTGTGGCTCCCTCTCAAGAAAACACTTCACGGCTTTCTCCTCATGAAATTTTATATCTCATCGCACAATAGTCTTGTCACTGTCTGGAAAATACACACGATAGTTGTGGGGTGTATCAGTGTACCCCAAAAATATCCCAACCCCTGTAGTCGGCTCCAGCTTCTTCCTATCATCCTTCATCACATGAATTTAAACAGGTGAACCAAAAATCCTCAAATGGGAAATATCAGGCCTCTCAGCAGAAAACACCTCCTCGGGTGTACTCATGCCAAGTATCCTATGAGGACAACGGTTTTGTACATAAATCACAGTATTGCATGTCTCAGCCCACAAGTGTATGGGTAGGCCTTGATCATGCAACATCGCCTGTGTGGCACCCACGATCATTCTATTCTTCTGCTCCGTGACCCCATTCTGCTATGGGTTATGAGGCACTATGAGTTCTCTTCGAATTCCTTCTGCGCTGTAAAAGTCCTTGAATTTGCCAGAGATGAATTCACCACCATTGTCACTCCTAAGATCCTTCACCTGCTTCCCTGATTCTTTCTTAACCAGTGCCTTGAACTCATATAACTTTGAGTATGTCTCGCTCTTCTTCTGCATGAAGAAGATCCAGCACTTCTGAGAAAAAGCATCAACCAATATCACATAGTACCTGTGATTTGCTATCAAAGCTATTGAGAAAGGTCCACACACATCTGTGTGAATTCTCTCAAGGATCGTCGTGGTGCAACTATCCTTCTCGTGAAAGGTGGCTTTCCCAAAGTACATCCCTTGCACTGATCTGACTATGCAAGTGTACCTTTGGGAAGCCCGGTAGAAATCTGCTGCAAAATTTTCAAACCACCATTGTGAAGATGGCCCAATCTCTTGTTCCATAGCTTGCCCTCATCCTGGCTCACCACTCCTTCTACCTTGCCTACCATTGCCGTGTAGACATCTACCTTCAATTGATAAAGGTTCTTAACTTGAACCCCTATCCTCTGGGTTTCACCAGTTGCCTTACTACGCAGGAAAGCCTTTCTCTCTCTAAAGACAACATCATATCCCTTGTATTCTAACATGGCCACTGAGATCGGATTATTCTTCAATCCTGGAACATGCATCACTTCCTTCAATACGAAGGGTTTACCAGACTCCCTCTCAAAGGAAATGGTATCGATATCAGTTGCATTATATCTACCATCATCGCCCATCTCGACGTGCACTCCAAGATATTTCTTATCTAGACCAGTAAACAAATATTTGTCTCCGGTCATATGAAAAGATGCACCACTGTCAAGAAACCACACTGAACCCATCACACTTGAGACCAAGCATGCGATCAGTGAAAAATCTAGCTCAGACTGCAATGCTAAGGCCTCTCCAGCTGCAGATCCAACAGCCTCCTTATTTTTCTTCTTCTGTGGACAATTAGTGGCATAATTTCCGTGTTGGTGACAGTGAAAGCACTTCACCTTCGACATGTCCTTCTTCTTGCCTTTCACATCGGGTTGAGAAGAATTCTTCTTTCTCTTCCCCTTCCTTGCTTTGGTAGCCAAAGTTAAATTTTCTTCATCTGCACTCTTCGATGAAGATCCATCTCTGGTACTTTGCCTTATCTCCTCTTGCACAAGATCCGACCAAAGTCACTCCCATCCTGGTAATTTCTCCCGACCATTGATAGAGTCCTGATAGGAATGCCAACTCTTCAGAAGCCCAAGGAGAGCCAAGCTCACCAAGTCCTTGTTATCTACATTCAACCCCACACTTCCCAGCTCATCCCTGCATTGGATGAGCTTTGTGAGGTACTTGGGAATATTGTCGCCTTTCTCCATTTTTATGTTCCTGAGTTTATCCTTGAGCACCAACTTCCTCTGGTCGCTCTTGCTTTGGAATAAATCTGTCAACGCTTTCCACATAAAGAATGGAGAAGCCTTACCATGAAGGCTAGACACTATGTGATCGTTTGCACCTTCCAACAGAATTCTTCGACACTTTTTTGTCTTCTTTTGCAATGCGTCAAGTGCAGCAGCATCGCTAGAAGTAGTTTTTGGAATTTATGCATCTATGAAGTCCTTCAACCCATTTTCATCCAGCACCGCCTCGATCTTTTCCTTCCATGCAATATAATTCAAGCTGCCCTCAAGGGCATACTCCAATCGCAATCCGTTGAAATACATCGCAACTTCAACACCAAGAAAACACTGCTGCAAATTCGAATTCCACCAGCTCAAAACTCAACCGCTTCAATGTTTTGAAATTGATCCAATGATCAATATCTCTCTGATACCATGTAAAAATTTTATAACTGATATGTTATACACCGATATTCTCCTGATCACACACTATTTTAACTTCATGCACAATACAGAATCTCTTCTACCATTGATCATTAATTGCAGAAATAAAAACAATCATACATATGAACACAATATTTTATGGGAAATCTTAAAGCTCAAAACCCCCAACTATCTATATATTATATGTGATAGAGATCATGTAACAAGAATTATACAAAGCTCCTTAGAAAGCTCTCAGTACAATCTCCAATTGTTACACACTAATCAAGCCCAATCTAGCAAATCACATGCTCCAATCTCTGCCACTTGATAGCCTACCTCTACTGCGCAATCACTGTTAAAGAATGTCTCTGAATGAAATTGAATTGGTCCAGCCTTGCTCACACAATCCTCATTCGCATCTCCAATCACTATTTGTTTCAAATCATGCAACAGTATAGTCACAACTGATAGTCAGACTGCTCTTTCACCTACCTCTTCACTGGTCTCCACTAAAACTGTCCATGCACTGTAGTTAACTGATGTATTATTTAGTTGATAAATGATTTAATAATTAGTGAATTGATTAATAATTAATTCACACCACTCTCACTAGTGTATCAATCAGTTAGACTAGATACAAATAGCTCAACTATGTTTAACTCAGTTAAACTGAACATAACTTCATCAACTACCTCAATAACTCCACCAAACTCTGTCACATGAGTTCTAACTGAAGTCCCCATGCAATAGCTCCACTTAACCCTTAGGAATAGCATAATTCCTTCTATTAGCTCATGTGCCACATTTGTGCACTTAACTAAAGTGCTCTAAGAGAATAAGATAATGGTTATAGTCCAAATATTATTAAGAGCTAATAATATTCGACATATCTATTTTTAGACTGGAAATCTAAAAATAGATTCTGCCCAATATGTCTAAAAATATAAGTCCATATATTTTTCCAACTTTACCAACCATCCACAAATAGCATCTTGCAACTCATAGAATATGACTGACATGTCTAAAAATAGACATAGTCTAAAAATAGATTTGCGCCAAAAATAGCCTGCGGGCCCACTTAGTGAAGGCGACTTCTTTCCACTAAGCTCATCATATTGTTGCAATCTCAACACTATTAGGGCTATTTGTTATGCATAGCTAAAGTGGTCTTTTTTTTTACACTTCGAATGAAGATTCATACTAACAGAAACTTATAATATAAAAATAAGTAAAAATAAAAAAACTTACTTTATAAATTCCTGATACATTTCCTCCATTGATAATTCTCCTCAATTTACACGAGATAATATTGTGTTGACAAGAATTTCATCCTTTACTCCTTGCATTTATCTCCAATGTGTGATAGTCATATCTTCTAGAAGGAGCTTCATTTCAGGACCCAATTCAATCAATTCCCATATCTCTCCAGTTCTAAATGCCAACTGGAAAATGTTACCCATACATCCGAATATTTCATAATTTAGTTTTCCACCTTTTGTACTTATTTTTTCTTCTCTTTGATAATTGATTTTCATACAACATTCCTTCTGGAATGCGTGATAAAAATTTGTCCTATCACCACCACATTTTTCTTCAAATTCACTATGAATAAATCTGACCCTTTGGATGAAAGTCATATACATCCTATACTCATTATCTGAATTATGATCCCATGCCAATAATTTTTCTTATGTATCTATTAAACTAGCATAAATGATACATTTCATTGCTTCGAAACACTGGTTATTGGGACATTCCTCGATCAATTTCCTTTGAGCTTCTACAAAATGGTTGCCCCCAAGTACATAATATTTTTATTCAAAACATTTTGACTTGTGAAATGATTCTTTTTTAGGAACCTGACTTGGGTCAACAAGAAGAACATAATCAACCACATGTGAAAAAGGGTTGTACCTCATCAATGTTTTCAAATTGTAAACATACAGGTGGTTTGTATTTCTAATTTTATATTTGAATTGTCCTTCATATGGCTTGTAGACTTAAATGACATTAAGTTCAAATGACCGACCACCCTCAATTAAATTTGAATTCGTTAAATGATGTCGAATGGAATTTTTTTTTGTTTCCATAACGACATCCTATAAATCAGCTCCTGGTGTAATGATTTCCCTACTTTCTTTTGAGTTTTCACTAAGCCCTTCACTATTGTCCATGATTTTTTCAAAATGAGATTTTTTTTTCTTCCTCCTATTGGTTATCATATTTTCTTGAACCGAAACAATCTCCTTATCATCAAATTGAAGGGAGACATTCTTGGATATTTTTTTTGTTTTTTATGGCTCTTCTCATTTCTAACATCAGTTCTATTCTGATCCTCAGATATGGCAACACATTCTTCATATTCAGCTTCAACTTCAATTTCCACATTTTAAAAAGTAACATGTCTACCTTTACTAGATTGATCCCTTTGATACAATCTGTAGAAATTATACAAACATGTGTATATAAATGGATTTAATCTGATTAGACAATGTTCTAAAGCTATATACTGAATACTTCTATAAATAAATTGCGTAAAATGAACACGATTTCCAATCACAACAAGTAAAGAAAGAAGCAAATCAAACCAAAACTCATATATTTTCCCAGGGAATGCTTGTTGCTCAAAACCCCTCTATCTTCTATTGTATATTCACCATGGAATCATGAAACAATTACAATGCACTCTTCTCATAGGAGTCTTGTACACTCTCATAACTATCTCACACTGACCTAGAAAAAATTGACCAACACTTAGCCAAATTCCTGCCTCTAATTAGCCTGCCTTGCTTGTGCAATTCATGTGGAATGCAATCCCTATTCTTTAGGAATTTCAGCCTTCCAAAACTTCGCAAGGATCAACGGAAATCCAATGGATGTCTAGTTGAATGCGGGAAACCTACTAATGATACAAATGATAGTTAACATCCCTTTAACCTTTGTCTCAACTGGGTCTCCACTAGAACTAACATGCATCCAACTATTAGTAGTAAATCATCATTTTCATCGCAGATCACTGCATGTGAATTAAATCTGATTTAATTCACTTGATCTCTCACTAGTGAAACAAACAGTTACAACTAGTCCAACTGACTTTAACTCAATAAATTGAGTTAACTGATTTCTCATGCATTAAAATAATGCACCAATTGCAATTCCAACTCCATAAATAATATAATCACTCTTCACGCCTCACCAACCACCCTCAATTTGAGATTCATACGTTAATTGAGTTTATCACACTCAGTTAACTATTATAGGTGATTATGAGATAAGATTACATTTTATTGTCCAATTTAATTAAGGGAATATTAAATTGGACACACATTTCTTGTTGAATTTTCAACACTCTCTCTAAAAAAGGAAGGGATTATCTGCCACCTCGATCCTACCTCTATGGTATTCGAATTTTCTCCTCGCGAGCACCTTCATCAAAATATCTGCATCCCGATCTTCCGTGGGAATGTACTGAAGTAACATAATGCACCTATAAATACAATATTTTATATGGTGGTACCATATTTCTATGTGCTTGGACATGTCATGGAATAATCGATAAAATAAGAGTTTAATGAAACTCTAGTTATCACAATGTATCACCTTCGGATCCATCTAAGAACCAAACAAACCAACCAGGATCTTTCTCATCCTGTTGGCCTCACATGCAGCCTGAATTTCTTTCATGCACTCTGTCTCAGGTGAACTGAGTGCCAAAGATCACTACTTCCTACTATAACAAGAAACTATTTTTGATCCTATGCTGAAGATCCCTCCTGATGTGCTCTTTCTACCTGATGGATTGCCTATCAAATCTACATCCATGAAGCCTTGAAGCTTCACTCCCTCTGTCCATTTGTACCATAATACATACTTTTTATTTCCCCTAATATATCTCAATATATGCTTCCATTCCTTCCAAAAGAGCTTGGTCGGCTTAACCATATCTTGACTCAGTTGGTTAACTGTGTAGCAAATCTCTAGTCTGGTGTTCATCAAGTACACCAGTGAACCCACTAACTGCCTGTAGACAGTAGCTCACTTTAGTTGTGCATAAAAAACAACCCTAACATCCAATGTGGCTGTAAAATTCCTTAGATATGCAGTAGGTGATCAGAATAAATGCTAGAAAATCCAAATCTATGCAGTTAAATACATTAAACAACGAAAATAAACAAGAGTTGCTCCATACATCCAATAGACAATAATTTATAAATATTTTTTTGTATTGTGACACCTCGGAAGGGAACACATAAATATGTTACCAGTCCTCCTCAATGGGATGGGTTATTGTATGTCCTCAGTGATTCAGATGCAAGGTCTCTCTCTCTTGATGGTGTAGAAAACCCAGACAAAATAGAACTCGAAGGGAGCTCACAAGAAAATGTAGAAAACATATGACAATGATGGAGGATCAAAGTTAGACCAAAAGTATAGATCAAAAGGTGATAAAAAAGGTAGTGAATGAATGGAAAAACCCTTCTATTTATAACAAAATATTAAGTTCATCTAGATATCGGTGCATAGTTAAAATATTATTAACCAAATCTAGATCCAACTTACTTGGAATATTTTATTATTTTTGGCAGAGGGAAAAGGAATTTAGAACTGGTTAAATCCTTTTATTTAGAAATAATAAATAAATAAATAATTTATTTATTATTTCAAGGATGAGGTTAAGGAATAATTAAATAAATAATGATTTATTTAATTATTTAAAATGATTTAATCAAATTCAGCAAAGAATATTATTAAATAATGACTTAAATAATTATTCGTAGAGAATAATAAGATAAATAATAATTTTTCTAATTAATTCTCATGTTTTGGGTTAAATATGACCAGGAATATTAATTAAACAGTGGTTTACTTAATTATCCTTGGAGGAAATTCAAACAAATAAGGATTTATTTAATTATTCCTCACGTTTAGACCATAAATAATTTAATAAACTTTGGGTTGTTAAATTATTTCTCATAGTGAAAGTAATTTTACTATGGAAAAAATTCTCTTATATGGTGTACTTTAGTCCATATAATAGTAATAGGTTAGATGACAAAAAATTGGTGTAAAAAATTCCCCCCCAAGGTGTGAGCGTTAGGAGCTAATCGTATGACCAAAGTACGTTGTAAGAAAATAATCACTAGACACCGAAGGGGGTTAGAGAGAGAGAGAAAAATAAGACGAACTAAACCAAGAGAGGACAAGATCCTGAGGAGGCAAGACTTACATGTGAGACAATTATTTTTTATGAGTGAGTACCTATTCTCAATGAGGTGGGGGAGGCATACCTATGCCCACTGATATGACAAAGTACAAGGAATAATGTTGTGCCCAACAAATATGGGACTAAGCTATATAGTACATGCTGGCATAAACATGGGCTAGATAAAAAACATAATGGATCCCACATACATATTGTGCATGGGACAACCGATAGGACTTATGCAATAATATTCAAGTACATGAAATTTAATAACAACCAAAGAGGCGCTGTAAAATAGGAAAGGGATCTAAAAATTTGAATGATACATGAAACCTAAAAAGACGTTGCAAGAAACTAAGGTCGAAACCATCAAATCTACAAAGTTGCATCTAATTCTATATTAAAGAGTTCATCTAAGTGTGTGGGGGGCAACCTGAAGGGCCACTCCCTCATGAGATCTGAAACATCTCACACACACCCCGAAATCACTGGTACAATCTGCTGCATCACTGAAAAATCAAGTATACAGATCTTGATCATGCCATAAGGAGTTGGAACTTAGAAAAAATCAAGTCAAAGGGAAATAAAGGGTCCTTTTTCTTGATCTGAGGCACTGAACAAGAGTGGAAGCTAGAACCAAGGTATGCTGCCCTCTAGACCTGTCTTCTAGAATGAATTAAATGATGTCGATAGAAGGAGGTTTGTCATACGTAAGAAAATAAGGAATCCTCAACTAAGGCACGAGGGCTAATAGTAGAGCGACTGATAGACTAACACCAAGGATGATGGTGGAATGGGGGGTATTGAGTAGCGGGTTGACGACTTCCCTTGTTATAGCATAAAGGGCATGAATGACTTGGTATCTACTGACTCGACTCCGAAGGGGATAGAGGACAGTATGAGTGAAGGCCAAAATGTGTGACACAAGAGAGGTACAAAGCAATGAAGGATGGATGACTGTGATGAGAGACAAAAGGAACTCAGGACAGACTCAATGGATGCGATGATAACTCAACTCAAATTCTCTAAATAAGGGTGACTCGATGACATTGCCACATAGCATACGCCCGGTGGGGACCATAAAAACATGAGTAAAATATGGTTACTCACGACGAAAATCAACACAAGAATCGACCAGTATAAAGGCAAAGTGTTACCCCAAGTACAAGTGTGACAAGTGAAGAAATTCAATTTTGAGAAGCGGCGAAGTGACCCATCTTGGAAAAAAGGCTTCCAGGCGAAGTATCAAATCACCAAAAATGAAAGGATACCCATTTCAGTGATCGGTTATATATTTCTGATGGTGCTAATGGTTCATCAAACCAAGATATGGTTTGGTCGCAATTGGAAAAAGAAAAATTGGGGTTTTTGTTTTAATAAGGCAATTTCCCTCCAATTTGATTCATTTGCAAGTGTAGCCGTGGTGAATGTGGAAAGGAGGAAAATGCTATGAACCTTGCGGTGATCGTAGAAGAAAAAATAACCATTGGAATGGATATCTGTGACTTTCAAGTAGGTGACCTTACTTGTCTAAAGATGGCCTTAATGCTTCTTGGAAGGATGGTGTTACCATTGGAAAATCGGACAAGAAAATATGACATTATTTAATGTCAAGAAGAAGGATTACATGGTTGAGAGACATTAGAGAATGTGAAGTATTTAAAAAACTCTAAGTTCTAAAAGGAAAAATAAATTCGCGCACAAAAGGAACCAGTTAAATGTGCCTTTGCGTGCATATTTTTTCGATAAGCGCGCCTTTACGCAACTTTTCCTCAAAAAGTCACGCGGTTCTGAGAATGGTGGAAGTCACTTTTTGGGACTAGAAGGCACACTCTAGTACATTTATCCCATAGTTAATACTACCCAAGGACAACCGCCCAAGCCTCCTTCGTACCTCAAGGGAGCACATAATGGAATAAATGTGGTACATAATGTAATCACCCTCCTCTCTTGGGTCACCATCCACAATGTACCAAAAGAGGGAAGGAGGATTTTAATTCTCCTATAAAATGCCACCACGAGATGAAAAGTATCATAAAACATTTTTATGCTCGCCATAATTTCCCCAAGCAATACCAGCAGTGTGTGATCCAGAGAGAGATAGAGGGGACTCAATTTTTGGCCATCCAACAACTCCAGTCTACCATTGTAGAGAGAGGGAGACTTTGCACCAAGGTAGCTCAGAAGTAAAGACATCATTACATCAGGACTTGGAGCTCCATAGTTCCAAGGGCCCCTTGGTAGGTGGTTTAAATTTTCAACCTCATTTCCTACCAGCACTCAATAAGAGGGGGCGTAAGTGCCGTTGTTTGGATTATTGAAGTAGTTTGACTCTATTTAGAGCTTTCGTTTTATTTTTTTAAAGTTTATTTTAGTTTTTATGTTTGAATATGCATTATATTTATCTATCTAGTATGTTTATGTTTTAGCATGTTCCACTAACTTGCTTGACTCCATCTGCACCTACCCAGTCTAGGCACTCCAACACAGGAAATCTCTTTATTCAGGGTGAAGCTAGGTCGGGAAAGATATACTTATTATTTCTTATTGGAAAAGGGATGTGTATCAAATTAGGCACTTTAATGTAATAATTATTGAAACAACCAAAGAGGGTGAGGTCAGGTCAGAGGGTGAGACTATAGTATCCCAAATTGGGACTGCTAGGAAGGCATCCCTGAAAAATGCATTTTTTAGGAATGTATGCTAAAGGATTGGAAACCAGCACTTGGATCCCTTAGATATGACAATATAATACCTAAATCCAAGAGAGATTCAAAAATAAATCCTTCTAGGTGGGTTAAACAGGTCTCCCCACACCTAGTGCAGGTAGAAAATGCCCAAGGAAGGGGCTGCAGCAATAACAAACAACACTTCTGGAGAAATAACATAGTTCAGCCCAATATTTTTAGGAGATCAATATGGTAGCTCAAATATATTTATACAATAGTAAATCAGATTTACAATAGAGCTTATACAATGTATAAAATAAAGGAGGAGGTTATACAAGAAGAAACCCTCAAAATGAGGTGCTACAACCACAAGAAATGTATGAATAAGCTTACAGGGTTATTTTTATTGGCTGAAGCAGTAGTATGTTATAACACAGATCTCGATAAAATTTGTATAAAAAATCATATATCTATTTCAGATCTATATAAAAGAAAGGTTCCTTTATACACTCTCCTTCGGGATTTTGGAAAAACATGAAATTACAAGAGTAGATTTGAGATCTAAGTTACAGATCTGCAGTAATATTTAGAAAATTCTGAAGTATATGATGTACATCAGATCAGATCTGAAACAAACATGGATTGGATGGCCAATCCATGGATCATCACAGTGAAATGAAGGATGCAATCACTAGAGATCTCTCCTCCAAGATGTTGCCAAAACTCCCTGCAACTATGCTATTGGAAATAACGCAATACTGCAAAAGGGACTACGCTATAGACTCTGAGTATACTTTGGCATGATGGAAAGATCTAGATCTGAAGCTCCCAAGGTATATAACACTCTTTTAAAAGGATTAGATGAGTTTCCCAGTGAAAGGGGGTGTTAGATATGCATAGATATGAAGAGATCTATCCTCCACTTGTTGCAGCTCACAAGGACAACCCAATCCTAAATGGGATCAGCGCTATAGGTGAAATATGAAGCTTGGCCAAATGTGAGATAGTGGACAAGACAAAAAAGGCTCCTCCAAGAGCTGCTCTAGGAAGGAGGTGGGATTCCCGCTCAAGAACACCCAATGCTAAACAACATTATTATCAGCTAAACAGCTGGAGAATGATATATGTCTAACCAGAAATTATATGCATAAAATGATTATCATCAACAACCCTCTCATATTTCTCTCCTCTTCCTCTTATAAGATAAAAGCCTTGTCAAACCCTAAACCACTTCAATGAGTTAGCTCCTTTCACATGTGGAGCCTCCATCTAGAACTGAACTGTGCATCCATGAGGTACATTGCATCTAGACTACGTTGTGGATTTGGTGAAGGTTGACCCAATATTATAGTTCAAACCCATTAACACCTCCAAGTGTTTATTTTACATGGCCCAGATTTTTCCTTGTTCACGTGGGCATTTATTTATTCATTATTTTCAGGAGTTTTACATGTCCTCCTTTACTCATTTAGTCAATCGAAAAACAAAAAAACCAAAATTGAATATTCCTCTTAGGTTGGGCTAAGTAAGAATATTATAGTCCTCCCCTCCCAAATGTTGCTAGTCCTCAAGAAACTGCAAGGATAGAACTAAAAAGTGTTGGGAAAACATCTTTCCCCAAGCAATCATACATACAAAATGAGTCACATCCTAACATGGAAAATCCAGAAAAGTTTCCTCCACCAATAGCTCCTGCAGTGTAGGTGGGTTGAAAATCTGATGATGGTAGAAAAGATAGCCTTCCCCATGCTATCCTCCTCTCCACTTAGGATAAGTGCAGAGTATATGCTGATCTTGGGCTGCAATAATATTTCCCTTAAGTGGCAAGGTGAAGACTAGAACTCCAAGGATCTCTCCTCTATCTTTATGAAGCATGTTGGCCCAAATCACCTCATATGTGATGAGTTGGAAGTCACCATCATATGGAATCCATTCAATCCCATGGCTCACCCCATAGAAGAACAAATGTTTGGATATGTGGCCATACTGACTCTCATGCTCCCATTAGAACATGCAATGTAAACAATGTGGGAAATCTCTCCCCCAAGGGACACATCGAACCAATGTGCCATTCCCCCAATCATGGTCCCAATAAAAATAAGAACAACGGCGACATAAGGAACCATAATGATAACCATACTTGCTGCCATATGTAGCAAGGGAGAAGGAAAATGGTCCCTCAAATGTAACCAACACTATTTTACCTTCAACTATAAAAGCAAGTGACAAAAGGTGTGGTCTCTCAATCAATTGCTTGCTGTCCCACTCTCCTCGTATGTTTGGACAAAATTAATGATGTATGGTACAAAGTCGGAATGTTCTCCATAATACATCTCCTCCCCGAGTCCTCCTAGAGAGTGGTCATCAATAATGCTCATGGCTTCAAGTAGAATATGAGGTCTAAAAGGAAGAATGCTCCTTTCTTGAGCAATATATTGCATATATATGGTTAAGGGATGCATATATACATTATACAAGTCATTATGCAAACACTTGGTGTCCTCCCATTGTAGGACACCAACCTCCTCAAATTTTTGAAGAACTTTGCACTTCATGGAATGTTGAAGTGCACCTTCCATGGGATCTCTTGATGAGACCTCCTCCTGATGTATGATCTTCCAAAAATAGTGGGTTCTTAGATTTTCTGCAAGTAGAAATCTCTCTTTAAGCTGTGGAATGCTTATTGAGAAAGTTTCATATAGAGAGGAGAAAATGTTTCTCATCTCAAGATGTCTAACCCTTGTCTTCATTGCTTCATAAATGAAGCTGACATCTGATTACTCCCATGAGGAATGGGTCCTCCTTTCTTCACTGCTGCTCTTGGGCAGCGCAGTGCAACTATGCTGCTCTATATTAGTAGTAAGTGATGATTCTGGGTCATGCAACAACAGGTCTCCACAACCCTCTAAAAAAATTGCTGCAATAATAGAAGGTGGAAACTCAATCATACCTAGATAAGCTTTGGGAACATCTTGTATGGCTGCAAGACTTCCTCTTTTTACCATGTTGGCTCCCTCAACTGCTGATGTGGAAGGTTTCTCCTCCAAGGTTGTGATAGTACTGATACAAGTGTCCTCAAGAGATGGTGAGGACTTATCTTCCTCTGATATTTCTTCCTCAAATCTCTTGATCATCCTTTGAGTGAAATCTGCAAAAGAAGAAACTTTTGCATGTCTCACATTGTTGAGCCACCATTTTCTTGCTTCCCCTTCAAGGTACAGTGCTGCAATATTCACTGCTTCTCTCTCTACCACTGGATGTAGTAGTAATAATGCACTGAGTCTTCTTGCCCAAGCTTTGGCTGTAGATGTCCCATAAAAAGTGGATAGTAGAAAAATGTTTCCCTTGATTTCTCCCTTGCTGCAGGGTATCCTCCCTTCCTCGAGTTGAATGAACTGTGGGAAGGCTAGAGTATCCTTGAAGGCTCTAGGTTGAGACTTGTCCTCAACAAGGTACTCACTCAGGATCTGATGATCCACGTGTCCTCAACGCTTCTTCTCTTCTTCTTTGTGAGAGTAGGAAGTGCATGGTCCTTCCTCTTGTCCTTCTTCTATCTTCATAACCTCCTTGAAGAGGTCCTTTCTAGATATAAAAACTGATGAGAGAAAGCTCATTATTTTCATCATCTTGATCTCAGTCTTGAGACTCAAAGGCTAAGCCAATGATCATGCTCTGATACCACTGTAGTATCGAAAATATGGACTTCTAGAAAGGTATTCTTGAAAAACGCATTTTTCAGGAATGTATTCTATAGGATAGGAAACAAGCACTCGGATCCCCTAGATATGAAAATCTAAGACCTGAATCCAAGATGGATTCAAAAAAAAATCCTCCTAGGTGGGTTAAACAGGTCTCCTAACACTTAGTGCAGCTAGAGAATTCCCAAGGAAGGGGCTACAACAATACCAAACAACACTGCTGGAGAAATAACATAGTTCAGCCAAATATTTGCAGGAGATCAATATGCTATTATTTGGCTAAATAAGAAGAAACCCTCAAAATGAGGTGCTACAAACAGAAGAAATGTCTAAATAAGCTTGACAACATTATTTTCATTAGATGAAGCAGCAGTATGTTACAAATCAGATCTAGAGAATATCTGTATACAAAATTATATATCTATTTCAGATCTGTATACAAGAAAGGCTCCTTTAGACACTCCCCTTGGGGATTTTAGCAAAACATGAAAGTACAAGAGTAGATCTGAGATGTAAGCTACAAATCTGCAGTAATATTCAGAAAATTATGAAGCATATGAACTACAACAGATCAGATCTAAAACAAACATGGATTGGATGGCCAATCCATGGATCACCATAGTGAAAGGGAGGATCCAATCACTAGAGATATCTTCTCCAAGATGTTTCCAAAAATCCCTGCAACTATGCTCTTGTAAATAATGCAGTACTGCAAAAGGGACTGCACTGTAGACTATGATTTGGCCTGATGCCAAGATCTGGATCTGAAGCTCCCAATGTATAAAACACTCTTTTTAGAGGGATATATGAATTTCCCTATGAAAAGGGGTGCTAGAGATGCATAGATCTGAAGAGATCTATCCTCCATTTGTTGCAGCTCACAAGGACAACCCAATCCTAAATAGGATCAGCATTGTAGGTGCAAGATGAAGCTTGGCCAAATGCCAGATAGTGGACAAGACAAACAAGGCTCCTCCAAAAGCTGCTCTAGGAAGGAGGTGGGATTCCCGCTCAGGAACACCCAATGCTAAACAACATTATTCTATGCTAAATAGCTAGAGAATGATAAATGTCTAACCAGACGATATATGCAGAAAATTATTTCCATCAACAACCCTCTCATGCTGCTCCCCTCTTCCTTTTATAAGAGCTTTTTCAAACCCTAAACCACTTCAATGAGTTATCTCCTTTCACATGTGGAGTCTCCATCTAGAAATATGTTGTGCATCCATGAGGTACATTGCATCTAGACTGCACTGTCGATTTGGTCAAGGTTGACCGAATCTAATAGTTCAAACCTATTCCCACCTGCGAGTGTTTATTTTACATGGCCCAGATTTGTCCTTGCTACATGGGCATTGATTTATTCATTATTTTCAGGAGTTTTACATGTCCTCCTTTACTCATTTATTCAATCAACATAAAATGAAACAAAATTGAATATTCCTCTTAGCTTGGGCTATTTAGGAATATTACAGAGACACCACAAAAATATCTCTCTAAGGTGTTGTATCAAAATGTTTTTTTCTCTCTTTGGTCTGGTGAATGAGGTGGGGGGGTACGGTTTACCGTATATGGTTGTAGGGTTCTCGAGTGATGGGGAATTCTCGTCATTGGGGTAAGGTGTGTCTAAAGGGCACTTCCTCTACCTCTCTTGGGTATGTGTTTTCTTCCTGTGACAAATAAATCAAGAAGGAAAAACCACCCCTCTTAAGCGAGTGTGATTTGGTACATTTGTGCACCAAACACACTAACACAGGACTGGCGACTCCACTAAATTTTATTTCCAAGTTTATGCCGTTGTGCCTTTTTGCAGAGACCTCTGTCTTTGCTATGGAGTTGGGCTGGAACTGCCCCATTTCTCTCCTTCACTGTCTAGTTGATCCCTAGTGATAGGTTGAAGCTGAAGAGCTCCCAAAAGTTTACTTTGCAGGAAAATTATGCAGCTTTCTTACAGACACACGCAACCTAGTGCGCATGTTCAGAGGCGACTTACACATGGCCTTCGTGCCTATTTCAAATTTTTCAGCACAGAAAATAGACGTTGGATTTGCTCCACTATTACCATCTTTTATTGCTTGTAAAAATTGAGTGGCAGCCCATAATACATCTTCCAACACTGGTTGAGCTGCCCCAAAACTTGTTAAAGCTCACTTTTAGCTGCTCTTAGTAGTTTAAGTGTTAGTTTTATTTCATGTTGATTTTCGCAAAGTTAGCACATAGTTTAAGTAGGAGGCAAATCAACTTTCATTCCGAAATAATTTATGTTTTGGGAATTTAGGTACCAAAACACCTATTTAATTAGCCAAAATTAAGTGGCCAAAGTCTACGTATGCTTAGATAGTTCTCTTTCATTTTTCTAGTGTAAAATTTTTTAGTTTAGTTTAATTTTTGCACTAGGATCTCGGGACCAGGATCGAATTGTCGGTAGAGAGCAAGTAATCCTTGCTAACTTTGCACCCTTGGGTGATCCTAGGAAATCATATGAACACTCCCTATTAACAACTCACCATCTCCCTATAGTTGATCATATAGATTAACTAGGAAAAATTGAAATTGACCGATATCTTCTCATGTTTTTCTTTTTTGAGCAAGGAACAATAGAACATAGTTGAAATACAGGATTTTGAAAAGGATCATCACATATCCACACATTCAAACTATGTTATTTTTTACCTTTTATTCACATACATCCACACCTTAAGTAAAGTAAATAAACCTAAAACTAACTTAACAAAACTCACTAAATTCTCCCCACAAGGGCCAAAAAAGAATTTATAGTCTAAGTTACTACCAAGGGGGTAGGCATCCAATAAGCTGCCTTGGTCAGTATTAATCTGAAACATGGAAGTTGACTGTTTAGGTAACATTAAAATCAGCCTATCTTCCCACAGAAAATAAAACCCAAGCGTAGTGGAGAGGTGATTCAGAGGGGGTTAGGCTTAGGCTCAATGCATGCAGTATCAGTTGAGGATACCTGACCCGTCTAATACATAGTACTGGTAGTTGAACTAATAAGAAGCCCAAGACTCGAACGCTCACGTGGGACGAAAATGATTAGTTTCCAAAATTAGGGAATCCGTTCCCTATAGGTGACGGTGTAGGTAGCACTAGATCCTCTACCCTTATTGGTGGATATTCTTCGGTTGACTGGGGACATTGCTAGTTCTTTCAGGTCATTGTGCTAGAATTTGAAAGATATCTTCTCAATTCCTAGTTACATTTGAGTGTGTAAGTATGATTAGGTCTTCTAGGATTTGAGTATCATATGCAAACAACAAAAAACCATATTTTGTGATTTACTGATCACATATGATTAATTTAAAGGGATAATTTATTTTATTTTCACTTTTTTTTATTTATGCAATCTGATTTTTCCTTTAATTATAATATCTATCCTCTCAAATATTTCCAAAACCATACTTAGTCTACGCCAGAATGGACCCAACGAGACCTCGTCGATCTAGACACCTTTTGGACCTCCCCCCATTACCGGGAGGGGTTCCAGGTCTTTCACAACTTAGGTGTCAAAGAAAAAACACTTCCACCCTTATTGGTTCATACTTTATCTCAGAATATTTAGTTGGGAACCCTAGTCAGTCTTCAAACGCCATATCAGTGAGCACCCCCACAAGGTCACCACACACCACTCCTCCCACAACCTGTAGTGGGCAAAGGATTGCTACCCATTCGGGAAGCCAGGTGAATGAACAACAGGGTAAATCACAGAAAAATCCTATTCGTAAGCAGAACATTTTGTTTTCAAAAGTCGCAATGGATACAAACTCATAGTCACCTTTTCTAGCTTCGTTAAATCCACCAGATTTAACCAATTTTACAAATGACCACATTACACACAACCCCATGTGGCCTCCCATGCCCACGAAGCTCCCTTTAGACATTCAAAAATTTGAAGGGAAGCAAGTGGAAGACCCTAGAGATCATGTTATGACTTTCCACCTGTGGTGTTCGTCGAATAACATCGTGGATGATACTATTCGACTAAGACTGTTTCAACACACTCTAACTGGAGTAGCAATGAAATGGTATGTGGAGAAACCCTCTGCTACACATGGAACCTTTAGCACCCTCGCTACTACATTCCTGACCTATTTTCAGTAACCCATCCACCACGATTCCGGAATGGAGTTACTGACCAACTTTAGGCAAACCCTTGTCGTCCATATCTCAGACCATCTCTAGGAATGGTGATGGCGTCGTAGTTTATGCAAAGCCAAACTCGACGATCGATTTCTGTTAGACATGTTCCTGAAAACTCTCACCACAGAGATTTCAAAATATGTGGCACATAAAAATCCCATATCCGAAGAGGATGCCATTAGTAAGGCCCAACAACTCTATCTGATCTATACACAATTAAGGTATATTTACAATATCTTGTCGAACACCCCACGCCTGCAAAATTACAAAGAATTTCTAGGCGCGTCCAACTTTACAGACGATTTAATTGGCTTGTTGACCCAAAATCACCTAAACAACAATGTTAAATACCCCTGTTACACTTATTATTCTACCTAGATCACATGCGTCCGCAAAATTTGACCAGTAGGGCATCATCATACCACCACCAACATGGAGGACACTATCCTCTTGCTCAAGGGACCCAGTAAGTAGATAGACATGTTGACAAAAGAGTTCCCCTCTAACAGCCATTTACAAACCTGGGACCGCAATACATCCAATCTCCAGCACAAGACCCGCCCATGCAGAATAATTGACAAGTGAACTTTCTGCAACCATCCCAATACCAACCACATCAACCATATAACCAGGAGAATCCAAATTATCCTACTGACGCAGTTAAGAAAAAGGGAAAAAACAAGCCTAAGGAAATCCTGGACAGGGGGGCAACAATCAACAACACCCTCTGCGATCTCAGACTGCAGACAACTCCATCTGAAATCAGAACACGGAGACAAGCAACCCCCAAAGGAATAACAAGAGGGAAATTCTTCGGACGAACCACTCTATTCGATTTGTGGTGAGTATAGCCATTACACTCACCACTACCTTGACCTCCCTGAGCTGAAGAAGCTATAGAGTGACTATGGATAGGGGGGATCCTCCCAGCAAAAAATATTCATGTAGGAGCCTTTCCCCCATCAAGGGACATTTAGCACGTGACAACAAACTCCCTATGATTCCGAAAGAAATAGCCATAAAATCTACAAGATTGACAGATAATTTTTTTTCAAACACGGAATCGAAATTACCATGCCCCACCAGACACCAATGCGTCAAGGAATAGTACCAATGCACCAACAAAACCTTTGAACATATTAAATATTCCTACTGAATCTTTGCCAAAAATGGCTAAGGGACCAACTAGATAGGAAGGAAACTATTCCAAACTAGCCCAATAAATATATAATTGTGGATGATATAGCTCAATCCCCCACCACTATGCCAGCTTTGGAGGTGTTACAATCATGCCAAAAGAAGTGTAAATCCGTACTATCCACATTAGGTGTCATCGACCTTGTCCATTCATGCCTGATGGATTTTGCTTTAGATAAATCGACCTACTATCACTCAAAAAAAGTGAAAAATTATTTGACGTGGTCATAGAGTGCATTTGTCACAAGTTGGTATAGGAAAATTTAAATTTTTTCATCTTTAACCTATCCTAAGGTTCAAAACCACATCCATATAGGTCACATCATGTCTCATCAGTCATCATTAGGTGTCATATTCCATCTCCCAAGCGTTTAAATCTGAAAAACACTTTAGCTAGTTTTTCCTCTTTTCGTAGCGTTTTACACTTTAAAATAGAAGTTTTCGTTACGAAACTACCTAACAGTTTCATAGTGAAACTGTCAGAAAATGAACTAGCCATGCTATGAAAAAAAAAATTGCCTGTCTTGTCAAATCTGGTGAAAGGTGTCAGTTCATGATTAGAGGAGATAGGGCGAATGTCATTCGAGTCAATTAGGGTTATTTCAAAGGTACAAGGTCATGCCAGAGGTCATCATTACCATTTTTAGCATGCATGAGTCATGATCAGGGCATGAGTTGTCATCGAAACCATATAAAATTACCTAATTGAGTTTTTTTTTCATTCTCTATTTTATCCTTGCATGTTATTAAGTTTTTGGAGAGCTGCTTCACCGAGCCAAGCTCATTGCTGGCATTTTCAAAAGTTTTAGGTGTCACTAATCAAGCGAGACTGAGAAGATATAAATTTACCATGGCTGCAAGAAGGAAGACTAACAAAGGTGGTCATTGCCTTAGATATGAGCCCATGGACATGAATTTTTTAAATGAAGACCCAAATCCTTGGTGATATGTATAAGAACAGTTTGTTTGTAGTTCCGTCAAAGATTGCAAGGTTGCCATTTGTAGGTTTCTAAGGAGTTTTCTATCAATTTCAATGGGACAGCTTCAAAGGTGGGAATGTTAAACCTCATAGTAACACTAGAGACCATTGCAGCAGAAACAAGAATCCCCACGGGAGGGGAATAGTGGTTCAAAGGCATCAAGCTCAGCATGTAAGACTTTAAAGAATTTATCAAGCTAGATCATAGTGAAATTGATCTCATAGATGTTATCCCAAGGAGTTACATGAAAGACAACTTCTCAAATCTACTGCTAATTAGAAGTACTTCACATGTGAAGGGAGGTTTCACATGGTCTATTCCTACCAACTTAGGCTTCTACTGCATTTTGTTGGTAAGAGGTCTCTTGACTTGCCCTTTTACTTATAAAGAATTCTAGCTAAAATGTTAGATAAGGTCCAAGTTAAAAAAAAAGGAAATGAAACTTCTCTCTTTCATCATGGTTTGATCAAGTTGTTGGTGTTAGAGGAGTTAAAAACATTAGGCAAATATTGGACATCTTTTCTATTTGTCAGTGGTTTTGAAGTAGATGTTTTCATTTCTAAAAGAGTTCCCAAACCTAGAGATGTTTCATCACCTACAGTGGCAGAGAAAGTTGAACCAGTGAGCATAGGGGCAAAGCCTTTGTATAAGGTTGATAAACCCAAAAATACACCTGCAAAACAAAATCCAATAGTTAGAAAAAATGGTAGAAAGAGAGTTACAAGGAGAAAAAAAATGGCTAACGGTAACTTGGAGGACATCTTACATGCCATTGATATTGACTAAACTCGCATAGTCCAAGCTGAAGACATAGATGAGGGAGGAAGGAAGCTTAAGAAAAGAAAAAAAACTAAGAAATTAGAATTTGTAGGTGATGAAGATGGATTCATGTTTCAAGATAGAAAACCAATGACAAGACATTCCAGAAAAGTCTAGGAAAGAAGCAAAGAAACTTAGAAGGTCAGTGAAACTGTTCAGCCACCACCAAGCATCATAAACCTCTCCTCACCTACAAAAGAATATCTGGTCATCAAACAAAAGAAGGGCAAAGAGAAAATCACTGAAAAGACATAATTTGAAGCCCTTAAGGAGAATTTGAAAGATTCAGGTGAATAGATATCAGTCTTAAGGAAAGAGGCAAAGAAACATAGAGCTGAAAGAGTGCAGTTAGAACAAATGAGGAAGATTTGAGAGGATCAAGTCACAAGTGTCTCAAAGACCTTGGACAACACAAAAAAAATGACAAAGTGGACTTAACCACTAAGAAAAGAATTAAAGCACATTAAAAAGGTAAACCTGCAGTTACAATCTAAGAACAGGACACTAAAGGATAGGGTCAAAGACCTTCAAGAACAACTGGACCAGATTCATGAAGAGGTGGAAAATAAAGGTCTGAAGATTATTATGGTTGAGGAGCCCATTGCTCAAATAATTATAAATGAGGAGGAAACACCACAAGAACCATAAGTTGAGATTGAAAATGATTTAGAGGGTTCATTACATGTAGAAAATCAAGTTTTTGCAGCTGGAGGTCACTTTTTGTAGAAAATTTTGAAATGGAAAATTTCTACACTTTTATAGAGTTTCATAGCATTCCCTAGGCTTAAAGCCTAGAAAGCGCTACGAAAAAACCTGTAGCCAACTTTTTTGTTTCTAAAGTCACTTTTTATATTTTTCAAGGGAGATTGATGGTGGTGATGTGTCATGACTTGATTGAGATCATGGAACAACAAAGGAGCAAAGTTATTGGGTGCAAAAGCCAATTTTTCAACACTACCAAAACTCGCTACGAAACTGTCCTGTTTTTGTAGTGAGCATTTGTTAAACATTTTGGAACATATTAATGGTAGTTTTCGATTGCTAGACTCCTCCGAAATGTTAAGGGAGCTTATAATAAAATACTTATGACTCGAAGGGAGTGCTATGAAGACAGGTCATCAGCCAAATCAAATTTGAAGATAAGGGTGATGCATTCGTAAAAATTAGGGTTATGCTCCACAAGTCTAGTAGGGTTTTAAAGGTGTAAAGCAGTAATGAAATTTGTCATGTGTCTTTCGAGCATGTGATGCTTATGTTGTAACTGTCATGTAACTGTTTCACAAGATAAGGTAGAGATATGTAATAAATATGAGTTAGAGTCCTATTCGGAAATGTTTTATTTAATGTGTAGCTGTCAGCTTTCAGTTAGAAGTCCTGTATTTCAGTTATGTGATGTGTAATAGAAGAATTCGGTGGTCTAGCCACCAGGTAGATCATCCTTATTGTAAAGAAGTTCTATTTAAATAAAAATCATCAAAGTAGTCAAGGGTTGGAGATTTTTTTCACTAAACTGCTGCTTTTATGTATTTGAATTATATCAATAATACATAGTGACTCTATTCTTGATAGACCTAAGATTCTCATGAGGTTTTTAATGTTTTATTGATATATATCTTTATGTTTACCACTTGCACTAGATTTCATCTCTATTACTCAGAATTTATTAGTGATGAAATGACTGAGTTTTCCTATGTTTTATGTGTGATTTACCTTTGTTAAAAATCTCTATCTACCTCAGCTTCCATGTCAAGAAACATTGCCACTAAAAATAATGATTTTTGACTCCATAAGCCCAATGGTGGCAAACCTGCATTATTCTCAACCTAGAAACATTAAAACAATTTTAATTTCCAATAGAGTTATCCATTTAGTAATATCAATATTCGATATCATAAAACCCCCTTGAGAGAGCTCTCTCAGACTGAAGAGGCTAAGCTTCAGTCAAAATCTAGTTTGAAACATTTTCACTGAGTTGTTTGATAAGAAGAAAATCAAGTACAATTTTGCGACAACATTTTGGTGTGACTATTGGGAGCCTGAAAATATATATTTCCCAAAATTTTGAAGCTAAACTCTTGAAGGTAATAGGAGCTCAAAATATGTTCAAGGCTGCAACTACCTTGGTGACTCTATTCCAAATTCTCATGTTCAAAGGTGGCTTCGAAAAGGAGATATACAAGGAGTAATCCTGACCCAAATCCACCTACAATTTTGGATAATCCAAGCACAATTTTCAGAGGAATTCAAGGAAGTTCTTCACAATCGGGTACTCCATTACACACAAAAGACTTGTCCTCTGAAGTTTTAAGATGTCTTGAAGGTAAGAAGTTTTATGATAAAATTTGGGAAGCCTTGTTTAGGTCTGAAAATGAAAAAGAATTGATTGATATAGTTTTAGACCTGCAAATAAGGGCTATTGATACCTCAGCCTTAGTGACCAAAAAATATAAACAATATTTCTGGGAGGTACTCACATCATAGTTATTTTTAAAGAGAGAATATTTAGATATGTTGAATGAAGTAGACCCATTTGAAATATTTCTAAGAAGTAAATATGTTTTTCCTTTACCTTACTGGAGTTCAATTGTAACTAGACTACAAATACCAACCGCACCACCTCCTAAAAGTGCCTCTTCCTCTATTACTTTTGTCTCTAAAAATACCACAATCCTTGTCATCATGGCTGGAAATGTTCCTCCTCCACCTGTTGCTGCACCTGCTAGGTATGCCCCTCTTGTTCTTCTAGCTATCCTTAATTCCCTTCCAAGAAAATATTCTGCTACAATCAAAACTTGGGGAAGTGATGAAGAGATTATAGCTAAAGAGAATGTAGACCAGTTTAATGACTTCATAGATAGGGAGGAGGTTGACCATGAGGATGTCAAAATGGGACTATTTTATCAGAGCTTTACTGGTGAGGTTAGAAAGTGGTTCAAAGCCCTTGCTCCAAGAAGCCTACATAATTGGAATGAATTTGAAGATAGCTTTTTGAGAAAGTGGGGAAATAAAACCAACCCTATGCAAGCTGTCACTGAGTACAATAGTTTGAAAAGAGCTATTGATGAAACTGTCCAAAATTTATCCAAGAGATTTAACAAAGTTTATGACTCCATTCCTGCCCATCTTAAGCCTCCACCAGGAGCAGCTCAATTGAGATATGCTGAAGCTTTTGACTATGAATTTTATATCCTGCTCAGAGAAAGAGAATCCCCTTCACTAGACGAAATGGAAAATGATGCTTTGACGGTGGAGGGAAATATGATAGTAGCTAAAAATTCTAAGATGGGAAAGAAAAAATTGAAAGAAGAAGATAAGCCTTCCACCTCATATGAAAAATTTGACTCCATGATGAAAAAAATGGAAAAAATGATGGATAGGCTTGCCCTTGGGAATGCTTCTACACCTCCTGCATAACATGAACACAATCTATAGATCGTTAGTTTATAAGACCTCAAAACCAATAGAGACCAAGGGAAAATAGAAATCAGTCTTACCCTCAAGTAAGGCCTCCTTTTCAGCAAAATTTAGTTGATGAAGAAGATCATCCTGAAATACCAGAAGAATCCATTCATTGCTTAGATGAAAAAAATTTGGAATTTTTTTAACTAAAGAAGAGCATGATGAGTCAGATCATGATATAAACAAGGGTGAGGAACCATGTAATTACCTTAAAGGATATCAAGGTGCAATATTTGAGATGTAGAAGAGATAAAACCTCAGAAACAGAAATGGTCCAATTACTGCAAATAAAACAGAACCTAAGAAAGATGCCCCTAAATTTGTTGAGGTTAGAAAATATCCACCACCTCCTCCTCCTATAAAAGAGATTGAGAAAATTACTTCTGTTTTTATTTTGGAGAATGAGATTTCAAAAATCAAGATCCCAATACCTTTCAGAGAAATTCTAAAGGTGAATGAATAGAGAAGTAAAATTTTAAAAATGATGAATTCCCAACCAGGAGCTACTGACATCGTTAATGTTCAAGAATATCATCCAACCATATACTTGGGACCAATATTGGAGGATGAGAATAATGAAGTGGCATCTCCTTTCTATGTCATCATCAGTATTCATGACATGAAATTACATAATGCCATGTTGGATTCGGAGGCCTCTCATAATCTCATGCCTAAAGTGATCATGGAAAGGATGGGATTAGAAATCACTAGGCCATATAAGGATTTGTTTTCTTTTGATTCAAAAAGATTTCAATACATTGGTTTGATAAAAAAAATTGTTTTTGGTCTTACACAAGTCCCTGAAAACACAATGGTAATAGAAAATGTGGTAGGAGACATTCCACCCAATTTTGGCATGCTATTATCCATATCTTGGGTAGCAAAGGTCAAAGGCACCATGCAGATGGACCTAAATTATGCCACCATTCTTGTTTTTGGTGAGAAAAGAATACTATATAGAGAAACAAGGATGGCTTATATGGTAAGTAGTAAGGACAAACCTCATAATTTCCCAATTTATGCCATTGAAACTAAATTAGGACCAACTATTCTTTTCAATGAACTAACTGATGAAGCTGAAGATGAAAAGAAAGCATAAATTCAGAAGGTTGAAAATCAGAAAATCAATGAATAAAAGGCAGAAGGTTCGTGGTTGTTACACTTTGATGGATCAGCAGGAAGAGATGAGGCTGGAGTAGGAAATTGGATCACAACTCCAGAGGATGAAATTAAGTTCTATTCTTTCAAAATGAACTTTGATTGTACAAATAATATGGCTGAGTATAAATCTCTATTTTTGGATTTAGAAATTTTGAAAAGATTGGGTGCCCAAAATATTTATATTTGTGGATACTAGGAATTAGTTATTAAACAAGTTGAGGGTCTATATCAAACCAAGGATGTGAGAATGAGAGCATACATAAATTTTATCATGGAGATGTTAGAGAATTTTCAAGAATATTCCTTTATTGTGAAGAATAGGGACCAAAACTCAATAGATGACTCCCTAGTTGTTTCTACAAGTTTGTTTATTATTCTTGCACATTCAATTGAAATATATAAGGGTGAAGTTCATCATATGCCTGCTATCCCTTACAACATAATTCACTGGCAAGTTTTTGAGGATGAATAGCAAGTCAAAAACTTCATAGAATGGAAAGAGGAGTTTGAAAGCACCCAAGTAGATCAACAAAAAATGCTTCTTGAAATTAAAGGTAATTCTGAAGTGTTGCAACTAAAGAATAATTTTATACCTAAATGTGTCATCCCACTTGAAAATATTTTTGACCAAAATGATGTGCTCAAGTCTCCTAGGATACAAGCTGATGATGAAGAGGTAGAGAGTTGTAACCTTGGTATACTAGCAATGCCAAAAATGATCAAACTTTCTAACTTTCTTTCTGTAGATATGAAACAAAAATATATTGAGATGATGAAAAGGTTCATAAATGTTTCTACATGGAGTTATGCTGATTTGAAGAAATATGATCCTACTATTATTCAACATACCATTTCTATTAAATAAAATGAAAATCCTTTCAAACATAAGCTGAGGAGGATTAATCCACTTCTCATGTCTCTGATTGAGAGGGAAATCAAGAAGCTCTTTGATGCCAAAGTTATTGTCCCAATCAGATTCTCAAAATGTCTTGAGAACTTGGTATCAGTTAGGAAAAAGAGCGGAGAAATAAAAATCTCCATTGACTTCAGAAACTTGAACAAATCTTCTCTGAAGGACAATTACCCTCTCCCAAAGATGGACCAAATTTTGCAGAACATTGTTGGTTCCCAAAGGATGTCTATGTTGGATGGATTTCAGGATACAATCAGATACTAGTGCACCTAGAAGATCAGGAGAAAAATAATTTTACAACACCATGGGGAACATTCATGTATGTCAATATTCCCTTCGGTCTGATGCATGCAAGAGTGACCTTCCAAATATCAATGGACATGGCCTTTGTTGATGACAAGGATAAGTTGGTGGTTGTCTATCTGGATGACATAATAGTATTCTCAAGGAGAGAGGAAGAGCACTTGAAACATCTGGAGAAAGTTCTATTGAAGTGTAGAAGGTTTCGTATTTCTCTTAATCCCACTAAGATTATTTTTTCTTTAACTTTTGGAAAGTTACTTGGGCACATTATATCTAAATATGGGATAAATATTGATCCAAACAAGGTCAATTCCATTCAGAAATTTGATATGGCTAGAAGCAGGAAGGAAATTCAGTCTTTCCTTCGAAGAGTGAACTTTGTGAGAAGGTTTATTCCTAACTTTGCTGAGATTGTCAGAGACATAACCAAGATGCTGAAGAAAGGATCTAACATTAAATGGAAATTTGAATCAAAGCACTCATTTGAGGAAATCAAGAAGGCACTCACTCAAGCACCAGTGTTGATTAGCCCAGATTTTTCAAAGGAGTTTCTGGTTTTTACCTGTGCATAAGAAAATAGAATTGCTAGAGTTTTGTTGTAGAAAGGACAGCAAGGTACAGAGCAACCCATTTCATTTTTTAGCAGGACCATTTCTAATTCGGAGCTGAAGTACAACATCTTAGAGAAACATCCATATGCTTTGGTCAAATCCATCAAAGATTTCAGAATATATATTATGCATTCTCATGTCATAGCATTTGTTACTAATGATTTTGTGAAAGACATCTTAACTCAAGCTGATCCCGATGGTAAGAGATGGAAGTGGATAGCAAACTTGCTGGAATATGATATATAAATCAGACCTACAAAATTGGTGAAAGGGCAGGGGCTAGCAAAGATAATGGCTCAGTCCAATTTTGATTGTCTTGATATGAATTTAATTGCAGAAATTTCAGAATTATTAGATGAAGATGAAGAGATGATTCCCATTGAAGAGAATTACATTTTGTCTGAGTGGTAAACAAACATTTCTCTATCTTACATCATCATAGAGCTCCTGCTGAATTGACGAAATCTAAAGCAAGGTTTGCGAAGCTGAAATATTTGAGGTACTACATGATAGATAAAAATCTGTATTGGAAAGATACTGGTGGTATTCTTTTGAATTTTTTTTTGGAAGAGGAATATGAAAAAGTGATTGAGGAGTTTCATAAAGGATATTGTGGATGTCATCACTATTGGAAGGTCACAACAAATAAGATTCTCAAAGCAGGGTACTACTGCCCTACCATGTTCAAAGGTGTCTAGAAAAAGATAGTTGTCTGCCATGAATGCCATATTTTTTACGGTAAAAAAAATCTTGTTCCCTTCCAACAGTGGGGGATAGATTTTATTGGTTAGATTCATCCATCATCTTCAGGGAAGCATCGTTGGATCCTAACAACAACTGATTATTTCACCAAGTGGATTGAAGCAATCCCAACTAGGTAAGCAAATGATTTAGTCATCGTTTCATTCTTGCAAAATAACATATTGTCTAGGTTTGGCTGTCCTATGAAGATCATCACTGACAATGCACATGCATTCAAATGTAAGAGGATGATTAGTTGTTGTCATCAATATCACATTACACTTGGACACTCAAATGCGTACTTTCCACAAGGTAATGATCTTGATGAGTCTTCTAATGAAAGCATTGTGAGGATTATTAAGAAGGTGATATAGGAAAATAAAAACTCATGGCATCTGAAGCTGATGCATGCTCTGTGGGCTGATAGAGTGTGTACAAAAAGGTAAATTGGTACTTCACCTTACGAGTTGGTGTATGGAGCTGAAGCCATTTTTCCTACATCCTTGGGAGTGCCTGTTATGAAGCTGTTGCAAGGATTAGAGGAGAAGCCAAATGAAATTCAGAGGAGAATAAACAAGTTGATAGCCCTACAAGGAAAAAGGGAGGAAGTCTATAACAACAATCAGCAATCTCAAAACAGAGTTAAGAAGACATTTGACAGGAAGTTTAAAGAGGAAAAATTTCATATTCAAGATGTGGTATTGAAGTGGGAGGCTAGAATTGAAGAAAAGGAGAAACGTGGTAAGTTTGAGAATATATGGAAAGGTCCATTCATATTAGTTGCATTCCTTGAAAACAACACTTACATAATGTAGGGGACGGATGGACAACCTTGTGCTGGAGGGCTTGTCAATGTCAGGTTTTTAAAGCACTATTCCTCTTAAGTTCTACTGATCTTTCATTCCATTGTATATATTCCATTTTTTTTGTTTTTCTGCTAATAAAAAGAATTTGATCATCAAGCTTGAGCCCAAGGTGAAGGCCATTAGAGTTTGAAGGAAGCTTGGAAAATTTCAGAGTTTTTATTTCCAAGAAGATGGATAGCACTGGAACTACAGGTTATTTGGTGTACCACAGGGGCACAACATCCGAAGTGAAACCACTGTTATCACTCAGAAAAAGTGAAACATTATTTGACATGGTCATAGAGTGCATTTGTCACAACTTGGTATAGGAAAATTTAATTTTTTTCATCTTTAACCTATCCTAAGGTTCAAAACGCACGTCCATATAGGTAAAATCATGTCTCATCAGTCATCATTAGGTGTCATATTCCATATCCAAAGCATTTAAATCCGAAAAGGACACTTTAGCTAATTTTTCCTCTTTTCGTAGCATCTTACACTGTAAAATAGAAGTTCTCACTATGAAACTGTCAGAAAATGAACTAGCCACGCTAGGAAAAAAAAATTCTGTCTCTCTTATCAAATCTGGTGAAAGGTGTTAGTTCATGATTAGAGGAGATAGTGTGAATTCCATTCAAGTTATTTAGGGTTATTTCAAAGGTACAAGGTCATGCCTGAGGTCATCATTACCATTTTTAGCATGCATGACTCATGATTACGGCATGAGTTCTCATCAGAACCATAAAACATTAACCAATTGAGTATTTTTGTCATTCTTTTTTTTATCCTTGCATGTTATTGAGTTTCTGGAGAGCTGCTTCACTGAGCCAAGCTCATTGCTGGCATTTTTAAAAGTTTTAGGTGTCACTAATCAAGCGAGCCTGAGAAGATATAAAATCACCATGGCTGCAAGAAAGAAAACTAACAAAGGTGGTCCCTACCTTAGATATGAGCACATGGACATGAATTTGTTAAATGAAGACCTAACTTCCTTGGAGATATTTAGAATAACATGTTGTTTGCAGTTTTGTCAAAGATTGCCAGGGTGCCATTTGCAGGTTTATAAGGAATTTTCTATTATTTTCAATGGGACAACTTCAAAGGTGGGAATTTTAAACCTCATAATAACAATAGAGACCATTGAAGTAGAAACAGGAATCCCTACGGGAGGGGAATAATGGTTCAAAGGCATCAAAGTTCACCATGCAGTACTGTAAAGAATTTATCAAGCCAGATCATAGTGAAATTGATCTCACAAATGCTATCCCAAGAAGTTACATGAAAGACAACTTCTCAAAGATGCTGCTAATTATTCAGAAGTACTTCACCTGTGAATGGAGGTTTCACATGGTCTATTCATAACACCTTATGCTTCTACCATATTTTGTGGGTAAGAGGTCTCTTGACTTGCCCTTTTACATATAAATAAGTCTATCTAAAATGTCAGATAAGGTCCAAGTTAAAAAAGAAGGAAATGAAACTTTTGTCTTTCATCATGGTTTGATCAAGTTGTTGGTGTTAGAGGAGCTAAAGAGATTAGGCAAAGACTGGACATCCTTTATATTCATTATTGGCTTTTAAGTAGATGATGTCACTCCTAAAATATTTCCAAAATCTAGAGATGTTTCATCACCTACAGTGGTAGAGAAAGTTGAACCAATGAGCATAGGCATAGAGCCTTTGCAGAAGGTTGATACACCCAAAGCTACACCTGTGAAACAAAAGCAAAAAATTAGAAAACATGGCAGGAAGAGTGTTACAAGGAGCTAAGCAATGGCTAAGGGTAACTTAGAGGACATCTTGCATGCCATTTTTATTGAAGAAATTCCCATAGTCCAAGATGAAGACATAGATGAGGGAGGAAGAAAGATTAAGAAAGGAAAAAAACTAAGAAGTTAGAATTTGCAGGTGATGATGTTGGATTCATGTTTCAAGCTAGAAAACCAATGACAGGACATGCCATAAAAGTCTTGAAAAGCAACAAAGAAACTCAGAAGGTCAGTGAAACTGTTCAACCACCACCAAGCATCATAGACCTCTCCTCACCTACAAAAGAAGATCTGGTCATCAAATAAAAGAAGGGCAAAGATAAAATAATTGAAAAGATAGAATTTGAATCCCTTAAGGAGTAGTTGGAATATGTAGTTGAAGAGATATCATTCTTAAGGAAAGAGGCAAAGAAGCATAGAGCTGAAAGGGTGCAGTTTGAACAAATGAGGAGAATTTGGGATGATCAAGTCCCAAGTGTCTGAAAGACCTTGGAAAACAAAAAAAAATGATAAAGTGGACTCAGGCACTAAGAAAAGAGGTAAAGAACATAAAAAAGGTAAACATGCACTTACAATATAAGAACAGGACACTGAGGGACCAAGTCAAATACCTTCAAGAACAACTCGAACTAATTCACGAAGAGTTAGAAAATAAAGGTTTGAGGAGCCCATTGCTCAAACGATCATAAATGAGGAGGAAACACCATAGGAACCATAAGGTGAGATTTAATATGCTTTATAGGGTTCATTACATGTAGAAAGTCAATTTTTTGCAGCAAGAGGTCACTTTTTGGACACAATTTTGAAATGGGAAATTTTGTAATGATCCTTTTTTGGGATTCTCAAGATTCTATTTAAGAGATGGAATATAGAGAAATTTACTAGATATGTCACCCTTAAAATAAATGGTGAGATGTAGAGGCTACCTAGCCAACTGTAGACTCTGTCTATAGGACTTGGAATAACCAATTTTTGAGAATCTCAGGAAGGTCTTCAAGGAAAACACTATATAGGTAAATCTGAGAAAGAATAATGTAGATCAGGGCTACGATCCCCTCATTTATGATGTCTGTGACTTATATATGGAATTTCATCAGAAAAAAATCAGTTTAAGCACATTAAATAGATCTCCCATAGTCAAGACTAGCTAGAAATCAACCAAAGAGAAGGGCTGTTGCAACATGAAAACTCTCCCATCAGATTTGCGTAGTTTTGACTGAAACTCAGAGGAGGAAAGCCAAGGATCTGATATTTCATATTTATAATAGTAAATAAGAATTATATTTGAGCTTATTGCCTCTACAACAGATCACAAAAAGAACTAAGGAAAAATCCCTTAAGAAATTAGACATGCAACTAGAAATAAACTGCAGAAATTAATAGACAGCGTTATTTTTCAGATGGTCCATCCGTTGTACATTAAATTTCAGATCTCTAACATATTTATGGACAAAAAATCTGATCCAATACAGATGTGGGAACTACATGACTTTAAGAACAAGATCCATTTGGAATTACTTCAAAATATTGCATAATAAGTTGTAGATCTGAATTACAAATTGCAGTGCTGCATAAAACCTAGAAAAATATAAAGATAAATTTATTAATGAAAGGATTAGATCTATGGATACATGGATCAAGAACAAAATCCATGGATCTCAAATGGAAGGCAAGCCTAATACCAAGAGATCTTCCTCCAATCTGATAGCAAACTGAAACAAAAAAACCGTCTCACAAAAATAACGCATCATTGAGCAGAAACTGCACTAAGGGTGAAGGAGACTGAATAAATTGAATGAAATTGTAGATCAGATACAAAATAGGAATATACTCTGTCTTTGGAGGTTGAAAAACACACTTCAACAGAGAAATCCTCTCAAAACAAGCTAAATCTAAGCAGATATAGAACACCACTTGCTGCAAATGACAGCAGTTGCAAAACCCTTAATGGGACAGCGTTGCTCATGAAAATGAAGCTTGGTCTCCAACTAGATAGTGGCTAAATTTAGCAAAGAACTTCTCCAATGATCCTCAAGGGAAGATATGAAACCCTTAAATAGGAATTACAATCACTATCCTCCACTAAACAGCAGAGAATGGTATTTGTCTAAGCAGACAAATACTTCAGAAATATAATCTATCAACAACCTTCTTTTGCTGCCCTCTTTCTCCTTTTATAAGATGAGAAATCTCTTGCAAACCATAAACCACTTTGATGAGTTATACCTTTACACATTAGAGGCTCCCTTTTAGAACTGCGCAGTCCCTTTTGGAGATGCAATGAACCTAGATAGCGCAATTGATTTGGTCAAGGTGGATCCAGTCTTTGGCTCAAACCTCTTTCACACCTGCAAGTGATTATTTACATAGCCCTGATTTGTCTTTGTTCACATGGGCATTGATTTATTCAGAATTTTTAGGAGTTTTACATGTCCTCCTTTGTTTAGTTATTCATAAAACATAAATTAAATCAAAATTTAATATTTCCTCTTAGCTAAGGCTAAGTAGGAACATTACAGTCCTCCCCTCCAAAATGTTGCTTGTCCTCAAGCAAATGATAGGGTAAGAGCTGTAGTTCTTCTCCTTTTCCATTGATGGCACCATCAGGAGTCAAGCTTTCATCATGGATCAAGTGCTCACCAAGCCAATACATCAGAAACTACTCCTCCAATGTGTTGAGTGCATAAAAGGTATCTTTTTAACACCTATTTATCTCACACTAATTATCAATCTGGGAGTGAATTTTTATTTCAAGAGTGTACTGTATATGTGGCAACAATTAAGTCTAATAGTAATGTTGTGTGAGGTGTAGTACAGTGTACAAAAGTAAACAAATTCTTGGAAGAGAAATCTAATTACAATAACATAAACTCAATGCTCTTAAAATCTATCTATTCACTCATCAACCATCAATCGAGGATATAGTATCAATAACTCATTCCTCTAGAAATTGATGCAATTGAAATCAAACTGGAACAAGGAAATCAATCTGGGAACTTGGAAGCAATAACCAGTGTTCTCTACAGTTGACAGTCTTGATGTAAAGAAATCCAAATGAAATCGAAATTGAACTAATTTTTGTTTCAAAATAAACTAATAAGAACTCTTTTTTAAAAGAAAGAATTAGAAATGAACAACAATCTGCAATTGAATGACTATGTGCATAAACAAAAAACTGAAACTAATGAATTAGAAATGAACAATAAAGAAAAATGGAACAAAAAACATTAATTAAATAACAAACATAAACTTAACGCAATTAGGCAATGAATCCTCTTAATACGTCAACCCTACCAATGGCCAACACTATGAAATAGTTAATTGGAATGAATCATAAATCAAGGGAACAACAACGCTTTATAAAATTAAGCAAGATGAGGAAGATAGGAAATACGATCCTTGCTAAGATAGAATAGAAGTGCAATTCATTAACGTATACATCAAATCTGAATTCAATCCAACAACAATCAAATAACTCTGTAATCATAATTAATATAAATGCAACTATCACACGACATAAATAAAAGAATATAAATACAAAGAGAAGATCAATCCACCAGGGTCGGGCCCTCAACCACCGGTGAAATGTCGTTGGGCTATTGAAAAGCTTGAGAAATGGAACAAGAACGCCTCTTGGTATTAATCAAACATGAATGTATTTTACATCAGTTTATATTTGATCACGAGAGTCAAGGAATTATAGTGTTACAAGAGGAATTCAATAATCATCCATTGTTCTTCAATACATAATACATGCTCTCCTTTTATAATCAAAAAGAGGAGAAATTAAATAGCAAATATGATCTCTCATAACAATAATGGATTTTTCCCAACAACTTGATCATCTAGAAAATATATTTCTATCCATCTTTCAACAAGAGCAAGGCGAATTTGGCTTTGCAACTGATATTTGGACAATGGTCGCAACAAAAAATCTAATAAAATCGTGCTCAAAGAACCCTGCGTTTCTCTCAATACAGGCCAAATTTCGGCAAACCGTTCTATAAATAAAGTTAATTTGGTCCATTCTGGACAAAACCCATGTTCCGGATTTTCCATACGCTTCTTCATTTGCCCAAAATCTCAACCGCAAAACTATCACTTCTTATTCCAGCGAATTTCTGAGTTGGAATATTTGATGATGATTTGGAGATCAAATCTACAATTTTGAAAATATATTGGAGGCTAAAATGGTGAGTGATGTTACAAAATATATTAATAAACCATCATTGATAAAATTGTGCATAATAATCATCAATTTATTAAAAATAAAGGAAAAGAAATAATATTCATCCATAAGAGCATAAATCATTATAAAATGGATTTATATGATAAATTATAATAAATGACATGATAAAGAAGAGTAAAAATGGATGAAATAAGTGTTAAAAAGTGGTCATATTCACGGCCCAACATACCCCCAAACTGAATATATTGCATGTCCTCATGCAACCCAAAACTGAATATATTGCATGTCCCCATGCAATCCAAAAACAAAACCCATGTGTTAACCAAGCAAAGAAAATTTGTTCATCCCAACTCCTGAAATGGATGGAACAAATGAATTTTTTCTCAAATAATTAAAATTCAATTTTAGCAATCTTGATAAATGCATAACAATTTTTACAGTTGACATTCAACTATATGTATATGAAGTTGCAGAAAAATGTGACATAAGTAACAACAAACTTCATTAACCGTTTTTTCAAAATCAGACCGTCTTGATGCATGGATCATGAGATATAAACAAAATGGTTGTAGGTGATAGTGTATAATTTTCGAAATTTTATGAACTAATTTAGCGTGAAATTATCTGGGTTTGTGTATTTTAATGATACCTCTTTGTTATCCAGAGATCACAAGAATTCATTTCATAGTTTTAAAGATATATGGAAATCAATTACTGCACTGTATACAAATGAAATTGTATGCCTTAAATGAGAAAGAAATTAGAAAACATCCATCATGCGTAGCCATTTCGTCCCCCCCAAACTCAAGAATTAGCATGTCCTCATGCGATGCTAGAAAACAAAGAGAGGTGGTTGCTACAATCTGCTGAAATCGATGCTTGGTATAAAACAACATGGAATAAGAGAGGTGTCGAGAATGAATAAGAATATCAATGGATGATAAAGAATATTACTAACATGTTCATAAGAAATAAATGAAGGAAATTAACACTCCCCCAAACTGAAAGATGAGACGTGTCTAAAAAAATGAGAAGTGGTAAATATGTGGAATGTATGATGATAAATAATGCTCAATGGATTTTCATGAAATTCTTCTAAATTCATAATAAATCAGAAAATTATGATATTTTACCTCAAGTGTAACCTCCGAAAAAATGTGGAATGACATGTAGGGACTGGCCTTTGTTGAAGCTGATGTAGGCTGAGCGGATACTGAAAGTGATGCAAAAGGTGGAAGCCATGCAAGCACATCATGTCTGAAGAATTGTGCACGTTCATGAGCCTTCACTGTTAATTGCAATAGTGTGGTCATGCTACGTATAGAATTCCCTACCATACTTGTTGTTCTCCTGTAAACAAATCACAATTATGTATGCAATTTTCTGGAATCCACAGTTTCAGTTTGGAATGGAAATAGATAAGATGCATGCAAAAAAAGTTCAAGCATAATTTTTTTTTGTAAAAATGCAGTATCAATATTGTGGCAAATCAAAAAAATAGAAGAGAAGAGTATTGCACATTAATTGTACAGCATGGAAAGGCATACATACTTATGATACAATCAATGAAATTATAACATTTACTGAAATCCATGCATGTGATAAATCGTAAACATATATAGAAATGTTTTGTAATGATTCAAGGATAAGGATAAAGGACAACTTAATATGAACATAAGTACAAATGTGTTTATTACCCACTTATACTAATGTGATCAATTTATGATGATTTTCATGTATAATAGGTTCAAAATCAAAGGTTAAGGATTCATACTTTCATCTAATATTTAAATAGAGAGATAGGAAAAAGGGTTTAATATTACTATTGATGTGTATAAATGTGACTCTAATACCATCAACAGAGCTCTGTTGCTCACAGGTGTCCATAACCTTGACAGAGTTTCTCTCTCACCCTTGGAACTATTGTCTTTTATTTATGCTGAGGAAGTGCTTATTAATTTTCATAATGGAGGCCATTGTGCTATCTTGGTGACTAGATAAATCACAATGCCATTCACTGGAAAGAAGTGAAAAGTGGGCAGGTTCGCTCGTGATGAGACCTCCTATTCCAAGGACTTCTTAATTTTTTCAATTGTCCATTGGATCATATCCCTGGTTTGGTGGCCATGATGGGAATGCCACTTCACTTGCTTCCTTATGAACATGGTAGGTCAACTCTTGATGAGACCCCCTATCCTCCATCTGCCAAATTATAAAATTATTAATGAAATATGTAAATCTTTTTCTTTTGATATAGCACTTTCCTATTTGTTCATAAAGGATGGCTCAACACTTCTTAAGAGTAGGGATGGAGGAAGAAGTCTGAACATCTCAATAGAAAAAAATATGCCCTTATTCCTACTCCATAAGTAAAAATCAAAGAAAGTTATAAAATATAGGAAAGAACCAACATGATAAAGATAGTCGATCATATTACTTTAGTGGTAGTAAGACAACAAGATCATGTTATTGATTATGTCCCTTTTTCCTTTTCCTTATCATTACTAAACAACTTTCTTAAAAATGATGATTTCTTTTGATTTGCTGATTATAGTAAGATTTAATTTGTATGATTGTGTATCCTTCCATAAATTGTATGTTTGTCTTTCAAAAAGTTATGAAAAATTCAAAAAAAATCCTCAAAAATTTGTTCACAGACAAGAAAAATGCACTCAAAAAGTGTTGTTCTTTTGGAAAGGAACAGTAAAAACAATCTGCGAAAATGTTGTTGTTACTTTTGAAAGGATGTTCCTTCGGAAATGAACAACAAAAAAATGCTCACAACAATACCGCTGTTCCTCTCGAAAGGAACAACAAAAGTGTTGTTCCTTTGGAAAGGAACAACAAAGACACTCACAGCAAAATTGTTGTTCCTTTCGAAAGAAGGAACAACAAAAAATCATAAGCAAAGTAAGAATGGTTCAAGAAATAAAATTCTATACAAAAAAACAAGAAAAGTAAAGGAAAACAAACTTTATGTACATGTTTCAAGAAAAAAGTATATATATATATATATATATATATATTTTTAATTTTTTTTTTTTTTTTTACAGAATTGGTGCTACCGAAGAATTTCCTTCTGCGATTGAAACTTGCATGGTGGGGTTCTTATTGTTCAATTACCACTGGAGGAGAAATTTCAATTTGAAGGGATCAACACCTAAAACATAGAAACATAAAAGAAATCAGAAAAGGAACAACACTTTATTAAGTTAAAACAGCTATGATGTTATTTCCTAAAGGAATATCAATCTATTAATGGGAAAAAAATGATCTTTTTGAAAAATGTGTTGGCAGCAGTAACATGAATCTTAAAATGGGAACCAATTATTCATTTCTTCTTGTTATAACTCTGTTAGGTAATGAACTAGATGAAATGCCGTTGTTTTACTAAATTTTCAAGAATCGCTCGTCCATAAATTGACCTTCTTTGTTCTCCTAAGACCTGCAAAAAAACGAGTGTCTACCTACAATAAAACATTAAATCATAGAGAAAGAGAGGTGATCAGGCTCCCCTAATCAAAAAATTATGAAAAAAAATAACAAGTAGTTACTCTGTAGAACAAATCCATGGAAAATAAAACAAATTGTATTTGTCGCCTACGGGAGAGCAGTGGTCGACCATACTACCCAACAGTGTTTTAATCATAACTTCTTTGTTTTTCATCCAATTCGAGTGATTCCAAAGCAAAATGAGAGCTAATTCAAATTTTTATCTCCAATAGAAACAGGTTTTAAAAATTGTATGTAATGGTATGTTAACTTTCTTAGAACAACCTGCATAATAGAGTCATTTTCGATTTTCGAGCTCAGACCAATAGTTGGTATTTCAAGCATAAATTATTAATTTAATGGTGGATTGAACTGATTCAAATTGGAGATTAAATTATATTCATTTATGGATTTCCAAGAGAAATATTTTTTGAAGACAAGAAGAATTTATGGGTCAAATATGCTAGGGAACAACCGAGAAAAGAGAGTTTCAAGAGTGCTGATTTATGATAGGCAGTGAGTATTTTGGTCATAAATTCCTCATACAATATCAAAATTGAGTGATTCAAATTGATCTGTAGACTATATTAGTAGATAAATCTACTATAGAAGCAAGTTTTAAAAATATAGTCATTTAGGCCTCCAAAAGCTGGCTACCCCAAGTCTGTTCTTGAGCTGCCTATTAGACACCTTGTCAATGTTTTGGTTCTAATTTTTTCGTTTCAAATATAAATTGAGTGATTCAAATTGGGTTAGAAATTAGACATCAAGGGCTACTTAGAATAGAAACATGTTTTAAAAATATTCACATTTGGTCGCCCAAAACATGACTGCCCCAACTTTGTTTTCAAGAATTTCATCAAGCTCGCAAGCCAAAAAATATGATATTCGATAAATTTTTATATATTGGTAATAAAAATGGATATGAGTGTTTTTAGAGTTTTTATTTTCAATATAATGCATCTACATACAAAAATATATTAAAATATTTATCACCGATGTTGATTTCCACAACGTGTTGCAACAAAAACAACTATTTCTACAAAAAAAAAAAAAAAAAATGTCTTTATTTCTTTATTTATTTTATTTTCTCCACTAATATACTCTTCTTTGAAAATCGAACATGCTTATGTATAAGAGTATTCCTAGTGGAGCCATTTCCAAAATAAGGCCTCTAGTATGTACATACCCAAATTTGAAAAATACATGTTGATAAATAGTAGGGTATGAGAAGCCAACTTCCCTTCTTGTAAAAAAAATTGGGCAAGAATTCTCAATTTCTTGGGAATCTTGCTCAGAATCTTCTGTTTGGATATGTACCTCAGCAAAGGCTACAGATGGTGATTCTGTGGCCTAAAGGGAACTAGTAGGTTGTCTAGAAATAATTTTCCTAGGTCCTACTGATAGCTGAGATTCAATTTTCTTATGAATTTTGTCAATAAAGGTCGTTCTCCCAAGGGTCACCGGTCCCTTAGGTTTTTTAGCTTTTGGAGGAATTTTGTCTTGTTTATAGTTTCTATTCATTCAATAAAAAACAAGCCTTCATTCCTACCTGAAGAAAGAAATTTACCCAATTCTGCTGTGAAGCGGGCAGTGAGCAAGTATGTTACTTGCTTGCTGCGCAGGTTCTTACATTTCGTCTTTAAAACCCAATTCTTCCCAAGTAGAAAAAAGTTCAAGTGTGTATCACTCCTTATAAATGGAATACACTCTCCCAGGCTAAATACAAATACAAATAGCAGATCGATCCACCAGGGTCGGGCCCTCAACCGCCGGTGAAACGCCACTGGGCTACTGTAGATCTTGAGAAATGGAACGAGAACGCCTCTTTGTATTAATCAAACATGAATAGCTTTTACATCAGTTTCTCTTTGATCATGATTCAAGGAATTACACTGTTACAAGAGGAATTCAATAATCATCCATTGTTCTTCAATACATAATACATGCTCTCCTTTTAAAATCAGAAAAAGGAGAAATTAAATAGCAAATATGATTTCTCATAACAATATTGGATTGTTCCCAACAACTTGATCATCCAAAAAATATATTTCCATCTATATTTCAACAAGAGAAAGGCGAATTTGGCTTTGCAGCTAAGATTTGGAGGATGGCCGCAACAACAAATCTGAGAAAATTGTTCTCAAAGAACCCTGTGTTTCTCTCAATATAGGTCGAATTTGGGCAAACCGTTTTTTTATTAAGTTAACTTGCTCCATTCTAGACAAAATCCATGTTCCAGATTTTCCAAATTCTTCTTCATTTTCCCATAATCTCAACCGCAAAATTGTCACTTCTTATTCCAGCGAATTTCTAAGTTGGAATATTTGATGATGATTTGGAGATCAAATCTACAATTTGGCAAATATCTTGGAGGCTAAAATGGTGAGTGATGTTACAAAATATATTAATAAACCATCATTGATAAAATTGTGCATAATAATCATCAATTTATTAAAAATAAAGGAGAAGAAATAATATTCATCCATAAGATCATAAATCATTATAAAATGGATTTATATGATAAATTATAATAAATGACATGATAAAGAAGAGTAAAAATGGATGAAATAAGTGTTAAAAAGTGGTTGTATTCAAGGCCCAACACAATGCTAACATGATAGGGGCATAGTCTACCCCTTCAGGAGTGTAAAACTCAACAGAAATATACATGGGTGAAGCAATGTCACATCTAAAACATGTATCATGAAGTATAGGATAAAGTTCCATCCCATGTGGTACATATACACTGCTTACTTTCTGTCCATACAAACCCATAAACAATACCAATATTTCATCTATATATGGAAACAAAATTACATATAGGCAAACTAAAATTTACATTTAAGGAGGTGGGTCACAATCCCACATAAGGCACCAGCGCAGTGCACTCCTTGCTTTGAGTAGATATGAGTGTGATAGGGGTACCCCCTACACATCTTTACTGCATGGGTCACTTTGACATGACTGAAAGTGAAGCCCTCATTAGGTGCCTTTGGGAAGCACCCATCATGATAGATAATCTCCCTTTGCACCTCAAAGGGAGTGGCCCAGTTTGGAATTTTTATTGGCCTCATCAATGCCATGAGATCTACATGTAATATCACTCCTTGTACGAGCCATGTCCTGCATAAATATGGTAAGAGAATGTGTCAATTCAGAAAAATAAACATACTCCATAAGATCATATTATTTACCATTCATGTCTCCCACACACATAGAGTTAGGCATGGGCTTTTCTCCTCTTTTACTAGAAGAAAGAGATGGCTGAAATGTCTCCTGCATAGGATCCCTTGGTTTCCCCATCTCTTCATAGCTATTACACTCTTGTAACAGATGATATAGTTCCTCCCAAACATAGTGCTGATGTATTTCTTCCTCCATACCCTCCCAATCAAAATTCTTCAAGACTAGGGAGTAGATTTTTGCTGACTGCATATAGCTGGAAAGGAACTCTTTGAGTGCTCTTTGTACTATTTCTTACTTAAGCTTGGAGGCTTGAGACAAGAATACTTTACCAAGATGATAGATGATCCCTTCATGGACCAAATAGCCTCGTCCTTGATTCATGCCATCTAATATCATCCCGGTGTTCGGATCTTTGGAGTACTCCATAAGGAGTTGAGACCTCCAATATGGATCTACACTTCTCAACAAAGACAACGTTGTTGATGCATATATGGTGGTGCTTGCCTTGTTGAGGCTTGTTTATTTGGCACTATGCATGCAAAAATTGTTTGTGGGAAGGCTGATCCTCCTCCTTGCTTCCTCCCATAGTACTGTGACTCTCCCTTCCATTGTTTCAGCACTTGGTGAGGCTTCCCCCACAGTATCTAATGGCACCCCAAGTTGCTTGCCATGATGTAGGAATGTTCCTTGTATCATTCTCAAAAACATGAGAGAAGGAACTATGAGTTTCCTACCCCCACTGCGCAATTGCATCTTTTTTGTGTGGGTGGAAACATCAAGTGAAGGGTAGGTGTGCATGCATTGAATGATTTGTTTTTTCCCACTCTTCAAATCCACCCATTCCATTTGCAAGGCCTTCCAATCAGTGGTGACTTTTCCCAAAGTAATCAACCACTGGACACTGAAGATGATGTTGGTGTCTGGTATGTCCACTACAAAGAAATGGTCCTCCAAGGTGTAGGTTCCCATAGTCATAGAAAGTGATGGAACATATTGCATGCACTGCATAGTTCTATCTCCCAGAACCAAAATAGATAACCCACCAAAAGTATCAGTGGGGATCCCTCTCCTCTGCACAAGGTGGGCATCAATAAAGTTGTGGGTTTCCCCACTCTCAATCAGAATAGACACTCTTTGGTTCATAACTGAACCTTGCACTCTAAGGGTCAAATACTTGGGCACTCCTCTCAAAGAAGCAATAGTCCCACTGGTTGGAGCAAAGGCTCCTTATTCTTCTCTGGATGATGATGGATCCTCCTCCTCATCATCACCAGCGTTGTGACCTCTCCTAGGTCCATCATTTCTCTCTTCCTCCTCACAATTAGAGAAGACTTCAATATAGTGTTCTCTTCTAGCAGCACATCTATGTCCTGGTACCCATGGCTCTTGACAAGTGAAACGTAATTTATTTTTCCTCAACTCCTACCGAAGATCAGTGTCAAGAGGTTTCTTCAGTGAGCTCTCCTTGGGTGGAGCAACTTTCTCGTCCTTCCCCTTAGAAGAGTGAGCGGATTTGCTTGGTAAGGTTGCCTTTTCCCTTGGCAAGGCATCTTGGAGATCTCTAATTATCTGAATGGCATTATGCAGAGTGATGGGCTTGGTATACTTATCCGACCCATGCAAATGTTCTTTCAGGTCATAAATGAACATGTAGACTCTCCTCACTACCGATAGATCAGGGACCATTATAGAAAACCTTAGGAATTCAGAGATATAGGCCTCAGCATCTCCTATCTATTTAAGCTTTGCCAAGGTTATGAAAGGGGCCTCTGGATCTTTCTGATCAAATCTCTCTACTAGTCTCCTAGTGAACTCAACATATGTGGACACATTGCTATGCCCTAATGTAGAAGGTCCATGAAACCACCAGTTGTGGGCTTCTCCCTCAAAATGCAGCGCAACAATCTCGATAGCTTCTACTTCAGGCACTTTATTCAACTGGAAATAGATGTCCAACTTTTCCACCCATGATTTGGTAGAACAAGAGGGTGATCCATCGAACTTAGGCAAGAAGAACCTGCCCATAGTGTGGTGTCTCCCATGAAGGAAACCTCCATCTCTATACTGCTGCCATGGCCTCCTCTGGTCCTTGAGATGGTAGAAGTCTTGAAAGCTCAAGTTATGCTTGAGCCTTTGACTTTGTGAGTGATATTCTACAAAGTACCCTTCCAAAAAGGTTGGCTCTTGCAGCCCTTCATTCTCTACAGCCAAGAAGGTAGGCATTGTAGAGCATTGTGAGGTCTGTGGAACTTATGGCAAGCTCACACGTTGACCAGTCCCAAACTGAGACATATCATAAATTTCTCTTTGATGGAATCTCCCAAGGGACTCCCTCATTCTATCTATCCTCATCTCCTTTATCTCCTTGGATAGATCTTTCATAGCTTCCAAGAGAGTTTTTGCAAACTCCTCTGCCTCCTTATCTTTATCATTCACCAATTCAGGGGATTTCCCCTTGTCTTGACCCTTATCAAGGTCAAAATTAATACAATCATACTTTCTATGAATTCTATTCTAGTATCTCCCCTCCCTCTTAGAAATAGGATTTTCATCTTCGGAATGTAGCATGACTGATGCTCCAGTGCTAGCACAGGCTGTGCCAAGAGTGGAGCTCTGATACCACTACAATGATCCTTTTTTAGGATTCTTAAGATTCTATTTTAGAGATGGACTACATTGGAATTTATTGGATATTTAACCCTTCAAATTAAGGGTGAGATCCAGAGGCTACTTGGCCAATTGTAGACTCTATCTATAGAACTTGGAATAACCCCTTTTTAGGGATCTCAACAAGGTCTTCAAGGAAAATGCTCTATAGGTAAATCTGAGCAAGAATAATGCATATCAGGGCTCAGATCCCCTGATTTATGTTGTATGTGACTTATATATGGAATTTCATCAGAAAAAAAATAGTTTAAGCACATTAAATAGATCTCCCACAGTCAAGACTAGCTAGAAATCAACCAAAGAGAAGGGTTGTTGCAACATGAAAACTCTCCCATCAGATTTGCGGAGTTTTGACTGAAAATCAGAGGAGGAAAGCCAAGGATCTGATATTTCAGAGTTATAATATTAAATAAGATTTATATTTGAGCTTATTTCCTCTACAACAAATCACAAAAAGAACTAGGGAAAAATCCCTTCAGAAATTAGAGCTGCAACTAGAAATAAACTGCAGAAATACATAGACAGCGTTATTTTTCAGATGGTTCAGCTGCTATACATTAAATTTCATATATATGACATATGTATGGAAAAAAAATCATATCTAATACATATATGGAAACTACATGACTTTAATAACAATATCCATTTGGAATTACATCAAAATATTGCATAATAAGCTGTAGATTTGAATTACAAATTGCAGTGCTGCAAAAAACCCAGAAATTTCTGAAGATAAATTTATTACTGAAAAGATCAAATCTATGGAGACATGGATCAGCAACCCAATCCACAGATCACCAAGGGAAGGCAAGCCTAACACCAAGAGTTCTTCCTCCAATCTGATAGCAAACTGAAACAAGAAAACCCTCTCACAAAAATAATGCAGTATTGAGAAGAAACTTCACTGAGGGTGAAGGAGACTGAATAAACTAAATGAAATTGCATATTAGATAAAAAATAGGAATAGGTACTCTCTTTGGAGGCTTAAAAACACACTCCAATAGAAAAATCCTCTCAAAACAAGCTATATCTAAGCAGATCTAGAACACCACTTGCTGCAAATGACAATAGCTGAAAAACCCTCAATGCGACAACGTTGTTCATGAAAATGAAGCTTGGTCTCCAACCAGATGGTGACTCAATTTAGCAAGGAACTCCTCTAATTATCCTCAAGGGAAGAGATGAAACCCCTAAATAGGAATTCCAATCACAATCCTCCACTAAACCGCAGAGAATGGTATTTTTCTAAGTAGACAAATACTTCAGAAATATAATTTATCAACAACCTTCTTTTGCTACCCTCCTCCTTTTATAAGATGAGAAAGCTCTTGAAAACCCTAAACCAATTTTATGAGTTAGCCCTTTTCACATTAGAGGCTCCCTTATAGAACTGCACAGTCCCTTTTGGAGATGCAATGAACCTAGACAACACAGTTGATTTTGTCAAGGTGCACCCAATCTTTGGCTCAAACCCCTTTCACACCTGCAAGTGATTATTTACATAGCCCTGATTTGTCTTTGTTCACATGGGAATTGATTTATTCAGACTTTTTAGGAGTTTTACATGTCCTAATTTATTAATTTATTCATAAAACATAAATTAAATCAAAATTTAATGTTTCCTCTTAACTAAGGCTAAGTAGGAACATTACAGTCCTCCCCTCCAAAATGTTGCTTGTCCTCAAGCAACTGAGATGCTAAGAGTTGTAGTTCTTCTCCTTCTCCATTGATGGCACCATCAATATTCAAGCTTTCATCATGGATCAAGTGCTCACCAAGCCAATACATCAGAAACTACTCCTCCAATGCTAACATGATAGGGGCATAGTCTACCCCTTTAGGAGTGTAAAACTCAACAAAAATATACATGAGTGAAGAAATGCCACATCTAAAACATGTATCATGAATTATAGGATAAAGTTCCATCCCATGTGGTATATATACACTGCCTAATTTTTGTCCATACAAACCCATAATAAATACCAATATGTCATCTATGTATGGAAGAAAAATCACATATAGGCAAACTGAAATTTGCACTTGAGGAGGTGGGTCACAATCCCACATAAGGTACTAGCACAGTTCAATCCTTGTTTTGAGTAGATATGAGTGTGATAGGTGGTACCCCAGCCACATCTTTGCTGCATGGGTCACTTTGACATGGCTGAAAGTGAAGCCCTCATTAGGTGCCTTTGGGAAGCACGCATCATGATAGATAATCTCCCTTTGCACCTCAAGGGAGTGGCCCGCTTTGGAATTTTTAGTGGCCTCATCAATGCCATGAGATCTACATGTAATATCACTCCTTGTAGGAGCCATGGCCTGCATACATATGGTAAGAGAATATGTCAAATTAGAGAAATAAACATACTACATAAGATCATATTCTTTACCATTCATATCTCGCACACACATAGAGTTAGGCATGGGCTTTTCTCCTCTTTTAAGAGAAGAAAGAGATGGCTGAAATGTCTCCTGCATAGGATCCCTTAGCTGCCCCATCTCCTCATAACTATTGCACTCTTGTAACTGCTGATATAGTTCCTCCCAATCATAGTGCTGATGTAGTTCTTCTTCCATACCCTCCCAATCAAAACTCTTCAAGATTAGGGAGTAGATTTTTGTTGACTGCATATTGTTGGAAAGGAACTATTTGTGTGCTCTTTGTAGTATTTATTTCTTAAGCTTGGAGGCTTGAGACAAGAATACTTTACCAAGATGATAGATGATCCCTTCATGGACCAAATAGCCTCCTCCTTGCTTCATTCCATCTAATATGATCTTGGTGTGTGGATCTTTGGAGTACTCCACAAGGAGTTGAGACCTCCAATATGGATCTACACTTCTCAACAAGGACAATGCTATTGATGCATATATGGTGGTGCTTGCCTTGTTGTTTCTTGTTTCTTTGGCATTATGCGTTCCAAAATTGTTTGTGGGAAGGCTGATCCTCCTCCTTGCTTCCTCCCACAGCGTTGTGACTCTCTCTTCCATTTTTTCAGCACTTGGTGAGGCTTCCCCCACAGTATCTAATTGCACCCAAAGTGGCTTTCCATGATGTAGGAATGTTCCTTGCACCATTCTCATAAACATGAGAGAAGGAACTGTGAGGTCCCTGCCCCCACTACACAATTCCATCTTTGTTGTGTGGGTGGAAACATCAAGTGAAGGGTAGGTGCACATGCCTTGAATGATTTTTTTTCCCCACTCTTCAAATCCACCCATTCCATCTACAAGGCCTTCCAATCAGTGGTGACTTTTCCCAAAGTAATCAACCACTAGAGACCCAAGGTGATGTTGGTGTATGGTATGTCCACTACAAAGAAATGATCCTCCAAGGTGTAGGTTCCCATAGTCACAGAAAGTGATGGAACATGTTGCATGCACTGCATATTTATATCTCTCAGAACCAAAATAGAGAACCCATCAAAATTATTAGTAGGGATCCCTCTCCTCGGCACAAGGTGAGCATCAATAAAGTCGTGGGTTGCCCCATTGTCAATCGGAATAGACACTCTTTGGTTCATAATTTAACCTTGCACTCGAAGGGTCAAATACTTGGGCACTCATCTCAAAGAAGCAAGAGTCCCACTGGTTGGAGCAAAGGCTCCTTCTTCTTCTCTAGATGATGATGGATCCTCCTCTGCATCATCACTATCGCTCTGACCTCTCCTAGTTCCATCATTTCCCTCTTCCTCCTCACAATTAGAGAATACTTCAATATAGTGTGCTCTTCTAGTAGCACATCTATGTCCCAGTACCCATGGCTCTTGACAAGTGAAACATAATTTATTTTTCCTCAACTCCCTTCGGAGACTAGTGTCAAGAGGTTTCTTCAGTGAGCTCTCCTTGGGTGGAGCATATTTCCCCTCCTTCCCCTTAGAAGAGTGAGTGGATTTGCTTGGGAAGGTTTCCTTTGCCCTTGGAAAGGCATCTTGAAGATCTCTAGTTCTCTGAATGGCATCATGCAAAGTGATGGGCTTGGTAGACTTAACCAACCCATGCAAAGGTTCTTCCAGACCATCAATGAAAATGTAGACTCTCCTCGCTCCTGATAGATCAGACACCATTATAGACAACCTCAGGAATTCAGAGATATAGGCCTCAGCATCTCATGTTTTTTTAAGCTTTTCCAAGCTTATGAAAGGGGCCTCCGGATCTTTCCAATAAAATCTCTCCACTAGTCTCCTAGTGAGCTCAGCATAAGAGGACACATTATTGTGCCCCAATGTAGAAATTCCATAAAACCACTAGTTGTGGGATTCTCTCTCAAAATGCAGTGCAACAATCTTGATGGCTTCTACTTCAGGCACTTTATTCAACTAGAAATGGATGTCCAACTTCTGCACCCATGCTTTGGCAGAACAAGAGGGTGATCCATCAAACTTAGGCAAGAAGAACCTGCCCATAGTGTTGTGTCTCCCATGAAGGAAACCTCCATCTCTGTATTGCTGCCATGGCCTCCTCTGGTCCTTCAGATGGCAGAAGTCTTGAAAGCTCAAGTTATCCTTGAAACTTTGACTTTGTGAGTCATATTCTACAAATTACCCTTCCAAAGAGGTTGGCTCCTGTAGCCCTTGATTCTCTACAGCCAAGAAGGTAGGCATTGTAGAGCGTTGTGAGGTCTGTGGAACCTATGGCAAGCTCACAGGTTGACGAGTCCCAAACTGAGACATATCAGAACTTTCTCCTTGATGCAATATCCCAAGGCAATTCCTCATTCTATCTACCCTCATCTCCTTTATCTCCTTGGAAAGATCTTGCATAGCTTCCAAGAGATTTTTTGCAAACTCCTCTGCCTCCTTATCTTTATCATTCACCAATTCAGGGGCTTTCCCCTTGTCTTGATCCTTGTCAAGGCCAACAGTAGTATAGTCATACTTTCTATGACTTCTATTCTGGTATCTCCTCTCCTTCTCAGAAAGAGGATCTTCATCTTCAGAATGTAGCATGACTGATGCTCCAATGCTAGTATAGGCTATTCCAAGAGTGGAGCTCTGATACCACTATAATGATCCTTTTTTGGGATTCTCAAGATTCTATTTGAGAGATGGAATATAGAGGAATTTACTGGATATTTCACCCTTCAAATAAAGGGTTAGATATAGAGGCTACCTGGCCAACTGTAGACTCTGTGTATATAACTTGGAATAACCGCTTTTGAGGAATCTCAAAAAGGTATTCAAGAAAAACGCCATATAGGTAAATATGAGCAAGAATAATGCAGATCAGGGTTTTGATCCATAATTTATGTTGTATGTGACTTATCTATGGAATATCATCAGAAAAAAATCAGTTTAAGCACATTAAACAGATCTCTGACAGTGAAGACTAGCTAGAAATCAGCCAAAGAGAAGGGTTGTTGCAACATGAAAACTCTCCCGTTAGATTTGCGTATTTTTGACTGAAACTCAGAGGATGACAGCCAAGGATCTGATATTTAAGAGTTATAACAGTAAATCAGATTTATATTTGAGCTTATTTCCTCTACATCAGATCACAAAAATAACTAGGGAAAAATCCTTTCAGAAATTATAGCTGCAACTAGAAATAAACTACAGAAATACATAGACAACATTATTTTTCCGATGGTTCAGTTGTTGTACATTAAATTTCATATCTTTGAAATATTTATGGACAAATCATCAAATCTAATATATATCTAGAAACTACATGACTTTAAGAACAAGATCCATTTGGAATTACATCAAAATATTGCATGATAAGCTGTAGATCTGAAATACAAATTGCAGTGCTACAGAAAACCCAGAAATTTTTTAATATAATTTTATTAATAAAAAGATTAGATCTATGGAGACATGGATCAGCAACCCAATCCATGGATCACCAAGGGAAGGGAAGACTAACACCAAGATATCTTCCTCGAATCTGATAGCAAATTGAAACAAGAAAACCCTCTAACAAAAATAATGCAGTATTGAGCAGAAACTGTGCCGAGGGTGAAGGAGACTGAATAAACTTAATGAAATTGTAGATCAGATAAAAAATAGGAATAGACTCTATCTTTGGAGGCTGAAAAACACACTCCAATAGAAAAAGGCTCTCAAAACAAGATAGATCTAAGCAGATCTAGAACACCACTTGTTGCAAATGACAACAACTACAAAACCCTCAATGGGACAACGTTGCTCATGAAAATGAAGCTTGGTCTCCAACCATATAGTGGCTCACTTCATCAAATAAATCCTCCAATGATCCTCAAGGGAAGAGATGAAACCCCTAAACAGGAATTCCAATCACAATCCTCCACTAAACAGCAGAGAATGGTATTTGTCTAAGAAGAAAAATACTTCAGAAATATAATCTATCAACAACCTTCTTTTGATGCCCTCCTTCTCCTTTTATAAGATGAGAAAGCTCTTGCAAACCCTAAACCACTTTGATGAGTTAGCCTTTTTCACATTAGAGGCTCCCTTCTAGAACTGCGCAGTCCCTTTTGGAGATGCAATGAACCTAGACAACACAGGTTATTTGGTCAAGGTGGACCCACTCTTTGGCTCAAACCTCTTTCACACCTGCAAGTGATTATTTACATAGCCTTGATTTGTCTTTGTTCACATGGGCATTGATTTGTTCAGACTTTTTAGGAGTCTTACATGTCCTCCTTTATTCATAAAACATAAATTAAATCAAAATTTAATGTTTCCTCTTAGCTAAGGCTAAGTAGGAACATTACAAATTTCTGCACTTTTACACAGTTTCGTAGCATTCCTTAGGCTTAAAGCCAGGAAAGGACTACGAAAAAACCTGTAGCAGAATGTTTTGTTTCTAAAGTCACTTTTTACTGTTTTCAAGGTGGGAGATCGATGGTGGTGATGTGTCATGGCTTGATTGACATCATGTAACAACAAAGGAGCAAAAGTATTGGGTGCAGAAGCCAATTTTTCAACGCTACCAAAACTCGCTACGAAACTGTCCTATTTTCGTAACGAGCATTTGTTAAAGGTTTTGGAGAATCTTAATGGTAGCTTTGGACAATTGGACTCCTCCAACATGTCAAGGGATCTTATCATAAAACACTTATGACTCGAAGGGAGTGCTATGAATACAAGTCATCAGCCAAAGAAAATTTGAAGATAAGGGTCATGCATTCCTAAAAAGTAGGGTTATGCTCAAGAAGTCTAGGAGGGTTTTAAATGTGTAAAGTGGTAATGAACTCTTTCATTTGTCATTTGAGCATGTGATGCTTATGTTGTAACTATCATGTAAATTTTTACAATATAAGGTAGAGTTATGTAATAAATAGGAGTTCGATTCCTATTAGGCACTGCCTTCTTTAAGCTGTAGTTGTTAGCTTTCAGATAGAAGTCATGTATTTCAGTTATGTGATGTGTCATAGGAGAATTCGATGGTATAGCCACCATGAAGGTCATCCTTATTTCAAATAAGGTCTATTTAAATGCAAAGCATCAAAGTTGTCAAAGGTTGGAGATTTTTTTCACTAAACTACCGCTTTTATGTATTTGACTTATATGAGTAATACAAAGTGACTTTCTTTTTGATAGACCTAAGATTATCATGAGGTTTTTAACTTTTTATCGATTTATATCTTTATGTTTACCATCTACAGTAGATTTCATCTCTATTACTTAGAATTTCTAATTTTATGCTCTGAATTCCTTTAGTGATGAAATGATTGTGTTTTCCTATGTTTTATGTGTGAGTTGCCTTTGCTAAAGACCTCTATCTGCCTCAGCTTCCATGTCAAAAACCTTGCCACTGAAACTACGTATTGTTGACTCCATAATCCCAATGGTAGAAAACCTGCATTCTTCTGAACCTGTAAACATTAAAAACAAGTTGAATTTCCAATAGAGTTAGCCATCTACACTAGCACATTTTCCCCAAATTTTGATGGCACAAATGTCATTCTTGCGACACATAGGCATGCCAAGAGCGAGGTTTTGAGGTGCACCAAAATGTGGTTTCTCCTAACATCAGACTTCCAACACTTGAATTAAAACGTTGGTATAGATGCGGTAGGTCCAATGTTTTACATTGGTGTCACAATTCCGACACTTATTGAATCACCGCAGTTCTGATGGGATAAAGCATTGCTAGTCTGATGCCTTCAAATAGTTCTGGTCCTCACCTCCAAACGTCACTAGTGTGACGCCTTCGAACATCACTAGTGTGACTCTGCCACACGTTGCTAGAACAATAGTATTCTACATCAGAAGGCCAATGGAACGAAAATTTTTTAAAAAACTATTTGTCTCTACAGCGACAACGTTAGAGGGTCAGAAGACTAACGAAACCACAAATTGTCATAAATAAAAATGTCGCTAGAGAAAAAGTGAGGAAAGGTCAGAATGCCGATGGAACTACGAACAATTAAAAAAAACATGATGTCGAAGTATCGATGTAAATAAACTATTTTATAAAAAAAAATGTCGAAGTAGATCCTGCATCGTAATATTGACACTAACAGTATAATATTTAAAAAAAACGTCTAAATAATTGACTAATAAATTGTGTGAGAATACCACTGCGAGTGGAGGACACTAAAGTATTATTCTTCCTTTGTATGGATGAATTGTAGACTATTTTATATAACCTTCTAAGTTATATATATGTTTATGGGATAAAATGGAGGATGATTTGGTAGAATTAGCAACACAAGGTGTAGTGAAGGGGTTCGTTGTAGTGGTAATTGCAGTATTGAAAGAGATAACATGTTATGTAGTTTTTTATTATGTTGATATGTTTTTTTAGATGAAATAAACATTTCATCTAATAACTCATGGAATTAAAAAAGTTAAAATGACAAATAAATATGAAAACAGAAAGGTTCCTTTTATAGATGAGAATATGACAGAGAAAGCCTCGACTAATTCATCACAAGTTATAAATGTGTCTTTGTAGCCTGCAAAAGACACTTTTGAATGCAAACCTGCAACAGCTACTAAAAGAATGTTTTCCAAGGCATTGGGGCTTCCATTTGCAAATTGTCCTTCTAAAGGTGCTCCAGACTTAACAATAAGATGTGAAATTGGATGCAACAATGTTTGGGATGTGGAAAATTTTCTTGTAGGTATTCCTTCAAACAACAATGCCTGCCATGTTTCAGATTCAGGTGAAGTTATATAGGAGAAGCACTTCCTTGACATCTCATTTGATACCTAAGGAAAAGTTTTCAAGGGATGAGGTGGATCAACCCTCTATCAATAAGGCACTGAGAGTTCATCCTCAAAATATTTCATCAATGTCAATGATGTAAAATGTACATATTCCTTGAAGAGCTTCCCAGAGGATGTTTGTAAAAGCACTTGAGATACAGACCATGTCTTCAACTAGAATTAAGGCTAACCTAACTAGAAACTCAAGTTTTGCGACTTTTATATCTTCATCTTCCAAGGGTCTTCGAAAAGGCAAAAAAATTGGATCTACAACTAATTCTGAAGATTCTAATGTACTAGTTTCTACTATAGATATCAGTATCTCAGCCAATAATAAGTCTCGATTCTATGATATTGAGATAAAGTTGATAGAGTCAAATGATTTTGTCAACTGAAAAAGTTTAGGTTCTGTTAGTATTGGGAGATAGGCCAAATACTGGATTCCAAATTTCTCAGAATAAATTCCTCCACATCCTAGTATAAAAATACGTTAATACCTAGATCCACATCACCTTCCACTTCCTCTCCGTGTCAGTGCCACGTTAGTGCAATGTTTTCACCATGTCAACACCACATCACCAATGAGCCATGTCATGATGATACACCATCTACCACATAGGTGTGCCACATCATTCTACATCAGCTCCACAACATCATGAACCAAATAAAAATGACATTTTATCTTGCATATGGGTTTTCCACATACCAATGAATATATTACTGTTCTTCACTGCAAAGTACAAGTCTGGGCTAAGGTAACTGTTCTCAAACCTGTGGTAAGGAAATAGTTCTCAAGGTTTGATCTCTTTTAGGTTCTAAAGGAAGGTCAAGTCCACAGGTAAGTTACTAATCTGACCCTCCAACAATGTTTTCTCACTGGTCTAGGGTCTTCTGTGTTGAAAAGTGTAACTAGTTTTGTCTTCATGTTGACTATGTAATAATGTAATTGTGTATTTATGTAAAGAAGAAGAAAAAGATAATAAAATGTATTTTTTTGTACTTGCTTCATTGGTTTCATGAGAAATGTTTACTATGTAGATATAATTCTTCTTGATGTCATTAAGATTTATAAGAGTCATTGTAATGTTAATAAAGTCACGTTACACTTGAAAGAAGGCGTCCAAAAGACAAGACATGGTCATCCTAAAAGTTTGCCTCATTAAATATATATTTGACAAGTTGGTTTACATAAATAGGACACATTCATTTAAGAAGTCATGTCAGCTTATTTATGGAACCACTATAAATAGCAACCTCAGCTCAGTCTACAAACAGAGATTTTCAGACACGTTCTCTGAGATTTTCGGTGACCTATCTCTGAGGTTTTTCAGTGACAAGATAGAAGTATAGTTCGATGCATCCTTCATTTTGGATGGGTATAACAGTGATGGAATTCAGATAATATACAACAATAATTTTCAGATGATGAATTAGGAAAAACATAGTGATTATATTTTGGATTGTAGCACAGACTTTGGGCAACATTACAGTGACACTTTCTTTATAATAGTGTTGGGACTCAGATAATATACAACAAGAAGTTTTGGATGATGACTCAGGAAAAACACAATGATTACAGTTCAAATTGTAGCACAGACTTTGGGAAAGATTACAGTGACAATTTCATCATTGTCTCAGTGTAATACATCAGTATATTTCAGTGACATCTTCAAGTGCTTCCTCAGTTAAGGAGTCAGCGCTGTCTCAAGTAGAATCTTGGTGATCAATGTCACTTGGTGCTACTATAACAATGATTGATGACATGTTCAAAAGATATGACCTTAGTAAGTTGAATATTGAAGAAGTAGAAGAGCCTCAGTCCTAGCCTAGGATATATAAAGCGTGAAGGAAGGCCAACATAACCATGATATAGTCATGGTGTTTTTCAGTGCAAATATGATGTTTAGTAATAGGTCTCGGTATCAGAGTGTTGCATGGTGCAATAAAGGAGGATGACTATGTCTTGGTCTAGGATAGGCATTTTAGGTCAAGTTTTTGATCATGACCTTTGTTCTCATCAAGTGAAGAATCTATAAGAAGAGATCTGCAGGTTTTCCCCTCAAGAGGAGGGGTTTTAGCCCTGGCTTAGAGGCTAACTAATGTGTCACTGATATTATTGTTTTGATGGTTGTTTGATGTATTGAACGTAGTCACAATGATGAATAAAGATAATAAGGAAAGAAGTAACACAAAAAGTTATCATATAAGAGAATTGGTATTAAATTTTTCCCTACCTAATTCTCAACATTCTCCACAGGTAGTTGTGCTACTAATCAAAGCTACCACAAATACCTATTCACTTGCAAATAGCCCCAGCTTCTGAGCCTTCATGAGTTTATAAGATAGGGATTCAAGCCTTACTATTTACTATATGAGATTCACAGTAAAATGGTCTTAAAGTTTATCACTACACCGAGCCCTCTCCACTGAAGGTTGAGTTAGGTCACTACTAGTACAAGCCTTCCTATTCTCTATTTTTTTTCCAAGCTTCTGGAGGTGACATTTCACAACAAAGGTAAGCTAAAAGACTGTTCACATGTTGGCTGCCACATATACGAGTTTGAGCTTATCCAACAGGTAGCTTCTCCAACACGTTGGATATTTTTATGTTTTACATTATTATAACTCATTATACATACAAAATTCAAAGTATAGGATATCTCCCACACCCTAGGTTGTTCATTTCCCCACTCTATCTATGGGAAATTGGAATATTCTTTAAAGTTTTAGACTGGAATCCATAAGGCTAGATGGATGTCAAAAATGATATGTGATAAATAATTGGGTGCTACGTGCATATATGTTATAGATTTCACACCACGCAAACAACTAAGGGGTCAAGTAGATAGATGATTTGTTGGTGATCCTTATAGAGAGATTTAATAGGTAACAACCTATTGTTTATAAAGAAAATATGCATGCATGCACTAGCAAAGAAATCATGTAAGAAAATACCATTTTGTCATCTAATAAGTACAGTATAGATAACACAATATAGAGCTTTCTTGCATGCGTGTAAGGGGTATGCTAAGTTCGGTTATTTTTAAATACACTAAATAGAATTTTTTGATAGATGTTTCCTATCAACAAGAGCAATTGGGCTTGTGAAAGTAATCCTTTAGCTAAGCTGCTGCATCAGGGTGATATACTTCATAACCATGCCTTTTGGATTGCATTCAACAACACCTTGATAAAAATAAATCCTATGCTGAGTAACACTGCTATGGCATGCAGATCTATCACATAGAGAAACATTTTGTCTTGTAAATATGTTTCTTATTTTAATAGGAAATAGAATTTAAGAACATTGGTTTTAGAAATGATACAATACCAGTTGCTGAGATCAACACTTCACCTCCACCACAATGGTCCTCCAAAAATTTGGTTACATCATACACCTATGAAATATTTCCCAGGACAATCAATTGCATAGAAATACAACATGAATGAGCCATAGATAAAAATCTAAAGCTGCCAATAGCAACCTCAAGATCCCATAAGTTACAATGCAATGTACATATGATACATAAAGAATTGATAATATCATGCTCAAATAAAATCACAATTTCAGTTCAGATTAGAAAGCACTTGAATAATTCCACCTCATCCCTAAAATAAATGGAATCGATACAGTCAGTTGCCAAATTGTAATCATAACACTCTGGATGTAACATTACAATTAAAAAGGCCACATGACACATCATAAGTGTAACACTGCACATGGCATTAGTAAGAGGTAATATGGAACTAATAAGGAGATGTATTCTTTGTATTTTAGGAAGCTCATCATCCATGCACATTCATTCAAAGCTTATAATATCACATCCATCACTGAAGGAGTTATGTGAGTTGTGTTCATTTCTTATCTTGCTCAATCTCTACTCATATCACTTATTGACTGAAAATCCACCTACTGACTTTGTACATGCCATGTGTCAATGTAGGTCACCCTATTAGTTTTTTTCTGTTCAATATAATGCGTAAAGGTGCCTAACCGTGGCTCACTAAATATTTTATTGAACAGAGTCAACAAATTGCTGGAAGGAGTCATAATATGGTCATTTTGGATCAATCCCAACTAACTAGCCTCATATAATTGCGACTCTTACTTAATCTAGCCACTTGTCAAAGCCCTTAAAACAACTCAGTCAATACAAGAGGATGGACAATATCCTATATTCTTTGACATCACACTGAACTCTTATTCTCATCAGAGCCAATTCAAGTTAGGGACCATCTCCCATTTCACTTACAAATGAAATAATAGGCTCAAGAAAAAGAAAAAGGCCTATTATTTAAACTAAAAAAATCTATTTTAATCTCAAATATATCAAGCGCACAGTCTAACATATCCACTACCAGACAACAATATTCTAACATATTCCATTCTAAGGTAGTGGATACAGTCTAACATATTCTGAAGTAAGATCTTTGTGACACATGGTTCGGTAGCACATATTACTTCATGGGTTTAAACACATTTTTTTATTACAATCATTCTCAAAATGCCCTAATTTGCAAAAATGAAAACATCCTTTAACATAATTTGAAGTGCTCCCTCTTGCATCTTCATTCTTGAAAAATTTTGTATCCTTTCCTCCATCACCCTTGTCTTGGTTGATGACTAAACTCCCATCATATTTGCATCAATACGTTGATTGACTATATGTTCCATGGATATAGTCTTGGATAATCATAAGTAATCCTTCCCTTAGTTTTCTCCTTTGTTGCAAGGGCATGTTCAATGCTTTCAACATTGTAAATTTAACATTTTCCTTGAGAGAGAAGGCCATAAGACTCATCAAATCTTCTCACTCAGACTATTTGAAAAACACACTCGTGAAAAATACGCGGTACCTGCTTGGTAGAATTCCCAGGGTAACAGGATGATATTAGAGGTATACTCGACGAAAGTATCAAAAGTCAATGTTTTCATTAAATGGAAGAAGAAATAAATAGATCATATGTACACGGTGCATATTTAACAACTTAACATACGTCAATAAAAAAATAGAAATATGGGGGTACCCAAGGCATCTCCTGAAAAGGAGAGATGAAAAGCAAGAAGCGAAACTAGCAAAAGAACAAATAACAAAATAACAAAACATAGTGGTCTCTCAAGCAAATAAACCCTAGACATTGAACTAGAGGAGAATCTTGTGTCAGAGGAAACAAAGAACAAGAAATGTTGTGATAGAAAGTTGACCATTATCACAAACAGAGAGAAAAATTAAATCCTAAATTGCATAAGAATCAAAGAAGACTGCAGCACTATAAAAGCACCAACATTGAGCTTTATGAGGATACAAAGTGTTTGTTCCAACATGTTTTCATGTAACTATGGATAATTAATTCACGATAAACACTAATCACAAGGAGAAGAATGGAGAGGAGGTTGGTAGGAGATCCTGCCCCAACATAGTGCATCCTATCGAATACACTTCCACTTCACTTATATGAATTCACGATAAAGAGTGCAATATTGCATCATTCTATAGAAATTTCCTGTATAAGGTGTAGTACTAAAATCATTCATGGTAAATATAGTGATTTATTTGAAATTAAACTGATGATTGCATGTGCTCTAAAGATGAAATGTCTCAGTTCTATGCCAGAGAAGTCTCCCATTAATATAGCAATCATTAAACATCAATATATTGTACTACTAGAAATTCTGGCTCACATCTGTTTTGTTTGTAAACCTAAAGAATTATTCAATCTAAAAGATGATTGTCTTTTTAGAACACAATGCATGCATTAGAACCAAGAATAAACATGATTACTTAAGTGAAGATAAAAAAGTAACAAAATACAAGCTTAAAACAACAAGGCTCACTAAATAGTGATCCATTTAGACCAATGTAGACGTGAGTGGTTAAATTTAAACCAAGCTACCAAAAGTAGTGAATAAATGGGAAGCATATCAGAGTTTTGTGATATAAAAAACAAAGCAATTATAGTTTAGGAAAATCATCTTAATGTAAAATTGTATTTAATCAAGAAACCATATTTGAACTACTTTATGCCAATCGTATTGTACATACCTTGCCATTGAAGACAAAAGATGACTAGTGTTGCCTCGATGCAGACAACTATATAATAACTTGTAAGCTGCAAATTCATGATGGTAGCCCTCAATGCCTTCAGCATATAGCACTTGAAGCTCTAACTGAAATTGTACCATAACAATGTAGATAGTTATTTAAAAAGGGAAAATAACACATCCCAGATCTAATTTAAGTTTCAACTATTAGGCCTGATAGTGTAGATTCTAGTCATTTTTTCCATCTTTCATGTGGGTTCTTTTCATATATAACACTATGAAATGTGCCAAGAACAGGACTTTTGATGAGCTAAGAAGTTCCCTTGTGTTCAAATTATATCACTGCACTAACTCAGTTGTCCTAAGTAAAACATTGAGACTCATCTTAGCCACTATGAGCAAAGACAATGCAAAGTACGTTACAATAGTCACAGAATGCTGGTGACATTTGTAAGTAGAGGCACAAGATAACTATAACAAGAGAAGGCATAACTCTCAAAAATAATCCTATGGCTAATCCTAGAGGCATTAAGACAGAAAATTAAAGAAGATAAAACGTTTTTTAGATGGCTTTGCAAATAGCAGATGGAATCAGAAAGGATATGATATAGAGTCTAGAGACACTAATCCTGTTTGAACATGGTTTCCAAAATGTAGACATTGTTTGAAACAAGGCACTAATTTCCTCACAAAAATTTAAAGGGTAAAAATATGTCCATCAACTACAAAGAGAGACAAGATACAAAAGCAGAAGGTAAAAATAACATGATGCAATAATTCGTACCTGGTTGTATTTGGGCATGTATCCAGCCTCCAGAGCTAATCGAGCATGTGTTTCATAGACCTGTAACAATATATAAAAGGTAATTTCGAATACTTTATTAAAATATTTCATTACTTTGATTCAATGACAAACACATAGATGATCTGGACTAAAGTAGTGGATACAGTCTAAAATATGTGCTATCGAACCATGTGCCATTTTAACCATATCCACTACTGGAAAACACAATTGGTCATTGGGATTTGAATTTATCTCAAATTGAATTCATTTATATTAATTTAATGAATAGATACATCAACAGAAGTTCATTTTAGGGAGTAAATTTTTGGTGGGGCTCCTAAAGGTGTTGATTTGCTCAAGTTTTCAGAAACATAGAATAAAAATAGTGTGGTGCTCATAGTTTTACAAAAAGCCTGAAGGAAACTCATGGACAGATTATAATGAAGCTACGACAAGGTAATGACAACACCTTGAACAATAGGCCTTCTAGAGTACAGGCGGAGGAAATACATAAGCTTGAATTGTAACAATGTAATAGAGTACTGAGCACATCAGGTTTTAAGATCAAGTTTTGGGTTTCCTTAGCTCAGCTAGAAAATTTATTTAGCTTTTCTCATCTTTCTTTACCTTTGGCCCACAATAAATTGGTATCAACTCCTGAGTTTCGATGCCAAGTTTGAAAAATTATAAAATTCCCAGTGCCAAAGGAGTCAACCTTATATCTTGAGTAGTGGAAGGTATGGAAAAGGATTGCAAGACCTAGGCTGATGAATATTAACTAAACCTTCTTATATTGAAACCGTTTTTAGAGTGCAATACCTGGGCTAGCATTGTCAGTTGAGCTAGTGGCCTCCACATGCACCCATTATTGGGAGTGTCATTCCACACTTGATTTGAAATTCATCAACTGCATGGCATTGTCTTTGGAAATTCAATACATTATAGATTCAAATTTTCAGCCATCATAGCTTAATTCTGAGCTTAATCCTTAAATCAACATAGATATTTATCACCCTTTGTTGATTATATCTCGTCTAAATTTCACCAACATTTTCAACTAATCACATCTCAAACACTAAGTAGTTCTTAAAAGCTTCTTTGATCTGTTAATATCCATAAAACCTTTCATCCTCAAGAAAAACATAAAGAAAAGGATCAGGTTTTGATCCAAATCGTGACCATGTGCAACAAATGGTAACAAAATATCAATGGTACAAATTTAAAATAAATCCTCAAGAGCACCACAACATTCTAACTCTAGACAATGATAGGGGACCTCACCAAGATTCACTTGGTTTTCTAAGTTCACTACTTCTTGCAGCAGTAATAAAATAACTATCCACATAGAAAAGACATGAGGTATAGAGACCAGTACCTCAACTTTGTTAATGGAATAGCTACCATCAAAGGTGGTTCCCACATTGATTTACTAGTAAACCAGATAACAACCCATGTGATGAAAATTGTAAATAAGAAGAAAAAGACAACTGCGGTGAAATCAGACATGATAAAGAATCATTTATGGATATTTTTCAATTATTTGATTAGCAATCCTGCATTTGAATCACAAACCAAGGAGATACTGACAACTCGTCAAAAATGCTTTGGTTCAAAGTTTGAACTCTCTTAAGATTTTTTGAAGAAAGTTGATAAATTTTGAGTTGTTGAGAACATATTATCATGGGCAGAATCCAACTTCGTGCACTCTTTCTTCACATCTCTACTCAATATTCCTTCATTTCTTGTTGAATTCATTACTCCTATTTTCAAGGGAACCCATAAAAATGGATGGGTATTGTCTTTCTATTCCATGCCTGATTATGAATCATGGAGAGAATATCTGGGTGGATCAGCATCAAGATCGACCATAAAGTACTATAAAGGTCTCGCTATAAGTAATTCTAAAGAGGCGAAAGTATTTTTTTTAAATTTTGACAAACATAAAATATACTTCATGTGGATAAATTAGGAAGATGGAGATGCAATTGAATTGGCCTCCAACAAGAAGAAAACAGAGGTCGGAAAGAACTGGCTAAGACATTTTGAGCCGGGAACATATTGGGACCAGACTGAAATTCTTATCTAGTACATCAACTTTGTAGACAAGGAATTGATTCTATTTTCCATGGCTGATTTTCAAATATCCATCCCATCCATGGTTGATGGTTTGAAACTAGGGAAAAGGAAAATATTGTTTTTCTCTTTCAAGAGAATTTTTGTTATGCAAGAAAAGGTTTCTCAATTCTCGGGTTATGTCTCAGAGCATTCTGCTTACCATAACAGTGAGAAGAGTCTTTCTAGCACAATTATTAGAATGGAACAAGATTTTGTTGGAAGTAACAACATTAACCTCCTTGCTCCACTTGGGAAATTTGGTACCAGAGCCTACGATGGAAAAGATCACGTAAACGCTCGATATGTTTTCACATGAATGTCACCAATAATGTTATCAAAAAATTGCACTTGATTGGCTCATGATTAGACAACTCTATGTAACTGTTTCAAACCAGCTTTTGACTGAAGCTTAGCCTCTTCAGTCTGAGAGGGTTGTCTCAAAGGGGTTTGTGATATTGGATAATGATAGGATTAGATTGCTAACTCTATTTGAAAAGTAACTTGGTTTTTATGTATGTAGGTTGAAAAGAATGCAGGCTTGCAACCATTGGGCTTATGGAGTCAACAAATCAGTAGAATCAGTGGCAAGGTTTCTTGACATGGAAGCTGAGGCAGATAAGAGTCTTTAAAAAAGGAAAATCACACATAGAACATAGGGCAACACAGTCATTTCATCAATAAAGGAAGTCATAGAATAAACATATTAATTGTGATTAATAAAGATGAAATATAGTGTAAGTGGTAAATATAAATATATAGATAAAAAATACATTAAAAAATCCATGAGAATCTAAGTTTTGTCAAGAAGAAGTCCTCTGTATTACTGATAGCAGTTAAATTACATAAAGCAGCAATATGGTGCAAAAAATCTCCAACCCTTTACAACTTCGATAATTTGGATTTAAATAGACCTTCTTACAACAAGGATGATATATATCTTGGCTAGATTCATCTAACTCTTCCAATGAAACCTCATAAAACATAAAAACATGTCTTTTAATGAGAAAATGACAGCTACACCCTAAAGAAGACCTTTCCCTAATAGGACTCAAACTCCTATTTATTACATCAATCTACCTTATGTTTAAAATAGTTACATATTAGTGACAAATAAGCCTCACATGTTCACATAGGTTATGACATAGCTCATCACTACTTGAAATATTAAATATCCTCCTAAACATATGGAACCAAACCCTATTTTTGAGGAAAACAGGACCCTATCTTCAACGAAAGCTTCAACTGATGAGCTATCTCCATTTCCTGGTCTTCAAGTAATAGATGTTTGGTGGCAAGGTCCCTTTATTTTTTGGATGTGTCTACCTGTCCAAAACTTCTTTTAAACTGCTCAAAAACCTTCAAAAACAACTTGCTACAAAAATAGGGCAATTTTGTAGCCTGGTTTCGTAGCGTCTAAAAAATGACATTTTCACTTAAAATTTCTGCTTCTTTGTTGTACCATAGTGTTTATCATGACCTGACACATCATCACTACCATTTTACCTCCTTGAAAGCTGCAAAAAGTGGTTTTAGAAGCAAAAATACAGCTACATAAAATTTCGAGCATTTTCCTGGCTTCAAGCCTAGGAAACGCTATGAAACTGTGAAAAATTGTGAAATTTCCAGATTTTGACCCTATCTCAAAAAGGTAACCTCCAGCTATTGAAACTTGGTCTTCAACATGCCATTAACCTCTTAAAACATAATCAAACTAAACTTAAGAGCCATGAGGTATTTCCTCTTCATTAATGATAAGTTTAGCTATGGGCTCCTCAACTACAGTCATCTTTAAGCCCTTCTTCTCGAGCTCCTCATGGATCAATTCTAACTGCTCTTGAAGGTCTTTGACTTGGTCCTTCAGTTTTTTGTTAATATATTTCAAGTGCGGGTTCATTCTTTTTATATGCTTCACCTCTCCTCTCAATGGCTGATTCCATTTGATCAATTGTTGTGTGTTATCTAAAGTTTTTGACACACTATTAACCTAATCTTCCAAAACTTCTTTCATTTTCTCAAACTACACCTTCTGAACATTATGTTTCCTTGCTTGTTTCTTCAAGACTTCTATTTCATGATTTTCTAACTTCAATTGCTCCTCAAGGAACTCAATCTCTGTTTTTTCAATGATTTTTTCCTTTCCTTTCTTTTTCTTGATGAGTGGATCTTCTTTTGTAGGTGATCATAGGTCAATGATACTTGGTGGTGACTGGACAGTTTCAATGACCTTCTGAGCCTCCTTATTTGTTTCCAAGACCTTTCTGTCATGCCTTGTATGCTGAAAATGTCAAAACATACCTGAATTAGCTCCTGTTCATTTCAAGAACAATTTATTGGAGTCGCCTAAACTTGGAACAAGCGTCCCATGATCTGAAAGAGTAGCAACTAAGTCAACAGTAGAAAGTTTTTTTCTACGTCGGATCAAGGGAGGTTTTCTCCAATATTAAATCTCTCCAATAAATTATTCTCTACTAAACAGGGCCAACCACATGAAGCTGGAAGCTCTTATGGCCCCTCCCCCCCTCACATCACTCTCAATTCCCCAATACCCAATCTATATTTCATTTTTTACTTTAATGAGCAGAAAAAAATATTAAATAACTAATAGAAAAGAAATGAAACAAAAGGTACGCAATAAATCATTGAAAGTGCTTGGAATAAAAATAGTATGATAAATGAGTTTTTTTATAACGTAAAAAAGGTTCCAAGTATGGTAACATTTGTATTATAATAATACAATATTTTACATTGTATAATTTTATTTTTCTTATGCTACTTTTAAATATCCTAACTACATCATCAACATCATTGTGCTCTACTTCTGTTTCGTGCCTTTATCGCATAGCTGACCTAGTTGTGTACTCACGATGTCTGGTCTCATGCAGTGACGAGGCATCGCCTACAAAAATAAATAATATTAAATTTTATTTATCAGTTTTTAAATATCATCAAAGTAGTTTGGTCATATTAATAAAAAAAATTGCAATGCCATTATTTACCTAGTGCACCAGTTGTCATCGTTGGAACTGTTTCCCTATGTTCCTCTCTAGTGGTAGGATGCTCAAGTACAACATTCTTTGTCGTTTAAAAAAAAATGTTATAAGGACACAACCCTCAAGGTGTAATTAGAAAAAATTATAAGTAGAAATTAATTACCATCGTAGTCCTCACTGATAGTAGTATTGTCAGCCTAGCCCCCACTGGAATGATCAGGTTGCACATGAGGACCGTCTACTTCTAAAAATATCTCACTCTCAACGCACTTCTCTACAACTGGGTTATTTGGCTCGTTGAAAATGTTTCTCCCCTGATTTAAACAAATTTTTTAGACAATAAATTTATGGACGAAAACAAACATATTTAAAGGTTAATGTTTTAACTTATCAGACATTTTGGATGTTGGGACCTATCCTAAGCTTCTACGACATTCAACTACGGCTTCCTAGCCAAAACGGAAAGCGATCAATTTGTCTTCCTCTATGGTTTCCTTTCCAAAGTCATCACCCTACATTACATATGATTGTGTATTTTTAATGTTATTCGATGGGATTACGAAATTTTTGGAAGGTGATACAATTAATTATAAGATTTTTAGCTACTTACAATTCTTGTGGCTAATTTCAAGTAGCCACCCTAGTCTAGCTTGCGATGGTCTTTTTTTCCAATCCTATCTTTGGTTTCCTTCGAGCTGTCAGGAAACCTGTCATCAAAATCGTGAAGTTAGTTATGTAGCATACTTTTATTTTAGATGTAGAGAAAATTAAAGCTATTGAATTAAAGCCGTAATTTACCTTGCGGGTTTAGTTAGCATTTTTCCTTCTTCTTGGCCTTTTTCTCTTTTTCATAATCGATGAGTGCTCTCCACTCCCTCTCTGGAAATATGAGAGGATGCTCGTATCTAGAGTTAATTTGAAAGTGCATCCTACAGGTGTCCTACGTATATTTTAGATATTTTCCAACTGCTCGGGCGACTGTTGTTCTATCAAATGTTCCCACCCCAAAAAGGCCTTCTAAATAATCTACAAGTTCTTTTTCAGGTTGGAATTCTGGGAATTCCACCTTGTGCATATGGTTGGGCCAAAAATTATGAATTCCTTGCTCTCCAAGACCCTGTAGAAATCATTGTTTCCTACACAGAAAAAATATATTATCGTTAATTTAAAAATAATAATCATGATAAAATATGTTTTAGATAGAGTACATGAAACAGTTAAAATATTAAAACTTACCTGGGTGTTGTACTTTATTTATAGGAACACCTTCATTTTTCACCAAAAACATGCCTTGAATGGTCCCTATGGAGGTGACACGTGTAGCTCCAGGAAATGAAATAATAAAGTTGGCCATACCAGCCTCATCACTGCCAACACGTTCAGCGATAGGTTGTGTGTCTTATTAGGTTGGGTGCGTTTCTTGGCTACTACCTAAAGGCGTAGAAGGTGTACAAGAGGGTTCCTTTGGAATCTCTTAACTTTGTGTTCCACTACCACCAACACTAGGGACATCACGTCCCAGAAAACGCTACATACAAAAGATTTTTTTGTTAATTTAGTTAATGTAAAAAATAAAAATCAACCTATCACAATTGATCTCATGCAGAACAATAAAAATATACTTTTTATTTTTTGTTATTACCTTATATGTTTCTAGCTTGGTCATAATTTGTCTTATTCTTTTTCCTAATTCAGGTGTTTGAGACACAATGTCTACCAAACGCTCAAGTTCCTTGGTTTCTTTTAGCGCCTTTTTTCGCAGCAACACCAATGGACATGGGGATGACGAAAAATCTTCCTCATTGAGGGAATCATCACACGTACCATGGCCAGGCGTTTGCACATTTGAACAAAATTAACATTATTTCAATTATGTAAAGAACTAAAATACCCGAAGATAGAGCAAGGCTGGAACTTTATATGTTCTTTGACTGGTCCCTTTCCACGATCATCCTGCCACATTGTAAAATAATAAGAAGCATGAAATATATTAAAAAAATTTGTTAAAAATATAGAAACTAATATGAAACTGAAATTTTTATTCTTTTACCTGTCCTGAGGTTGTTCATAAACTTCCACGATCAGTCTGCCACATTGCAATAAGATTAGAAATGTGAAAACTTGAAAACAATATCTAACTTGAAAACACAAAATGAAAACTGAAATAATTTCTAAATTTACCTTTCTAATACATAAACTTTGTGCATTAAAGAGTACAAGGTTACCATCAAATGAAATTCGAGTTTAAAGAGAGTAAACACTAAATCATAAATATTAAGGCAGTGTCTTCTCTAAGTTTTCAGATCAACATACAACACAACAAGTTATAGGCACATGTATAAGGAGTGGAAATGAATATGGCCACCCCTTTGCTCCACGATGTATGATTCTTGAAGTGTCCCTTTGCAACTATGATATGGTTAGGGGTAGGCCATATCCTTAACATGAGTATATCATGGGATAGGTCCTCTACTGAGTCATTCCTTAAACTTTTTTTCAGGGATATAAGTCATACAAAGCACTGTTGTTCTATGTCATATGGGGCATATGGAGAGAGAGAAACACAGTTTTCATATGATTCTAGAATGAGAACACTATAGATAGAGATTGGAACTAAGAATAATGTTTAGGTTTCTTGTTAAATAGAAGGGTTTCAAGAATAATATCCTTAAGAGGCCAGGGATAGAGTTTAAGCACTTTTTTATTGCTTAAATAAGAGAGGAAGAACTGAGTGAAACTAATTTTATAGCTAAACACTTCACACTTGTCAAATAGTGAGAGGTGACATCTTCAGAGAAGAAGATAATGAGATATTGTTTGAGAGCGTCACAGACTATGTGCAAAGTCCAAGGTAGCAGAGGTGGTTGCCAATAAATGATCTTGATGACACACTAGTGGAATGTCTCACTGAGTGTGAATAAGGCCTCATTGATGATGCTAGTGAGATATTGGAAGAAGGTCACCGAGGAGAAACTAGTAGCAAAAATACTAGAGGTGGCTAGATGGCATTCCATATTTAAAGTGGGTGAACTTTATATAAATCAAAAGAAGAATCAAGAAAAAAATGTCCAAAAAAAGTAAGTGGGTGGAAGGACTGCATCTCAAAACTGAGAGTGGGAAGAGAAGGGGCGATACAAACTATTAAGAGAGACAGTCATAATGGAAAATGGGAACAATGATATTGAGGGAAAATATAAACCCTGATCAAAAGGTATTATGAAAAGGAGTGAAGGTGAGGATGATGGTGAAGAGGAGATACTTATCAAAAGTCTCATGGACTATGGGGAATCTCCAGGAACAAAAAATGACTCTAGGAGTATTTGCAAAGGCTCAAAATCTCCAAAATTTTGAAATTAATGTGTTTTTTCATGTGCAAGTCATGAAGATCATGAAGGGAAAAAATAAATACAAATGATAATAAAGAAGGAAATTTTATGGAGTTTCCTTTAGGAGACACAAAAAAAATATATTTCTAAGAGTGGCATCTGGACAAGTTTAAGTGAAGAGCTCATGGAGCATGATGTAGAAATTGAGTTGCTGGAAGAAATGAATGGATGAAAAAGGATGAGATAAAAAAAAAAAATCAAATCAATTGTTTTGATTTGTATGGAATTTTATTCATTTTAGGATAGGATAGTTGATTTAAAGGTATTAATATAGCATGCTAAGCTGAAGTTGGAACAAAATAAAGCTGCAAAATGTGGACAATAAGAATTGCATAAAGCTTTTTCAACCCTACAAAAAAGAGAAGACCATGAGCAAACACTCAAACAAAAATGGAAATTTGGGTGAAAATATTTTAAATTATTACAAAGAACCTTACATTTTTAAATCTAACAAATTACATTTGGATGTAGGTTTCAATAATGATGAGGTGTAGGTTTTAACCCTGAACAGAAATTATCTACACACGAATCTTATAACAGAAAATAAACAATAGCGAGAGCATAAAACATAAAACAGATAAACACAGAGATTTTCCCCTGGATCCCAAATCGGGACGACCAGCTTGATTTTTCATTATATTTCTTTTAGTGTTACAACACATATATATACATGCCGAAGCATACATAAACCCCAATCCATTAACCCTAGATTAGAACATAACCGTAGTTCCCTTGACCGGATCTACAAAATACCAGGGGCCAAAAACCATCGAACCCCAAAACCATGTGCAAAACCATGCACAATGGGCGGATCTGCCTATGAGTGGGTCTGCACAAAAAACAAATTTTGGCCGGGGCGCTGCCCCGGACCCCAACGGTGGGGACTGCTTCGCCCCTCGTGACCCCCCAGCTACGCCCGACGCAACATACAACGCGTGGGGCCAATCGTGGAAAGAATATAACACATACCCAACATTCTCCCACTTGTTGTTTTCTTTCCACAGGGGGCCACATGAGAGCTTAGTCATTGGGCTAATTCTTCAACACCCATTGTTTCTCTACACCAAGAGAACTTCTGAGTGCTCACAGACTTCGTCAATGCATCTGCAACATTCTTCAAAGTGTCCACCTTTACTAGCAACACCCTTTTAGCCTCAACCATCTCTCTAACAAAGTGATATTGAACATCAATGTGCTTTGTCTTTGAATGGTAAGCAGGGTTCTTAGCCAAGAAAATTGCACTTTGGCTATCACAGTCTATCCTTATAGCTTGCTATACCAACCCCATACTTGAAAACAATCTCTGCAACCAAAATTCTTCCTTGCTTGCATGAGTGGCTGCTATGTATTCTACCTCTGTAGTTGAAAGAGCCACTACAGACTGTCTTTTACTCATCCAACTGACTGCGCCTCCAAATAGGCTAAACACATACCCACTTGTAGATCTTCTTTGGTCCAGATCTCCAGCCCAGTCTCCATCAACAAAACCACGAATGTCCAACATTCTTTCCAATCCTGGTCTTCCCTGGTAGCACAAGCCATAATCACTAGTGCCACGTAAATATCTGAAAACCCGCTTCACTACCGTCCAATGCTCCTTCCCTGGGTTTGACATAAACCTGCTCAATACTCCCACTGCATGTGCAATGTATGGTCTAGTACAGACCATTGCATACATCAGGCTACCCACTGCACTTGCATATGGAACATGGGACATATACTCCTCTTCTTCTTGTGTCTTGGGACACTATTCAGCAGACAACTTTACACCTACAGGAATAGGAACATTCACCGGTTTACTATCCTGCATATTGAACCTCTGCAATATAGTTTCGACATACTTCCTCTGGTTTAACCAGAGCGTCCTCTTTGCCCGATCTCTCTTAATTTCCATGCCCAAAATATAGTTTGCAGCACCAAGATCCTTCATGTCGAATTTGGAGAACAGCTGGGTCTTCAAATCTTGGATAATTTCTTTGTCATTTCCAATCAACAACATATCATCCACATACAAGACCAAATAAATAACACGGTCACCAATTAATTTGAAATAAACACAATGATCCTCCTTGCTTCTGGTGAAGCCAAGTCCCCGTATATAGGTATCAAATTTCTGATACCACATCCTTGGTGACTGTTTTAACCCATACAGAGACTTCTTCAACCTGCATACCAGTTCTTTCTTACCCTTCACCACAAAGCCTTCAGGTTGCTTCATGTAGATCTCCTCTTCTAGATCCCCGTGAAGAAATGTTGTCTTCACATCCATCTGTTCTATCTCAAAATCAAATGCAGCAGCAACAGATAAAAGTAATCTAATAGAAGTAACTTTGGCAACAGGAGAAAAAATATCACCAAAATCAATTCCCGGCACCCGGGAATAACCTTTTGCTACCAACTGAGCTTTGTATTTCTCCACCTTGCCTTCTACATTCATCTTCTTTTTAAACACCCATTTTCTCCCAATGGGCTTCCTTCCAGCCGGCAACTCCACCAGATCCCATGCATCGTTTTTGTGCAAAGATTCCATTTCATCAACCATGGCCTCCTTCCAGAGTTTTCTATCCTCTGAATCTACTTCCTCCCTGACAGTTCTGGGTTCATCATCAGTTATAGTTAAGGCAAAACCTGAACAGAAAGCAGATGGACTATACCTTTCTGGTTGCCTTCTTTCCCGAACTGATCTTCTTAAAGCTGGAGTTTGTGGCTCATCATCTTCTGAGTCTTCTTCTGTTGTAGAGTCCGATTCATCCTCCTTTAGCTCAAACTCTATCTTCTCAGGTTCCTTTGGTAGGACTTCATGTTTAACAACATCTTTCACTTCTCTAAACACCACATCTCGGCTGTACACAACCTTCCTTGTTTCTCGGTTCCAAAGCTTGTAACCCTTTAAACCATCCTTATACCCAATAAAGATGCACCTTTCAGATTTATTATCCAACTTGGTCCTTTTCTCCTTTGGAACATGCACATATGCATCACATCCAAATACCCTTAGATGTGAAAGAGAGGGTTTCTTACCAGTCCATACCTCATGTGGAGTCTTATCCTCCAACGCCGATGAAGGTGATCTGTTAACTAAGTAACATGCAGTCTCCACTGCCTCTGCCCAGAATTCTTGTCCTAACCCAGTACCACTGAGCATGCTTCTTGCCTTTTCCATTAGCGTTCTATTCATTCTTTCTGCAACTCCATTTTGCTAAGGTGTGTATGGAGTATTTTTCTGTCGTGCTATACCACACTTCTTATAGAACTCTTCAAATTCCTTCTTGCAGAACTCCCCACCATTATCTGTCCTCAACGCCTTTATCTTCTTCTCTGTCTGGTTTTCCACCAGAGCCTTAAATTCTTTAAATTTGTCAAAGACTTCAGATTTCTTCCTCAAGAAATATATCCATGTATTCTTTGAGAAGTCATCTATGAATGAAACATAGTACACAGACTTTCCCAGTGATGGAACTGACACAGGTCCAAACACATCACTGTGCACAAGTTCTAATATTTTGTTCGCCCTCTTAGCACCAGAAGGAAAACTCACCCGATTCTGCTTCCCATATACACAATGTTCACAAAAATCGAAATCCAGAGAAAAATTAGACATACCTTCTACCATACCATCTCTATGCAGTATCCGAAGGCCCTTCTCTCCAATATGTCCAAGCCTTTGATGCCATAGCATGGTCTTTTCTCCAGACACAGCTAGGCTTTCCGTCCCACTTTCAGGGACCACAGAACTATTACACCCATCAATAACAGTGCTACCTTGTAGCTTGTACAGAGTTCCAGTTCGAACTCCCCGCATTAATACCAGTGCTCCCCGAACCATCTTGCAGGCATCTTTCTCGAACACTGTTTTTACACTTGCATCATCCATCTTGCTTACAGAAATCAGATTTCTGGCCAATGCAGGAATATGCAGAACACCAGGAAGTGTTCTAATCCTTCCACCTTGCAGCTTCAGCTTGACCTTTCCACGTCCAATGATTCTGGCCTTCCTATCATCCCCTAGGAAGACATCACCACCATCATATTTCTCATACTCGCATAACCACTCCCTATGGGGATTCTACCATACCATTTCTGTGCAGTATCTGAAGGCCCTTCTCTCCAATATGTCCAAGCCTTTGATGCCATAGCATGGTCTTTTCTCCAGAGACAGCTAGGCTTTCCACTCCACTTTCAGGAACCATAGAACTATTACACCCATCAATAACAGTGCTACCTTGTAGCTTGTACAAAGTTCCAGTCCGAACTCCCCTCATTAATACCAGTGCTCCCCGAACCATTTTGCAGGCATCTTTCTCGAACACTGTTTTTACACTTGCATCATCCATCTTGCTTACAGAAATTAGATTTCTGGCCAATGTAGGAATATGCAGAACACCAGGAAGTGTTCTAATCCTTCCACCTTGCAGCTTCAGCTTGACCTTTCCATGTCCGATGATTCTGGCCCTCCTATCATCCCCTAGGAAGACATCACCACCATCATATTTCTCATACTCGCAGAACCACTCCCTATGGGGAGTGAAGTGAAAGGATGCACCTGAGTCAATCAACCATGACTCATGATCTACATGTGTATTTGAAGAAGAAGCCAAATACATATCCCCACCTTCATCCGAGGTGGTTTTTGCCTCTGCAGAAGGAGCTTCATCAGATCCCTTTCCTTTCTCAGGAGCTTTAGATCTGCATTCCTTTTTGTAGTGTCCTTCCTTTCCGCATTTCCAGCACACCTTTACAAACTTTCCGGGAGATTTAGATCTCCCTCTAGATTTAGATCTCCCACTCGAAACCTTATTCTTGTTTTTGTTTTGGGACCTTCCTCGTACAGATAAGGCATCTCCATTCTGACCCTCCATATTTCTCCGTCTCATTTCCTCCGACAGCAAGGCTGAGACAATGTCATCAAAATTCAAGGTATTTGTATTGCTACCTATTGCAATAACCAGACTGTCCCACGAGTCTGGTAGAGAGCACAACAAACTGATGCACTTATCTTCATCTGAGATTTTAATATCAACAGACAACAGCTGACTTACCACAGTATTGAAGGCGTTCAGATGCTCTGTCACCGAGTCTCCATCCTTCATCCTCGGGTTATACAGCTTTTTCCGCAGGAACAACTTATTCACCAGAGACTTAGATTGGTACAAAGTCCCAAGTTTTTCCCACAAATTCTTCGCCGTAGCTTCCCCAGATACATTCAACAATACTGAATCTGACACACACAACCGTATTGTGCTCTTGGCCTTCCAATCCAGTTTCTTCCAGTCTTCATCTGACATTGCCGTTGGTTTAGTACCTGGATCTACCGCGATCCACTGATCTTTATCCACCAGCAGATCCTCCATCTTGAGCTTCCACAACTCAAAACTCTGACCATTAAATTTCTCGATCTCTATCTTTCCGCCGCTCGCCATATTCTTTCATCGCAAGAATCGATCCCGCAGATCTCCCACTGCACAGGGTCTACCACAGGCCCGAGCAAAAAACCCTCAACAACAAAGGCGTCCCCTTGAAGCCGAAACATCTCTGATACCAAATGTAGGTTTTAACCCTGAACAGAAATATCTACACACGATTCTTATAACAGAAAATAAACAATAGCAAGAGCATAAAACATAAAACATATAAACACAGAGATTTTCCCCTGGATCCCAAATCGGGACGACCAGCTTGATTTTTCATTATATTCCTTTTAGTGTTACAACACATATATATACATGCCAGAGCATACATAAACCCCAATCCATTAACCCTGGATTAGAACATAACCGTAGTTCCCTTGACCGGATCTACAAAATACCAGGGGCCGAAAACCATCGAACCCCAAAACCATGTACAAAACCATGCACAAAACCATGGGCGGATCCGCCTATGAGTGGGTCCGCACAAAAAACAAATTTTGGCCGGGGCGCTGCCCCGGACCCCAACGGTGGGGACTGCTTCACCCCTCGTGACCCCCCAGCTACGCCCGATGCAACATACAGTGCGTGGGGCTAATCGTGGAAAGAATATAACACATACCCAACATGAGGAATGAAAACTACACATAGTTGTCATGATATCTTCCCAAGGAATTGAACTTTGAAGGAAGAAGGGAACTTGAATTTTTCATAATGGAGGAAGAGGCAACTCTGTCTCATAAAATTCACCAGTGGAAAGAAAAGAACTGCTGAAGAGGATGTCATAATATGTTGGAAGGGATCATTTATTTAAAAATGACATGTTTTATGTAAACACAGATTTATCAGTACTCAAGGTTGAAAAGATTGTCCTCATGGAAGATTAAGAGCAGGAAAATTTATTTGGAAGAGACTGGAATTGGTTTGTTAATGACATAGACATCTAGCAAGTATTGAGTTTTTTGAAGGATATTCTGACCACTATTTTTATATGGGAAGTAAATCCAAGTATAAATATTGAATACGAATTTGTAGTTCACAATGTTGAAAAGTGTAAGTAGGTCAGTCTTCATGTTGACTATGTAATTATGTAAAAGAAGAAGTCAAATAAATATATATTTTTGTTTTATGTGCTTCATGGGTTTCATGAGCATGATTTATTAAGTAGAATGAATTCTTCTTGATGTCCATTAGGCTTGAGTTAAGTGTCAAAATATGCTCCAAGGCCTTGTGGAAGAAGCTCACAACAACCCTCTATGGAACGATGAAATGCAAGCCTTAAATGTTGTGAAGAATCAACTCTGAAACCTTGGAATAAACCTTATCTAGTTAGCCTATTCACCATGAACAAGTCAGTTGGAAAGTCAAATAATTGACTAACAACAACATATATAAATACCCTATTGATCTACACAGGAAAAGGAACAAGATTACAGATCCACTGCAGGAAGATTGCAGATCTACTGCAGGACAAAATTTTAGAATTTATTCCCTGAGCTTTTCGGTGGGTTACCTCTGATATCTTTGGATGGGTTAGATAGACCAAAAGGTTCAGAGCAATCTATAGTTAAAGTGCGAGTTCAAAGTCTGTGTATTGGTGTGTAGAAGAGAGACATTACAACAAAGTGATAAGCCTGTACAACAAAGGATAGAAGCTCCTTGTTTGGGTTTAAGTCTGTAATACAAGTCCAAGCTACATTGCAAATAAAGAAAGAGACATACCAGTAGGCACTACAAGAAAAAATCACATTGGTGGGGGTCATGCTTGTGACGGAGCTTTAAGGTCCGTCACCAATGTCACATATGGTGACGATCATTAAAAAAACGTCACTGTAAGTGTATATAGTGATGGTCCTTTATGATCCGTCACCAAAGACATTTTCAATGACACTTTTGGTGAGGTTCGTTAAAGGCCCATCACTAATTCTCTCTTTGGTGACACTTATACTGACGAACTTTTAATGACCCTCATCGATGCTATTTTTGTTACTTTTGCTGACAGTCAAAAAATGTCCGTCATCATTGATCACTAAAAACCATCACTGTAAGTGTATATAGTGATGGTCCTTTATGGTCTGTCACTAAAGAAATTTCACTTTTGGTGAGGGTCATTAAAGGCCCATCACTAATTCTCTCTTTGGTGACACTTCTAGTGACGAACTTTTAATGACCCTTACAAATTCTCTTTTTGTTACTTTTGGTGACGATCAAAAAATGTCCATCATCATTGATCATTACAATGATTTTTTGATGACGCTATGTGCCTATTAATATATTTTTTGTCAAAAGATAATGATTTAATACCATTATTGTTGAGAATTTTTTATAATATGTCCAAGGCCATAGTGGTTAGGATTAGTCAATTTTTTAAGAAGTAATAAGCGTGTATCATTTCCCTCAAGTAATGACTAGTTGAATAGAGATTTCCTATGAGTCAACACATAAATTAATATCTATTAAGTTTATTATCTAGAAAATTCCATTTAGATAAATTTCCACTATTGTGTGTAGGAAACATATTATTTAATACATAATCGAGCTTTGAAAATTCTATTAATGAGAAAGACCTAAAAATCCTCAACAATCTAGGCACACCTTAAATTAATGCTTTGGCACACACTAACATTTCTTACTACCCCACATGTCTTGGAACATCTTTGTACCTAGAACATCTTGTGATGAAATTGACACCCAAGCACATGGTGGCATGCGCTAGCACAACATGGAACTCTCCTAACATGTGTTGGCATGTTGCATATAGTCCCTAGCATGCCCTAGAACACCTTGGTTGAATGCATTGACATACATTAGCACTTGGCACACAATGCCACTTGGCATGTATTGGGACCTATTATTAGTGTGCCTAGCATGCCCCTTTTCAAAAAGATAAAGTCCTGACTTATTAACACTCTTATTGGTTCTTCCTTTTGTTTCCTTGACACATATTGATATACCCTGGCACCCTCCGCCACATCCTTAGCACCTAGCATGTATTGGCATATCTCGGCACTATTAATTGGCACATGATATAATTAGCACACCATGGAACTCCCAAGCACACTTTGGGAATTATTAAAATGCCTTGATATTCCCTAGCATGCCTTACCAATGCTTAGCATACCTTTTCACTCCCTCCTTGGCATGACAACTAACATTGATCATTAACACTAGTCTCTGGCAGTACACGTTCCTCATATTCATTAGCTTCCATGAATTTTTACCTAGTGCTCCCTTAATGTTTTTTCTTAGTACTCCTTAACACTCATCAACATGTATTATCACTCTCTAGCACACCTTAGCACTCTTCAATGTTCCCTTCCACTTCATAACATGCATAACACTAATCCTTAACACATATTGGCGCTTGGCACATGTTAGCGCTTGGAAACTCTTAGCATGTATGGAATACGTTGAGATGAATTGGTATGATTTAGCATGGTTTAATATTAAATTTATTTTTGATGATCAATTGTTGGAAAGTAGATGAGAAGCAACAAAAGAATACTTGGCACTTAGAATGCACTAAGACTTTGCACTTGGAACCTATTGCCACCTAGTGTTAGTGTGCCTAGCATGCCCCTCTTGGAAAAGGTAATTGATGACTTATTAACCCTCTTATGTGTTCATTTCCTTGTAGTTTAACTTTTTTCTCCCTTTTGTTGTCTTGAAAGTCCCTGACACGCATTGACACACCCTTGCACATCTTGGCATGCCTTATCACTTGGCACATCTTAGCATGTTTGACATGTATTCCCACTATCTAACACATCAAGGGGGTGAAGAGAGATGTAGTCCTAAAGTAGGTTGAGTACGAGGGCCGAGTAAGGGTTGCTAAAGGGAGGACATGATCATCCTCCAAGAGCAAGATCATTATGTGAGGGTTCAAAAGAATGTTGCATACCTTAATGGTTAGTTTGCGCTAGGAAGTAGGATGGAATATTGTTGGTTCTCTTCTGGTAGATCAAGCTTAAGAGAGGTTTCTCATGAGAATCTGGGCATGTGATTTCAATGGTGTCCTTGTGTGAAGACCGCATCAAATTCTGAAATGTTGAAATTTGCAACAAGAAATAGTGAGATTGGAAAACATAAAGGAAAAAAAAAATGCACCCACACTAGTGAGGAATTTTGATGCACCAGGAGTGAGGAATGTGGGGAGTCTAATTTATTTTTCCCTTAAATAAATTGGACAATAAATTGTAATTTCATCTCATAACAATTTGTGTTAGTTAATTAAGTCACGATGACCGAGTTAGCTCAAGAATTTTGAGTTGAGGGTCTAATATGAAGCATCTAGAGGGATTCTAATATTTTTGGGGTCCAGTTCAAGTTGATGCATTAGTGGTGTGCAAGTGTAATTAACTAAATTAAATGAGTTAAAATTAGTTTAAATAGTTCTAACTGAGTGATGAGCTAGTGAGAGGTCTATTGAATTAAATTAGATTTAATTCACAATGAGTGATCAATCAAATAACTGATAATTCATTATTAATAGTTGCATGCATGTCAGTTTCGAGGAATACCGAGTTGAGACAGAGGTTAAAGGGAACATAACTATCAGTTTTATTTAAATAAATTTTCCCATGTGCAATTATAAAGTCATTGGGATGCCATGATGGATTGCACAATCAAGGAAGACCGATTTTCCTAATTAATAAGGAGTTAATTCCATAGGAATTGCACGAGTAAGTCAGGCTGAAGGAAAGATTATAATTGGCTAAGTACTAGACTGATTTTGCCGAGATCAATAGGAGACAGTTGACAGAGTGCTAGAGAATCTCATGAGAGATTAAGCATTGTATTGTTTCATTATTCTTTGACTTAATACACAATAGAGATAGAGGGGTTTTGATTAGTTGCTTTCCCCAAATACATCATGTTGTTGTGCGATTGATAATTTATTTCTCTTACTTATATATGATTGTGCGATCATGTTTTGTTTCTGTAAATTGTAGGAAGGATTCAGTATCTTGTTTTAGTAGATTACAAGATCAAATTGAATCTCGTTGGTTAGATTTTCTACATGGTATCATAACAAGAATTTTTTGGGGGGTGATTTTGTAGAGAATATTTGAATATTTTGGTTTAAAATTTTTGAAAAAAAATAGAATATTTGGATTCCTTGCAAAAATATACCCAAATGGAAAAATAATTAGTCAAATCGGAGCTCGGATGAGGGAGATATCATCGATTTAAAATCAACTCTTTTTTAGAAACTTTTTGTAACTTCGGGACAATTACACTGTGCATGAGTCAAGAACCTATATGCACTTGAGGTACCGGATGCATGCAAAGATTTGAGGAGAAAGGAAAAAGTTAGAGACTTAGTGGCTTAGAGGGAGCATAAATTACCTCTCAACATGCATCCTCATGAGAAGCGGTCTCAAAAGGTTGTGGCGTAGCTACCACAATTGGAGAACCAAATAGAATACCGAGTGGAAGCGTCCGCTCAAGTAGAGACCTCCATGAGGGGGAAATTTCGAGCCAGATGGGAAGAGGGAGCAACCATACCTTGAGGTGTAAGGTGGGGTTATGTGTAGACATAATCCCAAGATAAGAAATTTGGGGAAGGTCCATTGAGATGGCGTGTCTCATGGATCGAACCTGGCTATGAGGAGCCCATAGTACAATAGTAGTAGGAAGGATTAGTTAGATTGATGTAGTAAGATGTCAGCAAGATAGAAATCATAGTGACAGATGTCAAATAATGGAGCACAAATAGAGTTAGCAATAGTTCAAAGGGCATGGATGCAGATGTCAACAATAGTGCAGAGAATCTAGTACTAGACAAGTGCAGTAGCTAGTAGCAGTCAGAAGACTCTGATGATAGATGCATGATACTGATTCAGTTGTTCAGAGGCTATTCAGTTTCAGGAGTTCCAGGTGCAAACAACACTAGAGAGGTGTAGCATGCAGAACATTCCAAAGGTACATGATGGGGATAGATTGAATTCCTTTCTTGTTGAGAGGGAGTGTTGAAATTTTCAACAAGAAACAGTCAAATTGGTGACTAGAAAGGACAAAAAAAATGCACCCACACTGGTGAGGACTTTTTATGTACTAGGAGTGAGGAATGTGAGGCGTCTAATTTATTTTCCCCTTAAATAAATTGGACAATAAATTGTAATTTCATCTCATAACAACTTGTGTCAATTAACTAAGTCATGGTGATTGAGTTAGCTCAAGAAATTTTATGTAAGGTGATCGTGGTGGATATTGGTGGCCACCCACCTATTCCACTTGGGCCCTCGTCATTGTCTCTTTCAGTTTTTCAGTTTCCTTAATTATAGCATACTTCACTATTTTTGTCAGTTTTTTGGGTCCTGAAATTTCGAAGCCATTTTGAGGCCCCAAACGATGTTTTTTGGGCATTAAAGGTTTGGCGATTTCATATAAATCATATTATTAGTTGTAGTCCTCAGAGATATCTTTCTAACGAGGTATCATGTGCGTCAAAGGAAGATCATATGACCAAGTTACGACCCCGAGAAGTTGGCTGCCCAACTAACCCCAACGGAGCCCATAAAATCTTGGTGTTACATATCCTCAAGATAGGGTTTTGGTTGTTTATGGTTTTATCTTATTTTAAATAATAAAAATATCCTTGATCGTTATTGTAACACAGTTCAAAGGAACATAACTATCAATTGTATCTATAGAAAATCTCCCATGTGCAATTATAAAGTATTTGGGATGCCATGATGGATTGCGCAATCAATGTAGGTTGATTTTCCTAATTAATATGGAGATAATTCCATAGCAATTGTGTGTGCAAGGTAGGCCGAAGGAAGGCTGAGAATTGGCTAAGTACTAAACCGATTTTTCCTAGATCAGCAGGAGACAATTGGTAGAGTGCTAGAGAATCTTAAGAGAGATTAAGCATTGTGTTGATTCATGATTCCTTGACTTAATACAAAATAGAGATAGAGGATTTTGAGCAGTTGCTTCTCTAGATACATCTTGTGTTGTGCGATTGATAACTTGTTTCTCTTACTTATATGTGATTGTGCGATTGTGTTTTGTTTCCACAAATTGTAGGAAGGATTCGGTATCTTGTTTTAGTACAGGATTACAGGATCAGATTGCATCCCATTGGTTATATTTTCTACATGAAATAGAAGAGAGGGTTGATACCTTCTTGCCTTGTGTTGGTTATTAGGCTACAAGGTCTGTGATAGACCAAAATAAATGGAGGAGGGATTGCACTGTAATTTAGAGACATAACAGAAGTCGACGCAAGCATAATATTGATTGAGTTAACCCTAGTTTGAGGGTCGAAATTGAGATCTAAAGTTCATGTCAAGATTCAGTCAAAGAAATGCCCAGAATATATGGATCCATATGAGCTAGGTCGAGTGTCTTATGGAGGCAAGAGTTGTGTTTTTTCTATGTGTGGATAGCGTTTGTTCTACAACAATTAGAAGTACATAAGTATAATGCCCTAGTTAGGACAGTTTCCTAGCATGTTTAGTTCATAAGGTATGACCTTAATACTATGACAAATTTGCGTAGAAGAAGATGGGTTGTGACCCTTAGAGCGAGGTTTATTTCTGCAATAAAGACCGCAGATCTGGAAGATGGTTTGCAGATTCAGTATGTGTGGAGACAATAGATCCAAAGGAGGGTGGAACCTGAGCAGAAGATTGAGCATGCAGAAGAAATGTGCCATATGAAGAATGGATTGACATGCAGAGGAGTTGATTTTGGTGGAATTTCCATTGATTTTTAGACAAATATATAAATAAACCTATAAATAATTAGTAAATGGACTGTTAATGGCTGATTTGTGACCCTAGTTCAGTCATCTGCAGATTGTTATAAGTATGATAAGAGGAGTAATTCATATTTGTTCATAGATTGGACAACAAAGATCAAATTGTTGATACGCAAGAACAATGATCTCGAGAGGACTCAAACCATTGTTAGGTGGCAGATTTGAAGAGCCCTAGATGAAGACAATATTGTGGGTCGTAGATCAGTAAAAAGAATTTACTATGGTTGGGTAGATTGATGGTAGGCCAAGTACAGTTGGATGGTTCTTAGGTTACTCTGAAAGAAGAGCCTTGACTCTTTTTCTGGTGAAGGACAACAAAATTGGTAGAAGGGTAGGTGTATAGGGCCTAAGGATATGCAGAATTTGAAGGACTAAAGTAGCATTCAAGTGGGCCAACCAACTAGCCCTAGTTCACTATATTGTAGAGGATTGATTCAGTGAGAAGAAGCGCAGCCTCCATAGCCCTAGACTTCTCATCTTGGAGCTGTAGTATGGCAAAAGTGGGCATACCAAAGAGTTGTTCAAAAATGGAATTGTGAACAACTTGTTACCACTCAAACTAGTAGTTGATCTAAAAGGGGTTCCTAATAGAGCAACTGCTAGGACAAGGGAAACGATGGAGGCTTAGCCCATTGTCACCACAGCTAAGGCTCCTTCCTATTCATGGGATTTCACCGATGGGTGGAGTTCTGGTAGTTTAGGAAGTCACTTGTAGAGTATAGGTCAATGAATAGGTGGGAAATGACCCTCGAAACCCTTTCGCTAAGATAAAATAAAGAGTGGGACTTGATTTCCTTTTAAGAAAGGGAATTATATTCTAGGGAGAGAGGAGGGGGATTGAAGGGTTGAGGGAGAAGAATAAGACTTGTGAAGGGAGTTCTCAATCTCTAAAATCCTTAGGGAACCTGGATTCCCAAATGGTCCTCGATGAAAGGCCTTTGACACCAAATGGGACCACACGGGGCCAAGTGGACCCAACCTAGGTTCAAGATGGAATTTAGCAACCAATGATGTTCCTATCCTGGTTAAGGTGATGGGAAAGGATCAGACAATTTTTTTTACTTTGATAGGTCAAATTGATCCTACTAGGTTCTATCCTTGGGAACACCTAGGCAAAACTTGATCCTAGAGCTAGGGCTTGAGGTATCCGGAGATTCCACTGTCGGAATTGGCCCATGTTCTAAGGAGAGTGAGGGCACCTAGCAATGCAGCTTCCTTTAGGAGATAGAATTTTTCCTCTAGCTATATTCTTGGGAAATTGTTGCCCTAGGTGACCTAATGGGGCTAGACCTAGGGAATGTGAAAATTTCTTAATCTAGGAAACCCTATTGCAGTATCTTGGTTTACTTCTCCTACTTGAATTAAGTAATAAGTTAATTTCTAAAATATTCAATAAATTAGCAAAGAAATAGTAAATACAACTAGCAACCTACACATACAGATCAAATACTGAATAAAATGCTCATAGAAAAAGTGACACAAGGATTTTCTGGACAACTATCCCTGGAAAAAACCCAATGTGGGAAAACCGGTGCAGCTAGCTCTAGAGGGTTTTCATTATTATGTAGAATCTAAGTACAACAATCCTAGGCACCAAAACTAGTTCACCCAAAAGAGAAATAAAAAAAACAGTAATACACTACTCTGAATCCCTCTACATCAGCCTAATTGGCCTGCGTCGGCCTCTACACTACTCAGTAAGGGCTTGCGTCAGACCTGAAGGGCTTACACTGCCCCTGCGCTACCCTGACTAGGTCTGCGTGGCTCTTGTCACCTCTGCGCTACCCCTGCTGAGCTCTAGCTGGACTGTGTGGCTCCTGCTACCCTTGTTGCTCTGGCTAGCTGGAATGCTTAAGCAGAAAAAGCATACGTAAGAAAGAAGGATCTGGCCAAAGGCAACACATAACAGTCAGAAAAATTGAAGAAATTAAATGAAAATATATCAATGTCCACAAATAAATGAAATAGCTCAATGGGACTAGAGAGTAAAATCTTTGACAATAGAAATAAGCGCTTATAGAATCAGCTAAGAGAACAGAGGATAATAATTCATGAGGTTAAAATGTTATATAATTGTTGGCACAAGAAAACTGTAGAATTGTTAGAGTAAATCTCTACAGGTACCATTAGTTGTTGACCATCCATAACCATTTCATTTCATCAAATACCTTGATGAATGGGCATTACAAGCTATTTGTGTAGACAAACCCCACAGAAGTTGTGTGATGGAAAAATATTCACACTATATTGAAGAAAACACCTACCAAATAAGGATGGCATTTCAAATGGGGCATGAAACAATAGAGAGATAGAAATTGAAAAAGTTAAAACACTAGGGAAACATGAAAGCAACTAGGTAGCATGGTAGAAATCACAACAAAGAAAATTATAAAAATGGAAAACCCTACAAATTAGCACCCATCCAAACATCACCACAATTTTTTCTTCAACTATAAATCTCCAAATTTATGACATTATATCCTGTATTCAAACCCAATTCTCTTTGTTAGCCATTCTAAAGATAAGGTTGAGAACATACTACAGAACCATCACCTACAAGTTGTCATGATCTTATTCTGTGACCAGAAAACCTACTTTCATGAAGACACGGAAAGGTAAACACTCTCAGCCAAGATTTTCAATACAGCCTAGGTTGAGCAACCATATATACATCACCAATTTTTTCTCTTCAGATTTGTAACTTAGAAGAGCTTTGTCCGACCACCTTCGGGTTGATCCCAGAGTCACCTAGGAAAGCCCTCTCAACATCATCCTCTTCCATCTTTGTGTCACTATCTCCCTCTCTTACCCTTCTCTACCTCTCTCACTCCTCTCCCTCTCTCTCTCTCAACATTCCTTCTCTCCCCTCTCCTTCAGTTTATCTCCATCTCTCCCTTGTGACTCCCCTTGTCTTGCCACCTCTATCAATCTATGTCTTTATTATTCCTTCTCATATATATCTATAGTTAATATATATCATGACATATTGGGACCTATGATTGGGTTAATTACGCCTTTTTGGCAAGGTTAAAATGGTTAATCTTTGATAGACAAAATTTATATCAAATATTTCATCAAAAAGAGGGAACCATACCCTAGCTTCCAGGCTATGCCTATTAGTCACTTGGCCTCTTCTTGCTCTCACATGAATGTAGTCTTGTTTGACTGGTACAGAAGAAGGTTTCGCATTATCAACTATTTGTTTCAGACAACTTTTAGTTGTTTCAACACTGCTACATTCTTCAAGCTTATCCGTTAAACCATCTTAGTCTTTTGTACTCTCTTCAACTTTGTAGTGCTTTCCATTCCTCTCAAGCACATATGTGTCCTTGGTCTGTTAAGGGACAAGGTCGACAACATTAGCATGTTTTTGCAATAAACAAGGGTATTTCCAGGACACAGTCATGTGGAGCAAGAGTTTAAGATCCAAATTTCTCATGAATGTGGGACACTCAAACTTAAGATTTTCTAGAGTAGTCATGAGGTGCAGTCTGGTTATTAAGACTTCCTCAGATGACCATTGTCCAGACTTAAATTGTGTGAAAACACTGTGGCTGAGTTTGAAACTAAAGATTGAACATAGATTTGGTTTGATTGCAATAGAAATTTTCATCAATAAATGTAAAGAAATGGCTAACAAATACTATAAATTAATAAATAAAGAAGGCATGGAAACAAGCAACAATACTTACAAAATTGTTACATTGAGACGCAAAGAATAAGAAACTATTGTGCACAAGAAGAGACCAATGAAACTATCATATTAACCCCCAACCCCTTAAACACTAATTCCCAACCCCTAACCCATTTAACCCCCTAAACCTCTAAACCCCTGACCCAGTTAACCCCTAAACCATAAACCTCTAAACCCTTAACCCCTAAACCCTAAACCCTTAACCCCTAACCGATTTAACCCCCTAAACCCCTAGTAAACCCCTAGCCCATTTAACCCCCTAAACCCTAAACCTATAAACCCTTAACCCCTAACCCCTTAAACCCTTAACCCTAACCCCTTAAACCCTAATTTAGTTAAAGAAGTTCCCAGAATCTATGGGTCCATATGAGCTAAGTTGCGTCTCTTATGGAGGTAAAAGTTGTTATTTTTGCTATGGGTGGATAGGGTTTGTTCTAAGACAATTAGAATAGAAGTATAATGTCGTAGTTAAGGAGGTTTACTAACATGTTCAATCCATAAGGTATGCCCTTAAGACCATGACAAATATGTGTAGAAGAAGAGGGGTCGGGACCCTTGGAGAGAGGTTTATCTCTGCAATATACACTACAAATTTGGAAGATGGTTTGTAGAAGTATGTGTGAAGATAGAAAATACAAAGGAAGGTTGAACCTGAGTAGAATATTGGGTAGAATAATTGTGGCATATTATGAGGAATGGATGGACATGAAGAGGAGTTGATTTTGGTGGATATTCCAAAGAGTTCTGGACAGATATCTGAAGAAACCTATAAACAATTAGTCAATAAACTTTTAGTGGATGTTTTGTGGCCCTAGTTCAAGAATATACAAAGTGTTAGAAGGATGATAAGAGGTGTAGTTCAGATTTGTTCATAGATTGGAAAACAAAGAAATTGGTACACAAAAATAGTGATTTTGAGAGGACTCAAATCACTAATAGGTGGAAATTTTGAAGATCCCTAGACGAGGGCAGTGTTGTGGGCACTAGATCAGTAAAATAATTGACCATGGTTGGGAAAATTAATGGTAGTCGAAGTACAGTTGGAGGGTTGTTAGGTGAATATCAAAGAAGAGCCCCAAGTCTTGTGCTTGTGAAGGAAAACAAGACTGGTAGAAGGGTAGGTGTATTGGGCCTGAGGACGTGAAAAATTTGAAGGACTAAGGAGTTGGAAATGAATATATCACTCATAAAGACAAGGCCTATCTAGCCCTAATGCACAAGGAGTGAACCCTCAATATAAATATATTTTTTTTAAACAAACTCAATTGTGTCAATGTAGAATACCATACATAAGAGAAAATAAAATGATATTATCCACATCGGTGCTTGAAATAACCTCAAATTAGCCATGGGTAGTGAGCCAAAGGGTGAATGTGGGGCACTATTAAAGTTACATCATGTTTAAATTACTTTTACATTGTGAGGTTGTTCTCCAATAGGGTTGAAGCATCATCAACAGGAAGCATGGCACAGTTTTGTTGGGGAGCGATTAAAGTTGTAACACAATTCAAGTGGTTTACACCTCAAATGTAAATGACATCATTATATGTTTGTGTCAGGTTTTTAGAGAGGTTATTTATAGACAATACATTCAATGTACTTGGACTTCATCTTTTTAGGGCCTCGACTATAACACAGATTTATATCAGGAATAGTTCATGCAAATTAAAGGGGGCCTTTTTGTTTAACCACATACATTCAAGAGTATCAGACGTTGTCCTTCATATCTCCCTTGGTGCGTTCAAAGTGGGTTTACATTCACGTCGAGTTGAAACGAATCATAATGACCTTCCTCTTCTTAATAACATCTACTAGTGTTTCCATTTGTATATGCCCCCATTTATTATGAGATTCAAGGGATGTTCTACTGTCTTTATCAACATTTGGACGAGTCGTTATCTACAACCTTTAAATACATGTGTAGAACTTTTTATGAGGGAGGTACTTGGATTTAGATCTTTATATAAGGCCTTATGTGCCCTTCCCCTTTAGAACTCTTCCAAGGGGGTCACCTCCTTCTATATTGCCCTGCCTACTTAGGTCCAAATTGACAAACCAAGATTTAAACTTCTTCAACTACCAAATTAGTGAGGCATTGTACCACTTCTTGACCTAGACCTCAATGAGATACCAAATTAGTGAGGAATTGTACCTCTTCTTGACCTAGACCTCAACGAGACATATTTCTTCAAATATACTTTAAGGATTTCCCACCATATATTACAAGTTGGATGTCATAGGATATGTTACCCCATTTTCTATATGGGCTTTTAGAGGATATTTTAAAATTTGATTGTCATCTCAACCCCTACAATTCCTGTCACATTGATCATTTTTCATCTAAGGTTTATGGATCTATATGTAATTCATGAATGTATCATTGGTTTGATGACACCTTGCCTTAGCCATCTAGGACACTATGTGTAGGAAGAAGTTCCTTCAGCAACCACATTTAGTTGGATATGTATGATCCATGTGTATATGATATTATGTCCAATGTGTACTATTTTTATTGTGTTCACTTAAACACTATGTTCTAACTATTGATTGATTGACTATAAGTTTTAATCTGAGTTATTCCATGGTGTTTCATAATTTTTCTCAGAGAAGTGTGTCATCTTGATGGTTTGGATATATTCTTGGTGATTTGAGTAGCTGCTATACATTGATCTTATTGTACCCCTTAATTCCTTTAATCAAAATTTATCCCATGTATCTTTTAACAACACATGTGAAGGCCTTATAATTGGGTATTTTTAAGCTCTAAGTGAACTTCCTCAAAAATAAGAAACTAACTATACCTATTTAAATTTATTGATAACATTATTCATAGATTTAAATATAATTTTCACTCCCTTAAAGGTTGATGGATATTTCCAAGCTCATGTTAATTTTCCCTCTTTATATGAACATGCTTACTTATATTAGAAAGATATAATATAATTTTGATTAATTATGATTCTTACTTATATTAGAGAAGTATAATATAATTTTGATTAATACTCTAATTATTTTAACATTATTTTTACTCACATAAAAATAAAACTTGATGAAAACCTAACCGACCATAGAAATTTATTCGACTACCTAGTAAAATATAATTTGGTAGCTACTATAAAATTTAAATCGACCTATTAAAATTTATTTTCCCGTCAATATTCTCCTTTCCAGGTCTGGGATAGAGTTCGGTGCTCCTTCTCTACTCATAATTTTTATGATTTCGCCGCAGATTCCATACCCTTGTTTGACATTAAATTCTTCTATCCACTCTTTTATATTTTTAACCTGAACTTATTATATCATATTCAGGTTCACTCTTTTTTGATCTTTATTTGAAATCTTCTTCTCCTGATTTGGAGCTTTCGCTGCAATTCGGAGCAGAAAACATGTTCAAGAACTCCGAATTTGGCTATAGTAAACTATATTAATTTGTCATTTTCCTTCAACCTTTACCTACTCGCCTTCATCCAAAAGGCTCGATTGATATTGCCACTATGGTGAAAATCCCACCAGTCAAGTAGAAAAATAGACTGGTCTTCGTGGGATGGATGGCTGGGATCATTGGCTTCACGAACGAATGAGGTAAGGATTGATGGATTGAGGAATGAATATACAAAGAGGATGTTCTAATGTGGTCTGATTAGTAAGTATTAGTAAGTATTCGAGCTTCATCTATTTTATTTGTATTTTCGGTGGTTATAGTTTCTACATATGCACGTTCATACTCTTCTAGGGCTCTCCTACAACCTCTTCATGCCTTTGGAATTTTGTCCATAGAGTATTAATATTAATGCACAACCGATCCAACCATCCAACTTGGGTGTTAGCTGCCCGAGTAGAAATGGGAGGAGGCCCTCATCCTTGGATGGTGGGTTTATAGTTTTGTGAAGCACTGATTATCTTTCCTCTTCTTCTGATCATATTCCTAGTCCCTTTTTACGATCATAAATTGAAGAGAGGAAATCCATATCAACATTTTTCATTCCATTTTCCCTAATAATTTCTGAGCCTGTTTCATCTTCCACACTACTTTTGGTTCTCTGTCATCTTCTCCCTTTATCCACTAGCCCCTTTGAGAGGAATTCCATATCAACATCTTTCATTTCATTTTCCCTAATAAGTTCTGAGCCTGTTTCATGTTCCACACTACTTTTGATTCTCTGTCATCTTCTCCCTTTATCCACTAGCCCCTTTGAGTTGTGATTTTCTCTCCCTTGTTCTCAGTATTACTTCTATTATTTTGTTCTTGCTTTTCCCAGTATTTGTTTGATTGGTTTAAATTTCTACAAGCTCCCAAGATTTTTCTTTCCCTGCCGAATAGTTTTCTAATTCATTTGGAATTCCCTTGAGATTCCCATGCTTATGGCATGTCTGGCACCAAAAGGGTATCTAATAATTATTTATGCTTATATCCATTACCATTTCATTACTTCAAAATTCCTGTGGAAGTGAGCACAATTGAATCTGCACTTCTTCCTATGTTGTTGGTAACCCTAATTCTCACTCTGTTTGCTTTATAGAAGATTGTACCATATAAAACAGTATTACTCTCTCTCCATTTTTATTTTGATATGGTTTCCGCTGGACTCCAGCCCATCAATTTGATATTAGTATGTTGAAACTTATTCTTCTGCTACTGAACCATTTCATATAACATTTCATGAGAAAATATTATAAAGAGGTTTTGTTTTCACCTTGTTTTCTCATCACTTGTCCATTTATTTCATGATTTTTGGTCAAGGATACAAAAATTATAGCAAGGATTTTTCAATTCAAGCCTGATTTTTCTCCACATCTCTATGCTTTTATATGAACATATTTGTCATACCATCTAATATCTCTGTATCTACAATTCTAATAACTTCCATTTAATGATAATTATTCATGGTTTTACCACATTAATTTGACAATAATGTCATTGAATAATAATAATAATAATAATATTTCATATACTATAAAATTATTGATTTTGTTTCTGATTTGCCTGTTCAATATTCAGCATTCACGAACTTCTCAAGCAACACCTTCTCAGCAATCTGGTAGTGGGACAATAGCATCTATGACACCAAGCCAAGGATTTTTGAGCAGTTCTCGTGTTTCAACTGTCCCCAGTATATTTTTCAAACAACTCATGCCCCTTCTAAATCTAGACAATGTGATGTATTGGTTACACGAGAATAGTTGCCAATGCAGATGAGAATGATAGCTCAAGGACATGGATTTATTAATCAAACCTTTTAATTGATGGTCGATAATATTTGAAGGGGTTGTATCCTGTTATGTCTTGGAAGAATGTTTTTTTCCTTCATTGTTATGTTTCAATAAATGTGTTTGTGTGTAACAGGTGCAAGAACTATGAACAATTTTTGACATGCTCTCAATATTGAAACATTAGTTGCTGCAGCTAAAAGACGGGATACTCCAATTGAGGTGTGTCATGTACCCAAACCATTAAGAAGTGGTTCACATGTTAATGATAGATCCTAACCTTGGGTGTTTGCATTCTCCAAATGACAATTCAATAGCTGAAGAAAATAACTTGTGATCATTTAATATGTTTTCATTTTTTGTTTTTTCCTTTGTGAGATTTATGATAATGTAGATGTGATTGGTAATGACAGTGAACTATTTTATATCCATGTGGAAATGCAGGCACCTGCCTCAAATTTTCAGGATAAGATAGCTTTCTTGATCAATAACATTTCAACCTCCAACCTGGAGGCTAAATCCAAAGAGTTTTTAGAGGTTTTGAAAGAGCCACACTATGCATGGTTTGTTAAGTATATGGTGGTGAAAAGGTCAATATGATGTTATGTATTTGATTGTTCTTGGTCATATATTTTTATTTTGAAATTTTTCTTGATAAAAGAGATGAAAGAGCCTTGGAACTTCTTGGCCATTGATATTTCCTTTTGAAACTCTGCTTGAAAAAAGAGATGAAAGAGCCTTGGCGCTTCTTTGTCATTTATGCTTCCCTTTGAAACTGTGCTTAATTGCTGGTGTCTTTTCTATTTTACTAATTTATCCACATTTAATCTACAGGGCTAGCATTGAACCCAATTTCCATGATTTTTACTTGAAATTCTTAGACAAGATTAATTCAAAAGAATTGCACAAGGAAGTCATCAAAGCTACCTATGAGAACTGCAAGGTTGAAGTTTTAGCTTGTTTGTGTCATTTAATGTTTGGTGTTTCGACTAATTGGTTTACTTTTCAGACTAATCTATATCTTATTGGCAGGTTCTCTTAAGGTCCGAGCTCATTAAATCTAGTTCAGAAGAACGATCTCTACTGAAAAATTTGAGGATTTGGCTTGGGAAACTTACCATTGGTAGAAATCAAGCATTAATAGCTCGAGAGATAGATCCAAAATTGTTAATTATTGAGGTTGTTTTTACTTGCTCCTGGTGTTTTTTATTCCCTAGAAAGTAAGGTGGTACTTTGAGAGTTCTTATTTCATGAGAGTTCTATGGTCTTCCTTTTTACTGGGCAATTTGTGGGAGTTATTATTTCATGAGAGTTATATGGTCTTCCCTTTTTTATTCCCTAGAAAGTAAGGTGGTACTTTGAGAGTTCTTATTTCATGAGAGTTCTATGGTCTTCCATTCCTCAGTGCTTTAATATGTTGGGGGTTAATGTTACCAGGTTGGCTTGCTAATCCTTTCGAGTTCTCCAATAACTTTGATACAAGGGTTTCCACCTTCATGTACTGTCCCTCATCTTCTTGGATTTCCACAGGAGGGAGCTGGATGAAGTGGATATCTAGACCCTGTGAGGACTTTATGCATTCAGGACTGGATAACATCCATTTGCATGTAATGAACACAACAGTGAATCCATGGCATGCCAAGATGCGCTGGGGGAACTTGGTGAATGGGATAAGATGGCCCATTCCTCTGCTGGGAAAAATGGTGACATGATGCCTTTGGCTTCCCATTCTCACTGCACTTATCTTCACAGGACAACACTGCTGCAGCTACGCTTCACGATAGTTGTCTACCATTAGCATTTAGCATGGATCCATGTTCGAGTGCATATGGAGATAAAATTGCACCCTTACAGAACTCTAATAGGGAGAGTCTGTATGGATACGTTTGACATGTATCTTTCTGATCTTATTTCTATGATTTCTATTGTTAAAATTTCAAAGGATTTAAAATTGTATACTGAATTTTTCTAATCTTATCAATAAACTTGTTTGTCTCCACTTAATTTGTTTCCTCTTTGACTTGCGAAAAAGGAATTTCATGCAATACCTGACTACGCCCTACCTCTTCTCTAAACAGGTCGATCCCCCCTTACTTATAACAACTTGGAATCATTCCACTCAAACGTTCTCTATGAATGACACACAAGAGATACAAATTTGTTTAGGCTATATGGCTTATTCTAGGGTTCTGGCCAATCTAAATTTTTTTTTTTTTCATTGTGGAAATGCTCTATGAATTGGAATATGAGAAAAACAAGCATGACCAGGCTCCCCGTAGCAAGTTTTTGTTGTAATACATTTTGCATGCAGTAAATTGTGTCTATTATAAACCCTAATTTATAACAACAATCATTAAATTAAAAGTATCATGTATTTGGGATCTAATTGAGAATTTCTAGTACTATCTTAGCCCTCTAGTACTTGGGGGCTTTCTTCAATATGCAAACATGGGTTTCCTTGTCATGTTCCTCAAAGCCCTGTGGTTCTCATGAATTGGCTGAGATTATTGACCTCATATATACCAATCAATTTATCATACATCTCCTTTGACTTCTTCGGGTTGGACACATAGGTGATGAAATGGCCTTTAAGAGAGTCAATGATGAGCTTTTTGGCCTTGATCTCACCTGTCTTGTACTTGTATATGACACTGGCATTGACATTCTCAGGAAGTTCAGCTACCTGGCCCTGCACATATTCCATCACATCATTCTCTTCAAGGGTAAGATCCAATCTAGCCCTCCATGTTGTGAGGTATCATTCAGCTTCTCTTCAACCTTGAAGTAGGAGGAAGTCATCTTGCCAAGAAATTTGATCACCAATCAGCAAGAAAAATGTCTTAAAGGGGTGTTCTCTGGTCTCCAATAGCTAATCTTCACCTCAGTCTAATACCATGCTAATTTTACATAGTGTTCTATGCTGATATAATCACTTAAAACAATTTCATCCAATTTCACTCACCCCAAAAACAATTAAGCAATTATAAATAGAACAATAAACAATAATGCACAATAGAAGATAGGCAAACATGAGACATGGATTTTGGTCAAAGACCAGGGAAAAACCCCACAAGGTTGAAATTCTTCTTCTTCTTAGTCAATCAATGTTCAGCATGAGATACATAGTCCAATAGTACATCCATTAACTAATCAAAGTCAAAGCTTTGACTTTCCATGTCAACCAAACCAAAACCAATCTAAATAGAGAGAAAAGTCAATTCTTGTCCAAGATAGTAGTCTACAATAGAGGGCAAAAATTTAGCCTGTTGGAGCTTGGTCAACCATAGTAAACAACCTGCAATTTTAAGTCAAAGTCGACATCCAAACCTTCCCAGAAATCTTTGGTCAACCTAGCAGAATATTTGGCTTTTTTCTTAGTCAAATATTTAGTCAACCGATCTAAAACAATCCTGAAATCTTCAGTCAAATGAGAGAGATTTAACTACAGTCAAAGTTCAGTCGAATAGTGTGGTCAACCTCAGTCAATGGCCTGGGAAAACAAAGATAAAGATGTGGTCAATAGAGTCAAAGATTCTGGAATATTCAGCCTCTCAAATTAGTCCAAACATCTCGGTCAAAATAAAGTTAAAGTGCCCAGGTCAATGCAAGTGAAAGGAGAGAGAAACTACTAGTCAACGCAAAACAGAAATGACTCCTTGCTCCTTCACACATGTGAACTCCTACGAATTTCAGATCAGATTGTGTGATGTGTGATAATGCCAAATGACCTCCAACGATGGGTCTATTTATATGTGGTTGAGGAGGGGTCATTTCCACTGTGGGGCCGACTTGACTTCATTAGGGCTGACTTGGTCAAGGGTCAAAATGTGACTTTTCTCCATTATTTTATTGATGAAATTTTCACCATAGCTGCCCAATTTTTCAACAATTTATTCTATGAAAATCAAGTATAAGTTTGTTTTGATCACGAGCTCAACCCCTTGTTTGTCTTTTGTTCTATGCAGAGGGATGAGGTACACCATCAGCTCTTGGCTAATGGTGATCGGTTGATCAAAGATTCCTATCTTTGGATCCAAGAGTTTATTCTGATTTTATCTTAGTTTTAGTAGCTTTGAGGAAGAGGTTATGATGTCCATTGTAAATACCCTTTGTAAATATTGTTCTGTAAATATAAGATGTACATTTAAAAAAAATAAGAGAATGAAAAATAATTCCTCTTCATCTATGCTAACTGCTTGTAAAAACATTCTTTTCATGCTTTCCAAGTGCACAACCCTTGTGCATTTTTGGCTTCTGGATGTTGAAGTCTGACGATCCTTGGACAATGTACTTAAGGGGTGGGAGTGCTCCATAGTGTAGGTGACTAAATTTCTTTTGAAAAGGCTCTTCTAGCTTGTGACTGTCATGCACTAAAGCACCATTTTTCATTGGATCCACAAGAAAACTATATGAGCCCACCTTCTTGCACACATTTGGCCAAAACTCAATTATCCGTTTGGCTGCAATTTTTTATGATGACTCACTTTATCATCAATCTTGGCTACACAGCTAAGGTCTGCCTTGGTTGAAACTGAAAGAATATTTTTTGTCAAGCGAATAACATTTAAAGGTATCATCTGGTTGTAGAACATGGTCCGATACCCTTTAGTATTGTAAGAACTTACCAAGGGGAACCATGCTGCCCTTTCCTAGTATCCATTTATAAAGATTGGAAACCAAATGACAGATTCTGAAAGTCTGAGCATAATTACCCCCTAGTCTATTTCAAATTTTCAACTTTCAAGTGCTCTTTGGTATCTTGATGTTATCAATTCTAATTTAAACCTACTAACATAGATGTTTTAGTATATCAAAGAAATGGGTCTGTCAACTATTGAATTATTGAAGGGATTAGTCACTAAGTACGATATAGGAATAAAATGTATATGTTCCTGCCAATTTGCAAGTTTTGGTTCCTTTTGTGGCAAAGATCTGTTAAGGCAATGTTTTACTTTTGACTTGCAACTGCAGGTGGGAAACCACTCAACTTTTACTTAAAATAAGATGACACGTGTGAAAATATTATAAAGGATGCCAAATGTAAACACGAAAATATATTCCATGAAAGAGCCGTCGATTCCTTTGTATAGATGAAGTTCAGTTTTATATCCTAACTCCTTGCTTTGCTTTTATAATAAAAATATGTTGAGACTTGGGCTCTAAATATCTACAGGATGCTTCTCTACATATGAATGCATTGTACTCTTTTGAACATTTAAAAGTAGTACTCTCTGTGTTCACACTTTACATATGTTATTAGATGATATTTTTTGACATGAGTGGATAACTAGACAATGATTAAGAAAACATCACTTTTGATTGTTTTGAATTATTAAAATTCTACTATTTGAATTAAATTTCTTACTAACAGGGATGATAATGCTATGAAAGCTAGGCAGCAAGACCTTTTTGGTGCCACCATCGATGAGATCAAGGAGGCAGCAAGTTATGGATTAGGTCACAAGGGGCATAGAAAAGGTGTTAATTTCTATCTTTCATTCACACCTAGAAAAAAATGCAAGATGTTCAAGAATAAGAATAGTGTATAGTGGTTAGAGGAGTTGTCAAGCATTTGGATAGTAAGCATGATACAAACACTAATTTATTTGGAGGTTGCAGTGCCAAGTGTTCCTTAATTTTTTTGGCACATCTCTTGATATTTCCCTCCTTGTTGTCTTATGTGATAGTACAAGAAGAGGAGTCGTAGAAAGGGGGATGGGCCAAAGTTAAGTCCTGAAGTAACAAAGAAACTAGGTGATGCTAATCTTCTTTATGCAAAAAGTCGTTATGATGAGGTAAATATTCTCCTTGACTTTATTAATTCAACTCGCTTTGCTGTTTGGATTTTCTAGGTAAGACATTTGGATTTAGCATGTTATTGCAAATGATACTTCTATTGATTACAAAAATTAGCATAATTGGATAAACTAGAGGACAACCTCCAACTTAAACTCCTAAACTACAATTCCACAGTGTGAAAGGGCCAAAACAATGTTGACCCTACTATATAGAAACTAACCAAAATTGGGACTAAGTGCAATATCCATGAGTCTAGCATCATAAAAAACCAAATTAAGCCCTTTAAGGGTGGTTAAATGTACTGCAAATAGCAGAGAATCTTGGTGGGGGGCATAGGATTTTTCTACATTGGTTGAATCATTACATAACCCTGTCAACATCTCTCTGCCTGTCTAACAAGGCTTTTTTTTCATTGTGGAAATGCTCTTTGAACTGGAATATCAGAAAAAGAAGCATGACCAGGCTCCCCGTAGCAAGTTATTGTTGTCATAAATTTTGCATGCAGTAAATTGTGTCTATTAAAAACCCTAATTTATAACAGCAATCATTAAATTAAAAGTATAATGTATTTGGTATCTAATTGAGCATTTCTAGTACTATATTAGCCCTCTAGACTTTGCCATAGGTCCGTCAAATTTCTTCCCTCATCTAACTCGGAGCCTGACCTTATCGAATAATATCCTTGGAATTTGGTGTGTATTTAGTAGAATCCTTGAAAGGTATTTAGCCTAATAATTCTCGGGTTACTTAATCTCCAAGATTTTCTGAGATAGCCTCCATTGTGGGGAAATCCATCCATAGAACAGCAGAGGAGCAGCTACTGAGGTGAAAGTGGTGACTGATCCCTATGTTGCCCTTGAGCTAGAGTACTTAGTGAAGCTTTGCACTAAGGTGCGATAGTTTGTTGTAGCAAGCCCTGAAGAATCCTATTTTACACTAAGTACTATCCTTGGAATGAGGGGAGTGCCTAGTGGGTTTCCTGAGGATATGTATTTGAAGGAAAAGGACAAGAGAATAGAAGCTCCCTTTTATATATCCTTCCTCTTTTTGTTATGTTGTTGTAATTCTTGTATATATAAGATGTATTTTTCTATTAAAACCAAGCAGAGAGTAATTAAGATGTCTGCAAAAACAAATCCATTAACAAAACCAAGCAGGGAGTAATTGGTCACTTGCTTACATAGGGCACCCTAATTGAGATAAACCCTCCTTAACATCATTGATACTAGTCATATGCAAATAGAAATCATAAAATATTATGTTTAGACAAATAAACCAATACAATAAGAAGAGTAAAAGGAGACTACTTTGATATCATGGACTATAACATGGACTCCAAATGAATCTTAATCCCATCCTGTAGCCAACATACTCACAAAGTGATAAATAGGAAATAAGCTATTTTAAAACAGCAAAAGGGATGATCACTAACCTTCAACTTGCTTGTATTTAAAATCCCTTGGATAAGCAGGCACCAATGCATTTGCTACCAATAGGATATGAGTGATAGTCAAACTCTTTTTGAGCCTGCTCCAACAGAACCAAGAAATATTCCCTGCAAAACAAATAAAAGGTTACTTTTGTCCCATATATGCCCAAAGCTTGAAAGTGGTCTCTTGAATAATTCCATTTTCAGTGTCCTTTTATTTCAACATTGACTTCCTTTCCAAATCAGAGACAACATACAATATGTAAAGTGTTTCTCATAACAAGGTCATGAAAAATGGGAAAACATTTCACCCATAGTAAATTATTAAGACAGAGTAACAGACTTGGACAACTAAAATAAATTCTTACTAGGCATTAAAATTTAAAAGTCATTAACTTCCATCACAATTTTCCTAATCAACTATAGTTTGAATGTGTTAAATTTTCTAATCCTGGAAACCTGACTAATTATTTCCTACCAGAATATTATGCAGATCTACTGAATTGAAAGCACAACTAAGATTTTATGATCAAAATGGATTTTACAAACCCGAAAAACTTATATCTTCCAAAGTTGATGCAAAGGTTTCCATGTCGAAGAGCTCATCGAGCGCTTTCCAACGATTCTTGAAAAAATTAAAACAGACATCGTGTGAAATAGATGTTCTTCAATAGGTCTACTAGATATATTCATTGTAAAATAAACTCAATACTATTCCTCTCAAGACTTCTCTGTAATTTTATTCCAAAAACAGAGATCTGCAGGTTTGAATTTGTCTTCAAAATTGCCACTATAGATATAAATTACAAGACTGTTGCAAGGTCACATATTTCACCACAATTCCAAATTAGAAGGGTTTGAGTTGTAGAGAATAGTCTCAGGTTCGGGCTTGTGGAAAGGGGAAAGTTACAGGCCTGTTAGGGCCGAAATTTATCTCTTTGATAGGGCCGAAATTCCAGGCCTGAATTCAGTTCCAAAAAAATTTATTTCCACAGGTGCAAATAGGTCTGCAAGAGATATATCCTTGTAGTCCAAAACACTGTAATTATGATCTCCCTTTTAATCTCCTTGGCCTCCTATTTTATCTCTGAATTCTCACTGTATTTTTCACTGAAATTTTCATTCCAAAATGATGAGCATGACTAGTTATTTATAGTTGTTTGTGTATGAACTAAATAGTCATGTCTTTTGATTAAGGAGTCGACATACCGATTTGAGCCAACTTGTGCATCATTTTTGGCATTTATTTAAACCAATTTTAAGACTGATACAGGGGGAAATTTTATGGTTAATTCTGGGCCTCAACGCTTGATAGAAACACCATACAATATAGTGGTACTTTCTGTATCTTATGTTGTAGTGCAGACCTGTTTTAACACCTCCGTTTCTGAACACTTGATAGTTGTAGGGGATCAAAAACATTATGTTAGATCCCTCCTTTATGACTCAGAGACTCTTTTTTTCATATAAAATTCTGCATGTCAAAGCCTCTCTGCTCCTTCACTTCCCACAGGACATGTCACATTGTCAAAGCCTCTTAGCCCCCCTGCATTCATTTAGGTCACCAAACTACACATATGTTACCTGAAATAGTAGTGCTCTAGACCTCCACAAACAAGAATACATATACAGAAAAAGAGAGATTTTATTTCTGAGTAGTGGTCATTATAGGGCTCTAGTTAGATGGATAAAACATGCATGCAGAATAGAAAAGGCAGATTTTCACCATGGAGTGTGTTGTTGCCATCATTATTAGGCAGCTGATATGTTTTCTCATCTAGTGTGAATTCTCTATCCTTGATACGGTTGGCTACATGACCCGCCAAGGCACCAAAGTAAGGTCTACTAGAGCTCATGTTCTGCATTAATAAACAATCTCTTATTCCCCATGGTAACACATACATTTGAGATCCATTCCAATATGTGAGTAGAAACTGTAAATTTATCTTAAAATTCTAACATATGATGGTAGTACTAATTTCCAAAGGGAAATGCAAATACATACCATGTATGAGGAAATATTGTCATAGCCAAGAAGTACGTCTGCTAGATGGCCTGAATGCATAAATACCAATACTTAATGAGCTAGCTCCCTCTTAGTAAATTATGGTAAAATAGTTGAAGGGAAGGGTTTAGGGATGACTACCTTTAGCATCAAGGAGAGTGAGGGAGATGAGGGTAGCTCCCCAGTTGGTTAGATTTATATACAAATCGCCTCTCCTAATTTAAAAGAAACTTAGGGCATTGATCTTTCCATAGGGATGACCATAATGAGCCAACTTGCCTTTCCCTTCAAAATTTCTTGGATTAAATTCCCATTTTTGCCCTTGACTTCTAGCATGGAATTTGCAGAGGTGAATGAAAACCTGAATGCACCAAAAATGTAAGAGAATGGATGACACTTTCACCATCATCAATTTATTGAATGATCAAGGGATGGATGGATAAGCTAAAGCAGAACATTCATTGAACGATGTAAGACATAACATGGATTGTGTGCAACTATAGACAACCCATGCACTGTGGCTACCAAAAAAATGTAATCTTTGGAATCTAAACTTGTTACATTTTTTTTTTTTGTCTTATTACCCCAAATTTGTTTTTGGAAAAATCTTAATTTTGTTATTTAAAATGGAATTTTGAGTACATATATGAATTCAACACCTTGAAAAAACCCTAGAGCAGTACATTTTTGTTGTTTGTAGATTGATGGACCTAAACTAATGCAACATGGTTTTGTGGATGCCATTTCTAATGTTGGGATGGCCAAATTCCTTTTTGACCTTTCTACCACCTATATAAACAAGTAATTTTCTATCACCTGTATAACCTTGCCTTTTTATAAAAAAAAGAGGTTCCTACACTCAAAGAATTGGCTTCTCCTGGCCATGGGGCAATTAGAATGTTTAAATTCCATAACCTTTTGGATGATTAGAAGATCCAATTTTGCCATTGCTAGCCCGAACTATGTTCAAATTGTGGTTTTGGGTGTAAATTGTTGGTCAGTTGAAATCCATTTATCAACTGCAATGTCTGAGTAAATCCTAGATAATATCTAAGATGAGGAGGTTGGAACTACTTCAGGCTATTGTACTCAAGCTAACGGTCAAACATAAGGTTATGCATATACATGTGGTTCAAGGTCTCCTTTTCCTCATGTTATTCTCTAAGAATTAAGAAATGTATGTTGCCAAGGAGGAACACCTGCTGGTCTAGGATCTGAAACACCCAACAAGTTACTAGGAACACCCAACATATTACTAGGATCTGATACATGCTTTAGATTGCTAGGATCTAGTCTAGGAACACCCAACAACGAGAGGTATATCCACAAACCACTCCAAGTAAGATATGAAAAGGGCTCTTGAAATGCTTCTGAATACCAAAGCACTCCAATGTTTATAATGACATACTGATGTCCAATTCAAATGCTACCTAAGGATTTCACAAAGGTTCTAGTGCCTTTGTTCAAGGGTTCTTTGTATGTTTCCAAGGGTTTAAAAAAAAAAACTTTCACTAGATATTAACAGCCCTTATGATATTTTTTACCACCACCATTTCTGCCACAAAATTTCTGTAAGGTGAAGACACATGAAGATTTAAATTGGTTCATGTTTGAATGAAAGATGAAATGTTCTGATTGATGGGTATTTAGAGTTTTATTGTTGGCTATAATTTGCTTACAATGACCCTAGATGTAGTCACAAACAAGTAATAAAGATTATTGTTGTTCACAAGGCTGAAAATTTGTCTGAAATCCCTCAAATTATCCCACAACAAGCTTCCCAAAAACCCCACATCATTGTTGGAAACATTTGTTGATTTCACCTTTATTTTTATACTTGTTTTCATGCTGCCCTATCTGTCCACACATTAGTATTAGAGCCATAATAGTGCTATCATTAACCCTAGTTCTATTTGTTGGTGAAAATTTACCACAGTTGGAGGTATCAACCATTGGAAAGACCAACACTATTGGGTTCTAGAGAACCACCAATCAAAGGATATATATACTGTTGTATCTTCTGTTTAGGGCTCTTCACATGCTGCCATCGAATCTGCATAATCCTACAAGAGTATGTTACATGACCTCACATGCTCCTGTTGTATCTTCTATTTTAGGGCTGTTGTATCATTTTCTTCTATATATCATCTTCATATTGCCTCATAATCCTACAAGAGTATGTTACATGACCTCACATCCTCCCAACAAAAGTTGATCTTATATGCCGAGTTATATTTATGCTTCGATGGTGATCTTTTTTCTTTTTTTGGAGACCATGGATGATGACAAGACTATTGATGTCAAACTGTTCATGAAGGCTACCACCAAATCTACAATAAGGGAGACTTTCCCATGATATTTTTGGAACCTTAAAACCATGTTAAAATTGTTTGAAACATGAGCCCTAAAACTAAAAAAAATGCTACAAAAAAATCACTATAATGTGATGGAAGTTCTATTATAGGAATTCTCTACTGCTGCTCATACACTGTCTGAAATAATCAGGTTGAAATTTATAACCTAACTATCACTAGTCTAGTATGCAAAATCCAATTCCTGGCATGAGGCATATGATGAAACCATTGGCTAGGTTACATGTTGGCACTGTATGTTATGTTGATCTATTACTTTTTATTTTGGTTAGAAACTGGGAACTTCACCACAACATCATACCAATATGTAAAATATGAATTAATTGTTGTGAGACAACTAGCATCTAGGATATTTGTTTCTATCCCATAATTTTCCATCAACATCTAAGTTGTGTTGCCTGTGCATGTGTTGAATGGAGTAGCTATTGTGGCATCTTTATGATTGTCCGTGTCAAACATACTATTCTGACATGTCTTCTCTATGTGGAGAAGGCATTGCTACATTGTATTTTCTAAGGATGCATGTTCACCAAGACAAGTCAAATACTTCAAAATGTTGGATGTGTTTTGTATTATTGTTCTAGAACATATTCTCTTTGTCTTTTTTTTGTATTATTGTTCGAGAACATATTCTATCTTTCTTTGTCTTTATTTCACACATTTTTTTAGGATATCTAAGTGTTTTAGGTTATTTAGGTTTTTGGCCCTGAAATTAGTGATTAAAATGCCAAATAGTCACTTTATAATTGTGGATTTGCTTGTCTATTTGAGTTATTTTACATAAGCAATCTTCATAAGTAGATCTTAAGTAGATATTCTACCCTTAGCTCTATTTCAAAGTGTTGTAAGAATTTCTGAGGACCTCTTCTATTCCTTGACTCGAGGTGGTGGATTCCCCATCCTGCTGAGGCCTTTCTCTTTCATCTAGTCCTTCATTTTCCATTGAATCTGATTCAAGAGATTCTCCCACTGGATCTCTCTTGGGGGATTCTTGTGGTGGCAGTCCATGTATCATTTTTAAAACTAATTCTTCCCTTCACCTACTTTTCATAACTTCCATAACCATTAGATAGGGACCTGCAATGTTGATGGTGTTTTTTTTGTTTAGTAAAATATTGTCAAGAATTTAATTTATTGAAAGTTGTAGAATTTACAATCTATGAAGTTTCAAGATATAATTTTTAAAAGTCTAATTCTTTAAAGGGTTCTAGCTCAATGGAAGAGCACCTAATTTACAAGTAGGAGTTTGGTGGTTCGATTCCATCATGCCTTGATATTCATATATAGGGAATGAAGAAGATCAGTTTTTGGTGACGGATGCTCTTTTGACCATCACCAATGAGCTTATGGTGACATTTTTCGACCCTCACCAAAATATGAAATGGTGATGGTCAATGAATGTCAACATATATGCGCATCAATAGTGACGACCATTAAAGGTCCGTCACCATAAATCGTTGTTGTTGATATGAAATGGTGAGGGTCACTGTTTGTCATTATAGTCATTATTCGTGATGGACCTTGATGTCACCAATGAGTTTATGGTGATGGTTAATGAACGTCGCCATATATATGCACCAATAGTGATGGCCATGAAAGGTCCATCACAAAAAATCATTGTTGTTCATATGAAATGGTGATAGTCACTATCCATCATTATAATCAATATTCGTGACTGACCTTGAATGTCACCACAACACATACTTTCAGCGACGCTACCTTTGGTGACGTTCAGTTTTTTGGTGATGAAGGCTATTTTCCATCACCATTGCCCATATGAAAATGTGACAGTCACTATCCATCACTATAAATCATTATTGGTGACGGACCTTGAATGTCACCACAACACCTATACTTTCAGCGACACCACCTTTGGTGACGTTCAGTTTTTTGGTGACAGAGGCTATTTTCTGTCACCATTTCTCATATGAAATGGTGACGGTCACTATTTGTCACTATAAATCATTATTGGTGACAGACCTTGAATGTCACCACAACACCTATACTTTAGGCGACGCCACCATTGGTGACGTTTAGTTTTTGGTGACAAAGGCTCTTTTGACCCTCACCAATGAGCTTATGGTGACCATTTTCGCCCCTCACCAGTGTGTTATTTTCTTGTAGTGAGGAGAGGCCACTAAAGCATGTGTAGAAAGGGATAAACTCTTGGTCAATCTTGTCTACAACCCAGTGTGTAAAGGATATTTTAGAGAGACAATACCATTGCGGACATATCCTATTTTGTCTTAGGCATCCAAATACAAGAAAAGAAAGGTAGGCTAAGAAGAAGTGTTTGTATGACCAAGGAAGAAAGGATAAATGGTTAGGGACCGAGTTTCCCTACATTGGCGTAGCACAGTGCAGAAATGGAAGATCTACATAAGGAGCCTAGAAGAGCAGTGACAAGGTCTTGGAGGCATAGTGATGTCAAGGGTCTAGGTCATGGTTATGGTACTCATCAATTGAATTCCTATAAGAAGAAAAATTATCGGGTTTTCCTCTCCAATAGGGAGAGGTTTTAGCCCTAGCTTGAGCCTAACTAATGTGTCGTTGATATTATTTTTTTGATGGCTATTTGATGTATTGAGCATAATCATAATGATGAAAAAGATAATAAGGAAAGAAGTAACACAAACAATTATCATATAAGAGAATTCGTATTAACTTTTTGCTACCTAATTCTCAACATGGTTTCATAGCTTTGGTTACAAGAAAGGGCTATTAGTGATACTTTAGTTTGGATGCATAGGTTAAACAAGCTTGGGTCTCAGTCAAGGAGTATTACCCATATACTAATACTTACATGCACGCAGTCACGGTATCTCCAAATTCTTGGCATACATGTATTTGAAATGATGTTACATAGGTATGTAGAATACAGTCTAGGCCTACATACATCTCCACAACTCGGACTTATTCTGAAAATTTGGGTGATATACTGCAGTTCAGAGGGTAATCACATATCACAATGACATTCTCGGCAATACTAAATAAACAAGACTCTGGTCATTAGTACTACCACAGTGATAGAACTGTGATACTATCATAATTGGGTATGATCAATGCTACCATAGTAAGAGCTTGCAATACATCATGAAATCCCACCAATATCAGTACTAAAACTAATATCAGTCAAGGGCACTTACAATACTGATTATATTCTATATATATCATTTGGTGCTTCCTCCAGTAAAGATAATTCTTATGTATCGTTGAACTCAATGACATGATCTCAACTTACAAGTGGTGGTCACAACCTCCGAAGAATACAATATTAAAGTTTTTCTACACAAATGGATGTCATACCACATAGTTTGGAGCAGGTTAAGAAGAAGATCATTCAAGGAAGCATCAAGGTGAAGATATTCTCTTCACTTTCCAAGTAATTATCTTTCATTTTCATAATCAATTTGGTTAAATGACTTCGTTATGCATGGAGATATGTAATATGGTTGTATTATCAAAGGTCCTTGCATGAAATAAGGAGAATAGTCATATTCCTCATAAATAAAGTCCTAGATAAGGGTCTCCTTTGAATTCATGGAAAGGAACTCTTAAGGATCTCTCAAACAAACAATATTGGAGACAAAAAAGGAGCTAGAATAAGAATTATGAGCAATACAAGAAAATATGGCCCTCAAAGGATAAATTCAAATATAGGAAAGAAATTTCATGACACCAAAAAGAGTGGAAGAAATAATTCCATTGAAAGAGGGAGTAAGAGATAATTAAATATTGGTCTCCTTCACAATAAGTCTCTTTATGCCTCCTAGATCCTACATAAGATATGTCTACAATAAATAATAGGATGTGATGTGACATCATTTGAAACAAGAATTCATGTGATCATGAGGGTAACAAAATTTATTGGATAAGTAAGTTACCTCATTCAACAACTTAGTGTTTTTATGGAAGAAGATAAGTTGAGGGAAATATATTGTGCACTCAAAATTTTGAAGAAAAACAAGTCATCTAGAGGAATTCACGTCATATTGATGTCCATTAGGCTTGATTTAAGTGTGAAAATATGCTCCAAGACCTTCTCGAAGAAGCTCAGAATAGCCCTCTATGAAATGATGAAAGACAAGCCTTAAATGCTATGAAGAATCAACTCTCCAATGCTGGAATAAACCTTATCTAGTCGGCCTGTTTACCATGGAAAATTCGGCTGGAAGGTTGGATAATTAACTAATAGCAACAACTATAAATAACTTGTTGATATGCGTAGGAAAAGGAACAATATTGTGGATCCACTACAGGAAGATTGCGGATCTACTGCAGGACAAAATTTCAGAATTTCTTCTCTGATTTTTTCGGTGGGTTACCTCTAATATTTTCAAATGGGTTAGATAGGCCAAAAGGTTTGAATCAATCTGTAGTTAAACTGCAAGTTCATAGTCTGTGTATTGGTGTGTAGAAGAGAGACATTACAGCAAAGTGATAAGCCTATACAACAAGGGATAGAAGCTCCTTGTTTGGGTTTAAGTCTGTAATACAAGCCCGAGCTGCAGTGCGAAGAAACAAAGAGACATACCACAGTATGAGAGGCCAATAAAGCATGTGAAGAAAGGGATAAAGTCTCAGTCAATCGGTCAAATAGTTATCATATAAGAGAATTTTTATTAACTTTTTCGCTACCTAATTCTTAACACACAAAAGTTGTATGGAAAAAGAAACCACACAATTGTACCCAAATGTTGTGAATTTTTTGGAAAATAAATATGATATGTGGATTTTTGGGATTCTGAAAAGGATGCAAATATGCTTCCAAGAGATGAGGGAGAGGAGAAGGGTAATGAGATTTGTTTGTCTCAAGAGTCAATTTTCTCATTTGAAACTAGGGAATATAGCGCACTAAACATTGATAGAAAGTTATTAGCATTTTGGGATTCTACATTTTATTTAATATTATGGGGATGTAGAAAATTGGAAACCATGTAATGAAAAGGAGACAAATTACCTAAATATATCAGTGTGGATACAGACAGACATTAAGGTTTATGAATGCCGACCGCCAATAAATTACCTTGATGACACACTAGTGAAATGTCTCACTGAGTGTGAAGAAGGCTTCATTGATGATACTAGTGATATATTGGAAGAAAGTCACTGAGGAAAAACTGGTAGCAAAAATAATAGAGGTGGATAGATGGCCTTTCATTTTGAAAGTTGGTGAAATTTATATAAATCAAAAGAAGAATTGAGAACAAAATTTCCAACAAAAATAACTGGGTGTAAGGACAGCATCTCAAAACCAAGAGTAGGAAGAGAAGGGGTGCTACAAACCGTTAAGAGAGACTTTCATAATGGAAAATGGGAACAATGATGTTGAGGGCAAAGATAAACCTTGATCAAAACGTATTATGCAAAGGAGTGAAGCCGAGGATGAGGGTGAAGAGGAGATACTTATCAAAAGTCTCATGGGCTATGGGGAATCTCTAGGAATAGAAAATGATAATAGGAGTATTTTCGAAGGCTCAAAATCTCCAAAATTTTGAAATTAATGTGTTTTTTCATGTGCAGGTCATGAAGATCATGAAGGGAAGCAATATATACAAACTATCATAAAGAAAGAAAGGTTATGGAGTCTCCTTTATGCGACAAAAAAAAATGAGTTCTAAGAGTGGCATCTGGATAAGCTTAAGTGAATAGCTCATGGAGCATGATGTAGAAATTGAGTTGCTAGAAGAAATGAATGGATGAAAAAGGATGAGATAAAAAAGATTCAAATCAATTTTTTTGATTTCTATGGAATTTAATTCATTTTATGATAGGATAGTTGATTTAAAGATATGCATATAGCATGCCAAGTTGAAGTTGGAAGAAAATAAAGCTGAAAAATGTGGACAATAAGAATTGGATAAAGCTCTTGGAATCCTACAACAAAGAGAATACCATGAGTACACACTAAAAAAAAAAATGGAAATCTGGGTGCAAATATTTTAAATGATGACAAAGAACCTTACATTTTTAAATATAACAAATTGCATCTAGATGTAGGTTTCAATAATGATGAAGGACGAAAACTACACATAGTTGTCATGATATCTTCCCAAGGAATTGAACTTTGAAGGTAGAAGGGAACTTGAATTTTTCATAATGGAGGAAGAGGAAACTCTGTCTCATAAAAGTCTCCAGTGGAAAGAAAAGATCTGCTAAAGAGGACGTCAGAAGATGCTGGAAGGGCTCATCTGTTTAAAAATGACATGTTTTATTTAATCATGGATTTGTCAGTACTCAAGGTTGAAAAGACTGTCCTTGTGGAAGATGAAGAGCAGGAAAGTTTGTTTGGAAGAGACTAGAATTGGTTTGTCAATGAAAAAAAAGCTGTGTATATGCACAGAAACAAAATTTATTTTGGGGACCCTAGACGATTGATCATATTTACCAAGAGGTCAACATTTTTTGTTGAGGGATTTTAATGGAAATGCATTAGTGCTAACTGTACCAACTATTTTAAAGGCCCAATAGTGATATGTAAATTGTGGATAGAGTTTTGTTTTGTCATTTTATTTAAAGGGCTTTGTAATAGGGCCAAATTTCCTGAAGGAATCAAGATTGGCTATTTTTTAGGATATTTTGATGTAGATTTTGAAAATTTGATAATTATCTAACTTAGGTCAGACAAATTTCTAGTTAGTTTGTTCTGTTATATTTTCAACTATTAAAATTACATATCTAGGTTTTCTGCACATGATTTTGGAAATAAAAAAGAGAAGAGCTCCAAAAGAAAGAATGAGAAGTTCCCCTTCACATAATTCCTTCATATTTAATTGATGAAATTTTTATGATTTTATGTGTCCATATTTCCTGTCATCAAATACCCATATTTTGAATCATATTTATTCTTATAGGGAAGCCAAACAGTGAAAAAACCTCTGCAATCCATAAATTGGAATTTACATGTCACAGTGCACATACATTGTTACTTGATCACTGAAGGGATCAACACCTTGAATCTATTATTAGAGGTATCAATCCAGAGCTAAATTTTGAGTAAGAATAAACAATTAAAGATGAGAGGGAAGCGTAATCGGCTGTATTCTTAAATGTAAAGAAAATCATTTTTACAGAATGTTGAAATCTAGGTCAAAAGAAGAAATAGGTTCTATTGTAAGTCTAGACATAGTCCTATAGCTAAACAAACTATGTAAAATCAAAAAAAGGTCATTACCATTTTGCGGGTTGACAAATTTCCCCCTGAACCAACGTATGTGAAAATGTCCAAATCCAGCTCCCTTCAGTACTGTTGCCCCCACTTCCATCCTCTATTACTCTGTGCCACTAGATATGCTTTCATTCCAACTGTTGGAGAATATGGATCTGAAAAATGATTATAGGGCCAGTGCACGGACACTGCATTAAGCGGTAAGAATTGCATTCGCATTGCTGGAAAGATTTAGCGGTTACTTGTGAATGTAAATAATTTTATGCTAAGCTACAAAGTTCTTAACACGTGCTAATGTTCTCAAGCATAAAATCGTGCATGGATTATTGAACATGGATGGTATATGCACTAAAATTCAAGTTTTAATTCTCAAATAAAGTTACTTAAATAGGAAAACATTGTTTCAGGAACAATAGGGTATTAGTACTCTAGTTGCTTCCAACTGCAGATTTGTTTAGCATGTATTTTGATGTTGTGATTTTTGTTTTCATCTATGTGCATAATATATTAATGATATAGGCTCTCACCCAGTGATATGAATGAGAGGGACAATCCTTCCTGTTGATATAATAGTACCTTCATAACCCTGTGCAACATGTACCTGTAAATTTGATACATTCTTTTACCAATCACAAGGATTGTATTTTATATGTGTAGTTATCATGTTTGTGTTTGTTTTAAATGAAAATAATGTTCGAAGTGTTGATATTTGGCTGAATGGAATATGAACACTTCCTTAAATGACACGTGTGAGAGATTATAAACCCCTAAAGTATATCCTTAACATATGCATAGATGTATGTGTAAATTACATGTTGTATCTATGAAGTTGTAGGGGCAATGATGGTAAGATATTGGTGTTAGGAAACAATGAATAAAATTAACATAATATTCCATATATCACATAGTTACTCTAGGGTCCATGAATGGTTGAATGTAATCAATATTTTAAATCTTATTATTGCAGGAACGTGTATATTTGGAAACACTCGCAAAGACTCTTGAGCACCTAAGGATGTAAGGCCTAATTACCAATATAATGTAAAATTTCTGTACTAAATCCTATGTGGAATTCTTGGGATTAGTTCCCACTTTCCTATGGTTATCTGGGAAAGCTACCATGTTAATATTTTAGATTGCATGTTGAATACTCAAAGTTTTATTTATGGGATCACGTGTAGTTATAACAAGTCGTGTCAAAACTTTAAACACAAATGTGATTATATTATTTGTTGTTGTATCACATAAGGAAATTAGCTCAATTAAATCATGATTTAATTGTGCACATAGATTTTTTAAAATTTGGATATACTAGTACATAACATTGCACCCACGAGGAAATTAGATGTATGCAACAACATGGATAGGAATAGAATACGTTCAAATGAATGTTGTGTTTGTTACAAACTAGTAAATTTGAATTTCATGAGTCATTATATTAAATTGATTTAAAAAATTCCTAATCCAATAGCCAAAAGGATCATCTAGAGAGAATGGTTAGACTAGTCATAATCTAGTTGCACATAATCATGCTTCTCACATCTTAGAAATGATATAACTTTGAAACTTGAAAGCCAATTCCAAAATATTATTTTATCTATTTGAGTGATTGTATATTTATTATTTCCCATTCCTACTTCTCATATGTTGATGTGACATAATCACTACATAAAATTCAACACGCAACTCTGAAACCATGCTTCCACATCCTCATATGACATCACTTTCACTCAACAATGTTGTTTTTCACAATAGTGTCTTCCATTTACACTCATGATTGTGGTGATATTTCTTTCAACTCCCTTCATTGCAACATAAGTTTTTGGATTGACCAAATTTACCAAAATATGAAGGGATTGTGCCTTGAAGGCCCTAATGGATACTTGTAGGCCACAAGCAACACATATCTCTAACCTCAAGCTTAATTTAGAGTACGAGTGAAGGAAGAAGTTACATGGAAAAAAAGCTTCTAGACTTTAACATGGTTGTATGGATACTGGTAATGACATTTGAACTTGCTAATGCACCAAAAACATTCCACAGATTGATGAATGATGCATAAATGATGCATAAAGAGATTATCTGGATTATTTTGTCATTGTTTATTGTGATACAGTTCTCCTCTATTGAAAAATATGAACATAAAATTTATAATCTGTCAAAGTTGCATTATAAAAATACGTAAGAGAGAAGAAACCTTTCATGAATTTGAAGAAGAGTTTATTTTCCATGGAATTCATAACATATCGCAGCGATATGGTATCTGTAGGATGATTGTATATAAACCTAGAGATGATATGGTTCATAAACTAAGTTGTAAATTCCAACCTATCTCAATGACCAATTAAAAGTCTCCCTCACATTACTTTCACATCTCATTGTGTTTCAATTCCTTAATACACGAAAATGCATACAATAAATGGAAAGATGAATAATGATATTTTGATGAACCCGAGGCACAAATCTATAATGTATCTATCCTGACAGTGCTAAACAAACTTCCATTATAAGTGGAGCTTGATATTGATATTTCCAAAGGGATCCATGCTTAGTGGTGTAGCACACACTTGAAGACATTATTTGAAGTAATTATCAAATATCCAACCATAAGGATTTTCATGGAATTGTGGATACATTGTAGTTTCACTATATTAGAAAAAGGGGTGTATTATAAGAAATAATAATCACAAAGACTCAATTTCCATCACATGAGATGATACCTCCCTTGCTCTAATTGTGATAGAACCTCACTCAAGGTCATAAGGTTGGATTTCCCGAGGCATGAGTGAAATTATGTCAATGAAGAATCCCTAGGGTAATATGCAACATGCCACCATATGGGTTCCACGTGCGTGTAATGAGGCATGATTAAGAAACATTAAAAAATGAAGATGGAAACCATAGGAAAACATAACTTTTGACCCTAAAATCTAAATAGAGAAGAGAAAAAAAAATTAGATCCAATTCTCATAATCACATACTAATAGTGATGTCAACATATCATCCACCTCCTTAGGGTTAATTTCTAGTAAGGGGGTGTGTTACAGATACAATTGTTCAATAATATCCATTTGCACCTCAGAAATGGAAATGGGTCCTTGGCTATGAAAAAACTCTAGTATCTCGAAGAGGGTTTTCTCCTGTACTTCCATTTCATATGAATGTTCTAAGCTTGCCTTAGAACTTGTCTCCATTGCGAATTTTTTTCAAAAACGTCTCTACATCATGCATTTCAATCTCCATATCCATTGTGTGTTCCATTGTATTATCTAGGTTTTTCCTTTTCCTTGTAAAGTGTTTTGCAAGGGATTAGGTTGTTGTCCCAAGGAGTCCTTAGTGTTAATTTTCACCCAATTGTAGTGCATATTACTCTACTAGGGCTTAAAATTTGTTTTTGGACTAAAGCGACTTCTTGGGATTAGGGTTTTAGGGCTTAGATTCCTCCTACTTCTCGTTAATTGTGGAAACCTTTATTATTAATGATTATACGACTATCTCCTTCAACTTGTGGGGATTGGTGAGGGGGAAATCCATGTAGAGTTAGCCATGTTTATGGAACCTTCTACAAAAAAAGATTATATGCTCATAATCAATGGGTTAGATGGTATCTTCATCATTGGGAAAGATAAGTATGGATTGTGACAATGGCTCTCATAAATTCATGTACAAGCATATCCTAACATATGTAGTGCACATCTTGGATTTGTTTATTTCTAAGGTTTTCACATAATTTCCAACTATATTGGAAATTACCACAAATATATCTTATTTCCAGTATTAATATTACCCATATAGGAGAAAACAAAAAAAAATCTTTAGATGAAGAGACTAACATTGTTAATAAAACAAGGGACATTCACAAAGACCCTTCAAAAATCCTCTAAGTTAGTGAAGATCATGCAATAAAACCTTTGGCTCCAATCTTCAAATCAACATGCACTTTTGACTTCTATTTAGCCTTTATTCATTGTGCAAATCTCGATTTTGTGGCCAAGCACCAATAAATTTGTATATTAAAGTGTGGTATTGCATGGATTCTATGTGCTTCGAGATTTAATCTTACTTCAACTTGTATCTATGGTTTTGAAGGTCATTAGGAACACGATGTATCATTATATTGTTTTTCCATTTAATTCCCAATATTGGGGCATATTTTATACTTCTGTGTGATGAATTTTAGGGTGGTGGGATTGATGATGCATTGTTGTCCCGACTTTATTCCTAGACAAGGAATCTCTAGAGACTACATTATGGTAAGAGGGGGTTTCACCCCCTCCACTAGATGAGGAGACCATATGTTAATTAGAATCAAGCTAAAAACAAAGTCCTAGCAAAATATTATAGTTAGGTGTGAAAATTTTGTAAAGGTTTTAGGGTTGTAACACATGTAAACACTAAACCTATCTCATTAGCATTGTAGAGGGATAGTTTGAGGGATCTCCACCACAATAGTCTAAACTCTTATAATTTGATTTAATTAATTTATTATTCCGTCTTATTTTCTTTGTAGATATAATATTAATTATAGCATTGCACCTATTAATAATTGTAATATTTATATATCATTATTATATACATTTTATACAACATTAATTATGATAACTATTTAAATAAGATAATATATATATATATATATATATATATATATATATATATATATATTAGATAACTTAATTATAACATTTTACCTAAAAATAAATTCAAGAAAAAGAAAACTCCAAGCCATAAGCACCCACTTATTTTCTCGGGCCTTTCCTCCCTAAAGAAAAGAGTCCATCACGTAATGCATTGAGCTCAATACACCTTTTGTTTAAGTTAGCACAAAAAATTTGTAAATTGCGATTCACTAAAGAACAAATTTGAGGAGAACTAATATTCCTAGAGAATATAAGGCTTTAAAGGTCTAATTATTTATTTAGGAAAAAATTGTATCGAAAATATCTCTCCAATGAATATTTTTCAAGGAATACTCTTTTACGACAGATCCCAGATAAATGATTAGAAGAGAGGCTCAAGAGAAACCCAAGAGAGAAGTGATACAACCTTGAATGTTGGTATGGGTATTGAAGGAGAAGACTTGGGACTTGATGAGATTTATTTTAGTAAAAAAGGGTAGCATAAATTCATTTAAAATGTGCTTGAAATCCAAATCTTATTCAATTGAGGGCTCAAACATCAATGTAATGTCATCCTCAAAGTCTTGGTGGGTTGTTGGTGCTAACTAATTGTTGAGACAAATGCCTCGTAGCATACCATTAGGCATATAGTTAATATAACCCAAAGAGTTGGAAATACAAGCACCAAATAAAATATTGAAAGTTATGAATTTTGAGCGTGTAAAGACCCTTGGAATAGTTCATGTGGAGAAAGAAAATGAATTCCTTTATTTATTATTGTAGAAATAAAACAAGAGACTCAATAACTCCATGGATAGGTTCAAAAGCTAGCATAGTTGGTCCCAAGACATATATATTATGTACCTTCTTTTTCTACTACTCAGCAACATTTAATTCTTGTAGATGCTTTAGATGAAATGGGTAGCACACTTTCAAGTGTACTTAGATGAAGCAAACCATCCTTATAAGAAAATAGATACAAGTCTTATAACATATCTTACCCACATTGAGTCCACATGAGATATCTTTGACTTGTTGACCTGGATGCATACCTTTTTCTCTTAATTTTTCCTCTTTTAGAGTAGAGAGGCTAGTCCTACACTAACAATTGTGTCCAAAATTTGGTTTATAGTGTACATCCTGAGTCTTGGGACATAAATTTTCCTTATAAAACCTACATCTTTGTTGAAAATTCTATATTTTTCATTCTCAAGGATATTAGCTCGACCTACTTGTCCATGAGGTTGTTAGGTATAAATCATTGTAGATTTTTGCTAACTTCTCAAGCCCCTATTTCTCTAGATACATTCTCCAAGAGGGTAGAAATAACCTTTATAGTGTGACCGTAACAAGAGGAGAGAGCTAGATTTAGTTTATTCCAGATCCAATTATATCCAAAATGAGTTATTTGAAAATTGTGAGGTTTTTTGCATATTGTTGAGTGCTTATAGACTATTCCTAGGAGAAGGTTGAGATTGTATGCTGAAGAGGAGGAATCTCATGTTGAAGGTATGGTGTACTGATTTGGATTATTAATGAATGTATATGATTTACTTTATTTACATGATGTGTTAATCATGTTGATGTTTATATCTTGTTCTTTCAAATATTCCCTCTAGCTGAGGAAAATTTGTTTTTCCTAGCTATGCACATGTGCAAGAGTTTTATATAAAAAATGATAGGGCTGATATCCTCAAGAGAAGCAGGTTCTCTAGTAAAAACTTCATATCAAAAATTCCTCATCAAACTCCATGGTTTAAAGTATATTACCTTAAGCTCTTTTGCTGAAATTTTATGTTTGAGTGTGATTTACATTTAAGGGATTCCATTGATTTCATCACATGCATGGTCTAGAGGGTTCTTGGAAAAACACACGAAGCAATGAATTTCTATACTATATTCATTATGTTTACAAAACGATTGGAAAATCAACTAGCGATTCCAACCCTAGTCTTGTGCCTCTCCTCTTTTGGCTTTAGATATTGGTTTTCTTTTAGTGTTTGAGTGTTATCCTTTATTTTTCGAGCTATTCTCAGTGTCTTTCAAATTAATCTCCTTAGATATGAATAGATATTTTCTAGATTTAGGTTTTAAACTCACATTGGTCCAAATACATGGTCTATAGTGGATTGCAATATTTTGAGTAAATATGTGGGTAATACACTTCATAGATGTGTCTTAGGACACCTGTGACTCACGATATACCTGTGACTTCCTTGTAAATTTAGTTTTTTAAGGGGTTCTAGAATTAAAAAAAAACACTCTTTTTTTGTAATTCTTTTGGTGTTTTCCTTGTGAACCCTAGAGAGTGTTTTCTTTGATAAGATTCCATTAGGAACCTCTTCTTTTGATGAAATTTTTATGATTATTTTCATACTATAAGGAGGGAAAAAAAATCTAGCTTTTATGAAGGTGCTTGCTGGAGGACTAATATCTCTCTCACATTTTCTAGATCTATCCCCTACTAATTGTATAGGTATAGATCTATTTTAGAACTATTTCAAGAATTTGGTTTTTGAATTGGGTCTGATTTGTTTTTCAATTTTGATGTGTTCATCAAGTTTTGTTTTCTCCAGTTTTGTTGATTTCATTAGCATTGTTTTGTTCTATTTATTATGGTTATGAAAAATTAGATATGAAATGTCTAGTTGTGTTTTTCTGGTCTTCTTCCTTGATTGGCTCACTAAAATTCTCCATTTTTCAAATCACTCAAATATTTCCCTTCAATTATGGTTTGTTTCTTTACCTTTATAGATCATTGTTTCTTCATTTTTTTTGCTATCTCCATTCAAATACAAATCTAGAACTTTCTTTGCACTCCTTTTTCATGCTTACCCATGTGTGATAAATTTATTTTGGTGATTTTATTTTACAAATTCAATTCCAAGATTTTGAATGCTTGGTGTTCTTAATTTGTTTTTATTTGAAACACTTCTGTGTTTCTTCTTGATTTTATTTTTGATCAAATTTATGTTGTGAATTTGGCGAATTTTATGAGTGAATATTGAGAGTGTGAGAGGTTGTTGTCATCTTTTAAAAAGTAAAAAGAATCTCTTCCTTTCTATAGCTAGTTTTGATTGAAAGAAAAATGGATTTCATACAACATGCATTATGATTGGGTCTTGTATTTACACACCATATCAGCTGCACACCTCTTCCCTAGAGTAAATAAAAACTCATAAAACAAATGCTTAATAAATATTATTCAACATTTTTCCTTTCTTTGGCAGCACACCAATAATAGCTCTCAATACATTCTTGGATTAGGGGGATGAGGTAAACTCTCCAATGTCATGAAAACAAACATATTATATTGGGTTATGGAGATAAAATACATTTGCAGTGGCATATTTCCTAGGAAGCCCTTCGCATACAAGCATCAATCATGAGGTCATATTGAGCCCAACTTAGTGATATAGCTTGCTTCATTGGTCTTGATGGTGTTGAGTGCAAATATTACTTAGGGACATCCTTGAGAGGTGTATAGCTTAATGTGAGTAATATGTGTGGATTTTTTCTTTTTCTTTGCATGTAGACCTTAAACATAAGCAAGGAAAGCACACATGCAATATTTACCTACAAAAATCTTACAGTTGTAGTTGCTCTTCCAATATTCCCTTGGGATCCATTTCTTTCTTTTGTGTATTCTATGATTTTTCCTTTTCTTACATGTTTTCTTGTGTCTAAGTGCTGGTTATATCTTCTCTTAGAGATCTATTTCTAAAAGTGATGAAAAGCTAAAAAATTATCAAAATTTGTGAATTGTTTCTCACATGCCTTTTTATCATTGATGTCTCTTGTCTCTTCCTTTCCTTTTCATTTTTGTTTCATTTTCCTTAATTTTATCTCTACTTTCCCTCTCATGCATATTCTTGTCCCTTCATCTTCCTTTTCTCATTTTTTCCTTTATTCCTTTAATTATTTTCCATTTATAGATTTTTTTCTTTTTCCAACTCCAATGCAAATGTCTATAGTTATTAATAAACCATTAATGATCAGATTTGGATCAAGGACCTAAGTGATAGCTCAAATTTCAAATTGTTTAAAAGTGTGTTGAAATGAATGACCAGATAGATCTCATCGTCCGAATTCTGGTGTCATGAATAGTTTGAAAAACTGACACCATATGAAGAAGTTATCGCGATTTGAAAAGTCCAGTAAACTGCAATTTTTGGCTTTTGACCAAATTTGACTGGGTTTTTGGAAATTAAAAAAAAGGAATATTTCAGGGAATATTCCTAGAATATTCTTGGAATATTCCTTAGAATATTCCCCAGAATATTCCTTCTAGGCTAGTCATATTTTGATAAGTGGATGATCCTATTTGCGTCCTGTGTTGTACTTATTGATTTCGACCAATGAGAGGGTCACACGTGGCAAGCCCTGAGGCCACCACGTGTCCCTGGGATGAAATTTTAAAAGCTTGTTTAGGAATACGTAGGATTGATCACATGACCTCCAGTTTTCATGCATAGAGCTCCACCAAGTGTGCTACGAGAAGTTCTTAGCAACAATAATGTTCAACTTATACTTGTAGTTTATCAAAATCCCCGTTTGGGGAGCGGAGGGGCCAAATCCTCACCATGTGGCTTGAGCCCATGAACCGTGGGCCAAATCCCAACCTCAACCTCTGATGGTTTTTCAATTTTCCAGTTCACATGAAAGCTTAATGCCACAGTTTCTGCCTCCAATTAAGATAAATGCCAATGGTCACCGCGGGGAATTCAGGACATGTGTCCAACCATCAACCCCTCCATTAAAAGCTAACGGTTAGCTTGGAAATTTTTTTGCAAGGCACGCCTAAAGAGGTGGATTTTCCAAATTTAACTGGAGTTATGTTCACTTCCTCTACATTTAGTGGAGTTGATTTATGGGTCACTGGACAAAAATTGAATAGGCTCTATCTCGAGCTAGATTTGACCATTTTGAGAGTGTGAATAGTCATTTTGAACTATCTCAGACATTCTAGACTCATTTTTATGGGTTTTAGAGCCACCAGAAGACTTTCAAGTAGGTTTTTTGTTCAGAGAAGTTCTAGGGGTCACTAGGGCCACCAAGGGTCAACAGGCGTTTCAGGCCTACCCATGGCAACTACAGGCCTTTCTCAATAAGAAAATAGTCAATTTTGAATGTTTAAGACATTATAGAACTAATGGTGAGGTTATTAGAGCCATTATAGGACTTATGAAGTCTGATATTCTTGATATAATTTCCAGGGGCCACAAGGGCCACCAGGTGCCAACAAGAGAATGAGGCCTATCTAGAACAACCAGTATCCATTCTTAGAAAACCAATAGTCATTTCTGACTATAATGAGAATTTATAATCCAATGGGAGGATTTTCATAAGCTTTTTAGGACTTCTGAAAGTCGATATGCTTCAAAGATTTTTTCAGGTAACCTAGAGCCAAGGGGTGCCACCAAGTGTTGGAGGTGTAACGTCCGGAGTAGCCAAAGGTCAATTTATGAAAATGAATAGTTTATTATGATAATTTTTGACATTATGAATATATTTAATGGATTTTTAGAGTCTTTTGGAGACATTTAGAGCATGAAAAGCCACAAGGAAGTGTCGGGCAGCCTAGGGCCAACAATGGATGGAAGACTAGATTAGGGAGCGAGTGGTCATTTTGAGAAAATGATCAGTCCATTTTCAAAGTTTGATATGCATTGGTGACAGTAAATAAGTTTTTAGTGACATAAAATTACTTCTTAAAGGGTTAGTGCCACAGTGAAGCTCAGGGAAGCTTAAGGAACCGACAACAGAAATCAAGTCTAAGGGAACCTAAATATTTCTTCAGAGTGATGACATCCATGACAGGGGTATGATGATATTATAATCCCAATGGTACATCCCAAATAACCATTGGAGTTAAGTATTTACTTGTAAAAGATATTTTTCATCATAATCCCAAAGAGCCAAGTCAATTTGACAAGATCTCAAGGAGATGTAGACCACGATATTCGGGTCAAATCCTATATTAAATTTATTGTTATGTGTTGATGCTTATTTTCTGAGTTATATGGTTATTTCACATGCTTAATATCAGAAAAAAAAAATGATCTTAAAGAACTTAAACAATTAGAAAAGATACACTTGTTTCCAGTATAAAATTTCAGCATAGTCATGTATAAGCTAGATCTCATTTGTTTAACTGAGGGGGAAGTGCTTACGCATTAGTATTTCAAGTTATCCACCTATTTTCATATTATTTTTGTATCAAAGCACTGGGTTGCTTGATTGACATACCACTAGGTTGCTTGTTTGACTTGAAAGGTGTTTAACAGTGCAAAGAATTTTACTATTTGCAAATTCACTGATTTAAGTTTGCTAGAAGTGAAGGGAAGCTACTATTAGGTAAGTTCAGATAAGGAAAATAAGGAGGAAGGTCTGAAGGTATCTTCCTTTCTGAAAGGACCTTAAGGCAACCCTTGAAGCACAAGAGGTTTTGTTTGCAAAATTATGTTTGAAGAAGAGCTTGAATCTACAACCATTTTGTTTTGAAGCTGTGTCACTTATTTTTGAAATATTTGTGGATTATTATTTAATTTTGTTCATTCATTTTCATAATATGAAAAATTCATCAAGTGAGGTTTCAAAATCCTCCTCCTTCACAAGATTCTTCGATGAAGCGATGACGCGATACTTCTACATCCTGAAGGATAGGGTGAAAATCCTGTTTGAAGATAGAAAGGAAAGCACTAGACTTCATGAGAAATTGGTTGCTATGAATCAAGAGAAGGAATTAATTATTCAAAGAATGCATCAGATGGATATGCAGCTCCATCAAGCCCAAGGGGCCTTAACAAAGAACATGCTTGAAGCAAAGGTAAAATACACAAATTTGTCTTCAGAAAGATGTGTAGGTTCATTTGAAAATCACACTAGAGGTATAGGGTCCAAGTTAATGTTTAAAATGGGCTATGAATGCAAGGGTTTAGGAAAACATGCACAAGGCATGATTGATACTATTTTGGTTGAGGAAATACCTTAGAAGTTTATTCTAGGCTATGTTCAATCTTATGGTGAAAACTCTACAGCCATGAAGCCATTTGAGACAACATCAAAAAGAAATTTTGTTACAAGTTCTAAACCAAAAACATGTCATGTTTGTTTAAAAGTTGATTTCCATTGTTTGAAGCCTATGTTGGAGCAAGATGTGTGCATACATACATCTTATGGGGAGCATGAGAGTTCAGAAATCTATCAAGACAAGAATAGTGATGTTTGTCTTCAAAGGAAAGCTGGAACCTCTACAAGTCCATTTCCTCAAGAATGAAAAAAAGATGGACATGCAAAGAAAAATTTGAGGTATAATTATTCCCCTAGTCAAGCTAATTATGTTTCTGATAAGCATGTCAAATCTACATGCTTGAATGGAAGAAAGAGTTTTTGTTCCTATTGTGGTATATTTAACCATGAAGTTTTGAGATGATGGAAGAGATTGAAAGCATACAGGAAACAATTGAAGCGAAGGAAACTTGCTCAAAAGGTGCAAAGGACTTCCACACATTGCCAGAAGAAGGGACATGTTATTTCCCAATGTTGGACATTGCATCCAACTAATCGTCCCAAGCATTTGAGGCAAGAGGATAAAAATACTCGTGAAATTGGAACCAAAGGTTCCATCATTGTTGTGAGAACATATGTTTCACATAACGAAGCTTTTTGGTACCAAAATTCGCCATGGAAGTGGCTTGGTAAGAAGTGGTTTGACTTCTTCACCTAGTAAGACATACATCCATTTGTACATATGCCAATTTCAGTTATGTATGCATGTTTTCTGTTCGAATATCATATTTGTTTGAGTTGCCTTGGATTGATGATCAAGGACATGATGTGCAGCTACATTCTATAAATTTCTCGCCAGAAATTTCTGGATGAGTTCGAGGAAGACAATTCTTGACAGGAGGGCAAGAGCATCCAAGAATGGAAGTGTTGACTAACTTCGATTTTTGGTTCAAAGGAACTAATCCATGCAAGGAAAATTATACGGAGGCTTAGAAAAGTGAGGGTGTTGTACTCTCATCCACTGAACATATCACGTAATCAGTGTTTTGGGGTCCAAAAGATTCCCAATGGGGAGGTGTGATCAGATTTGGATCAGGGACCTAAGTGATCGCTAACATTTCAAAGTGTGCGAATGTGTGTTGAACATGAGCGACCAAATAGATCATGTCTTCCTAACTCTGGTGTCGTGAATGGTTCAAAAAAACGACATGGTATGAAGAAGTTATAGCGATTTGAAAAGTCCAGTAAACTGCAATTTTTGGATTTTGACCAACTCTGAATGGGTTTTGAAAATTCAAAAAAAAAAAATTTCTAGGGAATATTCCTAGAATATTCCTATAATATTCCTAAGAATATTCCCCAAAATATTCCTTCTGGGCCATTCATATTTTTACAAGTGGCGCGATATTTGCTGCCTAGGTTGTAGTTGTTGTTTTCGGCCAAAGAGAGGGCGACACATGGCCATCCCTGAGTCCGCCATGTATCCCTGGCACTACATTTAAAAAAAAAAATTGGACTATACGGGATCAATCGCATGACCTCCGGTCTGCATGCATAGAATGCCACCAACTGCGCTACTAGAAGTTCTTAACAACAATAATGTTTGGCTTATATTTGAAGTTTATGAAAATCTGTGTTTGGGGAGCAGAGGGGCTAGCCACCACCCATGTGGCTTGATCCCATGAACCATGGGCCAAAGCCCAACAACAATGTCTGATATTTTTGAAATTCACCAGTTCACATGTAAGTTTAATGCCATGGATTCCACCTTCAGTTACGATAAACGCCAACGGTCACCGCGGGGAATTCGGGACATGTGTTCGACCATCAACCCATCCATTAAATAATAATGGATATCCTAGAGGAAATTTTGCAAGGCGTTCCTAAAGTGGTATATTTTCCAAATTTAACTGGAGTTATGTCCAGTTCGTTCACATTTAGTGGAGTTGATTTAGGGGTCACTGGACAAAAATTGAATAGGCTCTACTTTGAGCTAGATTCGACCATTCTAAGAGAGTGAATAGTCAATTTTGACTATCTCATACATTATAGACTCATTGGTGAGGGTTTTAGAGCCATAAAACTATTTTTTAGTAGGTTTTTGCTTCAGATAATTTCTAGGGGCTACTAGGGACACCAAGGGCCAACAACAGTTTCAGGCCTAGCCAGGGCAGCTAGAGGGCTTTCTCAACCAGCCAATAGTAAATTTTCGATGTCTCAGACATTATGAAACTAATGATTAGTTTTTAAGAGGTATTAGAGGACTTCTAAAGGTTGATATGCTTTAGAGAATTTCCAGGGGCCACCGTGGCCATCAGGTGCCCGCAAGAGAATGAGGCCTATCCATAACAACCAATATCCATTACCAACAAAAAAATTGTCATTTTTGAATGTAATGATCATTATGAATCCAATGGATGGAATTTTAGAAGCTTTTGAGAACTTCTGAAAGTCAATATCCTTCAGAGAAGTTTTCAAGGAACCTAGAGCTAGGGGGTGCCACCAGGTGTTGGAGGCGTAACCGGAGTAGCCAGAGGCAAATTTATGAAAATTAATAGCTTCTTCTAACTATTTTTGAAATTATTAATCCATTGAAAGGATTTTTTAGAGTATCTTTGAGACTTCTAGAGCTCGAGAAGCGATGGGGAACTTTTAGGCAGCCTATGGCCAACAGAGGATGGAGGCCTAGATTGGGGAGCCAGTGCTCATTTTTAGAAAATGATCAGTCCATTTTGGAAGTTCAATATGTGTTGGAGAGAGTAGAGAAGGTTTCAGGGATAGAAAATTATTTCTTAAATGGTTAGTGCCATAGTGAAGCTCAGGGAAGCTTAAGGCACCGACAACAGAAATCAAGTCTAAGGGAACCTAGATATTTCTTTAGAGTGATGACAACAATGAAAAGGATATGATGATATTATTAACCCAATGTTACAGAAAAAATAACCATTTGATTTAAATATTTACTTTTAAAATATATATTTCATCATAATCCCAAAGAGCCAAGTTAATTTGACAAGAGCTCAACGAGACGTAGCCCACGATATTTGGGTGAAATCCTGTATTAAATTTGTTGTTATTGGTTGATGCTTATTTGCTGCATTATATGGTTATTCAAAATGCTTAATATCAACAAAAAAATGAACTTAAAGAATTTAATAGTTAAAAAACATACAGCTATTTCAAGTATAAAATTTCTGCACAGTCATGTATAAGCTAGATATTATTTGTTTAACTAAGTGGGAGGTTCTTGTTCATTATTATTTCAAGTATCCACCCATTTTCAGATCAATTAATCGTTCCCATTATAATTTTTATCCCATCATTCAACTTTGAATATGTGTCATGTGACCTTTGTTTAATTTATTTTGATGGAAAGTCAACCCAAGGTTGTTACGAAACCACCCCCCTTCGGGAAATAGTGTCCTCGGTGTTGTATGACACTTCTGACCATAAAATATAGTGATTATGGATTTTCATAACACAAATTTATTTACTATTTACAATGAAAAACACACTAAAAATATAACCACTATACTTCTTATTGGATCTTTATAACATAACTCATTATGGTATTTACAATACACATATGCATGTATAATTATATATATAGAAAAACATTTACTCAAGTACCAAATAAGGAAGGATACAATTCCATCACTTGACCAACCATCTCCCATGTAGCTTCATCAGTCCCAAAGTGCTTCCACTACACTTTAGTTTTCTCTATTTCCCAGTTTTGGGGTATGATTTGTTTCCACTACAATATGCATTGTGGTTATCGATGGAGCTCTTCCTCTAGTTACACTTGCAATATGTGTTAAATTATGCAACATGGTAAAATCCCAAATTATAAAAACCATATGATGAATATGATGATTGCATGGAATTCCTCTTTTCTAAAGGACCAAAATTGACCAAAATATCATCATATTTGGACAAGGGAAAGTGAAATTATGAAGGAAAGCCCACATATGCACATATGAGCAAGTCATCCCTAATACAAAATTGGTCACCCTTGGAGACCTATAAATACAAGCGACCTCAAGCTCATTTGGAAATCACCAAGAATATTCTTATTCTCTTCTTCATTGATTGGTTCACACAAGTATAAGGCTGGGACCACAAAAGAATTTCGCAAAGATTCAAAATTATAGAGTCCAAGGCTCAAATCCATTTTATGGTCTTTGTGTTACAGTCACTGGCTTGCCACAAGAAAAATTCAACCATAGTCCCACGCATCATAGGCTCAAGGGAGTGAATATAAGCCTTTAATCGCATGCACATATGCTCATCCATGCGACCGAGAATTTTGACTGAAATTTGACAATTGACCGAAATTAACTCCAGTTGACCACAGAGAGGAAAATTTGTCTCTGATATATGTTTATGTTGGAAACATATTTATGAATTTTATTGGGTTTTTGGATGATATTTTATTGGGATGATTATACTCGTTGTTGAACATTTTATGAAAATTTAATAGAAGAATAATTTTTAAATGGTTTTCGCCCTTGTGGGGTTTTATCTTGGTCTTTGACCAAATCTGGTGTCTCTTGTTGATGTGTTGATTGTATCCCTTTATCCATGATAACCATTAGGTTTGTCTTGAGTCAATTAGGTTAAGTGTCTTATGTTTTAATAGGATTTTTGAATTTATGATTTTCAATATTTCAGATATATCAAGGTCTTTTAGTGAATTTGAAAAGTCATCATTAGTGTTTATAGATGTTATTTTCATAAAAAAATCCAAAATTTTGGGTGTTCTTTAGTTGATTTGGTCATTATGGTGAATTAGAGACTTTTATAGATTTCCATAGGAAATTTAGTTTAAACAAGCCCAATTTTACTATAGAACTTCTAGGCACTTCTATAGAAAATTCACCCTCCCGAACACAGGATTCGCTATGAATTTTGTTGTTTTAGCTAACAGTGGGAAAAAGGGTACCAAGTGTCATAAAAATTTTAATCAAAAAAATTTCAGAGTATATTGACTCACCATTGCACCCTCTTTTCATCATTTGTAAATGCATGCACCATATTTTCTCAGTTGTCATATTACCTTTCCATTATTTCGTTTCAAATTATTTTTTTGAATATGCTCCTTTCACAATCAATTTTGTGAGATGCTTGAGCTGGTAGAGCTACATATTATTTGTCTGGAGGTCTAGGAGCATGTCTATTTGTCTCAGGTTAGGTTCTATTAGTGTTACAACTCTGTGTGTTTTGACAGAAAACTTTTTGCAGGTGTCAAGGAACACGTTTTTCAACACATATTCTAGACATGGAATCACAAAAGAAGAAGTAGAAAGGAGGATCTCTTGTTAGGTACAAGCCCATGGACATGAGACCACTCGAAGAAGACCCCACCTTCTCACAAGAATTTTCAAATGTTGGCTACCTACGATTTTTTCAAAAGTTGCAGGGACATCATGGACAAGTTTCAAAAGAATTTGTTGTCAATTTTATAGGCACGGGATCAAAGAATTAAAAAATTTGAAAAGATATTGGTCTACATTCTTGTTTTTTAGTGGCCATGAAGTTGATGTTCTTACTCCTAAGAAAAAACTAGTATCTAAGTCCATTACACCAAGGAAAGACAAGAAATATGAAGTAGAGCCAATAGTTGACCATGAGGCAGAGATGTAGCCTATGATGGAGCCCATGGAGCTAGACATAGAGCATATAGAGATGGAGGTTGAACAAGTGAGGAGGACTACAATGCCAAAGAATACCTATACAAGCCATCAAATGAAAACATATACAAGGGCACACATGAGGGTTACAAGAAGTAAAACTGAGGGAAGAGGAACAGTAGCAGACATATTAGAGGAAATTGAAATTGAAGAAAGTCTTAGTGTACAACCTGTTGAGAGCAGGGAGTCAGAGACTAAAAAAAAAAAAAAAGAGAGTCAAGAAATTCGACTTTGCACAAGAAGACTCAAGGTTTTCTTCAACCATAGAAAACCACTTACAATATCATAACAATCAAAGCATAATATGCCAGAGCAACCATTTATGCCTGAACAATCATTATGGAAGAATCTAACATCAAAAGAAAAATCTCCAGAGGATGCTCCAACAAAAGAAAAATCAGTGAAGAGGAGTAAAGGTAAAGAACATGTACAAGAAAACAATGAGGTAGAACTTCTACAAGAAAAATTAAGGGATGCAAGAAATGAGTTAATAGATTCAAAATTTATTTTTGAGGAATTTAAGCAAGGCATATCTAAACAATTGGATTATTACAATGAAGTGGTAGATAGATTAGGAAAGATGCTAAAGAGGACATTTACTCTTCAGATGATGATGAAGCATCTATACACAAGAAATTGGTGGTTGTAGGCAGAGAGGAGAATTTTGTAGGATCAAACTGAAGACTTAGAAGTACAAATGCAGATGATACAAGCTGAACTTTTGAAGAGAGGCATAAAATTCATCACTGTTAATGATGATGTTGCTCCATAAACATGGTAAGATTACACATTTTTTGGATATATTATTTCTTATGCTATTACAAAGGCAAATATAGGCTTTTATAAGTGTTTTGGAGGTGATAGAAGAAATAAAGTGCAAAATATCAAGATCTAGGCACTTTTGTAGCAACTCCTAGGCTTAAAGACGGAGATTTTCTACGAAAGTGTTGTAGCTTTCCATGATGGCAAACATCACCAAAAATTTTAGAAAAAATATGGCTCAAGGCATATGTTTATCCCAATAGCCTCAAGGAATACCCTAGAATAGTAGGAAAGGTTAAATATTATGCAAACGGTGAATTTTGGCACTTGCGATGAATGTTCAGGACTAAAGTACCTGTATTATGTTTTTGTCCAGTGTTAGGAGTTTTTGATGATTTTGGGTATTTAGTGAAATAAGGAAGTGGATGAATCATAGGACAAGATCAAACATATTATTATGCCACTTGTTCAAGGAGACAACTCAACAAGCAACCTTCATGTGGCTGACAACTCATCAAGGAAACCAATGATGCCATCTCATCAATGCAACTCACCATCTTAATTGAGGTTCACGAGGGCTTAAATCCACTTTTTCAACAAACCAACACCTTAGCATGCCAATTTGGTTTGATAAATATTACAAGCATAGTATTTTAAGTTTTTTTTGGAGTTATTAATGGTCATAGAGTAATTTTTTAATACCAACTCTAACAAATAAAAAAATATCCCTATTAAAACTCAATGTGATGTAATCCTACTTGAATTAGATCTCTAGGTTAGTTTATCAAAGTCTAACCGAAGTGCCAGACCATTGTAAAAGAGACCTCACTCTATAAATGAGGGTTTTTTTGATTTTGAAAGGGTTGATGAATGTTATGAGGAGGATATTATGTAATTTTTTCTTATCAAGCTAATATACAATTTAGAATGTTTGTCTTTGAAAACCTGAAATTTCTTGTTGGCTTATGTATTTTTTCTCTTTCCAGTTTGTATATTTTCATCAGATTCATGGTATTATGATCATGTGGAATTCATAATTTTATGATCTAATTTCCTTCATATGCTAACTTTTGTTGTAAAAGTCATGTTTAAAAGACAATTTGCTTTAGCTTCCATGAATACACTTGCTAGTAATTGAATTCATTTAGCTTACTCCATGCCCTCCATGCCTAATGGTAGTCTTCATACACTCTTTTGCCTGAAAAATCACATAAACCATAAAAATATTTAGCCATCTGTAATATAGATATTAGCTTGATTATTTCATTTTTTTTTTAGAGAACCCTCTCTGATTGGAAGGACTAAATTCCAATCCAATGTGGTTTGATATAGTTGTGCTAGGTTGTCATTTTTACAACCCAACTGTTTCTAGCTTAGTGATAACATATATTTTTTCATTACATTCACTGTTCTATATTCAATTACTATTGATGATTGGAAAGATTAATTGATATTGAAATTTTTTCTAAATGATGTATTGAATTAGGCTATCGTAATTGATACAACATAGAAAAATCTGAAAATTAACATGGCATCAGAGCTAAGGTGAAGGAAAATCCCAAAAGGAGACAAGAATTGAAGAAATCATATTTGGAAATTTGAAGGAGCTAATCTAGTCAAGTCAATATGTCTTCCTTCTTCAAGGAAAACGAAAATTAGGGTGAGTCATTTAATTTTGTTGCATGGAAATTTAGGTCGGAGATCATAGTTGATAACAATGATGCTTTGGATTACATAAAATCAAAAGTACCTGAAATTATAGAGAATGCTCTAGTTTATGTCAAGAACAAGCACAAGAAAGGTGAGTTATAAGAAAATAAAATTATAGCTGACGGTTTACAAGCTAGTCTACTTGTGTATGCTAGAAATTTGAGAAGGTCTAAATAATATGCTTGAAATATCAACTCAAAGACACGAAAATGAGCAAGGTATGGTCTGTGAAATCCTATATCATTATGATATCTTGTCTTAGAGAAAAATTGCAAAGAGTTGGGAAGAATGTTCCTGATATGGAATTGGTGATCATAACTCTAAGATTTATCCCTCCTATTTGGGAAACCTTCATCACTACCATAAGAAACAACAATTTCCTCCTGTCATTTGATGAAAATTTTCAAAATCTCACTCGGGAAGAATCAAGTATGGTATCAAAAAGAAGGATTCAAAAGCATAAAGAGGGAGAACCCACTTCATTCGTCACAAAAAACAAGAATAAGAAAGTAGAAGGAGGTCTGTCAAATTCAAGATTTTCTCCACCGCAAAATAGAAAGAGAAGGAATGATAGAAAATTATCTCACATTCAATGGTACAATTCTCACAAGAAGGGTCATTATGCTTGATATTTCCCCAATAAGAACAATGGTCCATGCTACAAAAATAGAAACAACAACAACGAGTTTGATGATTAAAGTAGAAGAGATAACCGAAGGAGTGATCGAAATGGAAGAGATTAAAGAAGAAGAAGAGATGCTCCAAGTGACCATGAAGAAGATCATCATCCTCAAAAGAAGTCAAGATAACTTAGGTATGAAAGTAATGTTAGAAGAAAATTTGAATATATTCTTATTTCCACCCTTACTATTTCCTCTCCTTTATATTTTTGGGATAACTGGTTGGTTGATAGTGGGGCCACTCATCATTAAACGTTCCCTCTAATTTGGTATAGAGGGAGTCAGATCTGAAAATTATTCTTGGAGACAACTCCACTAATCCCTTGGAAGGATTTTGTTCGATCAAATTTTATTTGGAGTTTAGGGAATCTATTGTGCTCCATGATGTGATGTATGTGCCAGGATTGAAGAAGAATTTGGTATCAATATCTGCTTTGGAAAACAAAGGTATGGAAATTTCCTTCATCAAAGGAAATTTTCTAACTTGTCCTTTTGTATCACTTATGAGAAATGCATTTACATTTGGATCAATAATTTAAGGACTCTACAGGGTTACTGGAAGATCTATACTAGCATTGGTCCATGGTTCAAATCATCTGAGTGAACTATGGCACCAAATATTGGCCCACTTACATTATGATGCTTTTCCGAAATTGAATAAATTAGCCTCTCGCATTCCTGATCTTCAATTCCAACATGATGGAGAATTTCTAGGATGCTCCAATGGGAAGAAGATAAGGGTAACATTCCCCGATAGTGAGAAGAAGACAAATAACATCCTACACCTCATTCATTCTGACTTGGGTGGTTTGATGCTCGTACATTCTCTTCATGGCCATCTCTATTACATCACCTTCACTGATAACTTCTCGAGAAAGAGATGGATATATTATTTGAAGTAAAAGGATGAAGCCTTTGCAATATTCAAGGAGTTAAAAGCTTTTATGGAAATTCAAATAGGGAAGAAAATCAAGATATTCAAGTATGACAATTGTGGAGAGCACACTTTGAATGAGTTCATTCATTTTTGAAAGAAGGTATCAACAAGGAGACAATTATGCCCTATACTCTTGACTAAAATCAAGTACCTGAAAGGAAGAAAATGTCTATTATAGAAGTCTCTTTTACCATGCTCCATGATCAAAATTTACTAAAGGTCCTTTGGGAAGAAGTAAAAAAGGCTAATGTATATGTTCAAAACAGGATGCCTCATCAACCCTTCAACAACAAGACCTGCAAAGAAGTGTTCATAGGTGTCAATATCGATGTAAACCATCTCCATATCTTTGGATTCCATGTATAATTTCATGTGTTGAAGGAAAAAAACAAGAATATGCAAGTCATGGGAAGAAAAGGAACATTTGTTGGATATTGTGAAAATATTAAAGCTTTTAGAATATAGATTACTGGTTAAAGGAAGGTTGGGATTAGAAGGGATGTAAAATTCGATGAAGAAGATGCCCTTGTAAAATCAAGGGACCTTCCTCCACCTCCTCCTCTTGAGAAGAAGAATGCTAATATGGATGGTATTTCTGTGCCTAAATTTGAGACAGGTATTGTTGATGATCCCATGGATCCCATGGATCCCTTAGATCCTCCTCCATGTGATCCTCCCACCAGAAAGAGTTCACTTCAGCTTCAAGACACATTACAAGATGATGAGAGGAGAGCTTCCATTAGAAGGTAATTTAGAGAAAGGAATAAGACATGTAGGTATCATGGATATGTTTCAACCATGAGCACTGTGTTTCAAGCTGAACATCCCATGTTCGAAGAAGTTGTAAAATAATTTTTTTGGAAAGATATTATGGCCAAAGAATATGAATTGATCATGAAGAATGAAGTATAGGATGTCATGATGAGACCGAAGGGGAAATATGTGGTGACTTCAAAATGGCTATTGAATATCAAGAATGGATTTTATGGTAGAATTGAGAAATATAAAGCAAGGTTTGTAGCATGAGGATTCCCCAAAAATAGGGATAATATTATGATGATATATTCACACTTGTGGCATGATATACAACCATTCATTCAATAGTTTCCCTTGTAGAAAGTTAATGGTGGAATCTTTATGATATGGACATAAAGACATCATTCTTCCATGGTATGTTACATGAATAAGTGTACGTTGAGTAGCCATAGGGATTTGAAGTAGAGGATTGAAAGACACATGTTTGTAGTTTTGAGAAGGGATTGTATTGTTTGAACCAAGCCCCGGGAGCATGGTATGCATGCATCAACAGTTATTTGGTGAGGCTGGGATTGAAAATAAGTAACACCGATACCAACCTCTACATCAATGTAGTCTAAGGTATGTCATTTTTTTTGTTTTAATATGTTGACAATTTATTCTTGAAAAGTAGTGAACCCATGATGATCGAGTGTAAGAGGTAGATTGTTGAGCAGGGCCCAACTTGGTTCAATTTTGAGTAAAATTCTCCATTTTTTGAGGAAGTGGAGTATGTACACCAGAGGAAAGAATTCAATCATGCAGAGTTAAATTCTTCACCCAGACTTTTAGGAGCCAAAAAATGGTTCCATTGCGAGCTTCCTGACCTCCATATCCAAGCCAAGGCGACACCAGAGGAAAATATTGAGAATATAGCCACTACAGTTAAGAGTATAAGACTGAGGTGGAAATGATTCAACTCGAGTTTTAGATGCATATTCATGAATTACAGGTGAAGCTTCATCCAAATACACCACCATAATTACGCGAGAAGCAAGAGTCAGATATGAGGGCTACATTAGAAGGTATTGCAAAGATAATCAAGGATTGTGGAAAGATATTCGAGGACACTATGGAGATATGGACGTTGTTGCATGAGGATCCTAATTTGTAGAAAATTGAAGACAATATTTTGGTGAATTAGAAACAGTTTGATGAAATTAATGTAATGACGAGGACCTTATCACCTGCACAATGATTTTCCCTCCTATAGGAAGGAATGTTTTTGCAGAGTCAGATTAGGGATATGAGACTAAAAGAATAGATCATGGCAGTGTGAGCCAAGCCTTCTAAAGATTATCAAATGTAGTTATCATAGACTATAAATACAAAGCTTAAGGAGTTGATGAAGAAGCAGAAAAATGTGCTTTAGTAGACTGCGGGGCCGACTACAGAAACATTGTTGGAAGAGGTGTGCCAAAAGTAGAGTCAATTTGCAGAAATGATTAAGTCGTTGAAGGATGCCTACACTAGAATATAAGAAAATAATTAGGGAACACCATATGAGCGACTTAAGAAGAGTCACATGTGAGTTTTGGGGGCTTGTTGGGTGGGACCCAACTTGGATAATTTTTTAGTAAAAGAATCCACATTTTGAGGAAGTTGAGTGCATGATTCAGAGGTAAGAAGTCAATCGTGAAAAGTTAAAAGCTTCACATAGAGTTTTAAGAGTCTTAGGGGCCTTGTGGTGGGAAAAAGGCCCTCTTTTTGTAAAGGGATTGGGTTTTTTTTAGTATTTTGAGCTCCACTCATGGTTCTCCGATGATGGTATTATAGGAAATAATGTTATATAATGAGATGGCTTAGTGAGTTATATAGACAATATATGATGATTGTATGAGAGAAAAATAAATTATTTTGTGTTTTAGTCTACCTTTGGTCATTGATAAGGCTCCGCAGTTGTGTGTCTAGAGGTCTTGGTCTATAGTTGGGTGCGCAGATCACCCGAATATGAGTTCATCGGTCAAAGAAGTATTGTACTGGAAAGACACATTATCAATGAAGAGAAGGAAGATTATGAACTATTTATGTGTATTTGCACAATATTTTTATGATTTATATTTAAATTTGTGTTATATACTGTAAAGTCTTGTTTATGATTTTGTATTCATAACAAACTCTTTTATATTGTTTATATGTGTTGTATTGGGTTTATTAATGCATAAGACTAATAATGGCGTAGTGCGTAGTAGTACTAATTGAGGAATATGGCATAAAATGTACAAGTGGATATTTACATATGTGCACTTCATGAAGTCATAAGGAAGAATCCTAGTAGAAAATCAATGTCCTAATATCCATCTGGATGGAGAAACCTAGTTCAAGAATCCCCCAATATTTCCTCGGGTGACACTTCGATCTGGACTACGGATCATTGCCGAAAGGGCAGATAATAGAGGGTTTTCTTCGTAGCGCATCTACTACGAACATGGGTCTAGAGCCTCTCAAGACAAGAGAGCTAGCCTATGGATTAATGATGAAGGACCTTGTAACCATGTACTACTTTTTAGGACAAAAGTGTGGCAAAGGTCCTATGAAATTTTCTTTCCATAAGGAAAATATGTTGTTAAGTAGTTGGAAATATTTGGAATGAGAGAATGCAAGTCACTACCCACATTTATGGAAATGAACTTCAAGAAATTATGTGGATAATCTGCAAGACCCTGTTATAGGCCCTTTTTTTACATCTAATCATTAGGCTTCCTAATGGGATAAATCAACATCCAATCCCCCCTTGTCAACATCATTTAACAAATCCCAAAGTGAACCTCCTTCATTTTCCATAATTTCTTCTTGAAACCACCTCATCTGAGCAATTTTTAGCACCAATATTCTCTGGAATTCCTTTGGACAATGTTCACCCACATTTTTCATCACTATGTCTATTGTTGGTCACGTATAGGTTTCTCCACTTTTCACCTGCATTGGTTCTAGAAATTCGGGAAAAAGAGAAAATTTCTGGAGGCTTCCAGAATTTGTTACAACTATTTACTTTGGATTAAACATTAAGATCTTATCTCATCCTTCTTTACAGTTTCATCCCTTATCCTTCGATACCATCCTCCCATAAAAGGTGGATCTAAAACCTTATATTCGTAATTGGACAAGAAATCCCAACTTACCCCACTCCACTATCTATTTACCATCTTGAATATGCAACAAGTTAATGGTTGGATTTTGGATTCTACCCTGATGCTGCCAAGCTGTGAGGCTAACATTCATTAATTTAGGGAAATTGAAGGTGCATATTGTGACAAGGAAAGGAAAAGTTAACAATTTTGAGGAGCTCTTGTACAAGATCAACACCTATTTGTGGTTGTAATATTTCTCCATATATATTAATTCAAAAATTTATATGTTTTCCTATATGTGATTGTCATTATTTCAATTATGGAAATACCATGTTGATGTATTGAATGGATAACTTAGATGATACTACATAGAGCTCATAGTTTCTTGGCTTGTGTTATTTTACTATGTAGGTTATAATTTAGGCATTCAGAGCTGAATTAGAGCATTCAAGCTAAAGAAGAAACGAAGCATGCAAAGGATTCCATGTAGGCTTGATTCCATCATATATTTACTTTAAGGAAAGAATTGGGTTCCTTATTTTTATGTTGTTATACATTGGCCATCGAACCTAGGGGAGAGAATTTTGTCTAAAATCATAAATTGCACATAACAGACATCATTTGGAAAATACATCAAAGTATAGACAATTTATTGGGGCTATGATGTTCCTGCTGAACACTCATCTACACATATGCGATGTAGTGAATACATTGATTCAAATTATGGAAGATCCTCTCCATGTACATTGGATCATTGAAAAACATATTCTAAGATATTTTCATGGATTGATCACCCTTGGTTTGAGATATAATACCAGAGATATTTCACTTCATGGATATACTGATGCATACTAAGAAGGAAATTTTTTCGACATGAAGATTATACCAGGATGTTGTTTTATTCTTGGATATTCCATGACATCTTGGATGATCATGGAACATAATTCCATTTCGTTGAGTACCACTGAGGTAGAGTATATTGTCGCTACCATGGCTATCCATGAAGAAGTTTGGTTGAGGAAGCTCTTTGGAGAGTTCTTTGAGTAGGTCCTAGACACTAAAATGATATATTGAGACAATAATAATGGGATAAATCTGGCAGATAATCCTGTATTTCATGACAATTATATGCAAATTGATATTTAATATCATTACATTCGAGACATGGTGCAGAAAGGAGCCATTAGACTTCGTCATATATCGACAGATAAGAAGATTGGAAATATTCTTACCAAGTATTTGCCGAAACGGAAATTCTTTGTCTTCATAGAGAAACTTGGACTGATATATGTGACACCTCCTTAAAAGGGGCATCACTGATTGAGAACAAAAAGGTAATTCTTCCCCCCTAATTGAGCTTTGAGTGTGAGGAATTGAGATAGAGAGCTCCTGGGGTTGATGTATCTCTCTAAAATAGGGTTATAGATGTTGTTTCCCTATTTTTTACCCATAGGGTTAGAGATGTTTCTCCCCTATATTTGTATTTGAAAATTATATCCCAGTTGGCATCATACCCACAAGCTAGGCTTGTCGGGATTACCGCTCCCCATCTAGCCAAAGGGTTGAGAGTGTACTTTGGGTTTTACAACCCAAGCTGAATATGATGCAATAAGATAGTTTGATATGTGCTCCCCTATATCTTCTACTTATCTATATGGGGTTGTAGATGCTTAGATCCCCAATGAGATTCTAGGTTGAGATGTGCTCCCTGATGCATATTTAGGTTGAGATGTGCTCCTTGATATTATTTTCATATTGATATTTTCTCTCCAACATTTTAGAGGGTGGAAGCTAATTCTCCCTGATTCTTCTTCTTTATATTCAGAAATTTTTTAGCATATACAGTTTAGAAAAAATGAGAAACGACATGGAAACATGATATAATAATAGGATGAAATATTGATCAATGGCTAGATATTGATAGGTGGAATTCTCCCTAGTTGAGAGGGAGTGTTAAATTATGCAACAAGGGTTAAATTCCACTTTGGAAAAACTATTTGGTGGAGATTATTTAATTTAATTCATTTTTTTGAGAGGACCAAAATATACCTGAATATCATCAAATTAGACAAGGAAAAGTGAACTTACGAAGAAAATCCTACACATGTAGATATGAATGGGTTGACCCTAATAGTAAATTGTTCACCCTTAAAAGCATATAAATAAAAGTTACCTCAAGATCATTTGGAAATGAACACACATATTCTTATTCTCTTCTTCATTGATTGGTTCACAGAGCTCTAATGCTCATATGACAAAAGAAGTTTGCAAAGATATAAAATTACAGGGTCCAAGGGTCGCATCTGTCTTAGGTTTTCTAGGTTAAAATCATTGGCTTACCGAAAGACAAATTTTACCACGTTTGTAGGAACGGAAAGCTCAAGGGAGAAACTCGAAGCCTTCAGTTGCACATGCAACTCCCCATCCATGTGACGAGGAATTTTTACTAAAATTTAACCATTGACCGAAGTTGAATACAATTGACTATAGATAGGAAAAGTTTTCTCTGATATATATTTATGCTAGAAACATATTTCTAAATGTTATTGCGTTGTTGGATGATATTTTGTAGGGATCACTATACTCTTTCGTGAACAATTTGTGACAATTTAATAGAAGAAGAATTTTCAAAGGGTTTTCCCCTTGTGGGGTTTTTGTCTAATGTTTGACTAAATATGGTGTCGCTTGTTGATGTATTCATTGTATCCTTTTCCATTCCATATATTGTCCTATATTCAATTACTATTGATGATTGGAAAGATTAATTGATATTGAAAATATTGCTAATTGAGGTATTGAATTGGCCTAAAGTAATTGGTAAAACATAGAACAATATGAAAATTAACAATACGAACCAATAAATCACAATATCAACATACTTTAAATATATTTGAAGTAATTAAACATGGACAACATCATGCAATTTCACTACTAGACGCAGTGCAAGTCTCTATGCCATTGGTCCAATCCTCTCAAGGATCTCAAAAGTCCTGCAAGAACGAGGTTCCATATTGGCACATGACCCAATCCTCAAGTAAATTATTTTGGTATTAATGCACAAGAACACATACTCCCCAAATTGAAACTCCTTGAATTTTCTATGATGATCTTCCTAACTCTTCTTCTTATCCTATGATTCCCTTAACTTCCTTTTAAATACCTTCATCTCATGCTCCATCTTAGCCAACATATCCAGTCCAATTACCACCCTATTCACTGGATCACTCCACCTGATAGGAATATTATAACTCCACATGTAGAGAGCCTCAAATGGAATGATATTCAAGGATTCTTGATACCCATTATTATAAGAAAACTACACCAATGGAAGATACTCCTCAAACTTCCTATGTTGATTCATGACGTACATCCTCAACATATCGTCAGGGATCTTGTTAATCCCTTTTGTCTTCCCATCTGTCTATGAATTATAATCTGTAGTAAAAGCTAGCTTTGTCCACAAGATTTAAAATGACTCCTTCCATAACATGCAAGTGAAATTTCCATCTCTACTTTATATAATATTCTTTGGAGCTCCATGAAATCTTACTATTTCCCTATTCAATATGTGAGCCACTAGAGACAAGTGAGCTACCATGCAAAACATATAAAACACAAACACAATGGAATCATGTTTACTCAATGTACTTGGAGATCCTGTAATGAATTTCATGGAAATGGCCTTCCATTTCCACTCCAAAATCAGATTAGGCAACAGTAAACCAATTGGATTCTTACATTAAACTTTCACCTATTGAGAGTCCAAGCACTTAGAAATAAACTCATCCACCTATTTCTTCAAAATATTCCAATAGTTGGCCTTATTAACAATTCCCTAATTCTCCTATAATCCTAGGTGATATAAATATGGCTTGACATGAAACTATCTCAAAATAATCTTCTTCAACTCACTACTATCGGACACATATATCCTATTCCTAAATATAACCAAGCCATCAAATATGACGTGATACTCCTCACACCTATTACCCACACCTTCTTGCTGTAATCTCTTCTTCAATTATTGATACTTCTCATCATGTTTCCATGCATGTGAGAACTACTCCAATAAATATATCTCATAAGAGACCATATCTGAAATTATCATTCACATGCACACTCCTACTAAGAGCATCTGCAACTCTATTATATTTTCAGTTAATGTACCTGATCTCAAAATCAAACTCACTGGGGGTATCTATCCATATAGATTACCTGCAATTTAAATAGGTTGATCAAATAAGTACCTCAGTCCATAGTGATTACTCATCTAACAAACTTCCTTCTAAGGAGATAATTTCTCCACATATTCAATTCATGAATGATATCATATAACTCAAGATCATGAGTTAAATAGTTCAGTTCATTCTCATTCAAATTCATTGATTCATAACAAGCCACCTGACATTACTCCATCAAGACTCCATCAATTCCTTCCTTGTAAGCATCTAACCAAACCAAAAACTCCTTATCAAGAACTGCAACCTTCAAAATTGGATCATTTGTAAGTAAATGATATAATTGATCAAAACTAGTTGCACACTCCTGAGATCATTCAAAATTCATTCCTTTCCTCTACAAAGTTGTGATAGGATAGGAAACCCTAGAGATGTTCCTAGTGAACTACTTGTAATAACCTACTAGTCCCATAAATGATCTGACTTCATCGACATTCCTCAGAGTTAGCTATTCCATGATAGTTTTAATATCTTCTGGATCCAAAATTATCCCCTCCTTGGAAACACCATGAATTCGATACTGAAAGAAATTTCACTTGTTGAGATTATCATACAATTTATGCTCTCTCAACAATCTCAATATATTTGTATTGTACCCTACAACAACCCACCATACCTTTTATATAGGTATCAATAAATAATGGGGACCCTTATTCTATGTTAATAAAATTTCCTACATTTTAAATAAAGTTAGGGCATCTTTACGATCATATAAGATTGAAGAATTCCTTTGTGGGAACCCACACAATGAAGGTTCACCTTTACAAATGAACAATAACAATAAACCCTTAAAATGAAATTTTTGTTCGAATTAAAAATTTATATCCGAAAATTTCCAAATCAGACTACTTTGATATTGTAGCTTTCCTTTTGTGAAAGTTACAATAAATACTTCCCCGATGATAACATTTAATGGAACCAAAATAAACAAACCATATGTATTTGGCCAACTATTAGGCATGGAAACAACATGAAAATTCTCCAAATACACATAAGGAGAGTTCGAATTTGGAAATAATATTTCTCACAATGCACACAAAATGTAGATATGACTCCATAGAATAGACTAGAAAACTAACATAAAAAATAATAACTTGGCCATCGAAAATTTAAATTTATCATTAATGTGAAGATGCCTTAGAAAATTTTGCGTGTTTGAAAATATTTTGCAGTTCAATTAATAGTCAATCCCATAGACTAGTATTTGTGTTAGCTAAACCAAATGTATATTTAGGAGATGATAATTTGATAGCTAGAAATTATTTTCTTTGGGATTATTTATATATTTACACTAAGTCTTGGAAATTTTAGAATATGGGATTATATAATTTTCTTCAATATCAATGGAGCAATGGAATAGAACTAGAAACATAATGCACATCAAGAAATTTTATTTGTTTTAACATTTTTGAGTTGAAATGTTCATATCCAAGAGAAACATTGGATTAATGGAATTATATATTAATATGATCATTGTGATGAAATTACTAAAATTATGGTAAAAGGGTTGAAGGGTGGCTTAGGTTTTAACGGAAGTGTTACCTTTAGCATTAGAGAGGGTGAGGGAGAGAAGTGCAATGCCTTAGTGGTAAATATTTATGTGCATATTTCTCTTGTAAATATGGAATAATATTAGGCTGTTGGTACTCTAATAAAAATTCTTAGATGGATACCCAATTTTCATTTTCATTACTGTTCAATTATAGATGTATTGATTTAGATGATGATACAATGAAAAATGATTCAGGACATTAGTTTAAGAATTGAAAATTTGAGAAATATAGTGTTCAAAAACTACAACAAGGCCTATGTGTTTGATGTTTAAGATGTACAATGGATGAAGTTGATAATGTATTAATTTTACCTCTTCTATAAGGGATATTTAAGCTATAAGGCATTAGTATTTGAAAATAACTCTCATGTGTGCATATGGTCATAGCCTGAAGCAGTTAGATTATATCATAGACTATTAAAGAATATTCTACCATTGGATGAAAAGGAAAAGGTAGTTGCAAATATATAGTTTACAATGCATTTATGATGGCTCGTTAGTTACTGGAGGGTTTCTAGGGCTTCTTCTTGTCCATTTAGAGTCGCTTGTCCATTCAGAATTCCCTGCGATTGCAAGATGAATCATAACATGTGCTTCTATAGCGGCTCCTAAATGTGGCGTGGTTCCAAAGAAATTGGGTACGGAATGTGATCAATTAGCTCCAGGAAATTAAGAAAATAATGTTTCTTGCCCTTCAAATAGACCTCAAAGATGTCGTAGGCTCAAGCTGCCATCTCTATTGTATTGAAGGATTCGAGACAATTTCTAGTTTTCTTTTTGGGTTCCTTTCCTTTAGAGACCCATTTCCCAGGGGAAAAAAAATTTCTATAATGATAGCGAAGTTTTCTTGGATGGTTTTTCACATTACATAATTTGGATAAGGATGGTGTATTTGAAAGGAATTGTGCTTTCTACCGTTTACTCTAAAATAAATCAATAAATCAGTTTAATCCTTATGGAAATTTAGACAAGGTAGCTCCCTTAAAACCATTGCAAATATTTCTTTTAGGCTTCTTTGGCAAGACAGATCATTGAAACCACTGCAAAATACAAAATTTGAAGCTCATATTCCTTTGAAAAACTCTTAAATGGAAAACGGATGTAAAAAAGCATTTCTTGAAAGTTGTAAAAACCCCCACTTTAAATTTCTTAGGAAGGGGAGATTCTTAAAAATGATACTCGTGTTCTTCTATTAAATGTATTGCATATTTACTTTAGAGGGTTTGAAGATGAAACTCGTGTTGGTGTGACAATTTATATGCATCGTTAGTCACTTTCCATCTCCATTTTATGTAGGCAGACTTATGAGTTGGACCATAAGCCATTTATTTATTCATTCATTTTGAGTAATTGACATGAATTAGCTGTGTAGATACAGAAGCGTGAATTAATGAAAGAAATCTGATTTCCTCACATCAACAACGTTGTTTAGAATTTTTTCTGCATTTTTGAGTCCATGCTCCTCATCCTAATGCTCTCCTTTTACTTCATATGTTGTGGATGTAATTTGTTCCCAACACCAACAATTCTATCTGATTTCATAGGAAATTATGTTTGTACTTAGAAGGTTTGTTTGTTTGTTCTAAAGGATTCATACCGTGAACCTATAGGAATGGAGAAATAGTTTATGGCAGGGCATGTTAGGGTTAGATGGTTGGGGTCAAAGAGATAAATGGCCATTACCAAGTCCAGGAGAAGAATAATTCCAAGGGAGGCAAAGTTATAAGTCCCTGATATGCATATCCAAAGAAGATTATCATAAAACAACTGTTGCATATGCATTGGCACAAATACGAGATGATATTCAATAAAATTTTATTTCTTCGCTCAATTTTTGAGACTCTTATCTATTGTGCATATTCATTTATTGACCATCATATGTTGTGAGGTCATGGGTAATAATTACTTTTTCTCCTACTTCTCAATTCTTTGATCTACACAATTGCAATTTTCTTTCTTATTTATATCGCTGGAATATGAATGCATGCTAATTTTTTCCCTTTGGTTCTACATATATTGAGAAAAAATTTCATCATTGGGTACTACATATATTGTGCAATTTAATTTGAAAATAATGGCTGCTACTTATTTTAGGTGTAATTAACATCTCAACTTCCGATTCTTGATTTTATGATTTACTCAGTTTAGTTTTTTTGATAAATGCTAATTATTACTACCCTCTCTAGGTTGTTGGCAGCCTGATTTTCCCAAGTACAATGTTTAGTTTATTCTGGGGATTATTATTGTACTTATAGTTCAGCAGATAAGAGGCATAGTGCCAGGTTACATGGTGTTCTTTAATTAATGGAATGGTTAGATGTAACCTCCAAATTGGTTTCTAAACCATCATTTTCATTTCTAAACTAGAAGAGTCTAAAACAACCTACCAAGGTTCCCTCACTTTCATCTAGTAATAAGAAACATATGCAACAGCCTGCCAAGATTCATACTTTTGGTCACTAGAAAATCAAATGTAACTATACATGAATCATAGCTTCCCACGAGCTTCCTCTGTGGCCATGACACCTTCATTTTCAATTGACATTCCAATATCAATATAATACATATTTATTAGCGTTTTTGGAATGAATTTCAAGTGCCATTTTCATTATAAATTTAAATAATGGTCTAGATAAGGTTCATGCCTTATATGATAGCTTGTTATTATGCATTTTCCCTCCTATTATAAGGAATAAAAGTGCTAAATATTGGTAGAGGTATCTATGATCTACAACCAATGACCTTTCATCATCCCTGCATCCAGTCCCTTTTTCCTAAATAGAAGGATGTGTTTCAGGTCTGATATTAATAAAAAAAAGGTCCTTAGTTCCACATTATTACACATATTTACCTGTTTCATTAAAGGGTAAGCACTTGCTGGCACCAGTTCATTCCCCACATTTCAAAAGTTTCTAGTTATCTAGGGTTTGGATATCTTTGTTTTATCTACATTGTTTGGTTGCTTCATACAACTACTCAGAATGTAGGCAATTTTGTGACCAATTACACTAGAATTCAAATCTTAATTTTCCTTTTATGACTTGTAATCTCGGTTTTCGGTCTCTAAGATTCAAAATAAATATCGACTAAATTTACGTCATCAATATATGTTTCCTTCTATTTATTATTCCTCCTTGCCATAGATTCAAGCATACATGGTCTGAGGTTTATGGCTAAGCTTACATGGTATAAGGTTTATGGGTTTTACGCACCCATTCCAAACTTTGGGACATCTACTTCAGTGATCGAGTGGGGTGTTGGAATCAGTCATGATACCCGCGCTATGAACATACAACATCAAATCCATCCAACATCCATCCAATACTGCTTCTCTTAATCTAAATGAGAAAAAAAAGTAGTTTTCATAATTTTAAAAATAATTCCAGTTTCTGCTTTAGTAGTCATTAACCATACTTACATATTAAATTTATATTTATGTTACAAACAATAGGGAGGACCTCCTATTATAAATATAAATATCTTTCTTTATAAAATAATAAGAGTAATACAATTGTATTTTATATATATTCTTTATAAATCTATAATAATGATTATGTTAAACATTTTGAGATGTCTTTCCCTTTTGTTTTTTTATTTTCATTTTTTTCCAGTAATCTTGGCCACACCATTCTTAATCATAATAATGTTTTATTTTTTTAGTTTTTATTTTCATTTTTTTTAAATAATGTTTTCCACACCACTCTTAATCATAATAATGTTTATGTTATACATTTTTAGATGTCTTTCACCTTTTATTTTTTTAGTTTTTAATTTTGTTTTTTCGAAGTAATCTTGGCCATCCTAATTAGTAATCTTGACAACACAATTTCTTAGTCTATAGGATGTCTTAGCAAAATGTCCCGTACATTAAAAGGAAAAATGATAAAAATAAAATTACCAATGATCATTAATCTATAATAATGATCAATTGCCAATACATAGTATAGATATTAAAAAATTAATGAACATTAACAAGATGAAATACATAAAAATGAAACATATCTAACCTATAAATATAAAATTTATGATTAAAAGAAAAAATGGTAAAAATAAAATTACCACTCATCATTAATCTATTGTAATAATCATCAATGCCCAATACACAGTATAGATATTAAAAAATTAATGAACATTAACAAGATGAAATGCTTTAAAATGAACCATATCTAACCTATAAATATAAAGTTTATGATGAATACCCAAAAATTTTAAATAAGTATCTTTCCATCTACCCAACCCACCCATGTAGGTAACCACTAGGAGGAAAAATATCTCCTATCGTTTTTGTTGTATGTTTCCATCTAGCCTTTTTTCTCCTTTTGTTTTGGTTATATGTTTCCATCTAGCCTTTTTTCTCCTATTTTTTTGGTTGTATGTTTCTATGTAGCTTGCACCGCTATAGGGAATCACTAGGAGAAACAATTTCTCCTATTGTTTTAGCTTGAACCCCAACACCCATATGGCATGATGATTTATGGAAAGCTAGTCTCATCTAAATACCATTCATGCTCTAGTTAGTTCCATTTTACATCTAGACTACTCATATGAAAATGGGTTATTAGATGTGAGGTACAAGAGCCTTTTTTTAAATAAAGTATTTTCATTAAATGTTTAATGTAAGTATAACATCGATCATCATTTGAATTAAATGAATGCTCAATTTTCACCACATTCTTATTCCTATACTTCACCTTAGTTTTTTTCTCTTCCCCCCACTCCAATGTGACTCCTAGTGAGTAATTTATTTCCTTTGTCTAAGAAGTGGCACAAATAGGAGGTTCTGATTGGCATTGCATGTTTGTGGTAACCCATACTTCAGGTTTTCCATATCAAGAAAAGGAAGGTGTCCTTATAAGGGAAAAAGAGGGAAAATATTATTATTTTAGCATGAACAAAGAAAACAATGGATCTCCTGACAACACTAACAACTAAAACAACACATTCCCAACATTGTAAATTGATCTCTAAGTCAACAATTTTCAAGAAAAATTCCATGTTGTCCCTTTCACTATTAGCTATCCTTTGAAAACAATGGCAAAGTATAAGAGGTTGAACCTTGAACATTCATATCTAGTTCAAAAATCTTTTCAAGAAAAATTCCATGTAGTCTATTTCACTATTCTCTATCTTTTTAAAATAATGATCAAGTGTAGGAGGCTGAAGAGAAGGTGATTTCCTCCTCAAGCATATAGATCCCTACTCCACAAGAAAATAATATTATAGAAGATAAGGAAGAAAGAGGAAAGGAGCAAGATAAATAGGCAACATGAAAGAGGCCAAGAGATTATCAATCTACTTTGGAGACTAATACTTCTAGCAGAGAATTCAAAATGAAATATAGAAAGAGAGCAAGAATCCATTTGGACATAGATCAAAGCAAGGAAACAGAGAAAAAAACAGTCGTAACTATTAGATATTCTCATAGCTAATCTCCAACAGGTGTCCAAAATATATTTTCTACATCTTCAGCCACAATTCCATTTCAGTAGCAATGTCTTCAAACACCTACATCTACCACTTCTACAAGGGAAAAGAAGGAGACAATTTGTGACACCTTCAGGGAGATTAAGAGAAAAAATCAGATATTGAAGACCAACACCTACAACCAGTTTTGGAAGCATAACAACCATTCAAAAAGAAATATTTTATCAGTATTTGACTTAGAGAGAGGAAATATGAGAACATCTTTCTTGGAAGGCCATATTTCTCAACCAAAATCACCTTTAGATTTCATGATTACAAATTTTGAATTAAATGTCAAGGACATCCATCCAATAGACCAGATGGAGATGCACAAGAAGAATGGAGATATGATCTCATCTACCTTGACAAGCACTGAAATGAGCCTATCCAAATTGCAGGTATAACTGGCTAATACTCAGTCACAACTCAAAATGGAGAAGATTTATTCTCTTGTCAAAGATACCTGAATTAAATCCTTGGAGGATTTATTTGTGAAGATTGGATATGATCCAACAAATGGAGAGGCAGTGGATGACATCTTGAAGAAGAAGAACGCTAACATTTCAACCCTAAGAAAATAGCTTAAAATTTCAACTATTGAAGACCCTCTAACAAAGGAGATAGAGGAGAATGAAGCACATAAAGTAGAAATGATGAAGGTGATAATGGAGTAGTCAGCACAACTGAAATATATGGAGACATAGATGGAGAAATTGGTTAAGGAAAAGGAAAAAATAACAGGAATGGTCATTGTTCCTTTGGATTTTGTTCCTATTACAGTCATCCCTACAGCTACACCAAAAACTATAGGTACATCAGGTGGTACAAAACAGCTGGCCAACACCATGGAGAATATGACTATATAAATAGAGGAGATTAAAAATCTAGAAGCAGAGATCAATACTTTGAAGGATCTGAAGATAAGGTCTGATATTGCACATGAAATATAAATACAAAGAGCCCAAAAGTAGATTGAAATATTGATAAAGGAATAAAGTGAAGCTTCCATTGGTAAGACCGTTGGCTAGGAAAAGGAGATCATTTAGACAAACATAATTGATTCTTTGAATGAAATATGGCCTTCTATTCAAATCATATTTGAATAGAAAGAATTGATTGAACAGGTAAATGAGGCCATAGCTAAAGCAACCAAGGAGCTTGCAGGGATGCCTAAGACAACAAATAACATTATCAGATTCTTAAATTCCAAGAACAGGTTCGAATTGGAGGCACTTGGAGTTGAAGACAGAATGAAAACCATTATAGAAGTCAAGAAGGTGGTCCATAAGAAATGCTTGGTCACATAGTTAGAGGAAAAATTCCACAACTTAGAAGTTGGTGTCACTATATTCTTTAATAGAATCAAGCCTTTGACCAAAAAAGGGTTACCGTCACTGTTTATAATTAATGGTAAGCTTATGACCAGGAAATATTATGTGAAGAAGATGAAAGATATTGCTAAGGATACAACCAAGTTTGCAGGGCTTAAAGGATCAATGACTCCAAGAGCTTTCCTAGAAGCTATGGAAAATGATTTATTCATACAACCTGAAATTAAACACATTTTTGTGTTGAGGCCTACTTTTCTGAAATTCATAGAGACAGACGAGATATATCAGAAGTTGATTAGGATCAAGATTCCAAATGAGTGGCAGTGAGAAAAATTGTGTGACTACCAAGAAGGGTGAAGGCCAACGCATCAACAAATCAACAAATCAGCTTATCAACGTATCAGCCAAATCAACACAGCATCAGATCACCCAAATCTTCCAACAAAAAAATAGATCAAATCAAGCAACAATGACCTTCTGAATAATAGGGTCAGATGTCAAAATTATTCCATCATGTCCACTTCGTGGTCACGCTAGTCAAATTTTGATTATTATTGTAATAAATAATAGATTTCCTATGTAGATACGACAATTTTTGTAGAGTTTAGTTAAACACTACATTCCTTCTGAGTATCATGGGCTGAAACCTAAATTCTAAAACTTTTCTTTTGGAGAATTGTATTTTTGGATCTGGAGCATCAATAATAAAATACCTCTTTCAAGATACTTGAGCTATTTTTATCTTGCGATGTCATTTCTTTTCTTTGTTAATGTTTTACATTGTTCTTTCTCTCAATACATCATTTAAGTCTAATTTTAAAACAAAAATATGAAGATTAAGATTTGCTGCTAAAGCACCTTTATTCTGGCTATGTTTACAATATAAATGTTTTTCTTCTGATGTCTAGTTAAGAAATACTTAATTTATTTTTAACCACTACTGAATTCACTCTTTCTTTCATCTCATAATTCATTATTTTTTAAGATCCAGTAAGAATATTTACCTTGCGTTTTGAATTCTCTTGAAAAGTTGATGCAACAACCCACCCTTTTACAAATCCATCGCCCAATGGAATTAGTTTAACTAGATCTTCTAATCCAACCAAATAATCAATCAAAAAGCAACCCCTACAATCATTATAACTAACCTAATATCGAAATCATAAAACAAAGCTAAATCTAAAAGAGATATCCCTCTCTGAGTCTAGGAGGGAAAAATCATGGGCTCCAAAGTGGTTTTGATGTTGTCCTATATAATTATTCTTGCCAATAATAAAATTATGGAACAATTAACATAGTGGTGACCATACTAGGGACTAAATAAAAAACTTGTCTATTCATTCCAATTCAGAAACCTCGGTTAAAAGCATTGTATGATAGAATTATTTTCTAAGATAGGTTTCTTTCAGTTTTTGAAAATAATCAGTTTGTATGTGCTTCATATATGAATTCAGGCTCCTAAAAAAATCTCTACTAGATCCCATCCTGATATAAATCCTCCTCCTATAGCGGACAATCCTGAGAAAATTTAAGAAAAATTCCTAGAATTGAAATCCAAACAAGTAACAGGTTTCTTCACAGGGAAAATTACCTCCCTGAAAACTTTGTAGCCTTAAAAGACATTCAGATTGATTTACACTTTGAACAAGGTTTATTCACGACCAAATTTGAGAATTGGACAAGCCAGATAGTATTTGATCCATCTATTTTGCAACAAAGTCGAGTGAGAGAAACTTATTCACAAATTCAATCTGATCTTCAACTTCTCCAAGATTTAGAAACTCTCCAAGATTTAGTAACAGAATTTGCTTCAACTGTTGATGATGCTTACCTTCAAAAATATGTATAATTAACTGCATTGAATATAGTAGGCTCTAATTTTACCTCTTAGACTGCCCATCTTAAGTTAGCTAGTCCTACTTCTTCCATCATCCCCACCACTTCTTTTATCCTTCCTCATAAGGGTACTCAAACCTCCACACATACATCTCCTCCCATCATCCATCCTACTTCATCAAATGTCCACCTTCCTCCACCACCTCCACCATTCATGGTAGCCAGATATGCCCCAGTTGAAAGTGTTCAGGATTATTGCACTAGATTCAATAGTTTATATAATGCAATACCTTCTCATATAAAACCACCACAAGGCTTAGCCTTTGTTAAATTCCTAGATGGATTTGAACCTGAAATGTCTTATCAGCTAAGGGAAATGAACTCAGCCACATTAGAGGAAATGAAAATGGATGCAGTAAGTGTAGAAGCCAACCTGTTGGCAAAAAGAGCTAGAATGAGAACTAAAAGAAGAGTTACCATAAGAGAAGAACCTTCAAATTCCACATATGATGCTAAAATTGACTCATTGGTTGGAACTATGCAGATAATGATGGAGAAAATAAATCTAAATGAGAGAACTATTCCCAGGGAAAATGAACGAGCTCCATAAAATAGAAATTAAAATCCTAGAAGAAACCCTCCACAGATAAGATAGATAGAGAAAAGAGGTCCTGATCAGGAAATTAGGCCTCCATTCCAAGAGAATTATGTTGATGAGTATGAAGGATTAGTTCAAGAAGTAGAAGAAACCAGATAAATTTGATGGTAATTAATGAAGATGACCATGTTTTTCTCACTCAAGAAGAACAAGAATTATTTTCATTAACTCAGACAGAATTAGAATATGAAGAATCTGATGATTATAAACAAGTATTTGAGAATGCTATCATGGAGGTTCATAGAGAGTATAACCTCAGAAGTAAGAAAAAATTTGAAAATTCCAATAAAAATAATTCAAAAAATTCTACCAAAAAAGTTTATGAACCTGATCTGAAAAAAACAACAGAAAATTCAAAGAAAAGTGTGAACAATTCAGAAAAGAAGAATGCCAAAAGAGTTACTAGGAGAAAAGTTGATATCCCTGCCAAAAATTATCAAACTGATATTCCTAGTACATGTCAACAAACTGAATTTACTGAAAAAGTAGTGGTTGAAAGAACTGATTTTTCAAATTTGCTTAAAGTTCAAACACCGTTCAGCATTGAGTATGAACTTGCGAAACTAAAAATTTATATTCCTCTCACTGAATTGATAATCAATAATGTGTATAGGTCTTAGGTATTAAATCTACTAAACATAGGGGAAATTACTGATACTGTTAATTTAAATGATGATCAACCTAAACTTTTGTTTGGGCCAGAAGTTGAAAGTAAACCCCAAGAAGGAGGTGTCGATCCATTTCATGTCAATCTTAATGCTCATAGAAAAATTCTCCATAATGTCGTGTTGGATTTAGGTGCATCACATAACCTTATGCCAAAGGCTGTTATGGAGAATCTTGGCCTTGAAATTACTATACTTTACAAAGATTTGTACTCATTTGATTCTAGAAAAGTTAGATGTCTAGGTCTTATCAAAGATATTTGTGTCACTTTAGCTCAGATACCAACAAAAAATCTGGTAATGGATATAGTAGTAGTTGACATACCTCCTAAGTATGGCATCCTTTTATCACGCTCATGGGGAGAAAATTTAAAAGGGACCTTTCAAATGGATATGACTTATGCTACAATATCGGTGTTTGGTCAACCAAGAAGATTGTATAGGGAAACCTTAATGAAGTACATGGTGAGTAGTCAATAAAAACCACACAACTATCCTCTGTACTCTGTCCATACTAACCTTGACTCCTTCATTCTTTATAATTATGGAGACATTGGCTCACCTGTTACACATGCAGAAAATGATTTTAAGGAAAAACATGACAATCAAATACAAATTGTACAACAAGACCCTAAAAATGAACCTCTTTGGAATATGAGTTTCAATGACTTATGTGGAAAACCAGGCTCAACAGTAGGCATTTGGGTATATAACACAAAGAAAAACCATACTGAAGGTCACTCTTACAAACTCAATTTTCATTGCACGAACAATATAGAAGAATATGAAGCATTTCTCATAGGATTACAATTGCTGAAAATATTACGAGCTAAGAGGATTTTTGTCCATGGTGATTTTTAATTATTCATAAAACAAATAAAAGGAAAATATGTCGCAAAACATCCTAGGTTGAGAACATAAAGAAACGTTGTACTTGATTTCTTAAAAACATTTGAAGAGTATGGCCTAGCAGTTGTCCCAAGAAACCAAAATTTTCTAGCAAATGGTTTATCCTTTTCATGAAGTACATGTCAATTGCCTCACCCAAATAGACAATACACAGTAGAGGTTAAAAATCGTCCATCTGTGTTGGATAATATGAGATATTGGCAAGTATTTGGTAGTGACAAAAAAATTGAGAGTTTCTTACAATCAAAGGATGAATTTGATGATATAAATATAGACTTATATTGTGAAGAATATGGTCACACTGATGTACAAATTAGTGTAGAAAAACAAACTACATTTTCTGATGTAATAATTTCAGCAAATAAAACTGTACATAGACCTAAAATAATAAAGACCTAGAAAAAGAGGAATTTGAAATACTTCAACTCAAGGATAATATCCTGCCTAGAGGGCTGGTCCATTTAGAAGAACAATTTGACTTTAATGACATGGCCAAGAAACCCAAAATGGAACGAACAGGGGCAAACATTGAAGACTATATCATAGGCACTGAAAAAATCTCGAAATCATAAAACTATCAAAATCGCTTCCTATAGTTACAAAACATAGGTATATAGCACTATTTAAGGAACTCATAGATGTGTTTTCTTGGAGCTATGAGCACCTAAAATCTTATGATACTAGCATCATACAACACAAAATTCCAATCAAGGAGGACCAAAAACCTTTTAAAGAAAAGCTCTGAAGGATAAATCCTGTCTCAATGCCTTTGGTTGAGAAAGAAATCAAGAAAATGTATGAATCAAAAATCATAGTTCCACTGAGATATTCTTAATGGATATCCAATATTGTTCCTACAAGAAAGAAAACAGGGAACTCATACTTTTCATTGACTTTAGAAATCTGAAAAAGTATCTCTTAAGGAAAATTACCCCTTACCAAAAATGGACCACATATTGCAGAGGGTAGTAGGCTCCAGTATGATCTCTTTGTTAGATGGCTTTTTAGGATGTAATCAAGTTCTAGTACATCATGATGATCAAGAAAAAATAACATTTACTACTCCTTGGGGGACTTTCATGTACGTGAAAATTTCGTTTGGATTAATGACAGTTGTTGCTACTTTTCAAAGAGCCATGGACATTGCTTTTGCATATGAAATTGGCCATTTCATTGTAATCTACCTTGATGAAATTACTGTATATTCAAAAATGGATGAAGAGCACTTGGTACATCTAAGAATTTTTTTTGAAAATTGTAGAAGGTTTGGAATTTCCATAAATAACAAGAAAACATTGTTTGTTCTTGAAGAAGGAAAGCTTCTCGGTTACATTATTTCTCAAGATGGAATTAGAATTGATCCCAGCATGATTTATGGTATACTCAAAATCATTCATCCAAGGAATCTCAAATAACTTCATCTTTCATTGGGAAGAATTGAACCATAAACACTACATTAAATAAAAAATTGGGAAGAAAAAATACCTTTAGCATTTTTATTAAGTAATTTTTTAAAATATTATTTAATACAAAAATTAAAAAATAAAACTAATTATATAATATAATGAAATTATATAAAGCCTAATTATATGTATTAATAATAAACATTATATACTATATATATTAAAAATAAACATTATATAAAATAAAAAATTGGGAAGCAAAAATCAATTTATTATTTTTACTAAATATTTTTTTAAATTATTATTTAATATAAAAATAAGAAATTTAAAAAACACCTATTCCTATAATATAATGAAATTATATAAAACCTAATTCTATATTATAATATAATAAAATTATATATTAAACATTTCTAACTCTATATCATAATAAAAATTATATAAAGCCTAATTATATATATTAATAAAAAACATTATATAAAATTAAAAAAATGGGAAGCAAAAATAAGTTTAGTATTTTTATTACATATTTTTTTTAAATTATTATTTAATATAAAAATAAGAAATATGAACTTCCCTTTTTTTTTCATCGTGTGAGGTAATCATATTGAAGTCCCCTCCAAGAATGAATTTCTCATTCAACTACAGTTGTTGAATGAGGTTCTTGACAAAAAAAAAAAAAAGTATATCCCCATGCAAGTGTTGTCTTTAAGAACCCTTCTCCTTTGACCTGATCGGATGAAAAAATTCCAGATAGGAACCTAGGGTATGGCAAATAATCATGAAAAGTTACTTCTATGGGGTTTCATAGGATTGATAGACCCATTGTTGTTCCATGAGCATGAACTGACATCAACTAACACCTTTTCTAGCATTACTCCCATGAGCATGAAGAGACATCCACTAACACATTTTCTAGCATTACTCCACTAGAGCCTCCATGCTAGCTCCACTAACCTTTAGTTCTTGCAAGATGATAATGCTATGACTATTTTTTTTATTTTGTATCTAATAAGTCTCTGTTTTCATTGCTATTGAAACCCCTTATCTTCCAGAAAATCACTTTGATTAAGAAGGAAGGATGTCACGAAAAACCCTTGAAAGCAAATTAACTTTAAAAAATTTGGCCAAAACATTTACTACCTATTGTACTAACTCCAGGTAGTTTGTCTCATTTTACTAGCTTGAGGTGGTCACCCAAATACGAAGAATGAAAACACTCATAAGGAGTTGTAAGATTTGAAACTCACTCCAAAAGGGTGAATTGAATCATGAGATATGATTATTTGAGAATAACCATTTGGGCTTAGAAAAAGTAATCGGGTCCTTGGAATTGCAGCTGCTCCTATATCTAGAAGAGGGTTTTTTCCTCTACTTCCATTTCATCAAATCTTTCCATTCTTACTTGATAAGTTGTCTCCATTATTGTTTCTTCCAACAATGTTTGTGCATCATTCATTTTAGGCTATGTATTAGTTATGTCTTCCACTATGTTTTGTGGGTCCTTCCTTTTCTTTGTAGAATTTTCTTGCATGGGATTGTGTTGTTGGCGCAAGGATTTATTAGGGGACTTTTGATTGTGTTGTAGGGGATCTTGCTTAGCTAAGGGGTCAATTTTCGGATCTTACTCTACTACACCAAAAACGTTTCTTTTTCTAGGGTGAAATGAGTCACCACGAAGGAGATGAAGCAACTAGCATTGTTAAGAAAACAAGGGCCATTCTCAAAGACCCTTGAACGATCCTCTAAATTAGTGAATATCATCTTAAGAAAACTTTTGGCTCCACTCTACAAATCACCATTCACTTTTGACTACCATTTATCCTTGATCCATGCTTCTAGATCTTGTTATGGTGGAGAAGAACAATAAATTTGTAGATTAAAGCATGCTCTTGCATGATCTCTATGTGTTGGAAGATTTTATGTGACTTGACCTCAAATGTAGGGTTTTGAATTATTCAAACACAATGGTTTGATCTATTGTTTTTCCATGTAGTGTGTCATATTGGGGTATATTTTTGACTTCCTTGTGATAATTTCCAAGGGGGTGGGAGGAGAGATGAGGAGTTGTTGCTACCACCTTCTTCCTAGACTTGGCATGCCATGGGACTACATTGCAATAGGACTAGGCCACACCCCCTTATGAGACTTGAAGACCATAAGTTGATGAGAATCAAGCTAAAAATGAAGTCCTACCAAAATATTAGAGCCCACTGTGGAAAGTATGCAAATGCATGTAAACCCTAAAAACAACTCCTACTTCATGGGATCTCCTTCATATTGGTCTTAACTCTTATCAGTTGATTTGATTAATTAATTAAGCCTCTTCCTTTCCTTTTATATATAACATTAACATGACATTGTACCTAACAATAATGGTATTATTTATATATAATTATTTAATATATTTTTATTAATTGTAGTATTTATATAGAATTATTTAATACATTTTCTTTATTATTATTTTTATTAATTTAATGTTTTTTTAGCATATTTTTTTAAAATTATTATTTAATATCAAAATAAGAAATTTAAAATTAATATAATGGACCTTATATAAAACCTAATTCTACATTATATTATAATAACATTATATATTAAACATCTCTAACTCTATATCACTAGAAAAGCAATATATAAAACCTAATTATATATAATGATAATAAAAATTATCTAAAACCTATTTATATATATTAATAATAAACATTATATAAAATAAAAATTTGAGAATAAAAAATAAGTGGCTTTAATATGTTTTCTTTAATGTTAATTACCCTCTCGTAATGTTAATGGGAAGATCAGAGCTAGAGGCTCAAAATTTTCTATTTGGGCCTTAGCTACTACATTGACAAGGCCAGTGTCTCGCTATATGGTCTATAGGCCCTCCCTTTCCCTTAAAAGCCCGTAGCTAAGCTTCAAAGGGGTTGAAATAAACTACTATAATAACTGTGAAATTGATGGTCTTATGTTATGAATCTAACTATAGATGCCTATGTGAAAGTTGTTTGAAGTCATCAGTAGTCACGCACATCAACAACTCTTAGGAAAAGGAAACATACCGCAGTTGAGAAAAGGAGAGCTAGTGAAAGTTCCTTCATACTTTTTTATTCCCTTGATAGGCTCACTACGTGTGGAAGTTGAAATGGGTGGAGGTAGGACCTATGGTGTCACTGATTCAACTTGAAAATATGGTTTTGTCACATGACAAACCTTCTCAAGGCTTGGAATCTAGCTCGAGATTGACAGCTACAAGAGAGACCTAGCTATAGTTAGTCTATAGTTGGGTGGAAAATCAAAGTCTCCATCTCATTCTACATATCATTCATTATAGATATGAATTTCCTGACACATGTGTGGCAGTAAAAACTATTCATGGAATTCTTAGAATGGTTTCATCATATGGATAGTTTCCAGGTTGTATTTATGAATGTAGATAATTTTATGCTAAGCTACAAGGTTATTAACATGTGCTAAATCTATAAAGCATAAAATCATGCATGGATGATTGAACATGGTTGATATATGCACTAAAATTCAAGTTTTAATTGTTGAATAAAGATACTTAAATAGGAAAACATTGCTTTAGGAAAATAGGGTATTAATACTCTAGTTGCTTGCAACTGCAGATTTCTTTAACATATCTTTTGATGTTGTGATATTTTTTTTCATTTAAGTGCATAATATATTGATGATATAGGCTGTCACCTGGTACTATCAATGAGAGGGAAAATCCTTCCCGTTGATATAATAGTACCTTCATAACCCTGTGCAACATGTACCTGTAAATTTGATACATTCTTTTACCAATTGCAAGGATTGCATTTTATATGTGTAGTCATCATTTTCGTGTTTGTTTTAAATGAAAATGGTGTTTGAAGTGTTGATATTTGGCTGAATGGAATATGAATGCTCACTTAAATGACATGTGTGAGAGAATATAAACTCCTAAAGTATATCCTTAACATATGCATAGATGTACGTGTAAATTACATGTTGTATCTATGAAGTTGTAGGGGAACTTATGTTAAGGAATTGGTGTTAGGAAACCATGAATAAAGTTAACATAATAGTCCATATATCAAATAGTTACTCCAGGGTCCATGAATGGTAGAATGTAATAAATATTTTTAATCGTATTATTGCATGAACGTGTAAATATAGAAACTCTCCCAAAGACTCTTGAGCACCTAAGGAGGTAAGGCCTCATTACCAACATAATGTAAAATTTTTGTACTAAATACTATGTGGAATTTTTGGAATTATTTCCCACTTTCCTATGGTTATCTGGGCAAGGTACCATGTTAATCTTTTAGGTTGCATATTGAATACTCAAAGTTGTATTTATGGGAGCACGTGTAGTTATAACAAGTAGTATCAATACTTTAAACATAAATATGATTATATTATTTTTTCTTGTATCAAATAAGGAAATTAGATCAATTAAACCATGATTTCATTGTGCACATAGATTTTTCAGAATTTGGATATGCTAGTACAAAAAATTACACCCATGGGAAAATTACATGTATGCAACAAAATGGATAGGAATATAATACGTTCAAATGAATGTTATGTTTGTTACAAACTAGTAAATTTGGAGTTCGTGAGTCATTCTATTAAATTCATTCAAAACATTCCTAATCCAATAGCCAAAAGGATCATCTAGAGAGAATGGTTAAACTAGTCATAGTCTAGTTGCACATAATCATGCTTCTCATGTCTTAGAAACCATATAACTTTGAAACTTGAAAGGCAATTCCAAAAAATTATTCTATCTATGTGAGTGATTGTATATTTATTATTTCTCATTCCTACTTCTCATATGTTGATGTGACATAATCACTACATAAAATTCAACACACAACTCTAAAACTATGCTTCCACTTCCTCATATCACATCACTTTCACTCAATAATGTTGTTTTTCGCAATAGTGTCTTCCATTTCCACTCATGATTGTGGTGATATTTCTTTCAACTCCCTTCATTGCAACATAAGTTTCTGGATTGACAAACTTTACTAGAATATGAAGGGATTGTGCCTTGAAGGCCCTGATCTTAACCTTAGAATAGATTATCCAATGAATTACTAATTCACTATAATCCACTCTTCAATGTAAATGCATAGGGTATCATATTTGTTTATGAATTTCCAAATTTTTTGATGCTTTCCCTCTAGAGTCTAGCCTCCTCTAAACCTTCACTTGTGTGATGTTCTAGTGATATTTCAATATTGTTTGTAAAGATATTGTTTTTCCTTTGAATTTTTGGAATATCCTAAAGGTTAGACAAGAATGTGGGTTGGAATTGTTGGCTAGCTATGAGACTTGACAATATCATAATAATATGAGATATAATTAGATGCAACTAGAATAGTATTTTAAAATTGATATTTACATACTACTAATACTATGCTATTAAAAAAAATAGGCATCATTGATAATGTGGAAAATTTTAATGATGTATTTTCCAATGACAAACTGTTGAAATAGTTATTTGGTCGTGTACTCTACTTCATTTTTTGTGATCCTTCAACTGACAAGGAACCTTGTATAAAGAAAATTTTCCTGTCAATTTAATAATAAATCTAAATATTGGTTTTACATAAATTTGATGGTGGCTAGTTCCAATAAAGAGAAATTTTGTTGGGTTGTAGTGTTTATCCTACTTTAATAGGATTGAATTTTGATAAGAGTGTTGTTTTCACTAGTATGAACATGCTCAGTGGAAAAGGATCAATGTTGTTCTTGTGAATGTGCATTGTAACTCTTTGTAAAAGATATAATGTTAAATTGTAATTTTCACTTCATTGATCTCAGTGTGCTACTATTTGTATTTCTATGGAGGTTTCTAGCATTAATCTTTCAAAAGAAAGTAAAAAATATTATTTCCCTTTTTCCATATCAAGAAGATACTTGTAGGCCATAAGCAACACATATCTCTAACCTTGAGCTTAATTTACAGTATGAGTGAAGGAAGAAGATACATGGAAAACAAGGTTCTAGACTTTACCATGGTTGTACGGATACTGGTAATGACATTTGAACTTGCTAATGCACCAAAAACATTCCAAAAATTGATAAATGATGCATAAATAAATTATCTGGATTATTTTGTCATTATTTATTGTGATACCATTCTCCTCTATTGAAAAATATGAACATAACATTTGTAATATGTCAAAGTTGAATTATAAAAATATGTAAGAGGGAAGAAACCTTTCATAAATTTGAAGAAGAGTTTCTTTTCCATGAAATTCATAACTTATCTCCTCTATATGGTATTTGTAGGATGGTTGTATATAAACCTAGGGATGATATGGTTCATAAACTAAGTTATCAATGCCAACCTATCTCAATGACCAATTGAAATTCTCCCTCACATTACTTTCACATCTCATTGTGTTTCAATTCCTTAATGAAGGAAAATGCATACAATAAATGGAAAGATGAATAATGATATTTTGATGAACCAGAGGCACAAATATATAATGCACCTATGTTGAGAGTGCTAGACAAACTTCCATTATAAGTGGAGCTTGATATCGATATTTCCCAAGGGATCCATGCTTAGTGGTGTAGCACACACTTGAAGACATTTGAAGTAATAAGGAGTTGCATGGAATTGTGGATACACTATAGTGAGACTATCTTAGCTAGAGGGGTGTATTATAAGAAATACTAAGCACAAAGACTCAATTTCCCTCACATGGGATGATACCTCCCTTACTCTAACTGTGATGGAACCTCACTCAAGGTCATAAGGTTGTATTTCCCTAGGCATGAGTGAAATTATGTCAATGAAGAATCCCTAGGGTAATATTAAATATGCCACCACATGGGTTCCATGTGCGTGTAATGAGGCATGATTAAGAAACATTAAAATATGAAGATGGAAACCATAGGAAAACATAACTTTTGACCCTAAAATCTAAATAGAGAAGAGAAAAAAAAAAAATTAGACCCAATTCTCATAATCACACACTAATAGTGACATAAACCTATTATCCACCTCCTTAGGGTTATTTTCTATTAAGGGGGTGTATTACGGATAAAATTGTTCAAGAAGAGCCATTTGCACCTCAGAAATGGAAATGGGTCCTTGGATATGAAAAAACTCTAGTATCTGGAAGAGGGTTTTATCCTCTACTTCCATTTCATAGGAATGTTCTACGCTTACCTCAGAAATTGTCTCCATTGAGACTTTTGTTCAACATTGTCTCTACATCATGCATTTCAATCTCCATATCCACTGTGTGTTCCATTGTGTTATCTAAGTTTTTCCTTTTCCTTGTAGAAGTGTTTTGCATGGGATTAGGTTGTGTTCTGAAGGAGTCCTTAGTGTGAATTTTCATCCTATTGTAGTGCATATTACTCTACTAGGGCTTAAAATTTGTTTTTGGACTGAACAAAATTCTTTGGATTAGGGTTTTAGGGCTTAGATTCCTCCTACTTCACATTTATTGTTGAAACCATTCTGATTAATCTTTATACGAATATCTCCTTCATCTTGTGGGGATTGGTGAGGGGGGAATCCATGCAGAGTTATCCATGTTTAAGGAACCTTCTACAACAAAAAATGATATGCTCATAATCAATGGGTTAGATAGTATCTTCGTCATTGGGAAAGATAAGTATGGATTGTGACAACCACTCTCATAAATTCATGTACAAGCATATCCTAACATATGTAGTGCACATCTTGGGTTTCTTTATTTCTAAGGTTTTTAGATAATTTCCAATTGTATTGGAAATTACCACAAATATATCTCGTTTCCAATATTAAAATTACTGATATAGGATAAAAAAAAAAAAATATTCTTTACATGAAGAGACTAACATTGTCAATAAAATAAGGAACATTACCCTTGAAAAATCCTCTAAGATAGTGAAGATCATGTATTAAAACCTTTGGCTCCAATCTTCAAATAAACATGCACTTTTGACTTCTATTTATCCTTTATCTATGGTGCCAAATCTTGATTTGGTGGGCAAGCACCAATAAATTTGTATATTAAAGTGTGGTATTGCATGGATTCTATGTGCTTCGATATTTTATCTTAATTCAAATTGTATCTATGGTTTCATAGTTCATTTGGAATATGATGGATTATTCTATTGTTTTTTCATGTAATTCCCAATATTGGGGCATATTTTATACTTCCTTGTGATGAATTTCACCGTGGGGGAATTGATCACGCATTGTTGTCCGGACTTTATTCCTAGAAAAAGAATCTCTAGAGACTACATTATGGTAAGAGGGGGATGTGCCCCCTCCACTAGATGAGGAGGCCATATGTTGATTAGAATCAAGTTAGAAACAAAGTCCTAGCAAAATATTATAGTTAGGTGTGAAAATTTTGTAAAGGTTTTAGGGTTGTAACACATGTAAACCCTAAACCTATCTCATTAGCATTGTAGAGTGATAGCTTGAGGGATATCCACCATAATATTCTAAACTCTTATAAGTTGATTTAATTAACTGATTATTCCCTCTTCTTTTCTTTGTAGATATAACACTAATTATAGCATTGTACCTAATAGTAATTGTAATATTTATATAGCATTATTCTATATATTTTATACAACATTAATAATGAGAAGTATTTAAATAAGATAATAATATATATATATATATATATATATATATATATATATATATATTAGATAACTTAATTATAACATTTTACCTAACAATAAATGCAAGAAAAAGAAAACTCCAAGCCATAAGCACCTACTTATGTTCTCATGCCTTTCCTCCCTAAAGAAAAGAGTCCATCACTTTATGCATTGAGCTCAATACACCTTTTGTTGAAGCTAGCAAAAAAATTTTGTAAATTAGGATTCACTAAAGAAAAAATTTGAGAACTAATATTCCTAGAAAATATAAGCCTTTGAAGGTCTAATTATTTAATTAAGAGGAAATTGTATCCAAAATGTCTCTCCAATGAATATTTTTCAATGAATACTCTCGGATCCCAGATAAATGATCAGAAGAGAGGCTCAAGAGAAACTTAAGAGACAAGTGATACAACCTTGAATGATGGTATTGGTATTGAGGGAGAAGACTTGGGACTTGATAAGATTTATTTTAGTGACAAAGGATAGCATAAGTTCACTCAAAATGTGCTTGAATTCCAAAGCTTATTCAATTGAGGGCTCACAAATCAATGTAGCTTCATCCTCAAAGTCTTGGTGGGTTGTTGGTGCTAACTAATTGTTGAGACAAAAGCCTCGTAGCATACCATTAGGCATATAGTTAATATAACCCAAATATTTGGAAATACAAGCACTAAATAAAAAATTGAAAGTTATGAATTTTGAGCGTGTAAAGATGCTTGGAATAGTTCATGTGGAGAAAGAAAATGAATTCTTTTTTTTACTATTGTAGAAAGAAAACAAGAGATGAAATAACTCCATGGATATGTTCAAAAGCTAGCATAGTTGGTGTCAAGCCATATATATTATGTACCTTCTTCTTCTACTACTCAACAACATTTTATTCTTGTAGATGCTTTAGGTGAAATGGCTAGCACAATTTCAAGTGTACTTAGACGAAGCAAAGCATCCCTCTAAGAAAAGAGATACAACTCTTATAGCATATTTTACCCACGTTGAGTCCACATGAGATATCTTTGACTTGTTGACCTTGATGCATACCTTTTTATCTTAATTTTCCCTCTTTTAGAGTAGAGAGGCCAGTCCTACACTAACAATTGTGTCTAAACTTTGGTTTATAGTGTACATCCTGAGTCTTGGGACATAAGTTTCCCTTTTAAAACCTAAATCTTTGTTGAAAATACTATATCTGAAGGATATTAGCTTGATCTACTTGTCCATGAGGTTGTGAGGTATAAATCATTGTAGAATTTTCCTAACTTCTCAAGCCCCTAGTTGTCTAGATACATTCTCCAAGAGGATTGAATGAACCTTTATAATGTGACCCTAACAAGAGGAAGGGAGCTAGATTTAGTTTATTCCAAATCCAATTATATCCAAAATGAGCTATTTGGAAATTGTGAGATTTTTTCCATATTGTTGAGTGCTTAGAGACTATCTCTAGGAGAAGGCTTGGATTGTACTCTAAAGAGGAGGAATCTCATGTTAAAGGTATGTTGTACTTATTTGGATTATTAATGAATTTATATGATTTACTTTATTTACATGATGTGTTAATCATGTTGATGTTTATATCTTGTTCTTCCTAATATTCCCTCTACATGAGGAAAATTTGCTTTTCCTAGCTATGCACGTGTGCAAGGGTTTTATATAAAAAACGATTATAAAAATGATAGGACTAAGATCTTCAAGAGAAGTAGGTTCTCTAGTAAAAAATTCATATCCAACATTCCTCATCAACCTCCATGGTTTAAAGTATATTATCTTGAGCTCTTTCGCTGAAATTTTATGTTTGAGTGTGATTTACATTTAAGGGATTCCATTGATTTCATCAAATGCATGGTCTAGAGGGTTCTTGGAAAAACACACAAAGCAATATATTTCCATACTATATTCATTATGTTTACAAAAAATTGGCAAATCAACTAGCGATTCTAACCCTAGTCTTGTGCCTCTCCTCTTTTGGCTTTAGATTTTTTTTTTTGTGTGTTTGAGTGTTATCCTTTATTTTTTGAGCTAGTCTTAGTGTCTTTCAGATTAATCTGCTTAGATATGAATAGATATTTTCTTGATTTAGGTTTCAAATTCACATTAGTCCAAAGACATTGGCCTATAGTGAGTTGCAATATTTTGAGTAAATATGTGGGTAATACACTTCATAGATGTGTCTTAGGACACCCGTGACTCACGATTCACCTGTGTTTTCTTTGTAAATTTAGCTTTTTAAGGGGTTCTAGAAAAAAAAAAAAAAACACACTTTTTTTTGTAATTATTTTAGTGTTTTCCTTGTGAACCCTAGAGAGTATTTTCTTTGATAAGATTCCATTAGGAACCTCTTCTTTTGATGAATTTTTTTATGATTATTTTCATACTATTAGGAGGAAAAATAAAATCTAGCTTTTATGAAGGTGCTTGTTGGAGGACTAATATCTCTCTCACATTTTCTAGATCTATCCCCTACTAATTGTATAGATGTATATCTATTTTAGAACTATTTCAAGAATATGGTTTTTGAATTGGGTCTGATTTGTTTTTCAATTTTGGTGTTTTCATCAAGTTTCTTTTTCTCCATTTTTGTTGATTTCATTAGCACTATTTTTCCATATCTATTATGGTGATGAAAAATTAGATCTAAAATGTCTAGTTGTGTTTTTCTGGTCTTCTTCTTTGATTGGAGCATTAAAATTCTCCTTTTTTCAAACCATTCAAATATTTCCCTTCAATTATGGTTTGTTTCTTTACCTTTATAGATCATTGTTGCGTCAAATTTTTTTCTATCTCCATTCAAATACAAATATAGAACTTTCTTTGCACTCCTTTTTCATGTTTACCCATGTCTGATAAATTTATTTTGGTGATTTTATTTTACAAATTCAATTCCAAGATTTTAAATGCTTGGTGTTCTTAATTGGTTTTTATTTCAAACACTTTTGTGTTTCTTCTTGAGTTTTTTTTTGGATCAAATTAATGATATGATTTTGATGAATTTTAGGAGAAAATATTGAGAGTGTGAGAGGTTGTTGTCATCTTTTAAAAATTAAAAGGAAACTCTTCCTTTCTATAGCTAGTTTTGATTCAATGAAATATGGATTTCATATAGCATACATTACGATTGGGTCTTGTATTTACACACCATATCAATTTCACACCACTTCCCTAGAGTAAATAAAAACTCATCAAACAAATCTTAATAAATATTATTCAACATTTTTCCTTTCTTTGGCACGACACCAATAATAGTTCACACTACATTATTGGATTAGGGGGATGAGGTAAACTCTCCAATATCATGAAAAAAAACATATTATATTGAGTTATGGAGATAAAATACATTTGCAGTGGCATATTTCCTAGGAAGCCCTTCTCATACAAGCATCAATCATTAGGTCATATTGAGCCCAAACGTAGTGATATAGCTTGCTTCATTGGTCTTGATGGTTTTGAGATGCACATATTACTTAGGGATCTCCTTGAGAGGTGTATAACTTAATGTGAGTAATATGTGCGGAGTTTTTCTTTTTCTTTGCATGTAGACCCAAATGACCACTATTTACCCAAGTTAAGTTTTTGTATGTGTTATCCATAACAACCTTATTATTAGGTATCTTACATGGGTGATGGAGACAGATACATCCTTGTTGTATCTAGAGTAGATTTTACTCATGATTCAATTGGTTCTCCTAGAGGGCACCCCATGACTCATAAATGTTCTTGGTTCTAGTCATAATATCCATTAGTAGGAGCCTAGCATAATTGTCGCAATCACATATTCACAATTGAAGGTAATTTGGAACACAATGGATTGGTTTTTTTTTTCCATGTAATGCCTAAGATTGGGGAATATTTTTGACTTCCTTGTAATGAATTTCAAGGTGGGGGATTGGTGATGTGTTTTTGTCACTGCTTTCTTCCTAGAAAAAGCATTTGTAGAGACTACATTTTGGTAAGAGGGGGGCATACCCCCTCTGGTAAATGAAGATTCCATAGGTTCATTAGAATCAAGCTAAAAATGTAGTCCTCGAAAAATATTAGAGTGAGGTGTGGAAAATTGGTAAAGGTTTTAGGGTTGTAACAAGTGTAAACCCTAAACCTATCTCATTAGCATTGCTAGAGTAATAGTTTTCCGGATCTCCACCATAATAGTATAAACCCTTATCAATTGATTCAATTAATTAATTATTCCTCCTTATTTTCTTTCTATATATAGCATCAATTATAGCATTGTACCTAACAATAATTTTAATATTTATATATCACTATTTAATGCTTTTTTTACAACATTAATTATGAGAACTAATAAGATTATAAAAAAAAACAATATATTAGATAACTTAATTATAACATTTTACCTAGAAATAAATGGAAGAGAAAACAAACTCCAAGCCATAAGCAACCACTTATGTTATGGGGCCACCCTTCCCTAAAGAAAAGAGTGCATTAGGTTACACAATGTGCTTAAGACACATTTTGGTAAAGGTAGAAAATTGTTTTGTAAATTGGGAGTGATTAAAGCACCAATTTGAGGAGAACTAATCTTCCTAGAAAATATAAGGCTTTGAAGGTCCAATTTTTTAGTTTAGAGGAAATTTTATCCAAAATATCTCTCCAATGAATAGTATTCAAGGAATTATCTTTTAGGGCGGATCCCACATAAAAATATTGGAAGAGACACTGAGGAGAAACCCCAGAGACAAGTGAGATGAGCTTGAATGTTGGCATGGGTATTGAAGGAGAAGATATGGGACTTTTGTGATTTATTTTAGTATGAGATGCTAGCTAAAGTCATTCAAAATGAAATTGAGGGAAAAAGCTTCTGGAATTGATGGTTGGCCCATCAACATAGTGTCATCCAAAAAGTCATGGTGGGTTGTTGGTGCTAACCAATTATTGAGACAAATTCCCAGTAGAACACCACTAGGCATAAGGGATATTAGAAAACACTTAATTCCTTCAAAAACTAGGGAAAAAAAACAGGAGAGCGGGTCTCCTTGATGGATACCTCCAGAGGTGCTAAATGTGGTGGAGGAGGATCCATTGATAATGATAGAGAAGAGAGGGGAGGAAAATAAGGAAACCATCCATTTAGCCCAATCATTAAAGAAACCAAAGGCTTTCAAAATTTGGAAAAGATAAGCCCAAGTAAATTTATCAAAATATTTTAATAAATCCAATTTCATTACCATAATCTCTTTTCTAAATTCTTTAATACTGTGTATAGCCACATATGCTACTACGATACCATTTAGGATTTCCCAACCCTCAAAATATCTCGATTTCTCCTTGGAGGTGATAAAAGGCAATAGGGGTTTGAGTCTATGTGCTAATCTTCAGAAGTATTTTGTACACCATGTTGGAGAGTGTGATAAATATGAAGCTACTTTGGTATACTACTTGTGTCGATTTAGAAAAAGAGTGAAGAAATGGGAGTTTAGAAAAGGGAGGATAACTCATCTTCTTTTTTATTCCTCCACTAAAGCTAATATCTCACCAAATAACTCCCAACCCACTTGGAAATTATTTGAGGTGAAGCTATTAGGTGGAGGGACCTTATTTTTTGGGACGCTCATCACTACTTCTTCAACCTCCTACAAGGTAATTTGCTTCATCAAAGTCACATTTTAGTATTTAGTGAACAATATTAGAATTTGGGTGATTTTTTTCTGAGTGGATCATAATATGTTAGTAATATGCTATTTAAGGAGATCCCTAGAGAATGAAGTAAGTTCTTTTTCAATTTCCATGCTATCAAAGAGTTGTTTCCCATTCTCATTGGTAATTGAGAAGATATGGTTATGATGCTTGTGTTTCAACATTGATTTGTGGAAAAGCCAAGTGTTCTTCTCCCCTTCCCTATGCCATGAGATCCTATATTTTTTCCTTCATAATGTCTTATCTTACTTCAGTCATTCCTAGAGTTTTTTTTAGGAACATACCCCTCCTTCTTTGACATATCTTCATAACACCCTTCAAGTAACATTTGTGGTTGCATGTGTTTCATTTCATATTTTATAATTTGTTCTTCCTAAATGATGTTTCCAAATTCTTTACCATTCCACTTTTTAAATAAATCTTTTAGATTTTTTACCTTATGTTGAAAGTTGAAAATAGGGGAGGTGCTTGGATTATCTAATTCTAGCAACCACTCCTTTACTTTCTCAAGGAAGGATGGATGTGTTAATTAAAAAACTCTCTAATATGAATGCTCATTTTTTAGCAGCTTCTTTAATGTCAAATTCTAACACTTTCGGCCAATGGTCTCAGCTTTCACTAGGAAGGATGGAAACTTCCAAAATGAGGTTTATTTCCAATAATCATTATGAGATAAGAAATATTTCAAGATGACAAATTATCTCATTTCTACCTCCTCTATAATATTCCAAGTATAGATTCCATTAACCATTTCTATCTCAGCTAAGTGCATGTGCATAGTAGAATCTTTGAAGGACTGTGCTTTAATTTCTAATATATGAACTTCCCCCTTCTTTCCATCAAGCGAGGTAATCATATTGAAGCCCCTTCCACCAATGAATTTCTCACTCATTTTCACTTGTTGAAGCTGAATGAGGTTCTTGAGAAAATAAAGTTTATCCCCTACAAGTGTGGCCCACATACTTTCGTTAAGAAACCCTTTTTCTTTGGGTATCCTCTGAAACCCAAAGAACTGCCTGATCTGATGGCCTGTTATTATGCATTTTCCCTCCTCCGATAAGGAATAAAAGAGCTAAAGATTGGTAGCGGTATCTGCGATCTGCAACCAGAGGCCTTTCATCATCTCTGCATACGGTCCCTTTTTCCTAAATCGAAGGACGCGTTTCAGGTCTGATATTAATAAAAAAACCGTCCTCAACTATTACACATATTGCCCTGTTTCATTAAAGGGTGAGCGCTTGCTGAGCATGCTAGAGCTGACACCAGTTCATTCTCCGCATTTCAAAATACTCTGGATATCTAGGGTTTGTATATCTTTTCTTTATCTGCGTTGTTTGGTTGCTTCATACAACTAATCCAGAATGTACGCAATTTTGTGACCAGTTACAGTGAAATTCAAATCTTAATTTTCCTTTTATGACTTGTAATCTCGGTTTTCGGTCTCTGAGATTTAAAATAAATATCGACTAACCTTACGTCATCAATATATGTTGCTTTCTATTTACTCTTCCTCCCTGCCAGAGATTCAACGTCAGCGCTAAACGTACATGGTCTCAGGTTTTATGGGTTTTACGCACCCATTGCAAACTTTGGGACACCTACTTCAGTGATCGAGTGAGGTGTTGGAATCAGTCATGATACCTGCGCCATGAACCTACAACATCAAATCCATCCAATACTTTTTCTCTTAATCTAAATGTATGAGAAAACAAGGCAGTTTTCGTAACTTTAAAAACAATTCCAGTTTCTGTTTTAGTAGTAGTTACATATTAAATTTATAGTTATGTTATAGACAATAGGGAGGGCTTCCTATTATAATAACTTAATCATTATGTATATCTTTTCTTATAAAATAATTTGAGTAATATAATTATATTATATATATATATATATATATATATATATATATATATATATATATTATAAATCTATAATAATGATTATGTTAGACATTTTCAGATGTCTTTCTCCTTTTATTTTTTTAGTTTTTAATTTCTGTTTTTTGAAGTAATTTTGGCAACACCATTCTTAATTAATAATCTATGGATAATATTGGCCACGCAATTTCTTAATTTCTTAGTATATACGTTGTCTTTGCAAAATATCCCCTACATTAAAAGGAAAAGTGATAAAAATAAAATTACCAATGATCATTAATCTATAATAATGATCAATGCCCAATACATAGTATAGATATTAAAAAAGTAATGAGAATTAACAAGATGAAATACATAAAAATGAAACATATCTAACCTATAAATATAAAATTTATGATTAAAAGAAAATTTGATAAAAATAAAATTACCACTCATCATTAATCTGTTATAATAATGATCAATGCCCAATACATAGCATAGATATTAAAAAAAGAATGAACATTAACAAGATGAAATGCTTAAAAATGAACCATATCTAACTTATAAATATAAAATTTATGATGACTATCCCAAAATTTTAAATAGATATGTTTCCATCTACCCAACCCACCCATGTAGGTAACAACTAGGAGGGAAAAATTCTCCTATTGTTTTGGTTGTATGTTTCCATGTAGCCTTTTTTCTCCTTTTGTTTTGGTTATATGTTTCCATCTAGCCTTATTTTTTTGGTTGTATGTTTCTATCTAGCCTTTTTTCCTCCTTTTGTTTTTGTTATATGTTTCCATCTAGCCTTTTTTCTCCCATTGTTTTGGTTGTATGTTTCCATCTAGCCTGCACCCCTATAGGGAATCACTAGGAGAAAAAAATTCTCCTATTGTTTTAGCTTGACACCCAACACCAATTCCATGATTTATAGTCTCACATAAATCCTTTCTCATATTGTTTTAGCTTGACACCCAACACCCATATGACATATGATGATTTATGGAAAACTAGTCTCACCTAAATCCCATCCATGTTCTAGTTAGTTCTATTTTACATCTAGACTAATCATATGAGAATGGGTTATTAAATTGAGGTAAAAGAGTCTTTTTAAATAAAGTATTTTCATTAAATTTTTAATGTAAGTATATCATGGATCATCATTTGAATTAAATGAATGCTCAATTTTCACCACATTCTTGTTCCCATGCTTCACCTTAGTCGTTTTCTCTTCCCCCCACTCCAATGTGACTTCTAGTGAGTACTCTATTTCCTTTGTCTAAGAACTCACACAAATAGGAGGTTCAAATTGGCATTGCATGTTTGTGGTAACCCATACTTCAGTTTTTCCATCTCTTCCTTACATTCACATCCCATATTTAGGTTGATTTCTATCTATCACCTTTATTAGTTCCCTATTTTTCACATTATTTAGTATGGCCCTAAAAAAAATTTCCCGTTCATGTAGGGATAATTGAAACTACATGGAAAAATTATAGCCTTAGTTATAGTCCCCTCATTATCCCTTACCCACTTCATTGCCAATGCCTTAGATATTTGAATAAAAGAAACTTTGATTAGTTTAGCCCCAAAGATAAATGGAGTGATTCACATTTAGGTGCCCTTTTGTAGGAAAATAATTTTTTGTTTTATGAATATGTAGACAAGAGTGAAGAAAAATGAAAAGGAACACACAAAAATAAATAAAAAATATGTATTCTAGCTATGACAATAAACCCCATGGTTACTAAATTATATTATAATGGATTGTCACTTTGATGAGGTTGGCAAATGGGGAGAAAGTCTAGATTCACACCAAACTACTCATCTTAGATCAAATAATTAGATTCAGTAAGTGCCCTCTTTCACCAAGAGTTCAAGGCAACTCATGGGCTGGGGATGGTGATACCCTTGGTTTAATAAAAGTGGTTTTTTGCCACTATGTGGGAATATAACAAAACAAGAGTTCTGTAGATATGTAAGCATGGCCACATATGCCTAACACAAGTAACATATTGACATGCATTTGGGGTGGATGAACCATGTGGCACTCTAGGTCAGGATGATGTCATTAGTGACATCAATGTAATGTTCGAAATTTGTATACAACCAATGGAAGGTGGCCTTATAAGGGAAAAGGAGGGAAAATATTATTATTTTACTATGAACAAAGAAAACAATGGATCTTGTGACAACACTAACAACTCAATCAACACATTCACAACATTGTACATTGATCTCTAAGTCAACAATTTTCAAGAAAAATTCCATGTTTTCCCTTTCACTATTATCTATCCTTTTAAAACAATGGCCGAGTATACGAGGTTGAACCCTGAACATTGATATCTAGGTCAACAACCTTTTCAAGAAAAGCTCCATGTAGTCACTTTCACTATTCTCTATCCTTTTAAAACAATGACTAAGTGTAGGAGGTCGAACCCTCCACCCCATGAGCGTCAAAATTTTGAAAACATGTCATTAACGGACAAATAGGCACATATCTATGATACTTATTGAAATTTTGACTTATTCCAAATCAAATAAGGAACATCTAGTAAAAATTTCTACCCAATTGATTCTTTCCAAGTGCCAGAGTCTAGCTTGGAATTTGTTACCATTCCCCAAAAATATGATTTCCCTAAATTTCTTTCTTGGTGTCAGATGTCAAATGTATGGAGTATTAGAAACATCATATCTAGAGAAGGTCACATCATCATCCAAATTTCTCCTTTTTCTTTGTAACATGTTATGTCTACTACCTATCAAAAACCTTCACATCCTTACTAAATATAATGTAATTAAATTATATATAAACTTATGAGAGGCTGAAAAGAAGGTCACACAACAGTTTATGATACTTTTTGGCACTTTCTCTTCTAAATTGGCTCCAAGTTTCCCATTAAAATTGTTCTCCTGGTCCATTAAAGAAGTATTGTCTTGTATTTTAGGCCATGATGATGCAAATACTACTAATGAAATAGTTTTGTGAATTTTTAATACCCTTCTTGGTATACGAATGAACAAAGTAAATTTTGGCCTTTCTATATATCTCTCACATACCATTAATTTTCAGTTTCCCAATTCCTCCTCTTTTGGCTTTAGATATTAGTCTTTTTTTTTTAGTTTTTTTTTTTTTCGAGGTGGGCTGAGTGGTTTAAGGTTAATTCCCTTAGACATGAATATATATTTCTTGATTTGAGTTTTCAATTTGGTCCAAATACATGGGTCTGTAGTGGATTAATTATATGATGGGTCATAAGTTGAATTGGATGAAAGCTCAATTTTCACCATATTCTTGTTCCCATAATTCACTTTGGTTGTTATCAATTTCCCCCACTCCAAAGTGACGATTCTTGAGTACTTTAATTTCTCTTTTTAGAAGGAGCAAAAATAAGAGGTTCTAATTGACATTACATGTTTTCGGTAATCCATATTTAAGGTTTTCCATCTCTCCCATATATTCACATCCCATATTTGGGTTTATTTCTATCTGTGGGATTTATAGTTCCCTTTTTTTCTCATTCTTCATTTTTTTCCCTAAAAAAATTCTTCGGATAATGTTAAAATGAATTAATTTGTAGGCATAATGAAAAAACATGGAAAAACTAGAACCTTAGCCCTAGCCCACTCATTATCCTTCACACACTTGCTTGCTAATTCTTTAATAAAAGAAAATTTGATTATAGTATCCCAAAAGAGAAATGGAATGATTCATATCTAGGTGGCCTCATTTAGGAGAAGAATTAGTTAGTTTGATGAATATGTAGATAAATGTGAAGAATAAGTAAAATGAATAAATACACAAATAAAAAATATGTATTATATTTATAATAATAAAGTGCATGGTTAGTAAATTATATTATAATGGATTGAGACTTTAATAAGGTTTTTAAATGGGGGTTACGATACCATTGGTTTACTAAAAGTGGTTTGTTTAATAAAATGGTTTATTTCCACTATGTGAAAATATAACAAACAAGAGTTTTGCAGATAGGTAAGCATGGATAAACATGCCTCATCGCAAGTAACATATTGACATGAAGTTGAGCTCGATGTATGATGTCACATTATAGGTCATCATGATGTCACTAGTGACATCACTAGAATTTTTGAAATTTGTATCCAACAAAAGGAAAGTAGTCTTGATAAGTGGAAAGGAGGGAAAATATTATTATTTTAACATGAAAAAAGAAAATAATGGATCATGTGACAACACTATCAACTCAACCAACACATTCCCAAAAAAGTACATTAATCTCTAAGTCAATAAAATTTTGGAGAAAAAATGCATGTATTCTCTTTCACTATTCTCTATCCTTTTAAAACCATGACCAAGTATAGGAGGTTGAACCGTCTACATTAATCTCTAGGTCAACAAAAATTTCAAGAAAAAATCCATGTAGTCTCTTTCACTATCCTTTATCCTTTTAAAACTATGACTAAGTATAGGAGGTAAAACCCTACACCCCATGTAAATTTTGAAAACATGGTCGGTTTCCCAAACTGTCCCATCTGCTATGTGTCAAGCCCTCACCATTTCTCACCCCTCCCCCACTCCACTACACTTACCAGCCACGACCCCCTGTGAAAAGCGATTTCCACTGTGGTAAAACTGTGATATTGACTGTTATATCCCCACCACAACCGTTGTGCCATGAGGACCACTCTTGTCACCTTTGTCCAATCACCTACACTCCCACCTAAATACCTGTTAAAAAATTTATTGTTCAGACCGTTACCCAAAGGGCCCGCGCTATGTTAATGGAAACCCCCACCATTCTATTAAACTAAATTTCCCCACCAATTTCAAAGTTCAAAATGCGTCCATGTTACTTTTATAACATTTGATTACATTTGATGTTTTACAGAGAAAAATATGGCACGAAAATCTTCAAATAATCTGCAGATCAACTAGAATTCCCCTTCTTCAGTCCCCTTTTCTCCCAGTTCTCCTACTCATTAGCAAAATTCCCTTTTATTTTTCCCCTCTTCTTCTAATCCCCTTCTGTGAATTTGCAATCAGTTTCTTTTTTAGTGAGAAATAATGCCTCCAAGGAAGGAGCATCAGTTATTTAACCCAATGGTTCACCCTCATGTGGACCTTGACCATGTGGCCCTGGCTCAGAGAGACTTTAAAATACATGAAATTGATTCATAATTTGACTTGTTTTATGTTTAATGTTGGTTGGAGGACAAGATTATCGATGAGGGCGATGATATAGGGTTGTGGGAGACTAAATTACCCTATTATATATTCCCAAAAACCCATAGTTGCCCCGAGTTTCTTAGAAATGTCATACCTTCTATGATATAAACCAAAGAGCATTTGTAGCCCACGGAGGTGAAGTTCTTTTTACCATCAGTGCCCAGTCCATCTTGCAAATGATGCAAGTCCCTGTTGTTGAAGAAACCATTCCTTTTTCATATGAAGCCCTCAGAGACTTATACCAAAAGTTGGATTTTTCCAGCAGAGGCAAAAAAATTGAGTTATTCATGGTTACACATACTCCATTACCCAAAAATAGTCGTCCATATATTTCTTCTACTTTCCCTGATAGGACTCAGCATATAGTCATTGTCCTTTCATACTTGTTAGGATATCATTTAGATCAGTGGATAGATGAAGCAATGATAGGTTTCCTGTCTATACTGTCATCAGGTTCCAAGCCTTCCATTATGTTTAACTTCATTCAATTCCTAGTTGATGCCATCCATGACAAATTTGTCAAATTTAACACAGAGGAAGTATTTAAATACACCTCAGTCTTAGCTTACATGTTTGTATATTTTCAGGCCAGTAGGCTCCAGTTTACAATGAGGAAAGTTAAGGAAGACTCTCAACCTAAATCAGTCATCTTTTAGACAACCATGCTAATGAAGGAACAAAAGTATTACTCCTACAAAATATTTGTTGAATCCCTTGTGCATCCAGCAATAAGCATCCTCGGCAACATAATGAAACCAAGGATTAATGAAGATATTAGGAATATGATACAGTTGTCAGACCAAGTAAGAATTGGATACTGGTACTTGTACCAGAACTACACAGAGCTTAGAATATATGGGTGTGAGTTGGCCCCTTACAATCTGCCAAAGCTCCTCCCCATGAGGATCTTTTCCCTGGAGTAAATTAGATAGATGATTGATGTAGATGAGGTAAATTTTGTATCTTCCAAAAAGAAGTCTCAATTTAGGATCAAGTCCCAAATTGGTCCTTTCATTTTCAATAGCAGAGCAACATGAGAGGAGGCTGATAGGATGTTGAAGGAGATTAAACTCACACACAAATTCACTTGGTCTTATGACCCATTGGGAATAATCTCCAAGAAAAAGGTGGAGAATAAATGAACTCCATATATCGACACCCACAGGCTTGAAATTGAGCAATTCATCAAGAAAACAGAGTGGGCAGCAAATACATTGCAGGAGGCTGAAGAGCAGGTGATTTCATCCTCAAGCATATAGACCCATACTCCACAAGAAAAGAATATAAGGAAGATAAGAGAGACAAGGGAAAAGAGAAAGAGTAATAGGCAACATGAAAGAGGCAAAGAGATGATGAGTCTACTTTGGAGACTAATACTTCTAGTAGAGAATTCAAAATGAAATATAGGAAGAGAGAAAGAATCCATATGGACATAGATCAAAGCAAGGAAATAGAGAAAGCAAAAATTCATAACTATCAGAGATTCTCCTAGTGCATCTCCAGCAGGTGGCCAAACTATATTTTCTACATCTTCAACCACAATTCCATTTTAGCAACAAAGTTTTCAAACATCTACATCTACTACTGCTACAAGGGAAAAGGAGGAGACAATTTGTGACACCTTCAGGGAGATTAAGAGAAAAAATGAGATATTGAAGACCGGCACCTACAACCAGTTTTAGAAGCAGAACAATAGTTCAAAAAGAAAGCGTTTAACAACCTTTGACTCAGATAGAGGAAATATGAGAATGGATTTATTAGAAGCCCATATTTCTCAGCCAAATCACCTTCAAATTTCATGCATACAACTTTTGAATTAAATGTCAAGGACATCCATCCAATAAATGAGATGGAGTTGCACAAGAAGAATGAAGATTTGATCTCATCTACCTTGATAAGAAATGCAATGAGCCTGTCCAAATTGTAGATATGTCTCGCTAATATTCAGTCACAACTCAAAATGTAGAAGATTTCTTCTCTTGTCAAAGATACCAGAATTAAATCCTTGGAGGATTTAGTTGTGAAGATTGGATATGATCCAACAGATGGAGAGGCAGTGGAAGACATATTGAAGAAGAATAATGCTAACATGTCAACCCTAAGAAAACAACTTAAAATGTCAGCTACTGAAGACCCTCTAAAAAATGAGATAAATGAGAATGAAGCACATAAAGCAGAAATGCCGAAGCTAATAATGGAGCAGTCAGCACAGCTGAAATAGATGGAGACAGAGATGGATAAATTGGTTAACGAAAATGAAAAAGTATCAGGAATGGTCATTGTTCCTTTGGATTTTGTTCCTATTGCATTCAACCCTACAAATACACCAAAAACTATAGGTCCATCAGGTGGTACAAAACAGCTGTCCAATGCCATGGAGAATATGACTATATAAATAGAGGAGATTAAAAAGCTAGAAGCATAGATCAATACTTTGAAGGATCTAAAGATAAGGTCTCATATTTCACATGAAATAGAAATACAAAGAGCCCAAAAGTAGATTGAAAGATTGATAAAGGCAGAAAGCGAAGCTTCCATTGGTCAGACCGTTGGCCAGGAAAAGGATATCATTTAGAAAAATCGTAATTGATTCTTTGAATGAAATATAGGCTTCTATTCAAATCATATTTGAATAAAAAGAACTGATTGAACATGTAAATAAGGCCATAGCTAAAGACACCAAGGAGCTTTCAGGGATGCCTGAGATGGAAAATAACATTATCATATTTTTAAATTCCAAGAATAGGTTCGAATTGGAGGCACTTAGAGTTGAAGACAGAATAAAAACCATTCTAGAAGTCAAGAAGGTGCTCAATAAGAAATGCTTGGTCACACAGTTAGAGGAAAAATGCCACAATTTATAAGTTGATGTCAGTATATTCTTTAACAGAATCGAGCCATTGACCAAAAGAGGCTTACCTCACTGTTTGTAATCAATGATAAGGTTATGACCAGGAAAGATTATGTGAAGAAGATGAAAGATATTGCTAAGGACACAACCAAGTTTGAACAGCTTAAAGGATCAATGACTCGAAGAGATTTCCTAGAAGCCATAGAAAAATGAGCTATTCATACAGCGTGAAATTAAACAAATTCTTGTGTTGAGGCCTATTTTGTGAAATTCATAGAGACATACGAGATATATCGAAAGCTGATTAGGATCAAGACTCCAAAATGAGTGGCAGTGGGAAAAATTGTGTGACTACCAAGAAGGGTGAAGGCCAATGTATCAATAAATACACAAATTAGCTTATCAGCATATCAACCAATTTAGCACAACGTCAAATCACCCAAATCTTCCAACACAAAAACAAATCAAATCAAGCAACAACGACCTTCTGAAGAATAGGGCCAGATGTCAAAATTATTCCATCATGTCCACTTCATGGTCATTCTAGTCAAATTTTGATTATTATTGTAATAAATAATATAGTGTCTATGTAGATACGACAATTGTTGTAGAGTTTAGTTAAATACTGCATTCCTTATGAGTATTACAGGCTGAACCCTAAATTGTAAAACTTTTCTTCCGGAGAATTGTATTTTTGGAGTTGGAGCATTAATAATAAAAGACCTTTTGCAAGATACTTGAGCTGTGTTTATCTCGTTATGTCATTTATTTTCTGTGTTAATGTTTTACATTGTTTTTTCTCTCAGTGCGTTATTTAATTCTAATTTTAAAACAAAAATATGAAGAATAAGATTTGATGCTAAAGCACCTTTATTCTGGATTTGTTTACAATATAAATGGTTTTCTTCTTAAGTATAGTTAAGAAATACTTAATTTCTTTTTAACCACTACTGAATTTACTCTTTCTTTCATCTCATAATTCATTATGTTTTAAGATCCAATAAGCATAGCTAGCTTGCCTTGTGAATGCTCTTGAAAAGTTGATGCAACAACCCACACTTTTATGACTCCATAGCCCAATGGAATTAGTTTAACCAGATATTCTAATCCAACCAAATAATCAATAAAAAAGAAACCCCTACAATCATTATAAGTAGCCTAATATCATAATCATAAAACAAAGCTAAATCTAAAAGAGATATCCCTTTGTGAGTCTAGGAGGGCTGAATCCTTGGCTCCAAAGTGGTTTTGACGTTGTCCTATATAATTATTCTTGCAAATATTAAAATTATAAAATGATTAACATAGTGGTGACCATATTGGGGAATAATTGAAAAACTTGTCTATTCATTCGAATTCAAAAACCTCTGTTAAAAGCATTGTATGATAGAATTATTTTCTAAGATAGGTTTCTTTTCATGAAATTTTTATGATTATTTTCATACTATAAGGAGGAAAAAGAAAATATAGCTTTTATGAAGGTGCTTGTTGGAGGACTAATATCTCTCTCACATTTTCTAGATCCATCCCCGACTAATTGTATAGGTGTAGATCTATTTTAGAACTATTTCAAGAATATGGTTTTTGAATTGGGTCTGATTTGTTTTTCAATTTTGGTGTTTTCATCAAGTTTCTTTTTCTCCTTTTTTTTTATTTCATTAGCATTGTTTTGTTCTATCTATTATGGTTATGAAAAATTAGATCTGAAATGTCTAGTTCTGTTTTTCTGGTCTTCTTCTTTGATTGGATCACTAAAATTCTCCATTTTTCAAAACACTTAAATATTTCCCTTCAATTACTATTTGTTTCTTTACCTTTATAGATCATTGTTGCTTCATTTTTTTTGTTATATCCATTCAAATACAAATATATAACTTTCTTTTCACTTCTTTTTCATGTTTACCGATGTGTGATAAATTTATTTTGGTGATTTTATTTTAAAAATTCAATTCTAAGATTTTGAATGCTTGGTGCTCTTAATTAATTTTCATTTGAAACACTTTTGTGTTTCTTCTTCATTTTTTTTTATCAAATTTATTTTGTGAATTTGGTGAATTTTAGGAGTGAATATTGAGAGTGTGATAGGTTGTTGTCAACTTTTAAAAAGTAAAAGGAATCTCTTCCTTTCTATAGCTAGTTTTGATTGAATGAAAAATGGATTTCATATAGCATGCATTACAATTGGGTCTTGTATTTACACACCATATTAGCTGCATACCTCTTCCCTAGAGTAAATAAAAACTCATAAAAAAAATGCTTAATAAATATTATTCAACATTTTTCCTTTCTTTGGCAGCACACCAATAATAGCTCACACTACATTCTTGGATTAGGGGGATGAGGTAAACTCTCCAATATCATGAAAACAAACATATTATATTGAGTTATGGAGATAAAATACATTTGCAGTGGCATGTTTCCTCTGAAGCCCTTCTCATACAAGCATCAATCATGAGGTCATATTGAGCCCAACTTAGTGATATAGCCTACTTCATTGGTCTTGATGGTGTTGAGCTACACATATTACCTAGGGATCTCCTTGAGAGGTGTATAGCTTAATGTGACTAATATGTGTGGAGGTTTTCTTTTTCTTTACATGTATACCCAAATGACAACTATTTACCAAAGTTAAGTTTTTGCATGTGTTATCCATAACAACCTTATTATTAGGTATCTTACATGGGTGATGGAGAGAGAGACATCCTTGTTGTATCTAGAGTAGATGTTAGTCACAACTCACTTGGTTCTCCTCGAGGTCACCCCATGACTCATAAGTGTTCTTGGTTCTAGGCATAATATCCATTAAGTAGGAGCCTAACATAATTGTTGGAATCACATAGTCATAGTAGAAGGTCATTTGGAAGAGAATGGATTGGTCTATTTTTTTTTCCATGTAATGCCCAGGATTGGGGCATATTTTTGACTTCCTTGTGATGAGTTTCAAGGTGGGGGGATTGATGAGTTGTTTTTGTCACAACTTTCTTCCTAGAAAAAGCATATGTAGAGACTACATTAGGGTAAGAGGGGGGAAGACCCCCTCCTTTAAATGAAGATTCCATAGGTTCATTAGAATCAAGTTAAAAAAGTAGTCCTATAAAAATGTTAGAGTGAGGTGTGGAAAATTGGTAAAGGTTTTAGGGTTGTAACACATGTAAACCCTAAACCTATCTCATTAGCATTGCTAATAGTTTGCGGGATCACCACCATAATTGTATAAACTCTTATCAATCGATTCAATTAATTAATTATTCCCCCTTCTTTTCTATGTATATATAAAATTAATTATAGCATTGTACTGAACAATAATTTTAATATTTATATATCATTATTTACTACATTTCTAACAACATTAATTATGAGAACTAATAAGATAATAAAAAAATTAATATATTAGATAACTTAATTATAACATTTTACCTAACAATAAATGGAACAGAAAACAAACTCCAAGCCATAAGTGACCACTTATGTTATGGGGCCACCCCTCCCTAAAGAAAAGAGTGCATTAGGTTACAATGAGCTTAAGACACCTTTTGGTAAAGCTAGCAATTTGTTTTGTAAATTGGGAGTGATTAAAGCACCAATTTGAGGAGAACTAATTTTCCTAGAAAATATAAGGCTTTGAAGGTCCAATTTTTTAATTTAGAGGAAATTTTATCCTAAATATCTCTCGAGTGAATAGTTTTCAAGGAATTATCCTTTAGGGCAGATCCCACATAAATGATTGGAAGAGACGCTGAGGAGAAACCCCAGAGACAAGTGAGATGAGCTTGAATGTTTGCATGGGTATTGAAGCAGAAGACTTGGGACTTTTGTGATTTATTTTAGTACGATATGCTAGCATAAAGTCATTCAAAGTGCAATTGAAGGTGAAAGCTTCTTGAATTGAGGGTTTTCCCATCAACATAGTGTCATCCACAATGTCATGGTGGGTTGCTGGTGATAACCAATTATTGAGGCAAATTCCTCGTAGCACACCATTAGGCATAAAGGATATTATAAAACACTTGATTCCTTCAACAACTAGGGAAAAAAAGGGGGAGAGTGGGTATCCTTGGTGGATACCTCCAGAGGTGTTAAATGTGGTGGAGGAGGATCCATTGATAAGGATAGGGAAGAAAGGGGAGGAAAATAAGGAAACCCTCCATTTAGCCCAATCATTAAAGAAACCAAAGGCTTTCAAAATTTGGAAAAGATAAGCTCAAGTCAATTTATCAAAATATTTTAATAAATCCAATTTTATTACCATAATTTATTTTCTAAATTCTTTAATAGTGTGTATAATTACATATGCTACTACAATACCATATAGGATTTTCCAACCCTCAAAATATCTCTACTGCTCCTTGAAGGTGATAAAAGGATATAGGGGTTTGGGTCTATTGGTTGATCTTCAAAAGTATTCTGTACACCACGTTGCAGAGCGTGATAAGTATGAAGCTACTTTGGTATACTACTTGTGCCCATTTAGAAGAAAGAGTGAGGAAATGGGAATTTAGACAAGGGAGGATAAATCATCTTATTTGTGATTCCTCAACTAAAGATAATATCTCCTCACCAAATAGTTCCCAACCCACTTGGAAATTATTTGAGGTGAAGCTATTTGGTGGAGGGACCTTATTTTTTGGGAGGCTCATCACTACTTCTACAACCTCCCACAAGGTAATTTCCTTCATCAAAGCCACATTCTAGTAATTTGTGAACAATATTAGAATGTGGGTGATTTTTTTCTCCATGGCTCGTAATATGTTAGTCTTATGATATTTAAGGAGATCCTTAGAGAATGAAGTAAGTTATTTTTCAATGTCCATGCGATCAAAGAGTTGTTTCCCATTCTCATTGGTAATTGAGAAGATAGGGTTATGATGCTTGTGTTTCAACATTGATTTGTGGAAAAACCAAGTGTTCTTCTCTGCTTCCCTATGCCATGAGATCCTATATTTTTTCCTTCATAATGTCTTATCTTACTTTAGCCATTCTTAGAGTTTTTTTAAGAACATACCCCTCCTTCTTTGACATATCTTAATAACACCCTTCAAGTATCATTTGTGGTTGGATGTGTTCCATTCCATTTTTTAGATTTTGTTCTTCCTAAATGATGTTTCCAAATTCTTCACGTTTCCACTTTTTAATTAAACCTTTTAGAGTTTTTAAATTATGTTGAAAGTTGAAAATAGGGGAGGTGCTTGGATTATGTAATTCTAGCGACCACTCCTTGACTTTCTCAAGGAAAGATGGATGTGTTAATAAAAAAAATCTCTAATATGAATGCTCATTTTTTAGCAGCTTCTTTGAGGTCCAATTCTAACACTTTTGGCCAATGGTCTCAGCTTTCACTAGGAAGTATGGAAGCTTCCAAAACAAGGTTTATTTCCAATAATCATTATGAGATAAGAAATATATCAAGAAGACAACTTATCTAGTTTCTACCTCCTCTATAATTTTCCAAGTATAGATTCCTTTAACCATTTATATCTCAGCTAAGTGCATGTCCATAGTGGAATCTTTGAAGGACTATGCTTTAATTTCTAATATATGAACTTCCCCCTTTTTTCATCAAGCCAGGTAATCATATTGAAGTCCCTTCCAACAATGAATCTCTCACTCAATTGCAGTTGTTGAAGCTAAATGAGGTTCTTGAGAAAATAACGTTTATCCCCTACAAGTGCGGCCAATATTCTCTTATTAAGAAACCCTTCTCCTTTGATCCCATGAAAAAATTCTAGATAGGAACATAGGGGATGCCAAATAATCATGAAAAATTATTTCTGCAGGGTTTCATAGGATTGATAGACCCCCTAATTGTAACATGAGCATGAAGAGACATCCACTCACACCTTTTCTAGCATTACTCCACTACAACTTCCATGCTAGCTCCACTAACCTTTACATCTTGCAAGATGATAATGCTAGGATTTTTATTTTTAATTTTGTATCTAAGAAGTCTCTATTTTCCATTTTTATTGAGACCCACACACCTTTTCTAGCATTACTCCACTACAGCCTCCATGCTAGCTCCACTAACCTTTAGATATTGCAAGATGATAATGCTAAGATTTTTATTTTTAATTTTGTATCTAAGAAGTCTCTATTTTCCATTTTTATTGAGACCCCTTCTGTTAGGCAAAATTATATAATAAATATCTCTAACTAGATATTATAATATAATAAAATTATATATTAAACATCTCTAACTCCATAATATAATATAATAAAATTATATATTAAACATATCTAACTCTATACCATAATAAACCTTATATAAAACTTACTTATATAGGTTAATAATAAACCTTATATATTATATCTATTAATAATAAACATGGGAACGAATAATAAGTTTAGTATTTTTATTGAATATTTTTTGAATTATTATTTAATATAAAAATAAGAAATTTAAAAGACACAAATTATATAAAACCTAATTCTGTATTATAATGTAATTAAACTATCTCTCTAACTCTATATAGTAATAAACATTATATAAAACCTAATTATATATATTAATAATAAACATTATATAAAATAAAAATTGGGAAGCAAAAATACGTGGGTTTCATGCGGGCATGAGGTTTACGCGTGCCCGCCAGTTTGTCCTAAGTCCAGGCTTCTGCCATATGTCAGGCTTCCGCTTTCGGTGGTTCGCCATCTCCCATATCTCACGCTTCACTCACTACCCTCCTTGCGCACTTGGAATCCCCAACAGAATGAATGAACCAGAGCGAATAATTAGTGATGAGAAATGGCTGGAATTTAGATTGAATCAGATTAAACAATGGTGCACTAAAGAAAGAAAGGCGGAGACTGACAAATATTTGAAGAATTGGAATAAAGGCGGAGATTAACAAATACGAAGAATTTGGAATAAAAATTTGGAATAAAGGCGGAGAGAGACAAATACTTGAAGAATTGGAAAAGGGCCGCACAATGCATTTTAGATTGTAAAGGATATTACAAGGAAGAACAGGAAGATTTAATACTTGAAGAATTGGAAAAGGGCCGCACCGTGCATTTAAGTTTGTAAAGGATATTACAAGGAAGAACAGGCAAATTTGATCATTGAGGATATTTATGATACCAAAAACAATGACCGGCTGATTACATTTGCACAGAAAATGCGAGCTGGAAGGATGATTGACGATAACAGATGGAAAAGGACGGACCTAGGGTTCAAGACCTGTGGTATCTCAGAACCATTTAAGCCCAAGGAAACCCCAGAAATTACGCACTGATGAAAATCGCCATGAGAGCAGCACTGTATCTAATTCCTGTAATAGTGGCCAGCAACCGCCTTTCTGCGCAGAAACCAAGATGATGAAAATCACCATGAGAGCAGCCAGCAGCTTATAAGCTGCCTTTCCAAAGAAACTCTAAATACAGTTATCTGCCACAGTTTCGGGAGTTTCAGCGGCTGGCTCTTTTCGAAACAGTGAGAAGGTCGAATCTGCAACTAATATCTTGCCCTTGCCTGCTATGTTTCTGCAAATCTTATCTTTTCACAGCGTGTGTTTCGGTAATGCATTGCCATAGTGCTTGTTGATATATAGCTGTTTGTTGTTGAAATATTGATAGGTGAGTTATTGGTTATCAACGCGATATTCATACCTGAGTCATTCCCTATCAACGCGGTACTGATAAGTCAGTTATTCACAGGATACGCAGCCAGAAATGCCCCCGATATGCGATCTTCCCCTAACGCGAGCCATTTCCGACAGCTATCTCCTCCAATACGCGAGTTCGTTTTTGGCTATTTGAGCAATTTTGCCGGATACGCTAGTTACTTTTGGGCAATGTGAGATTGTTTTTCCCCATATGCGAATTATTCGTGTCAAACGCGACTTATCATTGCCGGATATGCGACTTATCATCCCGTATACGCGTGTTATCAGCCAGAGATAACTGGAATGATAACTGGCATATAACCGGAATGATAACTAGCATATCCGGCATAGATAGGCAGAAATAAGTAGGAAATTCTGGCATCCGCTCGCCCGGAAATAACAAACTCGCAGCATAACCGGCACCCGCTCGCCGGGAAATAACTAACTCGCAGCATAACCGGCAATGGTCACTAGCATAGCCTGGAATTTACTAGCATATACGGATTTTGGAGTGGTTCGTGCCAGAGGAAAATCCCATATCCGGCATACACATTTCGCATACCAGGCTAAGTAACTAGCGTAGGCATTCGTGTTGTTGATAATGGCCACCTAATTATCTCCCATTGCAGATAATCATGGCGATCGTAATTATCACGCGAATTTTCAGATAAGGGGGGCTGGGCCATTGTAATTCACACCGCCGGTGAAAACCACATCCTCTGAAACCTAAAGAACTACCTGATCTGATGGCCTATTATTATCCCTCTGAAACTCAAAGATCTGCCTGATCTGATGGCCTGTTATTATGCATTTGCCTTCCTCCGATAAGGAATAAAGGAGCTAAAGATTGGTAGCGGTATCTGCGATCTGCAACCAGAGGTCTTTCATCATCCCTGCATACGGTCCCTTTTTCCTAAATTGAAGGACGCGTTTCAGGTCTGATATTAATAAAAAAAGGGTCCTCAGTTATTACACATATTGCCCTGTTTCATTAAAGCATGAGCGCTTGCTGAGCATGCTAGAGCTAGCACCAGTTCATTCCCCGCATTTCAAAATTCTCTGGATATCTAGGGTTTGGATATCTTTGTTTTATCTGCGTTGTTTGGTTGCTTCATACAATACTTCAGAATGTGGGTATGTGGGCAATTTTGTGACCAGTTAAAGTGAAATTCAAATCTTAATTTTCCTTTTTATGACTTGTAATCTCGGTTTTCGGTCTCTCAGATTCAAAATAAATATCGACTAACTTTACGTCATCAATATATGTTGCCTTCTATTTACTCTTCCTCGCTACCAGAGATTCAACCTCAGCGCCAACCGTACATGGTCTGAGGTTTATGGGTTTTACGCACCCATTCCAAACTTCGGGACACCTACTTCAGTGATCGAAGGAGGCATTGGGACACCTACTTCAGTGATCGAGTGAGGCGTTGAAATCAGTCATGATACCTGCGCCCTGAACATACAACATCAAATCCATCCAATACTTCTTCTCTTAATCTAAATGAGAAAACAAGGTACTTTTCATAACTTTAAAAACAATTCCAGTTTCTGTTTTAGTAGTCATTACCCATAGTTACATATTAAATTTATATTTATGTCAGAGACAATAGGGATAATAACTTAATCATTATGTATATCTTTTCTTATAAAATAATAAGAGTAATACAATTATATTATATATATATATTTTTTATAAATCTATAATAATGATTATGTTAGACATTTTGACATGTTTTTTTTTTTTTTTTTTTTTTAGTTTTTATGTCATTTTTTTTAAGTAGTCTTGGTCACACCATTCTTAACCATTATAATGACGTCTTTCTCCTCTTATTTTTTTAGTTTTTAATTTCATTTTTTTTAAGTAATCGTGGTCATAAAATTTTTAATTAGTAATCTATCAGTAATCTTGGCCACCCAATTTCTTAGTCTATAGGTTGTCTTCCCAAACTGTACCCTGCATTAAAAGGAAAAATGATAAAAATAAAATTACTAATGATCATTAATTTATAATAATGATCAATGCCCAATACATAGTATAGATATTAAAAAATGATTGAACATTAACAAGATGAAATACATAAAATGAAACATATCTAACTTATAAATATAAAATTTATGATTAAAAGAAAAATTGATAAAAATAAAATTACCACTCATCATTAATCTATTATAATAATGATCAATGCCCAATACATAGTATAGATATTAAAAAATTAATGAACATTAATAATATGAAATGCTTAAAAATGAACCATATCTAACCTATAAATATAAAATTTATGATGACTACCCCAAAATTCTAAATATATATGTTTCCATCCACCCAACCCACCCATGTAGGTAACCACTAGGAGGAAAAAATTCTCCTATTGTTTTGGTTGTATGTTTCCATGTAGCCTTTTTTCTCCTTTTGTTTTGGTTATATGTTTCCATCTAACCTTATTGTTTTCATTCTATGTTTTCATCTAGCCTTTTTTCTCCTTTTGTTTTGGTTACATGTTTCCATCTAGCCTTTTTTCTCCTATTTTTTTGGTTGTATGTTTCCATCTAGCCCGCACCCTTATAGGGAATCACTAGGATAAAAAATTTCTCCTATTGTTTTAGCTTGACACCCAACACCCATATGACATATGATGATTTATGGAAAACTAGTCTCACCTAAATCCCATCCATGTTCTAGTTAGTTCTATTTTACATCTATACTAATCATATGCGGATGGGTTATTAGCTGTGAGGTACATTGACATTGCATGTGTGTGGTAACCCATAATTCAGGTTTTCCATCTCTTCCTTATATTCACATCCCATATTATCCCATATTTAGGTCGATTTCTATCTATCACCTTTATTAGTTCCCTATTTTTCACATTATTTAGTATGGCACTAAAAAAAATTTCCCCTTCATGTCAAAAGGAAAAAAATTGGTAGGGATAAATGAAACTACATGGAAAAATTAGAGCCTTAGTTATAGTCCCCTCACTATCCCTTACCCACTTCATTGCCAATGCCTCATATATTTGAATAAAATAAACTTTGATTATCTTAGCCCCAAAAATAAATGGAGTGATTCACATTTAGGTGCCCTCTTGTAGGAAAATAATTTTTTGTTTTATGAATATGTAGACAAGAGTGAAGAAAAATGAAAAGGAACACACAAACATAAATATAAAATATGTATTATAGTTATAACACTAAACCCCATGGTTACTAAATTATATCATAATGGATTGTCACTTTGATGAGGTTGGGAGATGGGGAGAAAGTCTAGATCCAAACCGAACTACTCATCATAGATCAACTAATTAGATTCATTAAGGGCCCTCTTTCACCAAGCGTTCAAGGCAACTCATGGGCTGGGGATGGTGATACCGTTGGTTTAATATAAGTGGTTTCTTGCCATTGTGTGAGAATATAACAAAACAAGAGTTCTATAGATATGTAAGCATGGCCACATATGCCTAACACAAATAAAATATTGACATGCATTTAGGGTGGATGGATGATGTGGCACTCTACGTCAGCATGATGGCATTAGTGACATCATCGAAATGTTCGAAATTTGTATACAACCAAAGGAAGGTGGCCTTATAAGGGAAAAAGAGGGAAAACATTATTATTTTACCATGAACAAAGAAAACAATGGATCTTGTGACAGCACCATCAAATCAACCAACAAATTCACAACATTGTACATTGATCTCTAAGTCAACATTTTTCAAGAACAAATCCATGTTCTCCCTTTCACTATTAGCTATCCTTTTAAAAAAATGGCTAAGTATAAGAGGTTGAACCCTGAACATTGATATCTAGGTCAACAATTGTTTCAAGAAAAATTCCATGTAGTCTCTTTCACTATTCTCTATCCTTTTCAAACAATGACTAAGTATAGGAGGTGGAACCCTCCACCCCATGAGCCTCTAAATTTTGAAAACATGTTATTAATGGAAAATTAGGCACATATCTTTGATATTATTGAAATTTTGACTTATTTCTAATCAAATAAGGGAAATATAGTAAATGTTTCCACCCCATTATTTCTTTCTAAGTACAGGAGTCTAGCTTGGAATTTGTTACCATTCCCCAAAAATATGATTTCCCTACAGGAGTCTAGCTTGGAGTTTGTTACCATTCCCTAAAAATATGATTTCCCTAAATTTATTTCTTGGTGTGGGATGTCAAATGTATCGAGTATCAGACACATTATATCTAGAGAAGGTCACATCCTCATCTAAATTTCACCTAAATTTATATCTTGGTGTCCGATGTTATATATATCCAACAATAGAGACATCATATTTAGATAAGGTCACATCATCATCCAATTTTTTCCTTTTTATTTGTAACATGTTATGTCTAATACCTATCAAAAACCTTCACATCCTTACTAAATATAATGCAATTAAATTATATATAGACTTATGAGAGGCTAAAAAGAAGGTCATGCAAGAGCTTATGATACTTGTTGGCCCCTTCTCTTCTGAATTGGCTGAAAGTTTCCCATTAAAATTGTTCTCATGGTCCATCAAAGAAGTATTGTCTTGTATTTTAGGCCATGATGATGCAAATACTACTAATGAAAATGTTTTGTGAATTTTTAATACCCTTCTTGCTATGTGATTTGCCAAAGTAAATTTTGACCTTGCTATATATATCTCACATACCATTAATTGTGAGTTTCCTAATTCCTCCTCTTTTGGATTTAGATATTGGTTTTTTGTTTCTAAGTTTTATTTTTTTGAGGTGGTATGAGTTTTTAAAGGTTAATTTCCTTAGATATGAATATATGTTTTCTTGATTTGATTTTTCAATGGATATTGTTCCAAATACATGGGTCTATAGTGGATTAATTATATCATGGATCACAACTTGAATTGGATGAATGCTCAATTTTCACCATATTCTTGTTCCCATGCTTCACTTTGGTTGTTATCACATCGCCCACTCCAATGTGACGATTCTTGAGCGCTTTATTTTCTCATTTTCGAAGGGGCAAAAATAAGAGGTTCTAATTGACATTGCATGTTTGTGGTAAGCCATACTTAAGGTTTTACATCTCTCCCATATATTCACATCCCATATTCGGGTTTATTTCTATCTATGGGATTTAATAGTTCCCTTTTTTTCTCATTCCTTAGTTTTTCCCTAAAAACATTTTCCCCATGATGTTAAATTGAAAAAAATTGGTAGGCATAATGAAACAACATGGAAAAACTAGAGCCTTAACCCTATTCCACTCATTAACCCTCACCCACTTGCTTTCTAATTCGTAAATAAAAGAAAATTTGATTATCATATCCCAAAAGAGAAATGGAATGATTCATATTTAGGTGGCCTCATTTATGAGAAGAATTATTTAGATTTATGAATATGTAGATAAATGTGAAGAATAAGTAAAATTAATACACACAAATAAAAAATAAGTATTATATTTATAATAATAAAGTGCATGGTTATGAAATTATATTATAATGGATTGAGACTTTAATGAAGTTTGGAAATGGGGGTCGTTATACTATTGATTTACTAAAAGTGGTTTGTTTAATAAAGTGGTTTATTGCTACTCTGTGAAAATATAGCAAACAAAAGTTTTGTAGATAGGTAAGCATGGCAAGGCATGCCTCAACACAAGTAACATATTGACATGAAGTTGAGCTCAATGGATGATGTCGCATGATAGGTCATCATGATGTCATTGGTGACATCACTAGAATTTTTGAAATTTGTATCCAACAAAAGGAAAGTAATCTTCATAAGTGAAAAAGAGGGAAAATATTATTATTTTAACATGAAAAAAGAAAACAATGGATCATGTGACAACACTATCAACTCAGCTAACACATTCCCAAAAATGTACATTGATCTCTAAGTCAACAAAATTTTCAAGAAAAAGTGCATGTAGTCTCTTTCACTATTCTCTAACCTTTTAAAACAATGACCAAGTATAGGAGGTAGAACCATGTACATTAATCTCTAGGTCAACAAAAAATTCAAGAAAAAATCCATGTAGTCTCTTTCAGTATCCTTTATCCTTTTAAAAGTATGACTATGTATAGGAGGTTAAACCCTGCACCCCGTGTAAATTTTGAAAACATGTCATTAGTAGAAAATGAGGAAAATGTCTATGATACCTATTGAAAATTTGAATTATTTCAAATCACAGAACGAAAATCTACTAAGATTGTCCACCCAATTTATTATTTCCGAGTAGAGGAGTTTAGTTTGCAGTTTTTTACCATTCCCAAAACATATGATTTCCCTTAATTTATTTCTTGGTGTGGGATGTCAAATGTATAGAAAATTAGAGACATCATATCAAGAGAAGGTCACATCCTCATTTGAATTTCACCTAAATTTATATCTCGGTGTGGCATGTTAAATATATCCAACAATCGAGAAGGTCACATCCTTGTCAAAATTTCTCCTTTGTATTTGTAACATGTTATGTATTCTACCTATCAAATACCTTCACATCCTGGCTAAAGATAATGCTATTCAGTTATATCTATAGATAGAGGCTAAAAAGAAGGCCATGCAAGAGTTTATGATACTTGTTGGAACCCTCTTTTCTAAACTCGCTCCAAGTTTTTGTTAAAATTGGAAACTAGGTCGAAACTCCACCTTCGATAGCTCATATGATGAAGATGATATTATTATTGGATTCCTGTTTTTAGGAGGTACAATATTGATATAAATATCATCTTATTTAAACAAGGAGAGGTATGATTTTGAATTTATTGTTCACACATGTGCAAATTGTCAAGGTCGACCTCAGTCAAATGTAGGCTCATGAAGCCCAAGAGATCTGTCTCCACACCCTCAACCATTTGTATAAATAGTATTAAAATTCTCCTCATTTGGACATCATCACTCAGCACAACATACATCTCTCTCTCATCTCTTGATTGGTTCATACAACGTGGGGCAAGCTTCCTCTACTTCGCATGTGTGAAGAGAAGGACAAATTTTAGGGGTAGATTAGAGGCAAAATTTCAGAGAATCGGGATAACATTGACCAAGGGTAAATTTACCTACGTCGACTTTGGCTTTGAGGTAGAAATTATGATTTCTCTAGACCACCTTCATTAGCACAGAAATCCAGGAATCTTGCATAGTTTGACTGATTTGACTTCATCATTGACTTCAAGTTTGACCTCAAAATTTACAACAGCATTTGATTTTGTTTGAATGAATTTTTTTGGGTTGATTTTCACTCTCTTGGAAGGCTAAATTAGACTAATATTGACTTAGCTTCATGTAGGAAATTTTGGAACCACTTTGACCAGTGTTGACTTACGGGTTAGGGATGTTGTTCACTATTGTTGACTGTTGATTTTGACAAGACTATTTTGGGAAAGTAATTTAATATTTGTACTCTCTCTCTATGTTGAAATATTGGATAATATTAAGAAAAAAAAATGTATCACATTTATATGTATTTCAATGTTCAATTTACATTCATGTTACTAAGGAGAAGAGGATAGGTTGTAATCCTCTAGTATCAAGGATATTTTTATTGCATATATTGTGACTTCCAAAACTTATAAAATCTATGTTCAAGAAAAACAAAGGATCGTAGTGAATTAAAATGTGAAATTTGATGATGATGCACAATCCTTAGGATCACAACTATATATATCCTGTAGTGACTTAATGGGATGAGAAGGTTTTTGTCCCAAAATATTATCTATATGTAAAATATTGCCTAGATCTAGACCCACATATTTTCTTTCATCATGGAAGAATTAAATAAGGATTAATTAAACATAAAAATATATAAATGATAATGTATGAGAAACTAGATTAATAATGAGTCTAAGTATGCCTCTTATGATATATGCTAACCATGATGCATTTAATTCTTCCATTACTGATCCTTCAAATTATTCAAAGGTGGTCTACTTTGATGCCTTAATCTAGAGTGGTGTTTGGAATATGGTTCCTTTTAAGATATTAGGGATTGAGTTTAGAAATACGATGGATAAAAATTTTCAGAAACATGTGCAATGGATATTTAGAGGGATAATACTATATACTAGCCTAATGTAGCCTACTCTATCATATCCTAATACTCTAGCCTAGCCAATTCTATCCAATTCTATTAAGTGTAGCCTATTATAGCCTCGAAAATCCTAGTGTAGACTACTCTGACATGTTCTAGCCTACTCTAGGATAACCTAAAAACCAACTATATATGTGTACCAAGAGAAATATCAGATGTTTCTAGTACCTTCTATCCTAATCTTGCTTATTTAACTCATTTCTACCGTAATATATCACAGCAAAATCTAGCCTAGAATATATTAGCTTCATATATTCTACCCTTCTCTTACCTAGCCTAATCTGGGCTCACCTAATCTATCAAAGGCTACTTTACCATATCCTAGCCTACATTAGCATGTCCTATCCACCTTTATCCTAGCTTATCTTAGCCTACTCTAGCTTAGCCTATCCTAATCTAGAAAATTTAACCTAGCCTGACTTATTCTACTCTAGAGTAGCTTACTCAAATCTAGCATCATCTAGCCTACCCTACTCTAGCCTAGCCCAACTTAATCTATCCTGCTTTGCCTACTATATCCAAGCTTGTCCTATACTATTCTAGCCTAGCCTATCCTATTTTACCATAGACTAGCATAGTCTAACATAGCCTAGCCTAGCATATTCTACCCTATCCCATCCTGCATTAGCCTAGTATAATGTACAGTAGCCTATACTAGGCTATCTTATGTTAGGATAGGCTACTCTAGTCTAGACTACTCCAACATATTTTTCCCTAGGTTAACTTATGATAGCCTAGTTTACGACACTCTAGCTTACCTTAGCCTAATCTATCCTACTCTACCAATGTTCAAACTAGCCATGCCTTGCCTAATCTACTCTAGCCTAGGGTAGCCTATTCTACACTCTCCTACTTAGGCATAGACCATTGTAGCCTACCCTAGTTTTTCTTCTAACACATCTTTTAAGTCATTTTGTTTGAAATGTGATAGATACTTTATATAATATTAAGGTTTTAATCTAATAATGCATTCAAAAATATATTTTAAAATTAAATAAAATCCATTCTGGCTTAAAATATCTATAATCTATATTAATTTAAAAAATATTTTAATATACTTATAAATAATATAAAAAAAAATGATGTAAAAGGTTATTATTAAATTTGTCGAACTTCTGAATTGTATATTAAATATTCATATCACTATTATAAATATCTAAGTAAGGTATTCAATATCGAAAATAATGTGTTTAACACTTGCAAGAAAAATTAAGTTGTGCTTTTGAGATGGAAAGGATTTGATATGGAATAAATCCATAATTTTTTTTATAAATATTATTGTTACTATAATACATATATCTTAACTCTAAATTTAGTATGAGCTAAAATGGATATGAAATTTTTGTAACTCTCATAATCCCACTTAGTGTACCATAAATCTATAGTTAATGTGAATTTATGATGGTTCTAAATATACCATGTGTCAACTTCATTTTAAGATTAAGAACAAAATAATTCATAGGTCTCCCACAAATTGTAAAACATACCATTATAATGTTTTAATTATCCATGTATATTTGTTAGAGCTAGAAACGTTTTCTCAAATTTTAATATTTCCAAAACATAATAAATTCATTTTGGATAGATTTTCCATATTTTTCAAAATTATATATGTCACCTATGGAAGGAATCGGAAATTTTTCACATATTCAATAAAGATATTTTAAGCATAAATTATTTTCTTCATAGGCACACACACACACACACACACACACACACATAGTTGTTCATAAGGATTCTATTATATGGTAAAAATGTTACATAAGATGTTTCTCTCCCAACCTCACTCTAATTGGATTTGTTAGCTATGAGAGATACATAAAAAATAGATAGCAAAATGCTAGGAATTGTAGCCCGACAATAACCAGAAATAACTTGAACTCCAATACACGACCAAAAAACATCAAAATATTGGGCAGGGTTCACATCTTTCTCATTGTGGAAACGATCTAGTGGTCTCATTCCCTCATCATCATGGTGATCTAAACCCTAAATTATTTCTTCAATATGATCAAGTCATTCCATTATGTGTCTTTGGCTTCTTTGGATCGAGTCCACTATATCCACCATCACCCATTGGTTGTGTTGTAAATCATTCAGGAAGGAAATCAATTCATTCATGTCATCATGATATTGTTGTTACTCTACAAGTAGCCCTGAAATGGTTTATAATTATCTATCCAAGAAATCCATCGACGGTATAAAAACTACTAGGCCAGGTGCTGAACTAAACCCCTTAGCTAGCTTGTTGTTAGTTGCTCCTTCCAGCCCCCCTCCCTATCTCTACACCCTCTCTACCACCCCACATCTAAGAATCACCACGGAGAGCCCCCATGCCTGGCAGGACCACTCTGTTGTAGCATATTTAGCCATCCAAATAATCACCACAGCACTGTCCACTTATCATCATGAATACTTTGGGAAATCAAGCTAGTCTCTCGATAAGATTGTGTAAAAACCACCACCCACATTTTCATGATGTGATGCATTGGAGCACGAGATAAATCCCTCCCCCAAGTACCTGACTGACTCCCCACGCCCCCAAAGGCCAATGAAAACCAAATACAACACCACAATTCTGGAGCCACTAATTGTCGCTCTTATCATAGAAATTGTTCATTTTCACGAAAATACAGCCTAGGATAAAATATGTAATTACCACCCCAAACGAATCTCAAAAGCGCTCAAGGAGAAAATATCCCCAAAAACAAACTATCACCACACTTATTCTTTTAATTTCCACATAGAGCCAAGTGTGAAGAGAGGAGACTTTGGAACATGATAGGGTCTCGAAAAAATAGTTTTTTCGGACCAATGAACCACCGCCATCATGTCGCACCACAAGCTCTCATTCCACTCTACTTTCGGCAAGCCAATAGAGAATTTTCCCTGCCAAATCTCCTGAGCATCCCAAACCCAGGGACTCAACACCTTGAGCTCAAACAATCCACCAACCTTACGACCAATATATCCACCACTTTGTGTAGAGAACAAAAGAAGGGGCATGCACCAACTGTCGACCTACATATATACCACAATGGTTTCACCACCATTAGCACTCCCACAACCATGAAAATGCCCTTCCACAAGAATACCATCACGCAACTTTTAACTCCCGCTTAGCTCTAAAACTCTATAGGAAAAGAATCTTCTTGCCACCACTTGTCTTTGTTGATATCATAGTGTGTGAGAACCTCCCATGGGATTCTCACCTTCCTGCCTCTAACACTAAGCATGTCATGCTCCATAAACACCACTGTGTTTTTCATATATATATATATGTATGTATGTATATGTATATTCTAAATTAATAAATTACGTATTCATATTATACTAAAAATAAATAATAATAATTAACAAAATATTTATAGTATTTATTTATATATATATATATATCAAATAAACACAAGATTATATATCTTATTTGTGAACAACATTAACATAATTTTCAATTACTTAAGTGTCAACTCTATATTAAAATATAGAAAGAATTATATTTTTCTTTCCTATTTTCATATTCTTTTATATCAAATCACATTATTACAAATAAACCTTAAAATATTTTATTTAAATACTTTTAAATAGTGGTAAAACTTATCATAACTCTCCATTGTTAAACTAATTGTGGGGACGATCATCACTCACTCTTATTTCTTAATGATGGTTGATTAGTCATTCTTATTTAAAGAAAACCATGCTACCTATAATCATCCACTAAAATAGAAAAACATTCCTTATAAATATCATTAAAATATGTGTGTATTAGTTATATATCTTTAAAAATTATAATTTAAATTTAATATTAACTATTAACTTATATGTTTATGTTATAAAAAGCTTTTTATACACCGTAAAATTATTAATGTTAAATATAATTTGTAAGGTATAGATTTTTTATTTTTTAATTAAATAAAATATGTTTGTATTATTTATATATCATTAAAAATTATAATTTAAATTTAATATTAACTATTAGCTTATATGTTTATGTTATAAAAAGCTTTTTATACACCATAAAATTAGTAATGTTAAATATAATTTGTAAGGTATAGATTTTTTATTTTTTAATTAGAATTTTCATACACTAAAGTCAATTTCATATTAAAATAATCTTTCACTAGTGAAAAGTGAATATATTTTTTAAACTTTGAACTTTATCAAGATCTAAAATTCATATCAAAATTTCAATTTTTTTTTTAAATATTTAATTTGAATATAAAAGAAAGATATTATTGATATATAATTTTTATACATATATTTAAATTCCAGCGAGGATGTGATATTCAAATGTAAAGCTTTCGACACCTACTTTTTCAAATATACAATGGTGTCTATCAAAGATAAAATGTTATGATATAATTAAATAAATTTTACGTTTAACTTTTTGCAAATGACATCTGAAATTCTACAAGGTTATCATCTCGTTTTTCTATTTGGCAACTCGACATGAAACACAACAAGGTTATGAGGTTATCACTAGGTTTTTTTTATGGTCTTGTATAAATAAAAAAATTCTAACCTCGATTTTGTTAAATTTTTAATAATTTTAGTGTTATTTTAGTTTTCGTTTTAAGTTTTCCACGAGTTTCTTTGAAATGTATTTTGATTCTTAAATACTTATTTAATACTTATTTATGTATTTTGTTATCACTCACTCTTATCTCTTAATGATGATTGACTAATCATTCTTATTCAAGGAAAACCATGCTATCTATAATCATTCACTAAAATAGAAAAGCTTTCTTTATAAATATCATTAAAATGTAGTTTTATTATTAATATATCATTAAAAATTATAATTTAAATTAAATATTAACTATTAACTTATATGTTTATGTTACAAAAAGCTTTTTATATACCATAAAATTAGTAAAGTTAAATATAGTTTTTAAGGTATAGATTTTTTATTTTTTAATTAGAATTTTCAGACACTAAAGTCAATTTCATATGAAAATAATCTTTCACTAGTGAAAAGTGAATATATTTTTTAAACTTTAAACATTATCAAGATCTAAAAATGATATCAAAATTTCAATTTTTTTTTTAAATATTTAATTTGAATATAAAAAGAAAGATATTATTGATATATAATTTTTATACATATATTTAAATTCCAGCGAGGATGTGATATTGAAATGTAAAGCTTTCGACACCTATTTTTTTAAATATACAATGGTGTCTATCAAAGATAAGATGTTATCATATAATTATAGAAATTTTACGTTTCACTTTTTGCCAATAACACGTGAAATTCTACAAGGTTATCATCTCGTTTTTCTATTTGGCAACTAGACATGAAACGCAACAAGGTTAGAAGGTTATCACTAGTTTTTAATATTGTTTTGAATAAATAAAAATGTTCTAACCTCGCTTTTGTTAAATCTTTAATAATTTTAATGTTATTTTAGTTTCGTTTTAAGTTTTCGAGGAGTTTCTTTGAAATGTATTCTGATTCTTAAATACTTATTTCTGCATTTTGTGTGTATAACGTATTACACTATAATTAAACTAAACTGATTAAAGAAACTAACTACAAAATAACGTATATTCGAAAACTACAAAGTAACTTATATTCAAATCTGGAAAATGTTGATTGTTATGGGATCTTCTTCACTTGGAAAACGACAAGATGGGATGGCTGAAAAAAACCTATTTGTTGGATCGACCTAGTGGGAGTGGGACATGCGCTGTCAGAAATAATAAGCAACTAACTAGGTTAGGTTACATCAAGGATGAGCTGGCTGAAAACGCATCTCATTTGAACGAAGTGGGAGACGTGGGTGAAATATAGCCGTTGGTAAAAGGAAGTGGAGGGAAGTTTATTGTTACCTGATATTCTTAGCTTGGAAAACGACAGGCACTGAAATGATGAACGAAGTGGGAGACGCGGCTAAAATATGTCCGTTGAGATCCTGTTGATTTAGAAAAAGCGAAAGAAAATGGCAAAGGAGAATCTTCTCCTGAAGAAAAAGGAAGTGAACCACCTATAATTTTGAAGTCTTTACCCTCTTCCATAATGATTTTTTTGTCCTTCTCCTTTATTGACAGTTTTTTTTGTGTGGGAAGTAATTCCATGTGACTGTCTAGTTTTCCTGTCTTTATGGTCGAGTTTTAAAAAAAATGTTTATATTTAGTGTCCCAAATTTGTCTCTATTTGATAACAGAGGAGGACAATGGAATTGGAACTCTAGTCTGCTCTAGAAGATGCCCTGTTCGAGGCAATTGAGATGGATTCTCTTTCTTTTAATGAGGACGAGCAGAAGATCCTCTGTTTGAGGCAGTTGATAATGGATTTGGACCTCCAGTCTGCTCTAGAAGATCCCATGTTCGATGCAATTTAGATGGATTCTCTTTCTTTTAATGAGGACGAGTAGAAGGTCCTCTGTTGGAGGCAATTGATATGAATTTTCTTTCGTTTAATGAGGACAATGGATCCAGAACATCCTCTGCTACATGCAAAAGCTCAATGCTCTTTCTTTCAATGAGGTACACACCGTGTTATTTATTTGGATAGCTGCTTTGTCCCTTTGTCTATCTTTGAATAAATTCATTTTCAGACATATAGAAAATTCATTTCAGCCTTGTGTTTGTACTTTGTTATGATTTGATGAACAGGAACCCTTAAGGGCACTCTTGCTGCTGTTACCGAAACCCTGGTTGCGCTTCTTGCTTGACTTCTCCAAATTGGTTCCAGGTACTTAATTTATTTCTATTGTTTTTGTTTAAATTGAATGTATTTTGTTGTTGATGCGAACTTTTTCTTCTCATCTAGTCTCTATTTCATTTGGTTTAATTAGTTTAACCTCCATCTCTTTAAACTGGCCTCCCCTCGATGTTTATTTTAAAAATTAATTTGTCCTCTTCGATTTAGGTTTCATTTCTACATTGGCTTTAAATTTTCGTTGGTTGGAACAAGGATCATTTGTACTGGGACTAATAGGGCCTCAATTAGGTTCGGCTTTTGGAACTCGTTTGTCCATATCACTTATTTTTAATAATGGGATTGTGTAATTTGAAAATAAGCAATTTAGTGTAAAATCCATTAAGTTCTTGATCTCAAATTCAACCTACCTAGGATCAAGTTTTTGGTTACTTGAGAGGCTGACAAATATTGTTCATCATTTCCATGGTATTTTTGATATTTTTTTTAATAGATTTCAAGGGAAAAGACACTAGTTTTATAGTGGCCTAGCGTGTAAAACTTAGGCAATGTCGGTACCTCATCTCATCTTTGGATACACTTTAAACGAGACAGAAAATTTCCTCCTGCTTATGCGTCCAAGATCGAATGTTTAATGGACTTGAAATTCGGTGGCTGTTGGATGTTGGCATATCATTATACGATATGAAAACCCCGTTTAGAGTATATGAACATTTGTGTTTTTCTTGTTCATTGCATAAATATATTTTCCAACACTGCATAACATTTATACTACAACAATCAATCAAGATAACCCTACATAACATATATATACTACAATAATCAATCAATATAAACCCTAGATTTGAGATCTTACTTAAAACTTAGACATAAGCTCATAAACTATAAACCAAATACCTGAAAAATAATCCCTAAATAATCCCTAGTTTAATGAAATATTAAGTCACATACTAGTTGACCATGGATGTGAAGATAGGCTAATAGATGAACAAGTTTGAAAGTTGACTTCATTCAATGACCTAGGGACATATTGATTTTGAGTTTTGGAGTTTGGTTTCGTGGCACAATAGATATTCATTTTCCCACACCCAGAAGGATAAGAAAATTTCAACGAAACCAAATTATCCCTAAGTGGACGAACTTCAATTGACAATGGTATTCCTTAGATTAGTGAAACACCATAACTTTCCACTAATAGATTTCTCCATAAAAATTTTCAGCCAACGCATTCTCCATTTTTATGGGTGAGATTAAGGTCCTTAGTTCAAGTCTTCTTGGCTCTGGAATACTAGAGTGGCATACATATTTTTTTCTGGCCACATTTTTATTTACTTTTACCGTCTATTGCTTTGGAGATTTTTAGGCTGTCAAAACCTAGACTAATTTTATCCCTATCCACAATGATTTTATTACTTCACCGAACTTGGCAAGGCTGGTTGGTAATAATTTTAATGGATCTCTAGCTAAGACGTCCATCCTAGTTGTGCAATTCAGTGTAACTAAAATTGAAACCTAGATGTACGGGTAAATTAATAACGACAATGATCGTATGCCTATAATCTGGTTTGTAGAGCGTGTCATCGGCATTCTCTCCTGAATCATAATTGCAATTTTTTCTATATCGTCATCAATCTGAATTTCTACACTATTTTTATGAAGTTAATCATTTTTCAAAATTATGCCCTTCCTCCGCCTTCCCAATAAATATTTTCTTCCTGTATCCTTATTGTGTTTTCATTTCTTTCCTTTTAGCTATGGATTGGTCTATGCTAATGTCATGGAAAAGCTTATTTAAACCATAAATATAAATATAAGCTTATTTTTCAAGCAGAAACCAAAAAAAAAAATGTTGTAGTTTGAAATCAATTTACTGTGGAATTTTATATTTTTAGTTAAGACGCACACTCGTTTCTACCAAGTGGTAGCTTATTTAAATCTATTTTATGTTTTAATCCTAAGAAAAGAATAATGTGTCACTTTAAATTTGAGTAACCCTTAAATTAATATTAATCAATCTATCTAAAAAAAGATGATCAAATGTGAACAACATCCTTTAATTAACCTCCTTAAGGTTTTATGGTAAAATTCATTAGAGTTAAATTTAATTTAAGATAGGAACTCATAAGGTGACCTTAAGCGAAATCAAAATTAATTAGGATATATATATATATATATATATATATATTTCGTGAGAATAGGTGATTATAAATCTTATAAATTATGTGAAATTATAAATATGTGATATTATGCATCAAGTATTCCAACCAACTCAACACAACAAAAGCTGCTATGTATTCGACATAACTCTGCACACTACACGTCCCCACAACTCTAACTAGTTGGGTAGCTAATCCAACCATAACGTCCTCAACATGAGAATGTCCATCCTCATACCATGTGTTAGTTGTTACTTCTGCAATCTGTCACATCCATCAACTCGATCAAGACTCAATCTCATCCAAAATTCCATGTTTGGGTCCATGAATTGTATCCATCTCATCCACAACATGCTAACCATGATGCTAATCTATGTGCTACTTGTATGCAAAGTAGTCTCATCCTCCAAACATCATCAAAAGTAAGAGGTCTCCCTCTCATCAAATGAAGTAAAGGTGTGGCTAAGTCAAGTACACTCAAGCCCATGCCAAAGTGTGTACCACCAAGGCACTCTCCATCACTGCATCTCCATCAAACTCCGAAGTGTCCTGGCTCGATCATCCCCATCAAGTGACTCCTCCTGAACACACCCCATAAATGTGCTCCAAGGTATGCATCCCATAATGCATCAAAATCAAGACCAATCCTGACCTCAGATTCTCAATGAATCAGATACTCCAAGATCACCATAATATGAAGTCTCCAATGAATGCAACTCCATCATGAACTCCCATGCCTTATCATATCCAAAGCATTGGAAAGCCTACTTGTATTGGCCATGAGTGCCATCACAAGTTATCACCTGCAAATCGTATGAATGTCTCATAGGCTGCTCATCTAACAAATTTCCTATCAGTCCATCTATAAAAGATCTCGATGTAGTCCATGTCCATGAATTTTTCTGCCCATGTGTTCATCTAAGTTAACTCAACTCAACTCTCATCATCATCATGTGCATACATATGTCGAGGTGAAGTTCTCTCGGTCACTCCTACCTTCATCCATCATATGAGTACTTCCTTCAAGGCTACTCCCCCACTAAATTTCTGCCAAGAGGTCCATATTGGTTGAAGCCATGAAGAAGTATACTCCACCAATGTGCCCTACCACCAAGGTAGTCTACGGGTCATGTCGGGCACTTACCATTCTATGTGGCTAAGCATGACCCTTTCCATCACAAAGGTCATCATGTTCCACCCTTGTCTAGGGCATTTGAACCATCAAGTGTACAGTCACAAATTTCCCCATCAAGGTTTGTAACATCCCATGTCCCTTGTTCCTCCAATGTACAAGGTCTCATCATAGGCATCCAAGGAGTAGTCGTCCATGGTGTTAGAAAATAAGTCAACTTATTTCTCATCCCCATATGTAGTCAATCCCCCTTATGGTTCCATGAAACACAAGTCATATCTCCATGAAGATTCCTCAAATGAGTGTCCTCCATCCTCATCAATGCCTTTGATATGTTCGATCCTGGAACCACCTCCTCATCAAGTTCCTCCTCAACCATAATCAAATTTGCAACATCTCCATGGGATTTTCCACCAATGCTTGCAATGTGTCTTGTCTTGGTTCAACTTGTGTCACAAGTTTGTCCTTCATCTCTTCCATATTCATAACATCCTCATGAGAATCATCCATCACTAATGCTTGCAATGTACTTGGCCTCGGTCGAACTTGTTCATCAAGTTCATCCTTGACATCTTCTACATCTGCAACATCCTTGTGTGGATCAACCTGTAATGCTTGTAATGTGCTTGGTTCGGGTTAAAATTCTTCTACAAGTTCTTCCTTCTTCTCAATTACATTCCCAACATCCTTCGGCTCGGTCATAGTGGACTTCGTGTCACTCTACCTCCTTATAATTCTATGCTTCATCTTCTTAAAATCAAGCTTGACAAGCTTCTCCTGAAGTATGCCTTGCTCTTCAGCCAATTCCCTTAGCTTTTTTTCATAATTGTCCAACATCTTCATAAGTAAATTGAATTCATCCTTGTTCATGTCGGATATCCCTTCCTTGTGCAATGCAAGGAGGGTATTCTTCGTCTCACAAAACTCTTCTACCAATTCATCCATTCTTCTCAAATATTTCACCAGCCTGCTTCCAAAGTCCATTGGAATGAACACCTCCATTAAGCTTCAATACCGCTTGCAATCCTACGATTGTATTCTTGCTCAATATTTCAGCTTCAACACCAACTGCATCCCTGCAACTGTGTTCCTGCTTCAGTACAAATGCTCCCCAGTAATGATAGCTTTGATAGCACTTGTCACGCCCCTATACCTTCGGTGTCTTTCAACCACGCTATAGATGAGTGCGGCACTATCGTACTTTTTCTTTTTCCAAATACTCAAGTATGTAGACTAAGCCTTTAGCAACACTTGTTAGTTATTAATCAAATTTTCTTTCAATAAGTGGAAATAAACATAAACATCATTATCAATCCACAAGTACGCCCATACATACAAGGGAGGGGAAACTCCGTGTCAATTATGAGAGTACCCGATAATATGTTTCATAAATATGAAATAATTTGTTCCAATCCAGCAGAAGCCACTTCTGCTCCTTAGAAAGGCAAGTTAGCCTTTTTACCAAGCTCTAAGGCTTGTCAACCATCAAAATAGGCTACAACAATCATTTACAATCATCAGATTTCACCTTGGGAATATCCTGCACAAAACTTCCCAAGTGCTGTCGGGTCACCCGTGTCACTCAAATCGACATTGAAAATCAGTTCAGACCATCCCTTGAGCTCCCTGTGTGTCCAATCCACCTCCCAAATATATGGTTGAGGCCCATCAATACACACATTCTGAAATTTACGAAACTCAATTCCAACTCCCAACGCTCTCGGAATGGCTTCCGAACTGTCGTGCAATTCGTGTAGAGACGCCCTATCGTTCACAGCCTGACTCACCCTTCTATGGTGCAGACGCCCTGTCTGCAGCTCGACTCGCCCATATATGGCCCGACTCGCTTGTCTGTGGTGCAGACGCCCTGTCTGTATCCCAACTCGCCTGTCTACTCGCCCTCCTTCATTGTTTGTCGTGCTACTTCACCAACGAGCTATTGGTATGCTCGTGGTGTCCAACGCTTGTTATCTCACTATTATTCGATGATCGAATGATGATTTCCACCATCTACATGCTCTCGTATATATGCATGTCAAGTGTGGCATGGGGGTGTCATGGGTCACTTTAGTGGACCCGAGACGACCCACCGACACCCTCCACTCAACTCGTTCGCCCAAGGTGTAACAGCGGTCACGCCCCCTCACGTCGGCTGCTATAACATTTTAATATGTCAAATAATGTGGTGTGCCTACTATAATGAGCTTGCATGCCCTTTTCCACAAGCATGAGCTCGTGCCCATGTCGTCTCACGCCCGTGTCCATGCCCATGCCCATGTCATCGCATGGTGCCCGAACTCCATCAACCAGCCTAGTGGATGCACCCATAGTGATGAACTCGCCACATGAAGTGTGGGCCTTACAGATAGGGAGCAGGATATGAAGGGAGTAGGAGAGGGAGGGATGAAGGGGGGAGCAGGAGAGAGAGAGAGAGAGAGAGAGAGAGAGAGAGAGAGAGGAAGAGGGTGGGGGGGGAGGGGCGAGAGAGAGAGAGAGAGAGAGAGAGAGAGAGAGAGAGAGAAAGAGAGAGAAGGAGAGGGAGTGGGAGAGGCAGAAGGAGGGAGTGGCAGAGGGAGGGATGGAGGGGGGGAGCGATAGAGAGAGAGAGAGAGAGAGAGAGAGAGAGAGAGAGAGAGAGAGAGAGAGCTAGAGGGGTAGGGGGAGAGAGAGGGAGAGATAGAGAAGGAGAGTGGGAGAGGGAGCGAGGGAGGGGGAGGGAGGGAGGCAAGGAAGCAGGGAGCGGGAGAGAGAGGAGCAGGGAGAGAGAGAGAGAGAGAGAGAGAGAGAGAAGGAAGGAGAGGGGGACGGAGTGGGAGAGGTAGAGGGGGAGTGGTGGAGGTGGAGGTGGAGAGGTAGAGAGGGAGAGAGAGGGAGAGAGAGAGAGAGCATGAGGGCAAGGGTTGGAGGGAGGGAGGGAGATTGAGATAGAGGGAAAGGGGGAGGGGTGAGGGATAGAGCAAGAGAGCGAGGGTGAGGGAGACGGGTAGGGGAGACAGGGAGGGAGGGGGTGGAGAGAGAGAGAGAGAGAGAGAGAGAGAGAGAGCATGAAAGATAGGGATATGGAGAGAGGGAGAGGGAGAAGGAGGGGGAGGGGAGGGGAGAGGGAGAGGGAGAGATAGAGATAGAGAGAGAGATAGAGAGAGGGAGAGGGAGGGAGAGGGAGAGATAGAGATAGAGAGAGAGACAGAGAGAGGGAGAGAGAGGGAGAGGGAGAGGGAAAGAGGGAGATGGAGAGAGGGAGATGGAGAGGGGGAGAGAGGGAGAGGGAGGGGGAGAGAGAGAGAGCAAGGGGGTGATGGTGTGGGACAGGTTGAGGGGAGGAAGGGTGGGAGGGAGAGGGAGAGAGAGGGGGAGGCAAGGTAGGTGAGGAAGGGAGAGGGAGAGGGAGAGGGAGAGAGAGATGGAGGGATAACGTGAGGGGAGGGAGAGAGAGAGAGAGAGAGAGAGAGAGAGAGAGAAAGAGAGGCAGGGAGAGGGAGAGGGAGAGGGAGAGAAAGAGGGGAGAGGGGGAGTGAGGGAGGGGTCGAGAGAGAGAGAGAGAGAGAGAGAGAGAGAGAGAGGAAGTGAGGTGGGAGAGAGAGAGGGAGAGGGGGAGAGAGATAGAGAGAGAGAGAGGGAGAGATAGGGAGATGGAAAGGGAGGGAGGAAGGGGGGCGCGCGCGCGAGAGAGAGAGAGAGAGAGAGAGAGAGAGAGAGAGGGAGGGAGTGGTAGAGGGAATGAGGGAGGGAGAGAGGGAGAGATATGGAGAGATAGGGAGTAGGATACAGAGGGAACAGCAGAGGGAGGGATGGAGGGGGGAGTGGGAGATAGAGGTAGAGAGGGAGAGAGAGAGGGAGAGGTTGGGGGGGAGAGAGAGCAAGAGAGAGAGGGAGACGGTGGGGGGAGAGAGAGCAAGAGAGAGAGAGGGAGGGAAAGGGAGAGGGAGAGGGAGAGGGAGGGAGTGGAAGAGGGAGAGATGGAGGATGGGAGATATAGAGGGAGGGAGGGAGAGAGAGAGAGGGGCGGGGAAAAGAGAGAGAGAGAAAGAGAGAGAAAGAGCGAGAGGGTAAGGGGAGAGAGAGGGCGAGATCTAGCAGGAGAGTGTTAGAGGGAGTGAGGGAGGGAAGCAGGGAGCAGGAGAGAGAGGAGGGGAGAGAGAGAGAGAGAGAGAGAGAGAGAGAGAGATAGAGAGAGAGGTAGAAAGGGAAAGGGAGGGGGAGAGATAGAGGGGGAGAGGTGGAGGTGGAGGTGGAGAGGGAGGGAGAGGGAGAGGAAGAGAGAGAGAGAGAGAGAGAGAGAGAGAGGGAGAGAGAGAGAGAGATATTTATAGGGAGAGGGAGAGAGGGAGATGGAGAGGGGGAGAGAGGGGGGAAGGAGAGATAGGGAGAGGGAGAGGGAGAGAGAGAGAGAGAGGGAGGGAGAGAGAGAGAGAGATTTATAGGGAGATGGAGAGGGGGAGAGAGGGGGGAAGGATAGAGAGGGAGAGGGAGAGGGAGAGAGAGAGAGAGACAAGGAGATATAGGGAGAGGGTGGGGTAGGGAGAGGGAGAGAGGGAGAGGGGGGGGGGGATGGGATGGAGAGAGAGAGAGAGAGAGAGATAGAGAGAGAGAGAGTGGGAGGGACAGAAAAAGAGAGGGAGATGGAGATAAAGGGAGAGTGGGGGAGAGGGAAAGAGTGAGAGAGAATGGGGGAGGGATAGGGGGAGGGGAGGCAGGGAGTCTGGGGGGGGGAGAGGGAGAGGGATCAAGATATATATATATATATATATATATAGAGAGAGAGAGAGAGGGCGGGGGAGGGAGCACGCGTGAGAGAGAGAGAGAGAGAGAGAGAGCAAGGGGGAAAGAGAGGGAGAGAGAGGCAGAGGAGGGGGGGAGGGAGGGGGAGAGGAAGAGGGAGAGAGAAAGGGGGCGAGGGTGGGAGAGAGGATGAAGAGCACTTGGCACATCTAACAAAAGTTTTTGAAAATTGTAGAAGGTTTGGAATTTCCATAAATAACAAGAAAACATTGTTTGTTCTTGAAGAAGGAAAGCTTCTCGGTCACATTATTTCTCAAGATGTGATTAGAATTGATCCCAGCAGGATTGATGGTATACTCAAAATTAGTCATCCAAGGAATCTCAAATAACTTCATCTTTCATTGGGAAGAATTGAACCATAAACACTACATAAAATAAAAAAATTGGGAAGGAAAAATACCTTTATCATTTTTATTAAGTAATTTTTTAAAATATTATTTAATATAAAAATTAAAAAAAAAAACTAATTATATAATATAGTTATATAATATAATGAAATTATATAAAGCCTAATTATATATATATATATATATATATATATATATATATATATATATATATATATATATATATATATAGATATATAGATATATAGATATAATAAACATTATATATTATATATATTAAAAATAGCCATTATATAAAATAAAAAATTGGGAAGCAAAAATCAATTTAGTATTTTTATTAAATATTTTTTTCAATTATTATTTAATATAAAAATAAGAAATTTAAAAAACACCTATTCCTATAATATAAATAAATTATATAAAACCTAATTCTATATTATAATATAATAAAATTATATATTAAACATTTCTAACTCTATATCATAATAAATATTATATAAAGCCTAATTATATATATTAATAATAAAAATTATATAAAATAAAACCTAATTATATATATTAATAAAAACCATTATGTAAAATAAAGAAAATGGGAAGCGAAAATAAGTTTAGTATTTTTATTGCATATTTTTTAAAAATTATTATATAATATAAAAATAAGAAATATGAACTTTCCTTTTTTTTTCATCAAGTGAGGTAATCATATTGAAGTCCCCTCCAAGAATGAATTTCTCATTCAACTACAGTTGTTGAATGAGGTTCTTGACAAAAAAAAAAAAAAACATATCCCCATGCAACTGTTGTCTTTAAGAACCCTTCTCCTTTGACCTGATCGGATGAAAAATTTCCAGATAGGAACCTAGGGTACACCAAATAACCATGAAAATTTACTTCTATGGGGTTTCATAGGATTGATAGACCCGTTGTTGTTCCATGAGCATGAACTGACATCAACTAACACCTTTTCTAGCATTACTGCCATGAGCATGAAGAGACATCCACTAACACCTTTTCTAGCATTACTCCACTAGAGCCTCCATGCTAGCTCCACTAACCTTTAGTTCTTGCAAGATGATAATGCTATGACTATTTTTTTTATTTTGTATCTAATAAGTCTCTATTTTCATTGCTATTGAGACCCCTTATCTTCCAGAAAATCACTTTCATTAAGAAGGAAGGATGTCACGAAAAACCCTTGAAAGCAAATTAACTTTAAAAAAATTGGCCAAAACATTCACTACCTATTGTACTAACTCCAGGTAGTTTGTCTCATTTTACTAGCTTGAGGTGGTCTCCCAAATACAAAGAATGACAACACTCATAAGGAGTTGTAAGATTTGAAACTCTCTCCAAAAGGTTTAATTGAATCATGAGATATGATTATTTGAGAATAACCATTAGGGCCTAGAAAAAGTAATTGGGTCCTTGGAATTGCAGTTGCTCCTGTATCTAGAAGAGGGTTTTTTCCTCTACTTCCATTTCATCCAATCTTTCCATTCTTACTTGATAAGTTGTCTCCATTATTGGTTCTTCCAACAATGTCTGTGCATCATTCATTTTAGGCTATGTATTAGTTATGTCTTCCACTATGTTTTGTGGGTCCTTCCTTTTCTTTGTAGAATTGTCTTGCATGGGATTGTGTTGTTGGCACAAGGATTTCTTAGGGGACTTTTGATTGTGTTGCAGGGGATCTTGCTTAGCTAAGGGGTAAATTTTCGGATCTTACTCTACTAAGCCAAAAATGTTTCTTTGTCTAGGGTGAAATGAGTCACCACGAGAGAGATGAAGAAACTAGCATTGTTAAGAAAACAAGGGCCATTCTCAAAGACCCTTGAACAATCCTCTAAATTAGTGAAGATCATCCTAAGAAAACTTTTGGCTCCACTCTACAAATGACCATTCACTTTTGACTACCACTTATCCTTGATCCATGCTTCTAGATCTTGTTATGGTGGCCAAGAATAATAAATTTGTAGATTAAAGCATGCTCTTGCATGATCTCTATGTACTGGAAGATTTTATGTGACTTGATCTCAAATGTGGGGTTTTGAATTATTCGAACACAATGGTTTGATCTATTTTTTTTCCATGTAGTGTGCCATATTGGGGTATATTTTTTACTTCTTTGTGATAATTTCCAAGGGGGTGGGACGATTGATGAGGTGTTGTTGCTGCCACCTTCTTCCTAGACTTAGCATGCCATGGGACTACATTGCAATAGGACTGGTCCACACCCCCTTATGAGACTTGAAGGCCATAAGTTGATGAGAATCAAGCTAAAAATGAAGTCCTACCAAAATATTAGAGCCCACTGTGGAAAGTATGCAAAGGAATGTAAACCCTAAACACAACTCCTACTTCATGGGATCTCCTTCAAATTGGTCTTAACTCTTATCAGTTGATTTGATTAATTAATTAAGCCTCTTCCTTTATTTTTATATATAACATTAACATGACATTGTACCTAACAATAATGGTATTATTTATACATAAGTATTTAATATATTTTTATTAATTGTAGTATTTATATAGAATTATTTAATACATTTTATCTATTATTATTTTTATTAATTTAATATTTCTTTAGCATATTTTTTTAAAATTATTATTTAATATCAAAATTATAAATTTAAAATTAATATAATGAACCTTATATAAAACCTAATTCTATATTATAATATAATAACATTATATATTAAACATCTCTAACTCTATATCACTATAAAAGAAATATATAAAACCTAATTATATATAATGATAATAAACATTATCTCAAACCTATTTATATATATTAATAATAATAAATTATATAAAATAAAAATTTGATAAGAAAAAATAAGTGGCTTTAATATGTTTACTTTAATGTTAATTACCCTCTCGCAATGTTAATGGGAAGATCAGAGCTAGAGGCTGAAAATTTGCTATTTGGTCCTTAGCTGCTACATTGACAAGGCTAGTGTGTGGCTATATGGTCTATAGGCCCTCCCTTTCCCTTAAAATCCCATGTCTAAGCTTCAAAGGGGCTGAAATAAACCACTATAATAACTGTGAAATTGATGGTCTTATGTTATGAATCTAACTATAGATGCTTATGTGAAAGTTGTTTGAAGTCATCAGTAGTCACGCACATTGACAACTCTTAGGAAAAGGAAACATACCGCAGTTGAGAAAAGGAGAGCTAGTGAAAGTTCCTTCATACTTTTTGATTCCCTTGATAGGCTCATTACGTGTGGAAGTTGAAATGGGTGGAGGTAGGACCTATGGTGTCACTGATTCAACTTGAAAATATGGTTTTGTCCCATGAGCAACCTTCTCAAGGCTTGGAATCTAGCTCGAGATCGACAGCTGCAAGAGAGACCTAGCTATAGTTAGTCTATAGTTGGGTGGAAAATCAAAGTCTCCATATCATTTTACATATCATTCATTATAGATATGAATTTCCTGACACATGTGTGGCACTAAACACTATTCATGGAATTCTTAGAATGGTTTCATCATATGGATAGTTTCCAGGTAGTATTTATGAATGTAAATAATTTTATGCTGAGCTACAAGGTTATTAACATGTGCTAAAGTTATAAATCATAAAATCATGCATGTATGATTGAACATGGTTGATATATGCAATAAAATTCAAGTTTTAATTGTTGAAAAAAGATACTTAAATAGGAAAACATTGTTTCAGGAAAATAGGGTATTAATACTCTAGTTGCTTGCAACTGCAAATTTCTTTAACATGTATTTTGATGTTGTGATATTTGTTTTCATTTAAGTTCATAATATATTGATGATATAGGCTCTCACCTGGTACTATGAATGAGATGGACAATCCCTCCCGTTGATATAATAGTACCTTCATAACCCTCTGCAACATGTACCTGTAAATTTGATACATTCTTTTACCAATCGCAAGGATTGTATTTTATATGTGTAGTCATCATTTTCGTGTTTGTTTTAAATGAAAATGGTGTTTTAAGTGTTGATATTTGGCTGAATGGAATATGAATGCTCGCTTAAATGACATGTGTGAGAGATTATAAACTCCTGAAGTATATCCTTAACATATGCATAGATGTACGTGTAAATTACATGTTGTATCTATGAAGTTGTAGGGGAAATTATGGTAAGGAATTTGTGTCAGGAAACCATGAATAAAGTTAACATAATAGTCCATATATCACATAGTTACTCCAGGGTCCATGAATCGTAAAATGTAATCAATATTTTTAATCATATTATTACATGAATGTGTAAATCTAGAAACTCTCCCAAAGACTCTTGAGCACCTAAAGAGGTAAGGCCTCATTACCAACATAATGTAAAATTGTTGTACTAAATACTATGTGGAATTTTTGGGATTATTTCCCACTTTCCTATGGTTATCTGGGCAAGGTACCATGTTAATCTTTTAGGTTGCATGTTGAATACTCAAAGTTGTATTTATGGGAGCACGTGTAGTTATAACAAGTAGTGTCAATACTTTAAACATAAATGTGATTATATTATTTTTTGTTGTATCACATAAGGAAATTAGATAAATTAAACCATGATTTCATTGTGCACATAGATTTTTCAGAATTTGGATATACTAGTACAAAAAACTACACCCAGGGGAAAATTAGATGTATGCAACAAAATGGATAGGAATAGAATACATTCAAATGAATGTTGTGTTTGTTACAAACTAGTAAATTTGGAGTTCGTGAGTCATTCTATTAAATTCATTCAAAACATTCCTAATCCAATAGCCAAAAGGATCATCTAGAGAGAATGGTTAGACTAGTCATAATCTAGTTGCACATAATCATGCTTCTGGCGTCTTAGAAACTATATAACTTTGAAACTTGAAAGGAAATTCCAAAAAAATATTCTATCTATGTGAGTGATAGTATATTTATTATTTCTCATTCCTACTTCTCATATTTTGATGTGACATAATCACTACATAAAATTCAACACACAACTCTAAAACTATGCTTCCACTTCCTCATATCACATCACTTTCACTCAACAATGTTGTTTTTCACAATAGTTTCTTCCATTTCCACTCATGATTGTGGTGATATTTATTTCAACTCCCTTCATTACAACATAAGTTTCTGGATTGACCAAATTTACTAGAATATGAAGGGATTGTGCCTTGAAGGCCCTGATCTTAACCTTAGAAAAGATTATCCAATGAATTACTAATTCACTAGAATCCACTTTTCAATGTAAATGCATAGGGTATCATATTTGTTTATGAATTTCCAAATTTTTTGATGCTTTCCCTCTAGAGTCTAGCCTCCTCTAAACCTTCACTTGTGTGATGTTCTAGTGATATTTCAATATTGTTTGTAAATATATTGCTTTTCCTATGAATTTTTGGAATATCCTAAAGGTTAGACAAGAATGTGGGTTGGAATTGTTGGCTAGCTATGAGACTTGACAATATCATAATAATATGAGATATAATTAGATGTCACTAGAATGTTATTTTAAAATTGATATTTACATACTACTAATACTATGCTATTAAAAACAATAGGCATCATTAATAATGTGGAAAAGTTTAATGATGTATTTTCCAATGACAAACTGTTGAAATTGTTATTTGGTCGTGTACTCTACTTCATTTTTTGTGATCCTTCAACTCACAAGGAACCTTCTATAAAGAAAATTTTCCTGTAAATTTAATAATAAATCTAAATATTGGTTTTACATAAATTTGATGGTGGCTACTTCCAATAAAGAGAAATTTTTGTTGGGTTGCAGTGTTTATCCTACTTTAATAGGATTGAATTTTGATAAGAGTTTTTTTTTCACTAGTATGAACATGATTAGTGGAAAAGGATCAGTGTTGTTCTTGTGAATGTGCATTGTAACTCTTTGTAAAATATATAATGTTAAATTGTGATTTTCACTTCATTGATCTCATTGTGCTACTATTTGCATTTCTATGGAGGTTTCTAGCATTAATCTTTCAAAAGAAAGTAAAAAATATTATTTCCCTTTTTCCATATCATGAGGATACTTGTAGGCCATAAGAAACACATATCTCTAACCTTGAGCTTAATTTAGAGTATGAGTGAAGGAAGAATATACATGGAAAATGAGGTTCTAGACTTTACCATGGTTGTATGGATACTGGTAATGAAATTTGAACTTGCTAATACACCAAAAAAATTCCACAGATTGATAAATGATGCATAAAGAGATTATATGGATTATTTTGTCATTATTTATTGTGATACCATTCTCCTCTATTGAAAAATATGAACATAACATTTATAATATGTCAAAGTTGAATTATAAAAATATGTAAGAGGGAAGAAACCTTTCATGAATTTGAAGAAGCGTTTCTTTTCCATGGAATTCATAACTTATCTCCGCTATATGGTATTTTTAGGATGGTTTTATATAAACCTAGCGATGATTTGGTTCATAAACTAAGTTATCGATGCCAACCTATCTCAACGACCAATTGAAATTCTCCCTCACATTAGTTTCACATCTCATTTTGTTTCAATTCCTTAATGAAGGAAAATGCATACAATAAATGGAAAGATGAATAATGATATTTTGATGAACCAGAGGCACAAATATATGATGCACCTATGCTGAGAGTTATAGACAAACTTCCATTATAAGTGGAGCTTGATATCGATATTTCCCAAGGGATCCATGCTTAGTGGTGTAGCACACACTTGAAGACATTTGAAGTAATAAGGAGTTGCATGGAATTGTGGATACACTGTAGTGACACTATCTTAGCTAAAGAGGTGTATTATAAGAAATACTAAGCACAAAAACTCAAGTTCCCTCACATGGGATGACACCTCCCTTGCTCTAACTGTGATGGAACCTCACTCAAGGTCATAAGGTTGGATTTCCCTAGGCATGAGTGAAATTATGTTAATGAAGAATCCCTAGGGTAGTATGAAATATGCCACCACATGGGTTCCATCTGCATGTAATGATACATGATTAAGAAACATTAAAAGATGAAGATGGAAACCATAGGAAAACATAACTTTTGAACCTAAAATCTAAATAGAGAATAGAGAAAGAAAAAATTAGACCCAATTTTCATAATCACACACTAATAGTGATGTAAACCTATTATCCACCTCCTTAGGGTTATTTTCTATTAAGGGGGTGTATTACGGATACAATTGTTCAAGAAGAGCCATTTGCACCTCAGAAATGGAAATGGGTCCCTAGATATGAAAAAACACTAGTATTTGGAAGAGGGTTTTATCCTCTACTTCCATTTCATAGGAATGTTCTACGATTACCTCAAAAATTGTCTCCATTGAGACTTTTGTTCAACATTGTCTCTACATCATGCATTTCATATCCATTTTGTGTTCCATTGTGTTATCTAGGTTTTTCCTTTTCCTTGTAGAAGTGTTTTGCATGGGATTAGGTTATGTTCCCAAGGAGTCCTCACTGTCAATTTTCATCCTATTATAGTTCATATTACTCCACTAGGGCTTAAAATTTGTTTTTGGACTGAAAAAAATTCTTGGGATTAGGGTTTTAGGGCTTAGATTCCTCCTACTTCACATTTATTGTTGAAACCATTCTGATTAATGCTTATATGACTATCTCCTTCATCTTGTGGGGATTGGTGAGGGGGGAATCCATGTATATTTAGCCATTTTTAAGGAACATTCTACAACAAAAAATGATATGCTCATAATCAATGGGTTAGATGGTATCTTCTTCATTGGGAAAGATAAGTATGGATTGTGACAACCGCTCTCATAAATTCATGTACAAGCATATCGTAACATATGTAGTGCACATCTTGGGTTTGTTTATTTCTAAGGTTTTTAGATAATTTCCAATTGTATTGGAAATTACCACAAATATATCTTGTTTCCAATATTAATATTACCCATATAGGAGAAAACAAAAAAAATTCTTTACATGAAGAGACTAACATTGTTAATAAAATAAGGAACATTACCCTTGAAAAATCCTCTAAGTTAGTGAAGATAATGTAATAAAACCTTTGGCTCCAATATTAAAATAAAAATGCACTTTTGACTTCTATTTATCTTTTATCTATGGTGCCAAATCTCGATCTGGTGGCCAAGCACCAATAAATTTGTATATTAAAGTGTGGTATTGCATGGATTCTATGTGCTTTGATATTTTATCTTAATTCAGCTTGTATCTATGGTTTCGAAGGTCATTTGGAACACGATGGATTATTCTATTGTTTTTACATGTAATGCCCAATATTGGGGCATATTTTATACTTCCTTGTGAATTTCACCGTGGGGGGATTGATGACGCATTGTTGTCGAGACTTTATTCCTAGAAAAAGAATCTCTAGAGACTACATTATGGTAAGAGGGGGATGCACCCACTCCACTAGATGAGGAGGCCATATGTTGATTAGAATCAAGTTAGAAAAAAAGTCCTAGCAAAATATTATAGTTAGGTGTGCAAATTTTGTAGAGGTTTTAGGGTTGTAACACATGTAAACCCTAAACCTATCTCATTAGCATTGTAGAGTGATAGTTTCAGGGATCTCCACCATAATAGTCTAAACTCTTATAAGTTGATTTAATTAATTGATTATTCCCTCTTCTTTTCTTTGTAGATATAACATTAATTATAGCATTGTACCTAATAGTTATTATAATATTTATATAGCATTATTCTATATATTTTATACAACATTAATAATGAGAATTATTTAAATAAGATAACAATATATATATATATATATATATATATATATATATATATATATATATATATATATATTAATTAGATAACTAAATTATAACATTTTACCTAACAATAAATGCAAGAAAAAGAAAACTCCAAGCCATAAGCACCCACTTATGTTCTCAGGCCTTTCCTCCCTAAAGAACAGAGTCCATCATTTTATGCATTGAGCTCAATACACCTTTTGTTGAAGCTAGCAAAAAAAATTTGTAAATTGGGATTCACTAAAGAAAAAATTTGAGGAGAACTAATATTCCTAGAAAATATAAGCCTTTGAAGGTCTAATTATTTAATTCAGAGGAAATTGTATCCAAAATGTCTCTCCAATGAATATTTTTCAATGAATACTCCCGGAACCCAGATAAATGATCATAAGAGAGGCTCAAGAGAAACTTAAGAGACAAGTCATACAACCTTGAATGATGGTATGGGTATTGAGGGAGAAGACTTGGGACTTGATGAGATTTATTTTAGTAACAAAGGCTAGCATAAGTTCATTCAAGATGTGCTTTAAGTCCAAAGCTTATTCAATTGAGGGCTCACAAATCAATGTAGTTTCATCCTCAAAGTCTTGGTGAGTTGTTGGTGCTAAATAATTGTTGAGACAAAAGCCTCATAGCATACAATTAGGCATATAGTTAATATAACCCAAACAGTTGGAAATACAAGCACTAAATAAAATATTGAAAGTTATGAATTTTGAGCATGTAAAGACCCTTGGAATAGTTCATGTGGAGAAAGAAAATGAATTCTTTTTTTATTATTGTAGAAAGAAAACTAGAGATGCAATAACTCCATGGATAGGTTCAAAAGCTAGCATAGTTGGTCCCAAGCCATATATATTATGTACCTTCTTCTTCTACTACTCAGCAACATTTTATTCTTGTAGATGCTTTAGATGAAATGGCTAGCACAATTTCAAGTGTACTTAGACGAAGCAAACCATCCTTCTAAGAAAAGAGATACAACTCTTATAGCGTATTTTACCCACATTGAATCCACATGAGATATCTTTTACTTTTTGACCTTGATGCATACCTTTTTATCTTAATTTTTTCTCTTTTAGAGTAGAGAGGCCAGTCCTACACTAACAATTGTGTCTAAACTTTGGTTTATAGTGTACATCCTGAGTCTTGGGACATAAGTTTCCCTTTTAAAACCTACATATTTGTTGAAAATTCTATATCTGAAGGATATTAGCTCGACCTACTTGTCCATGAGGTTGTGAGGTATAAATCATTGTAGAATTTTCCTAACTTCTCAAGCCCCTAGTTTTCTAGATACATTCTCCAAGAGGATAGAATGAACCTTTATAATGTGACCCTAACAAGAGGAAGGGAGCTAGATTTAGTTTATTCCAAATCTAATTATATCCAAAATGAGTTATTTGGAAATTGTGAGCTTTTTTCCATATTGTTGAGTGCTTAGAGACTATCTCTAGGAGAAGGCTCGGATTGTACTCTGAAGAGGAGGAATATCATGTTAAAGGTATGTTGTACTTATTTGGATTATTAATGAATATATATGATTTACTTTATTTACATGATGTGTTAATCATGTTGATGTTTATATCTTGTTCTTCCTTATATTCCCTCTACATGAGGAAAATTTTCTTTTCCTAGCTATGCACATGTGCAAGAGTTTTATATAAAAAATGATTATAAAAATGATAGGAATAAGATCTTCAAGAGAAGCAGGTTCTCTAGTAAAAAATTCATATCCAACATTCCTCATCAACCTCCATGGTTTGAAGTATATTATCTTGAGCTCTTTCGCTGAAATTTTATGTTTGAGTGTGATTTACATTTAAGGGATTCCATTGATTTCATCAAATGCATGATCTAGAGGGTTCTTGGAAAGACACACAAAGCAATATATTTCCATACTATATTCATTATGTTTACAAAAAAATTGGCAAATCAACTAGTGATTCTAACCCTAGTCTTGTGCCTCTACACTTTTGGCTTTAGATATTGGTTTTTTTTTGTGTTTGAGTGTTATCCTTTATTTTTTGAGCTAGTCTCAGTGTCTTTCAAATTAATCTGCTTAGATATGAATAGATATTTTCTTGATTTAGGTTTTGAATTCACATTAGTCCAAATACATTGGCCTATAGTGAATTGCAATATTTTGAGTAAATATTTGGGTAATACACTTCATAGATGTGTCTTAGGACACTCGTGACTCACGATTCACCTGTGTTTTCTTTGTAAATTTAGCTTTTTAAGGGGTTCTAGAATTTAAAAAAAAAACACTCTTTTTTTGTAATTATTTTAATGTTTTCCTTGTGAACCCTGGAGAGTATTTTCTTTAATAAGATTCCATTAGGAACCTCTTCTTTTGATGAATTTTTTTTATGATTATTTTCATACTATTAGGAGGAAAAATAAAATCTAGCTTTTATGAAGGTGCTTGTTGGAGGACTAATATCTCTCTCACATTTTCTAGATCTATCCCCTACTAATTGTAGAGATGTATATCTATTTTAGAACTATTTCAAGAATATGCTTTTTGAATTGGGTCTGATTTGTTTTTCAATTTTGGTGTTTTCATCAAGTTTCTTTTTCTCCATTTTTGTTGATTTTATTAGCACTGTTTTTCCATATCTATTATGGTGATGAAAAATTAGATCTAAAATTTCTGGTTGTGTTTTTCTGGTCTTCTTCCTTGATTGGAGCATTAAAATTCTACATTTTTCAAAACATTCAAATATTTCCCTTCAATTACGGTTTATTTCTTTACCTTTATAGATCATTGTTGCGTCAAATTTTTTTCTATCTCCATTCAAATACAAATCAAGAACTTTATTTGCACTCCTTTTTCATGTTTACCCATGTGTGATAAATTTATTTTGGTGATTGTATTTTACAAATTCAATTCCAAGATTTTAAATGCTTGGTGTTCTTAATTTGTTTTTATTTGAAACACTTTTGTGTTTCTTCTTGGGTTTTTTTTTGGATCAAATTTATGATATGAATTTGGTGAATTTTAGGAGTGAATATTGAGAGTGTGAGAGGTTGTTGTCATCTTTTAAAAATTAAAAGGAATCTCTTCCTTTCTATAGCTAGTTTTGATTCAATGAAATATGGATTTCATATAGCATACACTACGATTGGGTCTTGTATTTAAACACCATATCAATTGCACACCACTTCCCTAGACTAAATAAAAACTCATCAAATAAATCTTAATAAATAGTATTCAACATTTTTCCTTTCTTTTGCAACACACCAATAATAGTTCACACTACATTATTGGATTAGGGGGATGAGGTAAACTCTCCAATATCATGAAAAAAAACATATTATATTGAGCTATGGAGATAAAATACATTTGCAGTGGCATATTTCTTGGGAAGCCCTTCTCATACAAGCATCAATCATGAGGTCATATTGAGCCCAAACATAGTGATATAGCTTGCTTAATTGGTCTTGATGGTTTTGAGATGCACATATTACTTAGGGATCTCCTTGAGAGGTGTATAACTTAATGTGAGTAATATGTGTGGAGTTTTTCGTTTTCTTTGTATGTAGACCCAAATGACCACTATTTACCCAAGTTAAGTTTTTGTATGTGTTATCCATAACAACCTTATTATTAGGTATCTTACATGGGTTATGGAGAGAGATACATCCTTGTTGTATCTAGAGTAGATGTTAGTCATGACTCACTTGGTTCTCCTAGAGGGCACTGCATGACTCATAAATGTTCTTGGTTCTAGTCATAATATCCATTAGTAGGAGCCTAGCATAATTGTCGCAATCACATATTCAGAATTGAAGGTAATTTGGAACATAATGGAGTGGTTTTTTTTTTCCATGTAATGCTCAAGATTGGGGCATATTTTTGACTTCCTTGTAATGAATTTCAGGGTGGGGGGATTGGTGATGTGTTTTTGTCACTACTTTCTTCCTAGAAAAAGCATATGTAGAGACTACATTTTGGTAAGAGGGGGGCATACCCCCTCTGGTAAATGAAGATTCCATAGTTTCATTAGAATCAAGCTAAAAACGTAGTCCTCGAAAAATATTAGAGTGAGGTGTGGAAAATTAGTAAAGGTTTTAGGGTTGTAACAAGTGTAAACCATAAACCTATATCATTAGCATTGCTAGAGTAATAGTTTTCCGGATCTCCACCATAATAGTATAAACCCTTATCAATTGATTCAATTAATTAATTATTCCCCCTTATTTTCTCTATATATATAGCATTAATTATAGCATTGTACCTAAAAATAATTTTAATATTTATATATCACTATTTAATGCATTTTTTACAACATTAATTATGAGAACTAATAAGATTATAAAAAAAATTAATATATTAGATAACTTAATTATAACATTTTACCTAGCAATAAATGGAAGACAAAACAAACTCCAAGCCATAAGCAACCACTTATGTTATGTGGCCACCCGTCCCTAAAGAAAAGAGTGCATTACGTTAAATAATGTTCTTAAGACACATTTTGGTAAAGCTAGAAATTTCTTTTGTAAATTGGGAGTGATTAAAGCACCAATTTGAGGAGAACTAATATTCCTAGAAAATATAAGGCTTTGAATGTCCAATTTTTTAGTTTAGAGGAAATTTTATCCAAAATATCTCTCCAATGAATAATATTCAAGGAATTATCTTTTAGGGCAGATCCCACATAAAAATATTGGAAGAGACGCTGAGGAGAAACCCTAGAGACAAGTGAGATGAGCTTGAATATTGGCATGGGTATTGAAGGAGAAGACTTGGGAATTTTGTGATTTATTTTAGTATGAGATGCTAGCTAAAGTCATTCAAAATGCAATTGAAGGCGAAAGCTTCTGGAATTGAGGGTTGGCCCATCAACATAGTGTGATCCACAAAGTCATGGTGGGTTGTTAGTGCTAACCAATTATTGAGACAAATTCCCAGTAGAACACCATTAGGCATAAGGGATATTAGAAAACACTTAATTCCTTCAAAAACTAGGGAAAAAAAAGGGGAGAGCAGGTCTCCTTGATGGATACCTCCAGAGGTGCTAAATGTGGTGGAGGAGGATCCATTGATAATGATAGAGAAGAGAGGGGAGGAAAATAAGGAAACCATCCATTTAGCCCAATCATTAAAGAAACCAAAGGCTTTCAAAATTTGGAAAAGATAAGCCCAAGTAAATTTATCAAAATATTTTAATAAATCCAATTTGATTACCATAATTTCTTTTCTAAATTCTTTAATACCGTGTATAGCCGCATATGCTACTACGATACCATTTAGGATTTCCCAACCCTCAAAATATCTCGACTGCTCCTTGAAGGTGATAAAAGGCAATAGGGGTTTGAGTCTATTGGCTGACCTTCGAAAGTATTTTGTACACCATGTTGGAGAGTGTGATAAATATGAAGCTACTTTGGTATACTACTTGTGTCGATTTAGAACAAGAGTGAGGAAATGGGAGTTTAGGAAAGGGAGGATAATTCATCTTCTTTGTGATTCCTCCACTAAAGCTAATATCTCACCAAATAACTCCCAACCCACTTGGAAATTATTTGAGGTGAAGCTATTAGGTAGAGGGACCTTATTTTTTGGGAGGCTCATCACTACTTCTTCAACCTCCTACAAGGTAATTTCCTTCATCAAAGCCACATTCTAGTATTTAGTGAACAATATTAGAATTTGGGTGATTTTTTTCTCAGTGGATCATAATATGTCAGTGTTATGATATTTAAGGAGATCCCTAGAGAATGAAGTAAGTTCTTTTTCAATGTCCATGCGATCAAAGAGTTGTTTCCCATTCTCATTGGTAATTGAGAAGATATGGTTATGATGCTTGTGTTTCAACATTGACTTGTGGAAAATCCAAGTGTTCTTCTCCCCTTCCCTATGCGATGAGATCCTATATTTTTTTCCTTCATAATGTCTTATCTTACTTCAGTCATTCCTAGAGTTTTTTTTAGCAACATACCCCTCCTTCTTTGACATATCTTCATAACACCCTTCAATTATCATTTTTAGTTGCGTGCATTTCATTTCATTTTTGAGATTTTTTTCTTCCTAAATGATGTTTCCAAATTCTTTACCATTCCACTTTTTAAACAAATCTTTTAGAGTTTTTAACTTATGTTGGAAGTTGAAAATAGGGGAGGTGCTTGGATTATCCAATTCCAGCAACCACTCCTTGAATTTCTCAAGGAAGGATGGATGTGTTAATTAAAAAAATCTCTAATATGAATGCTAATTTTTTAGCTGCTTCTTTAAGGTCAAATTCTAACACTTTTGGCCAATGGTCTCAACTTTCACTAGGAAGGATTGAAGCTTCCAAAATGAGGTTTATTTCCAATAATCACTATGAGATAAGAAATATACCAAGATGACAACTTATCTCATTTCTACCTCCTCTATAATAGTCCAAGTATAGATTCCATTAACCATTTCTATCTCAACTAGGTGCATGTGCATAGTGGAAGCTTTGAAGGACTGTGCTTTAATTTCTAATATATGAACTTCCCCCTTTTTTCCATCAAGTGAGATAATCATATTGAAGTCCCTTCCAACAATGAATTTCTCACTCAATTGCACTTGTTGAAGCCAAATGAGGTCCTTGAGAAAATAAAGTTTATCCCCTACAAGTTTGGCCCGTATACTGTCGTTAAGAAACCCTTCTTCTTTGATCCAATGAAAAAATTCTAAATAGGAACATAGGGGATGCCAAATAATCATGAAAATTTACTTCTATGGGGTTTCATAGGATTTATAGACCCCCTAGTTGTTCCATGAGCATGAAGAGACATTGACTCACACCTTTTCTAGCATTACTCCACTACAACCTCCATGCTAGCTCCACTAACCTTTAGATCTTACAAGATGATAATGCTAGGATTTTTATTTTTAATTTTGTATCTAAAAAGTATCTATTTTCCATTTTTATTGAGACCCCTTATGCTCGGTAAAATCACTTTCATTAAGAAATAAGGATGGCATGAAAAACCCTTGAAAGAAAATTAATTTTACAAAATTTGGTCACAAGATTCACTATGTATTGTACTAACTCCTCCGTAGTTTTCATCCCACGTAGTTTGTCTAGTTTTACTAGTTTGAGGTGGTCTCCGAGATACGAAGAATCATAACAATGATGAGGAGTTGTAAGATTTCAAACTCTCTCCAAAAGGGTGAATTGAATCCTTAGATATGATTCTTCGAGAATAACCATTTGGGCCTAGAAAATGTAATCGGGACCTTAGAATTACAGCTGCTCCAGTATCTAGAAGAGGGTTTTCTCTTATACTTCCATTTCATCCCATATTTCTATGCTTACGTGATAACTTGTCTCCTTTATTATTTCTTCCAACAATGCTTGTGCATCATTCATTTTAGGCTATGTATTAGTTATGTCTTCCACTGTGTTATGTGGATCCTTCTTTTTCTTTGTAGAAATGTATTGCATGGAATTGTGTTGTTGACCAAAGGATTTCTTAGGGGACTTTTGATTGTGTTGCAGGGGATATTGCTTAGCTAAGAGGTCACTTTTCGGATCTTTCTCTACTAAGCCAAAAACATTTGTTTGTCTAAAGTGAAACATTATATAATAAACATTATATAAAACCTAATTTTATATATAGTAATAATAAAAATTATATAAAAAAAATCTAATTATATATATTAATAATAAACATTATATAAAATAAAAAATTGGGAAGCAAAAATAAGTTTAGTATTTTTATTGAATATTTTTTTAATTATTATTTAATATAAAAATAAGAAATTTAAAAAACACTTAATACATAACATAATGAAATTATATAAAAACTAATTCTATATTATGATATCATAAAATTATATATTAAACATCTCCAACTCTATATCATAATAAACATTATATAAAACCTAATTCTATATTATAATATAATATAATTATATATTAAACAGCTATAACTCTATATCATAATAAACATTATATAAGAACTAATTATATATATTAATAATAAGAAATTTATATTATATATTAATAATAAACATTATATAAACTAAAAAATTGGGAAGGAAACATAACTTTAGTATTTTAATTGAATATTTTTTTAAGTTATTATTTATTATAAAGATAAGAAATTTTAAAAACACCCCCATTAAGTTATATAAAACCTAATTCTATATTATAATATAAAAAAATAATATGTTAAACATTTCTAGCTCTACATCATAATAAACATAATATAAAACCTAATTTTATATATATTAATAATAAACATTATATAAAATAAAACCTAATTATATATATTAATAATAAATATTATTTAAAATAAGAAATTGGGAAGCAATAATTATATATATTAATAATAAACATTATATAAAATAAAACTTAATTATATATATTAATAATAAATAATATATAAGAAAAAATTGGGAAGCAAAAATAATTTTAGTATATTCACTAAATATTTTTTAAAATTATTATATAATACGAAAATTAAAAATTAAAAAAAAAAAAACTGATTCTATATTATATTATAATATAATAAAATAATATATTAAACATCTCTTACTCTATACCATAATAAACCTTATATAAAACCTAATATATATATATATATATATATATATATATATATATATATATATATATATATATATCACCTTATATATTATATCTATCAATAATAAACATTATATAAAATAAAAAATTGAGAATGAATAATAAGTTTATTATTTTTATTGAATATTATTTTAATTATTATTTAATATAAAAACAAGAAATTTAAAAAACACGAATTATATAAAACCTAATATAATGTAATTAAACTATCTCTAAGAGGTCGACGCGTGCCCGCCAGTTTGTCCATCTGAGCGAGTAAGTCCAAGCTTCCGCCATTTCGGCGGTTTGCGCTAAGTCCAGGCTTCTGCTTTGGGTGATTCGCATCTCCCATATTCACGCTCCACTCACTACCCTCCTTGAAGAATTGGAAAAGGGGGGCACAGTGCATTTTAGTTTGTAAAGGATATTACAAGGAAGAACAGGCAAATTTGATCATTGAGGATATTTATGATACCAAAAACAATGACGGGCTGATTACATTTGCACAGAAAATGCGAGGAAGGGTGATTGACGATAACGGATGGAAAATGACGGACCTAGGGTTCAAGACCCGTGGTATCTCAGAACCATTTAAGCCCAAGGAACCCCCAGCACTGATGAAAATCGCCATGAGATTAGTACTGTATCCAATTCCTGTAATAGAGGCCAGCAGCCGCCTTTCTGCGCTTAAACCAAGATGATGAAAATCGCCATGAGAGTAGTACTGTAATGCCGTAGTCTAACTAGCCAGAGGAATCGCTCTGAAAATCATGAAAATTCCGATAAGATTTTCAGAAAATCCTGCAGGAATTTTTCTAAATTCATGTTATAACTATCAAAGTTTAATATTTTGGGTGTCTTACAGGTTTTTGATGGTGCTGAATCCATTTCCAATGTCAAAATCAGGATTCAAACACTGTTTCTGCAACATTTTTTAATTTTTTTTGGCCCAGATTCCAGCCAATTTTGACCGTCCGGGCAATTCCTCCGGCTCGTTAGACGACTCTGTACTGTAATAGAGGCGGCCAGCAGCTTATAAGCTGCCTTTCCAAAGAAACTCTAAATAGAGTTATCTGCCACAGTTTCGGGAGTTTTAGCGGCTGGCTCTTTTCGAAACAGTGAGAAGGTCGAATCTGCAACTAAATAGAGTTATCTGCCCTTGCTTGCTATGTTTCTGCAAATCTTATCTTTTCGGTAATGCATATGCGATAGTGTTTGTTGATATATCGCTGTTTGTTGTTGATTGATAGGTGAGTTATTGGTTATCAACGCGATATTCATATCTGAGTCATTCCCTATTAACGCGGTATTGATAAGTCAGTTATTCACAGGATACGCAGCCAGATATGCCCCGATATGCGATCTTCCCCTAACGCGACCCATTTCCGACAACTATCTCCTCCAATACGCGAGTTCATTTTTGGCTATTCGAGCAATTTTGCCGGATACGCTAGTTATTTCTGGGCAATGCGAGATAATTTTCCTCGATATGTGAATTCTCCGTGTCAAACGCGACTTATCCTTGCCGGATATGCGACTTATCATCCCGTATACGCGTGTTATCAGTCGGAGATAACCGGAATGATAACTGGCACATCTAGCATAGATAGGCAGAAATAAGTAGCAAATTCCGGCACTCGCTCGCCGGGAAATAACTAACTCGCAGCGTAACCTGCACCCGCTTGCCGAGAAATAACTAACTCGCAGCATAACCGGCAATGGTCACTGGCGTATACGGATTCTGGGGTGGTTCGCGCCAGAGGAAAATCCCATATTCAGCATAGACATTTCGCATACCAGGCTAAGTAACTAGCGTAGGCATTGGCGTTTTTTATAATGACCATCCCATATTCGGCATAGACATTTCGCATACCAGGCTAAGTAACTAGCATAGGCATTGGCGTTTTTTATAATGACCAGCTAATTATCAACCATTGCAGATAATCATGGCGATGGCCAGCTAATTATCACGCGAATTATTATCCACTAATTATCACGAATTATCTGACTTATAAGGGGGGCTGGCCATTGTAATTCACACCGCCGGTCAAAACCACATCCTCTGAAACCCAAAGAACTACCTGACCTGATGGCCTATTGGTATCCTCTGAAACCCAAAGAACTGCCTGATCTGATGGCGGCCTGTTATTATGCATTTGCCCTCCTCTTGGATATGCAACCAGAGGCCTTTCATCATCCCTGCATATGGTCCCTTTTTCCTAAATCGAAAGATGCTTTTCAGGTCTGATATTGATAAAACAAGGGTCCTCAGCTGCACATTATTACACATAATATTGCCCTGTTTCATTAAAGGGTAAGCGCTTGCTGAGCATGCTAGAGGCACGGCCAGTTCATTGTCCGCATTTCAAAATTCTCTGGATATATGTTAAACATATAATTACTTTATTCATGCAGAGTTAGAGTTGAGTGAATTATACAATCAGTTAAGTGAATTAGTTGAGTTGAGTTACAGTTAGATTTGGTGAGTAAGTTAGAGAGAGAGTTTTATTATTCAGAGTGATTTAGATTAATTGAAGAGCCGCAGCTCATTGTAATGTGGTTAATATACGCGGATAGACGTATATAAAATAGATTTACAACCACATTTACCAATGTCGTTGATATACGCCAATAGGCCTATATCCACTAACCATCACATTAAAATATATATCAATAAATAAATATTATATATAATAATTTTATTATATTAACTTGAAATATATATATTATATATTAAGAAGAATATCAATATATTAAATATATTAATTATGATTAAAATCACAAAAATATTTTATATATATTAATAATATTATAATACGTATTAATAATATATATTAAAAATATTTATTAATATATTAAAAATATTAACTATATACATACTATAAATTAACTTGAAATATATATAATATATATTAATATAAGAATAATATTAATAATATATAATAATTTAATATTTATTTATATATTAATTTCATAGATGATTATATTATTAATAAACCAAAAGAAGTAATAATATATTAATAATATATATTATATCATAGTTGGTTATATTATTAATAATAATTATTAGTAATATTATAATATTATTAATATTACTAAATAAATATTAAAATATTTTAATATTTTATATATATATTGTTAATAATATATATTAATAATATTATAATATTACTAATAATCATTATTAATATATACAAAAATATTTTATATATATTATTAATATTATAATAATTATTAATAATATACATTAAAAATATTTATTAATATATTAATAATATTAACTATATACATACTATAAATTAACTTGAAATATATATAACATATATTAATAATATTTATTAATATAAAAATAATATAAATAATATATAATTTATTAATATAAAAATAATATAAATAATATATAATATTTTAATATTTATTTATATATTAATATGATAGATGGTTATATTATTAATAAACATAAAGAACTAATAATATATTTATAATATATATTATATCATAGTTGGTTATATTATTAATAATATATATTATATCATAGTTGGTTATATTATTAATAATCATTATTAATAAATATTTGAATATTTATTTATAATATATATTAATATATTAATAATATTAAACTCAAGAGAGTAATAAACCATATGAAACAATATTTAAAAACAAAAAACCTAAGAGATTAATAAAGCCTAACAATTAATAATTTAAAGTGAAGATATTAATAAACCCAAGGGATAATTAATAATACAAACCCAATTTCATCATAAACGGAAACCATTACCCAACAAGTTATAAACCAAAGTAATTGGTGAACCCAAGGGAATTGATTTAAACATTGAGACAATTGTTGTCACAATGCGACGTTGGACCAACTATGACCATGGTTGGCCATGGGTGATTATTCATATTATAGACCAAAATAACTAATAAACTCAAGGTTTTAATATTATAAACCAAAGGAATTGGTGAACCCAAGGGACAACCATTATCCAACAAATTATAAACCAAAAGGAATTGATGAACCCAAGGGAATTGATTTAAACATTGAGACAATTGTTGTCACAATGCGACATTTGATCATGGATGACATTGATCGATTATTCATATTATAAACCAAAAGAAATAATAACCCTAAGAGTTTAATATTATAAACCAAAGGAATTGGTGAACCCAAGGGAATTGATTTAAATATTGAGACAATTGTTGTCACAATGCAACGTTCGACCAACTATGACCATGGTTGGCCATGGGCGATATTCATATTGAGACAATGTTTTTCAGAATGTGAAATTTGATCGTGGATGACATTGATCGATTATTCATATTATAAACCAAAATAACTAATAAACCCAAGGGTTTAATATTATAAACCAAAAGAATTAGTGAACCCAAGGGAAAACCATTACCTAACAAATATTAAAAACCTAAGGGATCAATAAGGCTAAGGGAAATATTAAAAATAGTAGAGATTAATAAAACCTAAGGGTTTAATATTATAAAACAAAGGAATTGGTGAACCCAAGGGAAAAACATTACCCAACAAATTATAAACGAAAGGAATTGGTGAACCGAAGGGAATTGATTTAAACATTGAGACAATTGTTGTCACAATGCAACGTTCAACCAACTATGACCATGGTTGGCCATGGGCCATTTTCATATTGAGACAATGTTTGTCAGAATGTGACATTTGATTATGGATGACATTGATCGATTATCTATATTATAAACCAAAAGAAGTAATAAAACCAAGGGTTTAATATTATAAACCAAAGGAATTGGTGAACCCAAGGGAAAACCATTACCCAACAAATTATAAACCAAAGGAATTGGTGAACCCAAGGGAATTCATTTAAACATTGAGACAATTGTTGTCACAATGCGACGTTGGACCAAGTATGACCATGGTTGGCCATGGTTGATTTCATATTCAGACAATTTGATGATGGATGACATTGATCGATTATTCATATTATAAACCAAAAGAACTAATAAACCCAAGGGTTTAATATTATAAACCAAAGGAATTGGTGAACCCAAGGGAATTGATTTAAAAATTGAGACAATTGTTGTCACAATGCGACGTTCGGCCAACTATGACCATGGTTGGCCATGAGTGATTTTCATATTGAGACAATATTTGTCAGAATGTGACATTTGATCATGGATGACATTGATCGATTATTCATATTATAAACCAGGAACTAATAAAACCCAAGGGTTTAATATTATAAACCAAAGGAATTCGTGAACCCAAGGGAAAACCATTACCCAACAAGTTATAAACCTAGGGAATTGGTGAACCCAAGGGAATTGATTTAAACATTGAGACAATTGTTGTCACAATGCGACGTTGGACCAACTATGACCATGGTTGGCCATGGGTGATTTTAATATTGAGAAAATATTTGTTAGAATGTGACATTTGATATTGGATGGCATAGATGGATTAGTCATATTATAAACCAAAAGAACTAATAAACCCAAGGGTTTAATATTATAAACCAAAGGAATTGGTGAACCCAAGGGAAAACCATTACCCAACAAATTATAAACCAAAAGAATTGGTGAACCCAAGGGAATTGATTTAAACATTGAGAAAATTGTTGTCACAATGCGATGTTGGACCAACTATGACCATGGTTGGCAATGGGTGATTTTCATATTGAGACAATATTTGTCACAATGTGACATTTGATCACATATAAGAACATAAGAGATCAACAAGGCCAAGAGATACCTATAAAAAGCAAAAAAAATTAGTAAAGGCTAGGAATAAATATTTTAAATACAAATGATGAAAAACTCACATGATTAATAAAGAGATTAATAAATCTTAGGAATCAATATTTTAAAAATATTGTTTATCACTAACGATGTTAATACTATTTATATTAATAGTGTTAATTTTGATATCAATAGTAATATCATTCGTAATATTAATCATCATATTTTTATAGGGAATATAATTAAAAAAAGAATATTAATAAAAAACATATTTATTATTATAAAGAAAACATTATTAATATTATTTATCAATATTAATGTTAATAGGATTTATATTAACAATATTAATGTAATTAATCATATTAATATTATTAATAAAATGTTATTAATATTATTGTTATTATTTAAATGTTATTAGTAACTTTAATAAACATTAATCATGTTTGAAACTTATTGTTATTAATACAATTATGAAAATTAATGTAATTAATCATATTAATATTAATATTAATATTATTTGTCAATATTAGTGTTAATAGGATTTATATTAACAATATTAATGTAATTAATCACATGAATATTATTAATAAAATGTTATTAATTTTATTGTTATAATTTAAATGTTATTAATAATTTTAATAAACCTTAATCATGTTTGAAACTTATAGTTATTAATACAATTATGAACATTAATGTAATTAATCATATTAATATTATTAATAAAATGTTATTAATATTATTGTTATAATTTAAATGTTATTAATATTATTGTTATAATTTAAATGTTATTAATAATTTTAATAAACCTTAATCATGTTTGAAACTTATTGTTATTAATACAATTATGAACATTAATTTTAAATAAACATCGTGAATATTGTAGTAATGATATTTTTAATAATATTGTTATTATTATTAATAATGTTACTAATAATATTGTTTTTAATAATAATTAAAATTTTATTTTCATTGAGTAAATTGCATTACATAATGATATTGAATAATATGAAATAAATTACAAATGAAATCAATTTTATTAGAAGATATATATATATATATATATATATATATGAAAAAGTAACAAATTTGGGTTGTTAAATGCAAAGATATCATCAAAAGGAAATTAGAAAATATGAAAGATGGTTGAAAATTAAAAATATTATCTTAAATTAAATTGTTTACTATATATTCACCTTAAATTTTAAAATATTTATGATTCTCACTTTTTTTTTTACTTAAGAAAATTATGATGATTCTGGAAAGCTTATTTTATTGTCTTCTAGTATCTAAATAAAATTATAAAATATAAAAAATATCTTAATATCTTACATTAATTATTATCATTATCATTATAATAAAATTCATTTATAATTTTCTAAATAATACATATGACCCACATAAATCTACTCAAATTCTTTCTTAACCTCAGTGAATTTGGTCCTCCTCAATATACAATAATGAATTTTTAGTAGTTTTCCATAAGACAATCTTAAAATTCCCGTTATATAAAATAATTTGTCCTCTTTATGGGAATGGTTGAAATTTTTTTTAATTTGTTTTGTATATATTTATATATTTTGTTAATCTATTAAATATAAATAAATGTAAGGCAATAAAAAATCTTATTGGTGGTTGGATTTGTGCCCATACAATTTGCAAGAATAACCTTTTCATAATAAAGTGCCTTAACAAAACACTCTTCATCTACTATTTAAGTTCCATTGAGATTGTAACTCTTTTATTTATTATTAGAATTAAAACAATAAAATTAATTTCTTGATATTGATAAAAGGAAATCTAATTTTACCTATATATATAATAATATAATATAGAAATAGTAAAAATGCCCTATATTATATATTCATAGATTTATTTTCCTTATTCTTCATTACAAGATCTGTGTATAGCCTCTATACACATGAGACCTCCTCACTTATTATTTGGGCATAGGCATCCCAACACTACATGTGGATTTCATCACCCATTTCTATATCATTACTCCTCACTATAATACTTAAATCAATTTTCCACTATTCTAAGGTTACGTGACTTTTAACCCTTCAATGATTTCCATAATGATTTCTTTAACCCACTCCAGTGAAAGTGTAATGCAATTACGTTGTTATTTATTCAAGCGTATGGTAACATATACTCCTTTCTTACGCTATCATTGTACTTAGAGTCGATTTATTTTTTTGAATAGATAACCTTATTATTCTTCATTAATGATAATGTCAGTAATAGATCGGTCGGGGACAATTTTCGTTTTTCGATATTGACACACCTCACTTCCCTCCTCACCTGTCGTGTCAATCGACCTACCTTATAGCTATCTGATTCCAAACGAATCTGGAACATTTAATTTACCCGGTACCAGCCCACGTGAAATGGTACCATGAACTCCTAAACCCAGACTTGAAAATTCTCCTCGGGATTTAGTTCAAGGCTCGAGGTGTACCTATCTCATAGTTTAGTCTTCCACGACATAACTCTCGGCGTACACCTAAACCCCGACGCGTGGACGGTAGGGATTCACTTTAAAATTTAGGGTTTCCTCTTCGTATTAGAATTTTGAGCATTTTTCTTTCGAGGGACTTTCATTTCTGTTTTTCTCGTTTGGACCTACCTGCGAAAATATTTCATTTGCTCACCCCGAGAGGAACTGAGACAGAAATTGACGCAGAGATACTATGAACCATGCCAAGGATTAAACTCTTTAATTGGGGAAGTCTCACTGTATTTCCTCACACTCATAGTTTTTGGTTCTTATTGATGTCGATTTACTGTGTCTCCCTTCTCGCCGCTCTTGGAGAAAACCGAGGAAGATGTTCACACATTCAAGCCATCATCCGCTTCCATTTCTCCTCAGGTAATCTATGTTTGCTTTTTAGATTTATGGTTTGCTTGGCTCTATTAATTTTTGAATTGATCGAGGTATAACTATAATTTCACTATGAACTATTCGTATCTAGTTTTAGTTCCCTCAATTCTGAGTTTAATTGTTCCTTTCTATCTCTTGATTAGTTACGCTCATGGTAACTTAGACTTTGAATACTAGTTATTTTTACCCTCTTCTCCTATTTGATTATGCGCATCCCTTTATTGAAGGGAGTGAATTTAATACGATTTCTATGGAAGTCTGTCTCTGACAAATTCTAAAGAAATCGTTATTCTGACCTCACTTGAGACAACGGGGTTTTCTCACTATGCTCAACGCAATGGATTTTATGGTAAAATTTGTTTTTAGCTAACTGTATTCCCTTGTACCAGGTTATACGATTTATGGACTCATGGAGTTACACTAATGTTTCACTCTCCTTTATTGAAGGGAGTGAATTTAATACGATTTCTATGGAAGTCTGTCTCTGACAAATTCTAAAGAAATCGTTATTCTGACCTCAGTTGAGACAACGGGGTTTTCTCACCATGCTCAACGCAATGGATTTTATGGTAAAATTTGTTTTTAGCTAACTGTATTCCCTTGTACCAGGTTATACGATTTATGGACTCATGGAGTTACACTAATGTTTCACTCAAAATTGGGAACGCAGATTCTTACCTTACGACATATTCCGTGTTGTGGAGTGAATACGTTTCGTTTGATGAGGGTTTTGTTCCACTCCTGTGGCTATTATTGGTATTGTATCATGTTCAAATCTCGTTTATAAGGTCATCTTTACAATTTTTACCACACATTATACTTCTATGTTTTATAACTACGTACTCTAATCTCTGTTTTAATTTATGTATTTCGAGATATGCCTTAAATGAAACCCCACCCTTTTTTAAGTTAAGTCATATCAAATTTTATTGTTCAGTTTTATATCCATCCAATTTTTTTTTTACTACATACAACTTTCTCTCTCAGGTATAGTTTCGAAAGGCATTTTATTGTTTATGCAGGTATAACTAACTACCAATTTTCCCTTTACTGTTGATAGCTTGGTTAACCGCTCAGTTTAATACACATTTCATCATTAAATTAGTAAAAACTAAAAACTAATGTGGTTGTGGAGTTTATTTGTGTATATATATATATATATTTTTTTTTTGTTTTTTTTTGTTTTGTGGTGGTGTAATTTGCTTACAATTCCACATGTTGAAATTATAAGTTTGAATGCCAACTCTTCACAAATAAAATGCCCTATTTTTTTTTAAATGCTATGCCTGCTCACAGAACCAAAAAACTCAATAAGTTGACCACATGAAGCTAAAGTTAACAGATTGCATTAAAATAATACGAATGTTCGCGTAGTTAAACCTGAATAGCCCTTGCCGCAGAAGCCCTTGTTTCAAACTCTAGAAAGGCACAGGCAGTCGAACCCTGATATGGTTCCAAATATTAATAAACAAAAATTTATCACATAAAACTGTTTGCAATATAACATTCTACGTTTCAAAAATTTGAGAAGTAGCTCTGAGCTTTCACTATATAAGATTTTAAAAAATTAGAAAAGGACACACATCTACCCTAATGCGAATTTTCTCGGGTTTGATTTCTCCGAAACCTTCAAACCCCTGTTGAATCTGAGCTGCCGAAATGTTCCACAGCAGGTTATCCACATAAATTGAAGGACTCCCATTGTCATCTGCATTCACAAAAAGTTTAAATTCAGATTTGTATTCTTTAAGATTAAAGTGCAGGATTATTTATTAAATTACATTATGCAGAAAATCCAGTAACATATACAGTTTTCGGATATTGTCTAACAGTATATACAATATAAGAGAACGGCTCCCAAAAAAAAATTCAATTTATACACTAATCTAGTGCCTGGAAGGTGATCTAGGCTAGAATGCCGAGATTCATCAGGGTTGTAGCGGCGGGATGGTACCGATTTGCAGCAGCCCATGGATCGATTTTCTTGCGGTGCTTTGCTATGTAAGTGGGGCAACAGCTTCAGAATTTGAATCAGCTAAGTTATAACATGAACGAATGGACGAATGAAGCAATGGTTGGGCTTTCCCTTTCCCAACCATTCAAATTTATATCCAATGGCTATCCCTTGCCAATCTGTTACGTTAAAAAGTTAGTGGCCGAGTCTGCATTCCCACCTGCAATAACGAGCTCAGACCTCAAATTCTGATTACTGTATGCGAGCTCCAGCATTTAATGCTAATGAATTACATATTGTGGTTGATATAACGCACAGGAGAAGGCCAACTGCAAGGCGAATTGGGCAACTCAATAGTCATGACAGTGGATTAGGTCTATTTTTACACTCTTTAATGCTCCGCATGGTTAACACGTTTAATGGTGGCGCATGGTTGGCACAGTAAATTTTTAATGAAGATTTGTAAAAAATTAATTTAAGTATGGTTTAAACACAAGATTTAGATATGCAAGGAAGTTAGTGGGGTAGATTTCATCCATGGATTGAGTGGCGACGACCAGAATATACTGTTATCTTTCAATCTAGACCATCAGATCCAAAAAATTAATTAGCCTAATCACAAAACATGCTCCTTCCGATGAGGTTACGCCTATCGATGCGTAAACATAATATTACACCGACATGTTTTAATTTAATTATTATTATCTTTTAACGAATTTATTTTAAAATATTTAGTATTAAAAAATCATATTATATTAGTTATTATTTTTACATTTATTTTAAAATAGTTAGATTTAAAAAATATCATATTACATCCGATATAATATTTATAAATTAAAATATTGTTAAAAATAAAATAATTAAAATTTTCATAATATTTTTTATAATAATGCATTTTTTAATGTATATATATATATATATATATATATATATATATATATATGTATTTGAAAGGTAACTCACGAGTGTTGAAGTTTCGATCGCTTCTTTTTAATGCAGAGGGTGCATTTGTGTGTTGGAGGGAGTATGGGTAAAAAGATGATTGGACGATGAGGACCGTGACTTGTGAGAAGAGCTAGTTAGAGTAGCATAATGAAGTTTTATTTTGTTTGGAAAATAGTAAAAATATTTGAGAAAATTTTGGGAAAATTTTAGTTATAGATGTTAAGCTTCTTTACTATTTTGATATTTTTTTTGATGATATTAAATTTATTTCTACCATTTAGAAAAATTCAAATGTAATTAATTTTTTAAAATAATAAATAACTAAATTCCAAAAAACCATTCCGCATACAATTGTGACCTAAATCCAATTAATTTGAATAATATATTGTAAAAGAGTGATCCGTTATTTGAAAGATGGAGTTCTTGTAAGGATTTATTTTGTAATAAAGTTTTGTATTGTTAAATAATAGTAGAAATTTAACATACAGAGAATATGTGCTAATATCTCTATTCATTTCTCTCTATATATATATATATTATTCAGGTTCGTAGGTTCTTTCTTTTTAATTAATTTGTTTTAAAATAATTAAGTATAAAAAAAATATATCACAGTGAAAAGTTATAATACTAATTTATAATATTATAATATACAAATTTAAAATTCTTGAAAATTTTAAAAAATATTATATAGATTTTTTTAAAATCATATATAATTAAAATATTAATTATTTTTATAATTATTAAAAATAATATTTTATAATCATTATAAATTAATAATAATTATTTGTATAATTATTAGGATAACTTAAAAAAAATATAAAACTAATAATTTTTATTACAATATAATTTTGCATTACTTATATTATTAGATGTGGCAAAAATGGAATTTGTAAATAAACCTCACTATTACTTTCGCTGAGAGCACATTTGGATGATAAACTACGGTTCTATGTCGTTGAATTTTGTGAGCAAGCGAAATTATCGACAAAATATTTTCAAGAGAAAAATACGCAAATCTTTTGGTTTTTCGAGAAGGGTATCTTCCGCCCTATTTGGAGCCGTATGAAGCCATTGTTTCAAAAGATTTCGACTGTCGAAAAGGATCATGCGATAGCTGACTAATTCAATTTGACGACAACTCAGTGATAATTACGAATTTCTTACTGCCTTTGTTATGATCGCCTTCCAATTTTTATAATTAATTAATTTTCTATGGTCCCTGTATGTTAATTTCCCGAGATAATGATTAACCTCCAAGTGCACCACAATACTTAAAAAATCTTGTTTGTCTTTATCAACATGTTGCGAAAGAAGAAGCCATGACAATTTGAACCACCAAGATGACTAGAATCACTTAGTTATGAATTCTGACATAGACCATGCGCGTAGAGATCAACATAAATTGTCCAAATTAACCAAACCGTAAGCGACGACTTTGTCCCAACAATCGCTGAGAGTCAGTCGATAAATATTTAAAATCTGCTGAGTGTTGTTTGTCTTTATACGCAAGTTTCTTCTTTGCTTCCTTTTCCTTATGCCATGACACTTTGCAACACTAAAGGATTATTGGAATCTTTGGATCTGTATCCCATACAATTTTAGAAAATAAAAAACTCTATTGTAACAACTCGTATTAATTGTTAATTGTTGGTTAAAGTTATTTCTTAAGATTTTAAGACATTTTTTTAGTTATTATTTTGAAAATAATATATTATGGCAGAAGAAAATAAATTTGATTAATTAAATTGGTTTTGGAATTAGTTCCATTGAGTGAAAGACTAATGCTAAAAATATTTATTCCAAGCGCGAAGAGTAGGTTGAATGAAAACATTTTAGTCGATTACTCTTCCTACTATGGATAAAAGCAACATCCCGGTGAAGAAGAGGGGTAGTGTGCTACTGAAGTGAAGAAGGAAGAGAGTTGTATTTCCCGTAAAGTGGTAGAATCCCGGTGGAAAAAAGCTCTCGACTATCCTGCACTTTACGGAAAGTGGATTGGACCAAAGTCTCAAGAGATCTCTTTCGTGCCTTCTTTTTTCCTGGGGATTGTGAGCATGGTGGGGGGGTGAGGATGTAATGACCTCATCCACGGTAGGAAGTGACAACCATAGTCAATCATATCAGTAAGTAGATTCTCTTTAGAAATTTGAATACGTAAGTAAATCCTAATGATATTGATATTTAGAGAATAATGAATTACGGTTAAATATTTTTGTATACTAGTTGAATTACTTGAAAAATCTATAGCTATGAAAAGAAAAGAATTTATGTGTAAAAAAATTATTAGATTTAGGGTATTAGATACACTAATAAAGATTTTTAGTACTAATAGAAGACAAAATTTTGTATGTTGTAGTATGTGTTATTTATAGGAAACACGGTCGCTCATTATATTAAATTAAATGCAGGTCAGTACTTTTCCTATTACGTAGTAAGTGACGAGATGCGTGTGGTATTATAGGCAAAGAACAACCAAATGTTCTTGACATTTAAGTAAATATGTATAATGAAATAAATTAGGAGATAGAGAAAAACATATATGTGAATCACGAAAACTTATCCAGGTTCGAACTCGAGAAATACGGAATCTGGATACTGATTCGAACCCCATAACTATATATGGACTAGAATGAATCGGTACGGTTTGAGTCGAAGTCCTAAAATTACATTCATAGTTACTAGACGAAAGCAAGACATAGATAAATCATTAAAGTAATATAAATTTGTAAGACACTAGATGTGCTAACAGAACTAGCATGTTGATAATTTAACATCATAGAAGTAGCATGCAAATATATCTATTCCTATTAACGAGGGTAGACCTTAAACAAATATTAAACATTTCTAAAAGCCTAAATACATTCAATAAAGCTACATCTGGAAAGGTAACAAAAAATAGAAAATGTCAATACTCTACTAAATATAAATAATAAAGCTAACTTTTGAAGCCTTTTACATTAAGCCCGAAAGAATAGCTTTATTATAATAGGAAAACAAGGCGAAATATCATTGCAATAATATAAAGAAAATACGAAGAGACATGATAACATTATTTGCCCAAAATTATGTATATAAAATTAACTGTACGAAAGGTAGCTATCATACGGTTTAGTTTCAAACAAGAACATAATTTTAAAAGACTGAGAATTGAGGAATTCTACGGAGACTTCAACGGTGCCATATTGCCTTCAAAGGGCGAAGCTGATTGTAGGCAGTTTATAATCGAACAAAATTTAGTGAGTCAAGCCACACCTTTAAAACATGCGGACAGGTATAAACCCTATTGAACTCATCAAAATGAAGATTGTTAGCTTTAATAGGCAAAGCCTATGTGCAAGTGCAGATTTTCATGAAGGTCTAAGCTTCGATACGGGACTGCGGATTTTTCGAGCTAATACAAAGAAGGGTACATTCTACATACGAAAGGAAGATAATTTAGCTTAATGGTGGAATGCACTTGACCCAAGAACCCAATATTCTCCCAGTATTGATTTTCTTCCAAATATTTACTTGTCCATAAAAATCAGACAAGTTAAATAATCGTATCCATAACGTAATTAACGAGAAGAAAACCCTAGATAAAAGTAAAGCATGAGATGTAACCTACCTCTTATTATTTGCTGTCGAGATGGTTGGAGTTTTATTGCTAGCCTGCAATGCAACTATCATAGTTTATAGGTAAGCATCGAATGAAAAAAGAAAATGAAGGAAACCTCAAATTGACATTAGGACTGAAACTTGTGTTACCTTCCTCCAATCTCTTCGTTTCCCATAGGCTCAGGCCGAATTCGAATACGACGGAAAATTGATCCAAAAAAGGGGTCGAATTGGTTCACTATAACATTAGCCACTCAACGCGGACAGAGGAAGGTTGGGTGTTGGGATTGATGATGAAAATTAGGGAAAAAAAAACAATGCATCAACCCCGTGGAAGAGAAAACTATGGTGAACCATACTTGTTACGATAAACAAAAAGCTCGAACAGTTGCGACCGAAAGGCAGCTACCATTTGGTGACATACAGGAACCGGTCCATGATAAAGAAGTCCCGACAGGGATGAGATGCTTATAAGCGACATACCTCTCTACGTAGGCAGCAGACGAGATGAAAAATAGGTAAGGGCTTCCCTCTCGTAGAGAGCCGAGATAGGAAAGACTGAGGAGTGTGCTACGGAAGGATGTGACGAGAATGCCCAAAAGCCAAAAGAAAACGGTTATCGAGGGGGAGTTCGACTCCTCGGAACCCTACCTCCACTACCCTACCGTATGGATCTAGGTTATACATATCCATCTGAGTGTAAGATCTAAACAATTGTATAAATTTAATTGTAGATTCCATCACATGGGCGGATATTCGAGACCTCATAAATACCATAACAAAGATCACATAGCCATTCGGCTAAAATGTGAAGAATTAAATCATTAACCCGGATCTTGGCTGCACTATGAATGCGAACTGTACAACACATGATCATAAGTGGCGGAATAAAGTGGATCACACATCAAAAGAAATCAAAATGTATGTACTGATAGTACTTTAGTTAACGTTATATACTAATAAGAGCTTATATGTATGTGTTTTCAGTTCTTTTTCTCATTGTAATTGTAGTTTATATATATATATATATATAATGGTCACAACTTCGAATTAAGGTTGTGTCGAATATCCCATCAGTAATGTGTATGTGATCTAAAGTAGTAATGAATCATTAAGCCATAGGATTTGTGTAAGTGAATATATAATGAATCATTAAGTGTGTTTAGGTGAAAAGTTAAATTTGTTTCTATGAATATGTGATGGATTTGTGTGCAATGTGGTATCAAGCAGCGTTAGCATCATCGGGACCCTATGGGTCAACTAACGTTTTAAAGTTGTGTACTACGATGCAAAGAAAGAAAATATGTATAACGGGGAGACAATATAAGGAGGGCAAACACAATGCCACACCCAAAACGCGGGGAAACTCAACCCGGGACTGAAAATGAATCCGGAGAGATGTGTGTGCAATGCAGTGTGGATCAGCACTAACAAACCCAGATGTAGTTGGAAGCAGAGTAGCGAAACACCTAAAACCATGACATCCTTCTATACATGGTACAAAGGTTACTAGAGGGAAATGGAGAGGGTGCAGAAGTGATAATGCACATTTGATGCAAGAAGAAGGAGATGATCAAAAAGCCTCTTAGAAAAACGGAGAATCAAGGGATTGAACAACCCATAACGATAGGGATTTGTTGCAAGAAGGAAATGAGCACACAAGCAGAGACTCATGCATGCGTGACCACGAAAGTAAAGTCTGGCACTCAAGCGGAAGTATACAAAATAAAAACTACAATGAGAGATGAATAAGATAATGTAACGAGATCGGGAAGAAGTTAAAAGGTAGAAGGTGGAATTTCTGACAAGGTGAATTTCGAAAAGATAAAACCACCTACATTTGATGGAGTAGAGGAAGCGATGAGTGACGAGGCATGGTTGATAAACTTATGAACGAGTATTTTCAAGTTTACTGAATACAATAGTAATATTAATAGCTATATATAGCTATTTATCGAGTTGAGAGGAGAATGCCACATAATGGTGGGGAGAAGTAAAAAAACGTACGCGATATAGATGATCGAGGACGTGACTTGGGATTCGTTTTGCTTGATGTAAAGATAAATACTTAATTGAAGCGTTTCTACACTGATGAAAAATCTGAGAGTTCCATGACTGAGGAGGCTGGTACAAATGCAGCGATGGATGAGTACATCACCAAGTTTACTCCCTTACTTCGTTATGTTCCTTATTTAAGGGATGAAAAAGCAAAAGTACATCTATTCTGAAGTAGTTTTCCGACTCATATGAAGGAACGTCTTGAGTTTAGTCAGATCCTAAAAATATGGACTAAGAGCAATATGGAAGAGCAAGAATGTGTTACCAGACGAAGCTAAAGCGAAAGGGAGTATCCCGAAGAAAACAAGTTGATTCTTGGACCGGAAATGCTAGCTAAGATGGAGACAAAAGGTAAGAAAATCCAACAAAAATCACGGGAAAGCTGACTTAGGATAGACAAAAAAGTGTATGTTTGATAAAGAAGGACTTATCGTAAGTTTGGTGGGAGACCATGTGTACGTAAGGATCAAGCCAAAGAAAACGCACTTTAGATGGAGCCTCTTGTGCCAAGTTGGCTCCTAGGTTTTGTGGCCCTACGAAATATTGGAAAAGGGTAGGACCCGTAGCTTACCGAGTTGGCTATGCCAGGTCATATTCATGTATACAACATCTTTCATGTATCGTTGTTACGACACACTACATGTACCCAAAAACATGTAAAACAAATTTTATCGATCATTAGGTACAATAAATAAACAATTTAGTTGCATTAAAAATATTAATTTTCAAGTATTTTCTTACGTAGAAAAAGAAAAAGAAAATGGAACCCATTAAACACAAACTGGATGACGACAAGACAGAGGAAAAAAATGGTTGATATCTAAGTTTTGAGTAATTGTTACTTCTTATAACAACTTAACTAGATTTAATTTTTTTATTTTTTAAGGGATTATTTTACAAAGATCATCATTGAATGTCTTCAACGGTGCTAACATACATAAGAAGAACCATCGAGAGGAATTGATTGAAATTGGGTTAAATATGGGTTGTGAGTATATGTTGGCATATCATATATTAATTGTGGAATTTGTAAGCATCTATCGATCTTGTTTTACGTAGCTCCGATCTATAATTAATCAGAACAAAAAAACATTTTATATTAAATATATGATTTGTTATGGGGTATAAAATTTGCGAAACAAAGTATGGAGCGTGCCATACGGATGAAATCTTGAAATATGGCATGTTACATGGTTTTGAGGAAAGAATGTTATAGTTTATGAGTCAATTGTTGCAATGGTATGTCATTTATTTTTCGATTTTACATTGATGTATATTATTTAATATTGCAATTTTCATTATTCTCACCATTTTATATACAGCCGATTACTAATTTATTTTTTATGTTTGTAGTATGGAAGGTGAAGAAGAATAAAACAATCAACACGAGTGAATAAAACATTCACAGAAAATATTACCCAAGTCATGGAAGTAGCTCCTAACTTGATCCCACGAAGTTCTAGCGAAGAATGATGATCACTATGTTTGGATATGCTAGCAAGACGTTCGTATTTTTTGAAAATACTATCACTATAAAATCGACATTTTGTGTAATGTAATGGACACTTAGTGTCCCAATTGAAAGACAAAGGGATACCAATAACTGACACTTTCCGTATGAAACCATGTACATGCATATATATATATATATATATATATATATATATATATATATGGGTGGAAACGCAGTAGTTTGGGTTACACTTTTTGACTTTTGAGAATCGGGGGTGCGAATTTTTTTGTCGGCAATAGTTCGACCGAAATATCTTTTATAAAGTTCCGGCCGAACTCGTGATTCTGTTTAGATTGAAGGCACGGTGACGACGCGCGGGCGACGAAATACGGAGATTGGAAAACCGACAACGAGGTTTGGCGAACTTTTACTTTTAAAATAGTTCGGCCAAACTATTTTCTATAAAATAAATCGCGCTGCGATGTTTGTACGTTTACCATTTTCATTGTTCGCACGATTTTTGTTGTCCACATCGCTGGTGCTCTGTTCCTCAGCTAGCGTTGTTTTATTTGTCACGTCATGTGCTCTTCGACTCCGCTAGGGTATGTCCGCGCTCTTCAAAATCCTTTTCTGTGGAGAATGATCGAATGCGTTTTCCAGTTCAGTCGATTGAATTTTTTTATTTTATTTTAGTTATTTTTTTTAGGCGCTGTCTTTTATGTTTCATTAAAATTTTGAATGAACTTTATTGCAATTTCAATTCACTGATTGTTTATTAAAATCCAGATTGGCATGATGTATACATTGACATTAACGATTTACCTGAAAATTGTGCGGAGAAATATTTACCTTTAGATGGTCAACCTACTCAAATTTCGTTTTTGGAAAATGGGTGCACGAAGAGATATTTTGCTTAAAGCTTCCCAAATAAATTAAAGAAAAAGGAAATAAAAATAATAATAAAAATTGTGGTGGTAGCCAAGCGGTGGGTACGCCTTTCAATAAAGAATAATTGAGTAGGTGCATCAATTTTGGCTGAAAAACAAAGCGTCGTCAAAACTAGGTGTGTAGTTCTAAAAGGAAATGAATAAGAATGGGTTTTAAAATACATTTAAAAATATATATACTCATTTTATTTTGATATTAATAGAAAATCATTAAAATAACAATTTGTTTTTAATCTGTTAAATCGAGTATCCTCGTCCAACGCTTCATCAAAATTAATTTTGAATTAAATTTGGAAACTAATTTCAAGTGTCGTGTTTTGTAGTAATAGACAACAAAAAGAATAAAAAATTTGTTTTGTTTTTGTAGCGTGTTTTGTGTTTTGTAGTAGATTGTGTTTCACAGTAATATACAATAAAACATGATAGCTACAGTGTTGGAATTTCAAATATACTCATTTGTCAAATTTCAGTGGTCGTTGTTGAGAGTCCCTTCTCACCAGTATAGTACAACGATTGTCCAAATGAAATATGCACCGACCTGGATTTCCTCTTTTCCTTGTTTCGTTTTGTGCAATTTTTTTTAATTAAGTAATGTTTCATTTACATTTTACATTTTCTGTATGCAATATTCTTTCCATTACCATATTTGCTATGTTTTTTTTAGAGTTGTTTATTTCTCAGGACATCTATCTTACCAGAGTAAAGACATCTATCATATAAGCAAAGAGGGGTTTAGGGAGGCTGTGTTTTAAGTTTACAGGTATAATTTGGGTAGTTATTACTACAATAAAACCTTGCTGCTCCTTTTTGTATGTGCTATCCTATTGATCTGTCTCCTGTCCTCTTCTGGGGTGGGGTTAACAGTTTCACTATTTTGATTTGGTTTGTTTTGTACTGTGCTATTATCACATTGTCTGTGCTAGATTTGTGGTGACAACAAGACATTTTCAGTAATTTTCAGTAAACTGTGGTAGTGGTGAGTCACGAAATATATGTTAAGCATCGTTATGTAAAGTCCTTGCTGTTTTGTTCCTGGTACATTATATAAACCAGGGTATTTTTCATACTGAAAAAAATCTATCTTACCAGAGTATGGTACCCAATAACACATGTCCTCTTCTGGGGCGGGGTTAACAGTTTCGCTATTTTGATTTGGTATGTTTTTTACTGTGCTATTATCACATTGTCTGTGCTAGCTTTGTGGTGACAACAAGACATTTTTAGTAATTTTCAGTAAACTGTGGTAGTGGTGAGTCACGAAATATATGTTAAGCATCGTTATGTAAAGTCATTGCTGTTTTGTTCCTGGTACATTATATAAACCAGGGTATTTTTCATACTGAAAAAAATCTATCTTACCAGAGTATGGTACCCAATAACACATGTCCATGTCCTGTTGGTAATAGCCTTCAGCATACTCGCTGTCATAATTTCTCGAACAAAACTTATTCAGGGAGTCTATAATTCATATATTCTGGGAATCTATATATAGAGTTCTTGCAAGTTGCAGTTTGGTGTTTGTGTCTCATGCTCATCGTTACAGTGCTTCCTGTTTTACAGTTTGTGTCTCATTCTGTATGTACATTTATAATTTGTATGTTGTATGTACATTGATTGAATGTACAATTCATCCCTTATTTACAGATTTTTGATATTAGCCATTTATCGTTGCTCCACTTTTGCGCATTGATGAATGAAAAGACTTTTATAGTGGATAGCCCATCTTCTCCCATGTTATTTGGAGCACTTGTTGAGCCATTCGACTCTTTTGCAAAAATTGCAAAAAGAGTGTGCAAGTAGGTAGCCTACTTTGCAGGATTGGATCATCTTCTTTTCTATTCTTTTTTTTCTATCTATATGACGCTTGCCTCTAGCTTCTCCACATAACTCTCAGCTTCAGCATGCTCATTACCCTCTTCTATACCATTTTCTTGACACCATGGAGGGATTTGAATTGTCTCCATGACAACTTGGACATCTGCCTCTCCTTAATCAAATTATAAAAGTCTTGTTTCATGGCTGTAATATTTTTCCAAATCTGCAGCTTAGTTGCAGGTTTTATGATTTACATGTTTTTGGAAAAATTAGTGTTGTTATCACCTTCAGCGAACTAGATGGCTCTACTTTGAAGTCTTCATTAAACTGTTTCCTTTTCTAATAGTGCTTGCTTTCTCCCCTCCAAAATTTTCAAAGACTGCAAGTCTTTTTCAGTAAAAATTGCATTTACATTATTGTCAAAAAGCCTAGAAATGAATTCTTCTACTTCTAAAAGATCCTTTTTATCTTCTGTTGCCTTCTTTTTAGACTAGTTAGCAGCCACTTTCTTAACTCTTTTGATATTGTCCACAAAGTGTTTCATTAAAGTTCCCCCAAAGCTTCATCATATTTTACTCAAATGTTTGTAATTAAGAATCCATCCATATCAATAAAGGTATAATACTTTGGTTCATATTGTCCATTATGTTTGTTATTCTATTTCCTTTTGTGATATATTTGAGTAATATTTGTAAGTTGTAACTTTCGCTTTGAATATTTCTATTTGGCACACCACAAATAGGAATTTAAACTATTAAATTAATTAATATAGATTTAATTTGATTTCATATTTATCAAGAGGTGTTAATATGGATTTAAGTTACTGTAAATGAAATTTATAATTTTTTTTTTTTGGTTCATTCCCAAATATATATTTTTTAAAGTTAATATTATTTAAACTTTTATAGTATGAGTAACTCTTGTCTTATATTTGACTAATTTTTTATATAATTGAAATTCAAAAACAGATGATTTTCTCCAAGTTTTAATTGTTTAAAATATGATTGTTTGAGCAACTCTTTCTTTGGGATACAAGGAGGCTGAAAGATTTTTTTTTTTCTTGTATATTTGAAGCTCTCCATTATTATAGAAAAGGATTTTTTACTAGTATATTTTTATGCTCTTTGCCATAGTAATGTCATAGTGTATGAAGTTTTAAATTGTTTTTATTATTTTTATTATATGTTGGATGTGATTTTGATTGAAAATGCTTCTTTTTTATTTATTAATTAAAAAAAATTATTAGAAAAATTATTGCTTTAAGCCTTGGAATTTACAATCAAAATTAGAAAATGTATTTTTATCTAAACTATTTATGAAAAGTTTAATATTGTTTGATTTTATCTACCATGTCCTTTTTACATATATCTAGAATAATATTATTTGTAGTTTCCGGTTTTTTGTAACATTTTACTACCATAATCAAAATCTATAGAAATAATAATCTAACATTATAATATCCTGAAATGGAGCTAGCCAACTCAAATATAGTATTGCAAATCCCTGGATAAGTTAGATGAGGAGGCTATGTATTACTTAGTATTGTATCCATATTGGGATTGCAAGTTCTATGGGTTCAAAAGAACACTTGCAAACAATTTGTTTTCCATATGACCTCTCTTTTTCATAGATAAATTTCATTCTTTTAGCCATTATGGATTTGAGAAAAATACATCCTGATAGGCCAATAAAAAGCCTTAACAATGAATTAAACATGAAAAACTATTAAATATGGGTAACCAAGTAGCATCAAAACAAACAACTAAATCACCAAGGCTATTAGTGATAAATAATAAACATTCTAGGATACTTCAAAATTCCATGTAAATAATTTTTTACCTAAAATCACTAGATGGTGAGGCCCACAGTAACAACTGCAAAAGCAATGCAATATAACCAATCAAACTACATCAACAAAACATATGGTCTTGAATGAGGTTTTGGACTCTTTAGATATAAATGTACACCGTGGCAATGTATTTTAAATATAAAACTTTAATCCATGTGCTTAACCTTAACATTGACACAAATGGAATACAATTTTACTCACTGCTTTATGATAGAAAAATATGCGGATGAGTATTGCCCACATATCCAAAGTCAAAAGGGATAGATTAAAAAGGGATGCTCCGGTCATCTATAAAAGATAAATTAAAGAAGCATGACATATTGACATATAATTTTCCTGTGTGGAAAAACATAGTTACCGAGAGTTCAAAACTCATGCATTTGAATAGAAAGTGGGTATACGAATGAGCAAGTAGATTTTTTCTAGAAATGAGGAAGTGAGGGTTGATAGAGAGCCACACAAAATTGAAAATTCATACCTTAACAAAATTGTTAGATCCTTTTAAAGAAAACATATTTAATCAACTTTCATTGAAATATATGATAAACTCAACCCAATTTTATGAAAAATAGTATACCATTTTTTACATAATTTCACATAATACAAATTTAGATAAATATTACTTAAGTATTGTTATAAAGATTTAACTACCCATCGAGATATGGCCAAGTGATTGAGACAGGGCATCATCACAATAAAAAACCAAGTACAAATTGTAGTAATCCTAGAATCATGCTTTACATAAGGTAAAATTGGGAACTCATGACTTGTACTATAGATAAAAAACATTTACCCTTACCAAAAAATATATGATAAAAATTGACAAACTACATAAGCTTAAGCTTAAGGGGATATAATCCTTCTTTCCTTCCATATAGATAATGAAAATGATTGTTCCAAGTCTCATGTTGCTTCTCATGTTATTTTATAAACCTTGATTGGAAAGAAAAATAGGAGGGAAAAAATGTAAGAAATATAAAACATAATGAAACACAACGTAAGAAATAGAGAACATAATGAAACACACACATACATATCTATAGACAATCAACACAATTATTTTCCTATGAATCCTTATGGGAGACAAGCAACCCTAAAAAGTAATGATGCTCTAGACTCCTTTTTCCCTAGGAAATCCTCATGGGAGAAAAACAACACTAAAATGTAATCATGCTCTACTCTCTTTTCTGGTATGGAAAATATGTGAGTACAAAGAAAGAGGTAATCTCTCTAGAGTTAGCTAAGACTTTTAGCGTGTAAGGTTGCCATAAAAACTTAACTTCATACATTTTTCTCTCTAACTTCACACTCCTAGTTGTATTTTCAACTATGGAACAAAATACAATAACACAAAATGGAACTCTTATTCCTCCTAGTGGCCAAGTATTTAACATAGCGTGATAGCCAACTAGGTGTAAGATTTGACTCAGTCAACCATTAACGAGGTTTGTGATTTTAGACCTTTTAGAGTCTTGTTAAAATTCCACATGTAGCTAGCTTGCCATGCATGAGTAATGGGGCTAAAATGTTATTCTCTCATACCATGACCTAGTCAACATGATAGTAATACGTTTTGAAAAATAATTTTTTTATGGATTCTATTTTCCACATTCTCTCAACCATATCAAAAACCTTCTTATACTATTTGAAACCTAAGGTCTTTCCCATACCAAATTATGTTCTTTTAAAACATGTTTTCTTGGTGATATGGGTGATTTAGAAATGATTGGGAGAGCGAAATTCCTCATTTAATATGTACAATATGTTTGGTTCATGCCACTAAGCCAAGAATTTTAAATTCAACTGAATTTTAATATAACCAACTAAATCTTGCAAAAAAAGAATAAAACAATTTATATTAAGGTTGTGGATTCAGGCATTGAAACAACACACCATGATATTTCAAATTTAAAAATAATGGTTTGAGTCCTAGGTGAATTTGATGAGGTAGTGGCTCTCCTCTGAATACTAGCAATGAATTCAATGACTAGATAGAGCTTTCAACATCCTCTTATTTTACATTCTCATTAGTTGCATGTTTATTAACATCTTCTTGCAAAGTGGGTGTCAAAATTTTCCATTCATCATGAACACAAACTTCACATGCTTGAGGTAATGAACACGAAATAAAATTCCTTGTTGGAACAACTTCATGTGCCTCCTTGGCTTTGGAGCATTCTCCATGTTTTCCATAACCAAGACCCAAATAATTAGGCCCTTCCTCAACAACATTTGGCTCAACTATGCCTTGTACATGTTTTCCTTTAACCCTTTACTTTCATAGCACATTTTCATCAAAAATTTGGACCTTATTCCTCTAGTGTGTCTCTCAAAATCACGTACACATTCATTTTGAGAGGAAATTGAAGACAGAAACCAATAGCTAATTCTTCTAACTAACCTTGACTAAAATGAGCTAAATTGTACTTTGATACCAACTTGATTGGAATATGGACAAACTAGTTTTATTGGGCTATCTCCCTCATTAGTTAAATAAAAATGCGTTTAGGATCGTTTTAAGTTAGCCAATTGGGAAGGGGTTTGTGTCAAGCTTTAAGTGTATTTTGTGAGAAATTTATGAGTTAATTAGCTTTTAAAAACTTGTGTACAAATAAAATGCAAAATTTTTATTTAGGAAATTTTTTTCCCTCAATCCAGATTTCGATCATTGGACATGTAAGAGGAAGAAAGAGGGAATTCAATTTTCAAATTCTAGACCTTGTCTAAACCAAAATAAACTAGAGGTTTGGTTTTCAAATACATTCACTTATTTGGAAAATTTCTAGCTACCAAAAGTCCATATGCCAATCTACCTCCCAAGAAATCCATTTATTACATCACTGGTTAGTTTTTGTCTTCCTATATTCTTTATCAACCTCTTCTAGTGATTCTTGAAAGGTGGATACTTAAATCCTTCCTAAAAATTTGAGCTCTAAAATGAGAAGACATACAAGGTCATTTTAATTCATTCTTCTATCCAATTATAAAAACCAAGTGAATATTTCTACATATTGTTTTCTGTCCCATAAACTGTACAATATATGTGGAGTTGCCTCGCCCTAAGTGAGATGTTTAACAAACATGATAATAGAGAAACAATTAGTGACGTCACCAAAAGATGTAGCCTCTTCAAGGTATCATATCCTCTCATCAAGGTCAAGAATCTATTCACCAAAAATGTCCTATGGAAATGATGGTTTAAGAAACAAAACTAGACAAAAACCTTCGGTGAGAACAACAAAATCTAAAACCTCTTCAAGGTCTTCAATCTGCTCGTAAAGTTAAATTACATGTCTTGATCAAGTCCAACAACAAAGAAACATTCAGTGACAACACCAAAATCTACAACTTCTTCAACATCTTCTAAACCATCTTCAAAGTCAATATTGTGTACATCAAATTCCTCAGCAAGGTCATCAATGGAGTCATCAAAACTACTATCTCAAACTTCAATGCCAAAAATAAGTCGAAAGAATTCAATTTCTCCAAAACCTTCTTCTCTAAGCAAAGCTAGCATGATGTCGTCGAGAAATTCAGTAATTCCACGGGAAATTGAAAAATATATTTAACTAGAATAAGGTGGAAGACATTTGTAACCTAAGAGAGAAACCTGTGAGGAAATGGGTGAAGTTGGTATTACACACCCAATTGGACAACCTTGAGGAGAAAACATTTCTCCCACTTTATTTGTTGGCATAACCTAGTAAGTGTTAAATTCACTAGCATGTATTTTGTAAAGGCCTTGACCTAGTTTCCATTCAACTCCATCCACCAAGTTGTAGAGGATTCCAAGCCTAATTTCATGAAAAGTAAGTTGGGGATGATCACGTTGACCTGCTTGATGACATGTCTATGAATATTAACTACCTTGAACTATTTTTTTGTCTTCCTATATTCTTTATCAACCTCTTCTAGTGATTCTTGAAAGGTGGATACTTAAATCCTTCCTAAAAATTTGAGCTCTAAAATGAGAAGACATACAAGGTCATTTTAAGTCATTCTTCTATCCAATTATAAAAACCAAGTGAATATTTCTACATATTGTTTTATGTCCCATAAATTGTACAATATATGTGGAGTTTCCTCGCCCTAAGCGAGATGTTTAACAAACATGATAATAGAGAAACAATTAGTGACGTCACCAAAAGATGTAGCCTCTTCAAGGTATCATATCCTCTCATCAAGGTCAAGAATCTATTCACCAAAAATTTCCTATGGAAATGATGGTTTAAGAAACAAAACTAGACAAAAACCTTCAGTGAGAACAACAAAATCTAAAATCTCTTCGTCTTCAATCTGCTCGTAAAGTTAAATTACATGTCTTGATCCATCTATGGTAAAGAAATCAAATAGTTCTATCAATTCCACCTTGCAACTCTAAGAGACATTGAATTAAATTTCATCTCAAGACAGGGCTTTGAGAGGACACTCTCAAAACCAACCTTCGTTATGGCTTTGAAACACATGGTAAGTATCAAGACTTAGCAACTTTATTTGCATAATTTTTTCTAGCATGGACCTTAATGTCATAGCCTTCTTTTGCCTAAATGAATGCAAATTTCCTTGCCATTTGGCTTGCGACATTCATAATTCATGCTCATGGAACATGATTGTGTTGCAATTGTGATAACATTTGCTGTATGCAGAAGCTAATAAAAAATGATCGAAAATGACATTTTTGCTCTGTTTTTTTTAAGATTTAAGGAAAATTACACTAAGTAGCTTCCAACCTCATATGACCATCATGTCAAACTCATCTTAGGATATTGTCCAAGTAAGAGCCACTTAAGCAAGCAATCTAGTATACATGACTCCAATTTCAATTAGCGGCAATGACAGTTCTAAGTATGGTGCAAACATTGCTCTAGATCCTCAATGGGGCATGTTTGATGACAATAATTTGGGGAGTGAGAGAGGGAGATGGTAGGAAAAAAAAATCAAGGAATCCTCGGGAAATTGAAAAATATATAACTAATAAGGTGGAAGAAATTTGTAACCTAAGAGAGAAACCTGTGAGGAAATGGGTGAAGTTGGTATTACACACCCAATTGGACAACCTCGAGGAGAAAACATTTCTCCCACTTTATTTGTTGGCATAACCTAGTAAGTGTTATTCACTAACATGTATTTTGTAAAGGCCTTTCAACCTAGTTCCCATTCAACTCCATCCACCAGGTTGTAGAGGATTCCAAGCCTAATTTCATAAAAAGTAAGTTGGGGATGATCACATTGACTTGTTTGATGACATGTCTATGAAGATTAACTACCTTGAACTATTTTTTTGCGTAGGGAAAGAGACACATTCCCATGTTTGAGCATGAAAACATTCTTTGATATTGTTAATGCCTCTAGTGTTTACTTCTACAAGTTCTATAGGCAGAGTCTGTAAAGGGCCAGGTAGCCTCTGGATCTCATCTTTTATGAAAGGTGACATATCTAGTAAATGCCCCTACAGTCAATCCCTGGAATGGATCTAAATAGAAGTTCTTCATTTTAATATCTATAAAAAACAACAAATTTAAGGTAAACTACATGTACATGTGTCATTTCTTCCACAAACTAAAGTGTATAAGTAGTAAATTTTATACCAAGTGTGCAACCACCATGTAAAGAGCAATTTGGTGAACTTATCATTTTTATAATATCTTTTTCGATTAAATTTAGTTTCACACATGATCAATTATTTCTTTGAAAGTTGTGTTCTACATAATTTGTGTACACTAAATTACAAATTGATTTTTTTAAATCTATTTTGTGTAAATGTCGACCAATAGATATATATCATGGAGGATGAAAGACGAAGATCAGCCGAATCCCATATGGAGGTTCAGGGATCGGAGGATGTTCACGGTATTTAAATATAATCTTAAATATCCATACATGTGTGTACATATGGAATTGATTTTTTTATTAACTTTGTGAGTTAAATTAGTTGTTAATAAGTTTCATATTTTAATTTTTAGGAGGTAAGAGGAGAAGGGTTTCAACTCCATCCATGGAGCGTGGCCAAGGTTCAACTGGTCGAGGTATGAGTGGTAGCAGGTTGCGGGAAGGGGGTGATATTTATTCCCCTGAAGGCCAATCAACGGCTGCTGGTTCTCAACAGGGTCACTGTGGGTCTGGTTCTCAGCAGCGTCATTCTGGGGTTGGTTCTCAGCAGGGTCATGTTGGAGATGATGTTAACCAACAACATCAAGGTTGCCATCAATTTCAATATTTTTCATTAAATTTGTACAACTTTTTTTACACGTGTTTTTTCTAATATACGAAATTTTATATATATTGATGCAGAGGCTGAAAATGTTCGAGCCAGTGGTCAAAATAGACGCAGGGCAGCGCGCTACATTCAAGAAGAAGGCTGTCAACCCAGCACAACTTATCCGGCTGAGATTACTGATATACCATGGGAAACCAACATGGCGGAATGCACCTTACAAAGGTGTGAAAGCCTTCATGCAAAATTGCAAAGAGATCTCATGGATTTGTCTCTACCTGTTGAGAGTAGAGAAAGCCTTGAAATAGTTACACATTCATTGGGTGAAATGGTAAATGTGTATAGAAATTTGGGGCCAACGACTAATTCATTTGTAGAACTGATGAGAAAGAGAAAAGAAACAGTGATAGGTCCCGATAAATGGCAGGACATAAAACAAAAAGTTACAAGAGCAGAGGCCAAGTCAATGTTTAATTATAAGGAAGAGCCAAAAAGAAAAATGTTGAAGGTGTAGTATTTCAAGCACCCAGACAAAGCTGGTTATTTGTATGATCGACATCTTGCGGCCTTTGGAAGGCTTCCATGGAACGATGAGGTTCCTGTTTATTTTGCACAAATGTTTTATGCAGAATTTTTTTGGGTATGAAACCCAACTACAATGACCTTCCTTCAGAATTTTTTGGCCCGGGGAAAGGTTGATTATATGACCGTAAGGGCGCTAAGCGAGATGTGGAGTTTCCTCGCCCTGAGCCGCCATTGGTGAGTCGACCGTTTCGAGTCGAAACTCTGCGATCAGAGATGGATGTGACTTCTCAAATAAGTTGAGAAGCAAGGGATGTTATGATCGAAAATGTTCATAGCAGATTGAGTGGAGTCGATCTTTGTTTAAATCGACAAAGAGCACGTGAAAATGCACATGCCAATTTTGTTTATTGTACAGATGAGGAGATTTACAACATGAATGTTGAAGATCTCTGAACATATGCAATAAATTGTCGCAATGGTTTGCAAGACCTAATTTTTCATGAGGAAGAGGGCACCAGAACGGTATGTGTTAGTGACCTTAGGGTTTGAAATTATTTTTACATATACATGTGTACAATTTATAATAAATACATGTGTATGTACATGTATACATTTATTTGTATGTGTACATTAATCTAACAAAAATGTATGATTATATGTTAAAACACCATTTGCAGTTCTCAGGCATGATGTGTGATGAAAATTTTAATATTACGTTCGGGACCTTCGGTTCAAACGATGCAGATGGGTCTGACCATCAAGATATGTTGGCACATGTATGTTAGTGTTTTTTAAGTGACTCTAAAATAAATAATTGTTGCCACACATGTACATGTATGTATATATATAATTTGATAAAATGTTTTAACAGGTACCGATTCCGTCTGATGTTTTTGGGATGGTGGTACCTTCTTCTTCCTTAGGAGATGTACCTTCTACTTCATTGGGAGATGAGCCACAAGTATGGACAATTTTTCACAAGTTTAAAATTTATGTTTAAAATTTATATATATATATATATATATATATTCTACCTCAAAAAGTTCCATTAAAAATTGATATATATATATATATATATATAGAGAGAGAGAGAGAGAGAGAGAGAGATCTATATTTTGAGTTATTTAAAATTTTTTGAATTTAGGTTCCTATAGAAGATTTCTTTAATCCGGGGACTCTAGCGACGGAGATAGGAACATCCACAGCATTTGAACAAGTTGTCTTTAGTTCCTTTTTTTAATATTATTGAAAATAAGTTTATATATGTACACGTGCATTTTCATTTGAAAGTTTTTAATTTATATAAATTATATATATATATATATATATATATTTAATTGTACATGTATATTGTACAGTTTACCACTGTAGATGTTCTTATGGGAGAACCTGTTCATCAAATGGAGAGGGAACCTTACGAGGTATTGCATGATTTTTTTGTTATATTTTGTTTTTTACATGAAGTTCTAGATATATATATATTCTCATTCATTTTTAAAACTTCAAATTTTAATGTTCAAGTACATGTGCATTGTGTATGTAGGCTTCCTATTCACAGGATAGGGCGCGGACTGAGACCCTAGTAGGGAAGACGCTAGATCCTCCATTTGATGGACATGATTTACAGTAGATTTGATTTCAAAATTTAGATGGTTTTAAAAATTTTTGAACTTGATACAGTTTGATACTTCTGAGATTTACAATTTTTGGACATATTTTATTACATTGTTATTATATAATTTGTTTTATTTAATTTTTGGATGGTTTTAGTACTTTTGGCATGTGAATGTGAAGTAATGTTGTCATCTGAAATACATTTGGCATGTGATATTTAATGTTAAATGTTTTTGTTGGATAGTTGAATTATAATTGGCATGGCATGTGAAGTTTTAAAACTCAAGTTTTGGATGGTTTCAATCTACATTTTGCATGTGATATTTAATGAACTTTAAATGTTTAATTTTTTAATGTTGCACAATATATAATCAAAATGGTTTTAAAACTTAAAGTTTTGGATGGTTTCAATCTACAACTTAAAGTTTTGGATGGTTTCAACCTACATTTGCACATGTGGTAAATTGAAATTATGTTACTTGTAACAAGACAATCCCCATTGATTTCATTGTATATGTTGATTTATGATTTGATATAATTGCATGTATGATGGTACATTACTTGTAAAGTCATTGGATTAATAGTGTTCATTGATTTCAGTGTAAGCGCAAAAAATTATTGACAATGTAGAACGATTTTTGTGTTATAATAATTAAACCTAATAATATTGGAGAGCGAGAGAGACAAGGTATGGTGTTTACTACAAGAGTTCGAGTTAAATATTTAAATGGTTTATGATTTATGATTTTTACTTTCTTTTTAATATAATCGATACGGAAAGATGACAAAACTAATAAGGGTGACAATAAGAATAGAAGAAGAAAATAGTTTAATATTGATCACAATAAATGCTATTTGTAAGTGATTACATTCTAATTATTCACATTCTATCATTCAATATTATTACATTGTCACTTCGCATTCAAAAAATTTATTTGATCATTTTCCATTATTAAAGTTATTCTACAATATTTATCATCTCAACAAATTGAGGTAACTAAGAAACTTTAAAATTAAAATGACTTGATAAATCTCAAACATATTTAGCATATTTAAAATGGTTATATTAATATTAGATGTATTTACATATTATTGATAAAATTAATCATATGTTTCTCATATTATTGATAGTTTTTCCTTGGTTGCACACAACTGAAACCAACTTAGATCCATCTTAACTACGAATCTATCAAGCGCCGAGAGGGATCAAATCTCTCGAGGTGCAAACCTTTCCTCAAGTTTTGCACTCAAAAAAGAGGTTTGCACCTCTAGATATTTGATCCCTCTCGGCGCTTGATAGATCCATAGTTATGATGGATCTAGGAAGATAACTTTCTAAAAATAAGTAAGGGAAAAGCAACATAGGGAACAATTAGGAGTAGATTTAGGGCATAGGGAACAATTAGGAGTAAATTTAGGAACATGTGATAGTTGGGTGAGACAAAATCATATTTTAATAAAATAATGGGAATTTGTAGGAGAGACAAATAGTGGATATGACATGTATTTTGGTGAATAATCAAATTTATGGAATTAAACAATTAATTATTTTTGTATGTGAAAACAATATTCACACCTAATCCTCACCTAAAAGACTAAATTAAACACATTATTATTAAGGGGACGAGGAGCTTTCTAGGTTTTGAGCTCCCCATTTTTAGATGAGTGTCGTAATGGCATTCCATGTATTTTTGTGAGAACTTATGATATTGTGATATTCTAATTACGAAATAGTGATCTTGAGTACATGCTGGATAATGTAGTAGATAGGAACTTTTTGATAAGGGGAGATTAGGGATGTGACCAAATTCTTATCAGTGAAAAAAAAATTCTTCACCTTCCTATAACTCCATTGTAGCTTTGGGGGCCAAAGGTAAGAAGAGTACCTTGGAATTTCTTGGGTGAAAAACCAAGTAGGTCACCAACTTTGGTCTAGTGCATTGGAATTCATTAAATAATTGGTCATTGGAGTTGCTTCAAGCTAGGAGTGAGCATCGTCACCAACCTACATTGAATATTTTACACTCCCTAGGGTGAATGATACTTTAAATTGATTGACAGTCTAAGATTTTTGAATTTTTCCGAATGCCAAATGATCTTACAAAGCTAGTATTTATAATATCCTAGTAGGTCATTCGATGACAACTTTTACCAGAAACTTGAAACAAAGAGAATCTATCCTTGGCTAGGACATCATGTAAGATGCCTGTCATAAACAGTAAAATTGTACTTAAAAGCTGAGATTCGGGCAAGTGGGGACAACCACTTGTTATCTCGTCCCTTGGAGGCTAGGCCATATGGGGACCGAATCTGACCTTACAAAATAAAGTGAAATAATTTGTACCATACGGTCGGAAAACATATACAAGAACAATTAATTTCATTCTAATATATATATATATATATATATATATATATATATATATATATATATATATATATATATATATATATATATATATGTATCCAATACATATAACATTTTTCATCAATGCACATGTATAGAAAAACTACTTTCATTTGATACTAGAGCACGTGCTTGTACCCAAACAATTTGTAACATGTGCCATCCACAAATAACATAAGCAGCTCAATTTTTAGTTGAGTACTGGAAGTTCTAAAACATATTTAATCCAAAGATAATAAATTGTTGGACACTTCACTCAAAAAAATTCTAATGGAATTCCATCCTCAATAATTCGTTCATGATCGGATTTTGACATTTCCATTTCTTAATTTTCGATTTTTTCTTTGATTGAACTTCTATCAACTTGATGTGTGCTGCACACACCAAGTGACTATATTGACAACTTATGGAATCAGGTTCATAGTCTTCAAAGTAAACAAAGTCTCCACTTTGATGAGTTTGTTTGAAAAAATAACCTTTCAGTATAATAGACCCTCTGTCATACTGAAATCTGTGATCATTATAGTCTTGTAATAATTTCATTTTTCGTTCAGTGCAACGCATCAAATAATACTTCACATTTTCATCGTTGTCAATAGGTGCAATTACAGCAAAAACATCTCCTGCACAGTAAAATAAATTTAACATTTAATTATGCATATTTAAATTTATTTCTAGATCTTTAAATCATTAGAAAGTAATTCAAATGTTACCTTCTCTAACAAGATCAGAAACTCGATCACCATCGGATGATATTTTAGTTTCCTCTGATTGCATTTCTTCAAACATTGCAACAGACATTTTTCCCTTTGTATTTAGCTTTGTATGTTTCCAATCGTTCACATACATTTTGTTTTCACAGACGTCATTGGATTTTGTGTTGTCTATGCAAACATCACAAAAACAAGAATATTTTCTTTTATCCAATGCAAACACATTTGTGGACAACTTTGTTTGAATTGAATGCAATTTTCGAGTCCCTTTTATTGTTTCAACGTCATTTTCAATTGATCTATCTACGTCTCCGATTCCAATATGCTAGAAAAACCTTTATATGGAAAATTAGAAAAATAATTTGTAAATATGATATCAAAATACAATTAAAAATAATCATTTCATGATAAATGTACAATGTTTAAAATTAGATTTCCAATATAAATTAAATTGAATGTACCTTCACACTTCTCTTGATGGGTTTTTCTCATGGCTTAGAGCAGCGATGCACCATTGAACAACTTCTTCAGCGTTCACAAGTCGGCGTGCAGAGTGGTTCATTTGATATCTTCGAAGTACTCATTTTATGCATGCTCCTGCACCGTCATGTTCTCCTTTTCCATGGCCGGTCTCAAAGAAATTCCAACAATGTTTAATGCAGGTTTTCTTATGAAGACAACACAACCAAAAAAATGATCGTGCAGATTTGAATTGACCTGCGCATCCGTCTAACCATATCCAATGTTCATTGAATGTTATTCCACGATTTTTCAATGAATCATAAATTCTTCCAAAACAATGTTGTACAAAACATGTATCATGTGTACGATCGTCATTGATATAAAAGTGATATTCTTTAATGATATGTCGATTTTCACTCGTGCTTTCTATATGATCTACATTTTGTTCAGCATGTCTATATAGAATATGGACGAGCATGGAGACTTGGTCAGAATGATAGTATTCACTCTGAATTTCTTTTTGTGGAACAAATGTGTAGTTTTATGCAAAATAAATCACTGAAAAAATGGTCCCTGGTGGAAAAACTTCACGAGATTTTTTGAATTGCAAGTCTTGCCATCGAGCTCTATGGGAATGCTTGGTGTATTTGTAAATTTTTGCCTCAAACTTTCTCAAAAATTCTATTAGAAAAATTTCGTCTTCTAGTAATTCAATTATTTTAACACTATTTGCACCTTGAATCGATGTATCGATATATTCATATCTCTTCCATTTCACTTTCATGTTGGAAAATGATTGATCATTTATATCAATATGATATTTGTTTTGAAATTTAGTCAAATTTCCACAATCATCGCATTTTTTACCACCAACACATTTATTTTTGTAAAATAGTTCATCGCTTTCTCTTTCACATAGAATTTGAGATATGAATTCATGGATAGTGGAAGGAGGAGGTGAATCCTTCCATAATGTTCTACCGAAATCAAGGAATATGTCATAATATAACTCAAATTCCACATGATAACGGAAACAACAAGTGTCGCGTACGGTGATAGGTTTTACATACCATGGTTTTTGTTGAACAAAAGCACTGAGTGAAACATGAATTTGATGATTCTCTTCTTTGAACTTGTTGAGTAACTCTATCTAAGTGGTTTCCAAGAGATTTTTTTCATGTTCTTCGTACTGATTTCGTGCTATTCTTCTTCGCATCACATGTCTTGTAGTTGGTGAAACACGCGAATTGTTCTTCCAATATTCATATATTATTTTTTTAACATTTTCTCCAAGTATATCTTTGTATGGTTGCCTACAAATAGCTCTCCAACAAGTGAGTTCATCATTTACATCTATTTGCAGTCGAAATTTTCGATGTTTGTGCAGAGTTTTTCGCAAGGTTCCCAGTGCTCGTGCCATAGATGTTATCAAACGATTCTCTTGAGTACTTGGTGAAACCATTGCCATCTATATTCCTCTACGTACATTTGAAACATCTTTATCTCTAGATCTCTTAATTGACTTTATAGCACTACTCATATTTTTTATCACCTCTTCCTTCATTTTTTTATCTTTGGTTGATTTTCGAATACTCAATAGTGTCGTCGCTTCTTTTAATTTCCTTGATGATAGGAGACCTTTCAACATTTGAGCCTGAACTGTCACTCGCTCATTTAAGAAATACTTTTCAAAAATGCGGTTGACACGATATCGTATAACATGGTCAGGTTTTTTATCTCCATATGTGTGAGTGTCAACATTTTCTAACATCTCATTATCGATAGTGATTTCATCTGTACATATTCGAAAAAAATAGTACATATTCAATAAATAACTAAATTAATAAATATGTCAATAAATATTAGGAAAATTTTAAATATATCAATAGATCATAATATTTACATTCACATACCCGATTCAATTTCTGCTTGAGGTTGATTTTCTTCTTCAATATTTTGAGGAGTATCTCTATCTGTTTACATTAAACAAAATATTTTTCAAACTAGTTCATCAAATAAAAATTAAGCTTCACATTTTACATTAGGAAAATTTTAAATATATCAATAGATCATAATATTAACATTTACATACCTACTTCAATTTCTGCTTGAGGTTGATTTTCTTCTTCAATATTTTGAGGAATATCTCTGTCTGTTTACATTAAACAAAATATTTTTCAAACTAGTTCATCAAATAAAAATTAAACTTCACATTTTACATTAGGAAAATTTTAAATATATCAATAGATCATAATATTTACATTTACATACCTGCTTCAATTTCTGCTTGAGGTTGATTTTATTCTTCAATATTTTGAGGAATATCTCTGTCTGTTTACATCAAACAAAATATTTTTCAAACTAGTTCATCAAATAAAAATTAAGCTTCACATTTTACATTAGGAAAATTTTAAATATATATCAATAGATCATAATATTTACATTTACATACCTGCTTCAATTTCTACTTGAGGCTGATTTTCCTCTTCAATATTTGAGAGGGCTTCTAACTTTCTTTTGCGAGATTGTCTAGTCTCTTCTCTACGTGCCTCGGGGTCTCTTTTTCGATCATATTTTCTCGCACAAGTTCTTCGATTTCCCATGATAATAGGGTATGAAGTTCAAAAAATTTCCTTCAAAAAATTAGACAATAACTCGATTACAAAAAATATCACAAAAGATTTAATTTTAAAAAATTCAGTTTAAATTTTTTGCAAAAAATACATACTCCAATTCAAAACACTTACTTTAAAAAATTCGAGAGAAAAATGTCTTATAAAAATGAAACGAAGCTCAAAAGATTTACTTCAACTCAAAACACGTACATACCTCCAAGAAATGTCTTTTGAATGTACATCCAAGAAATTTTTTACAATTTTTGCCAAAATCACGCCGCCTCTAAGAAATGTCTTCCAAAAAAATTCTTTAAACCCAAAATTGTAAAATCAACCAAGAAATGCTCTTAAACCCAAACTTTGAAGAAAATTTTTTGAACCCAAACCAAGATCTTTGTAAAATGAGATGAAGTGTGCGAAATGTGCGAAAATTGTGAATCATTTCGCGGCAATTTATATTGACGCGAAATGTGTTTTAGTAGGGGGCTCCGCAAAATTTTCCGGCCGACGGAGAGTTATACAATAGTTCGGCCGAACTTTTGATCAAAAGTTCGGCCGAACTATTAACACGTTAGATTTAACGAGCCTTAAGCGGAAAACATATTTCGTCCGAACTTGGACTAAAAGTTCAGCCGAACTAACGCGTCACCAATTACGCAAAAACCAGGCTCTGAAAACGGTTCTGCAACTTTGGACTGATTAAACTCCATGAAAGGTTGTTAATTAACTGTCGGAACCAAGACAAGCATTTTCAGAATTGAATCTACTTTCAGAAAATATAACTTTTATGGAATTTCATAAACGTTTATTAATTTTAATTATTTTTCTAATAAAATGGGTGCAAACAATTTCTGACGGTCATTGTGATTCAGTGAAATCAAAATTTGGTATCTCACAAAATACATTGTAAAAAAATTGAAAAAATTATGGCGCATTACAATGGTCCGTCGTCTCTAATGGGTAGCTTTTACATTTTTAGTTTATAACTTATATGTTAGGAAATTTTTTGCGACGCGAAACATATCCAAAATACTCAGATTTTCGTATTAGACCAGTTCAAAAAATTCTAGTAATTATGATATGCATCCATTGGCTTTGTAAATATGAAGAAAACAAAGTAGACTCTGTCTAGATTGTTGTAACACATTTTTTTTTTCAAAAACACAAATTTTCAATGAATACAACATTGCATCATAACATGACTTCTTATGAATCCTTTGATTGTTAAGAAACACACACTCAAAAAAACGCTAAGTTGACATATCAAATCTGCATAAAAAAATTTCAAAAAATAAGTAATAGAAAGCTAACAAAATTTCTCACAACTTTTATTTTTATCACAAAATGAAATTCTACAGAGAAAAATTGTTATAGTTTGTAGAAAGTTGAAGAACCGAAAAAAATGAAAATTTTTTCTCAAAAAGGGAAAAAAGTGTAACCCAGCTTCACATTTTTCTGCCCATTGATAGCAACCCTTACCATGCACACCTAGCCTTATGATCTTCTTCTCCTTATATAGTTTTATCCTTTACCAATACCATGAGCCAAAACCACTACTAAGAAGGTATTCTTAAACGAGAATCAACTGGACAATACAACACTCAATATTGTGAGGTAATACCATGGGGTAATACCATGGTAATACCTCTTGGTATTATAATTTTAGAGCGCAAAAGGCATATGTGACTTGGAGCATTCGATTAGATGTGTATACGCAACTTCTCTTCATAAATACTGCATATATGCTAACCACGAATGTATACGCGGCTGAATGTATACGTGGTTGCCTTCACAATTCCTTCACAAAAGCAGCGTATACATTGTATGTTAGCGTATACATTGTATCTATACGTGGGTTGCCTTCATAAGAGTAGCATATCCATTGTGACATATCTTATTCATCATTACTCTGGCACTTACTGGAATTCTTTTCTCCATCACATCTGAACTAATCTGTAGCTACATCATCCTTACATATTTAACACATAGGTTGCTTATCATAGGCAACTCATCAAGTAGGTTTCCATCAAGGGCAACTTCATCAAGTAGGTTGCCATCAAGGACAACACATTGCATCATATTGCCAACAATCTCCCCCTTTGGACTTGATGGCAACCATAATGGTGTTTGATCACCACAATAGATAGATACATTGATTATAACCATTATTAAAACACCATGATACTCTCCCCCTTTGACATCAAGGGCAAAGGGCGGATCAAAACCAAACAAGGTTTTTCTTCTCTTGTAGAAAGAAGAGCTATGTAGATCTGATGTGCACTGAAGTTACCATGCTTGCTCCCCCTAAGTTCATGCTGAATCTTAAAACATATTTTTCAATGAATTACATGACTCTATGACCTTTCCTATCACCAAGGACTCATACTTACATCAATGATCCAACCAAGTGGATTTACATATGTGACTCAAGTACCCAACCAAGTGGGTTTACACATTTTGACTCAACTACCCAACCAAGTAGGTTTACAAATTTGAAGAAGTCCTTACATGACTGAATATAAAAATTTACATCATAGGTCTCAACATAACCTTTTCATCAAAATATAGAAATGACTTATACAATCAAGACCAAAGAATCTCAAGCATGAGATCAGACCACAACAAATAATTAGAATGCCAACGATGCATCCTTTCCATACGACCAAAGCTCCCCCTTAGCTTGCGCATCCTGAACACTTTCAACAGCAAATCATCAATGCATCTTCATCAAATATCAGAGAATGAAACAAAAATATGAGAGCTGGAACATCACCAGAGATACCCAACAACATCGCAGCTGTGCTGAATAATGCTGACCCAAATTTTTTTTGTCATCAAACACCCATACATGGTTTTCTGTGTATAAACTCGCGTATATACGCGACTGTCCTTCAGGAAATACGCGTATCCAATTTAATCTTCTGAAATTAAGCAGATCTGATCCGGTTTTCCTGCAGGAACTCCACATAACCAATTTAATCTTCTGTATTTAAGTAGATCTGATCTTTTGCATGGAAGAGACTACTCCCAGCTTCTGTCTAAGATATTCGAATGCTTCCCTGGAATATATGAGAGAAGATAGATAGGACAATGTAGCTGTGATTTCATGTGTCATCCAACAGTTGTAGCATAAGCACATTAGTAACCAAGCCTTCAGGCTCTTTGCAGCATCAACATATTCTTCCCAAGAGGAATTATCATACCAGAACAATCTTCTTCAATAGACAATATGTGTCAAGCAATCATCCATGTGATCTGTTATCACCAAGATCTTCATGATTTATATTTATTTCATAATCATGATGTAACATGTGTAGGAATTATGTATAAAAGGTCTCAACCATGACAAAAGTCATTAGCAATAAACTTTGGATGATCTATCCTTATCTCTAAATCATAGGACTTCCATCTCATCCATGAGTGAAAACAAAAGATACTCTTCAACAAAAAGCAATCAGGGTTCATCCATAATCTCATCCTAAGAAACCATGTATCATGTCATCATCATTTGAGCATGATTATTACGAGAACTAGGGAATAAGAAAATACAATGCCAATAATGCAATCATTAGTAGTTAGACTGATGCTCCCCCTGAACTTGTGTTCCTGGTCTTTAGCTATCTTTTTCTTATCAGAAAAACATATGCTTCTGTCTCCAACGGAACTCATGTGTATACGCGGCTTTAGTTCATGAAACCCGCGTATATAAAGTGAGATACAGAAAAATTTCACAACTCCATCTCCCCCTAAAATTATACCACTTGTACCTATCTTCTTCACATCAGATGCACTGTTAGAAATAAACATAACCAGAATTACCAAACCAACCATGGGAATCACCATATATTTCTCCCCCTGTGATGATACATTACTAATTCCTATAATGTATCTCACATCACTCCTGCAATCATTATGAGAATTAAGCTTTAGAAGCGGAAGACTGCAGTAGAATTATTATCCTTTACGTTTTTTACCAGTCCTCCCTCTTTTTCCAGCTTTGCTTGAAATTTCTTATTGTGTGCTGGAAATTATCCAATTTCTCAGATCTATTCATTCTGCATTCTTTTTCTACATTTCCATACTTGTTACAAGCATAACATCTTGAGTGACCAGAAAAATAAGCATAGGGATCATAATGTGTTTTTCTATTCTTTCTTCTATTGCAATCAGCTGCTTTATGACCAAACTTGTTGCATGAAAAACAATATCCCTTAAAGAAACCTGAGTACCTTTCTGTGTAGAATCTGTTTGTCAATCTGCTTCTTCAATTGGCTGCAACATGCCCATAAGTATGACATTTAAAGCATTCAACATTATTGATCAAAGGAGGGAATGATTTCTTTTGAGATTTCATGATTGTCGGTTGACCTTTTGTTTCTTTCAACACTTCAGGTTTTGCATTGATATCCTTTGAATCTTTAGCACTTTCTTGTGAACTAGATTCTCCTTTAACAGTTTCATGAAAACCAAGACCAAATTTAACAGAAGGAGACCTTTGAATACTAAGAATATTTTCCAGAATCTTAGTAATATCTTGAAACCTCAAGAGTTTATCTTTTTCTTCTAATTTACCTTTTAGAATGTTAACCTCAACCTCCAATATTTGGCATTGCTTCTTCATACTTTCTTTGACCCTTCTTCCTTCTTCTACTTGATCATTCAATTTTAAAATTTCTTCTTTCAACCCATTTTCTTGTTCTTCAAAAGTTTTTAAAAGTTCTTCATTCTTCTTATTTGATTTTTCCAGATCTGCTTTGAGAGAGATGATTTCTACTTCAAGTCCTTCTTCTTCAAATGATTGTAGAAGTTCTTCATTCTTCTTATTTGATGTTTTGAGATCTACTTTGAGAGAGATGATTTTTTATTCAAGTCCTTCACTGTGAATGGTTACTTCATCGTACAACCTTTGATATTTGTTTATCTATTCATTCATTCTAGAGATCACATCTTTGTAGATAGATTCCTTCTTTTTAAATTGATCTTCAACATTGATCTTGAGATTTGCTTCTAGACCCATACTGTTACTTTCACTATCATTTTCACTATCTTCACCATTGCTTGCATAAGGAAGTGAATCACAAGAACAAGGATTAATACCTTTTGCATCATCTTCATTTTCTGTCGTACATGATTTCTGAGATATCTTCTTTCCTTGAGTAGCCCTCTTCTTTTGCTTCCTTGCCATGAGCACTTACAGATCTTGGTCAGAATCTTCTTTATCCTCATTTGAAATTTCATCATTATCTTCATTTGTATAATAACTCTTTCCCTTTTCAAATTGTTTCCCTTTATCATGATTTTCTTCATAAGGACATTTAGCAGCATAATGACCAACTCTTCCACAAGCAAAACACTTGAAGGGAAGCTTACCTCTGAATCTTCCAGTACCTAGTTGGAGTCTTCTCACAAAATTTGCTTCTTCTTCTTCTGATATATAACTCGATTCCTTGACAACTTCCTTTTCTTTTCCTTTTGCACATGCCTTAAAGGCAACTTCTTTGATTTGAGAGGGACCTCCTTTTCTCATTTCAAAAGCAGTCAGGATACCATGTAATTGAACAAAAGTAAGAGTTTGCAGATTTTGCCTTTCTTCAATAGCTGATACTTTTGACTCAAATTTTGAAGTCAAAGATCTTAAGACTTTTTCTACCAGAGTAGTATCAGTTATGATTTTACCCAAGTTTCTCATACAATTTACAATATCATCTAGGCGTAAAAGGAAACTGGCAATACTCTCATCACTATGCATCCTTAAATTTTCATATTCAATTCTGAGAGTTTGGAGTTTTGCACTTTTTACCTTTGTATCTCCTTCATAGCTTGAAATGATTTTGTCCCATACTTATTTTGCTGAATTTAGCTGCATCACTTTAACAAATTATGATTCAGACATGCGTCTTAATAAAACATTGACAGCTTTGGCATTGATTTCATATTTCTTCCTTTCTGCTACATTAGTAAGAATAATTGTCGGATACTGATAACCTTCTTCCACGATTGCCCATACTTCTGCACCAAGACTTTGCAAATATGCTTTTTTTCATATCTTCCAGAATAACAGATTACATCCATTGAATAGAGGTGGCCTTATAGAAAATATTCCTTCATGACTTCCCATTGCGATGGATCTCCTTCATGCGATCAAGCTTCTGCAGAAGGACCTGCTCTGAAAGCAATTGTTGGGAAAAATACTGAGGGGGGGGGTGAATCATATTTAGAGCTGACTGAAAATTTTTCTTTTTGTTTCTCTTAAACCCATACGTTACTTTATTGAACCCAACTCGCATATAAATGTGGATATCCTTAAGAAAACTTGCATATGTCCAGAGATCTTATTATACATTTAATTCTTTACTTAGATCATTGCATCATTGATTCATCAGATGTTTAGTAAGCAGTAAGCATGTGCAATAATAATAGAATAAACCATCACACATAAGCAACACACATGAACACCAGTATTTAAGGTGGAAACCCAATTCGGGAGAAAACCACCTCTACTGTCGTCTCTGTCTTCAATATTTATTATAACGAAAAATTCTTACAATTTTGTACTGGCGCAGACTCATACCAGCACGTAGGCACCCACCTGCAGAAAGGCTACAACCTTCTCTCGTTCTCCAGCCACTACTGGAAGGGAGCTCCAACCCCCTGATTTTAACACCAGCTTCTACTGGCAGGATACTTCCACTTTCATATAGAAGGCTTCAACCCTCAGATCCACCATATTTCTTCAATTTCTTCATCAATATTTCCATCAGGTCTTCGTTATTTCTTTTTGTCGATCATCATAGAGATTCATCATTTCTAGATCATATCCATAGGTGCATAATATATCCAGATATCTCTTAAAGAGATTTATTTATTAACAACCCTTCCACATGCACGCCTTGTACTATAATCCTCCTCTCCTTATATAGTTTTTGCCTTTATTAAAACATGAGTCAAAACTACCAAACTGCTGATGGTATTCCTGGACGGGATCAATTAGATAATCCAGCGGGGTCTACCCAAACCCCAACAACTTCTCATAATCAACTTCCTTTAGTAATGACCTTCATATGTCAACCCCCAGGTTTATTCGTTCCACCAACTTTGGAATAACATACAAAATGATGGCCCAATCACTTTTCATAATAATTTATATTTAATTTAAACAACCTTGGTTAAACCCGCAAACCTCAATACATGCGTATGGGCCCCAATTGGTCGTCTCCATTCGACGTGGAAGACAGCTGTGACCAATTCAGCATCTTGCGTCACTGTGGGGGCTCTCAAGGTACGGATGAAAATTTTTGGCTGGTGCCCCCGCACTTGTTGTCCTTGTAGTCAACTCGGTCAACTGCGGAGGCACTTGTCTCGATATCCGGTGCGTTAGTTGTGTCCACGGGTATGGGCCCCAACGTTAACAGTCGTCTCCAATCGACGGTTGTTATCGCGTCACGCCGCCTCATTTGATCAGACAGATATCGCTCGGCGAAGACGCGTGAACAATAACGTGGGATGGCCGCCGTACTTTGGTTAACCTTCGCGCATCTTCCTCATACGACCACCGTCTGATGGCTTCCCTCCAGATTGACGGTGCTCAACAATATCGCTAGGCATCCTGGGTCGAACAATAACGCGCGATGGCACGCAGTGACAAGTGGTTTTGTGGAGTCGTACAAGGACACGTGTCGCCCATTCTATGGAATCGCTCCCCAACTCGAAGAAACCACTTATCTCTGAAAAGCAGTGCAATATGGGAAATCCGGCTTCATAAATCCGCTCGCGGTTTCAGAACAGTGTTCTATCGGAATTCAACCATATTTCAAATATAGTTCATTGATCCATCGGGTCCGGATTTTCCTTTCAATCACAAGTCTTTTAATAAACACTCCGCTGTGCAGTTTTTCTGTGATGCGATTAAAACTGGAGCTCAAATACTTATTAATCCTGGTTTATACGCCCATCGGGTCCGGGCTTCAATCGCACTCGCATCCTCTTGTTAACTTGTTCTGCTGACCTTATATGCTTCGATGCGATAAGGGTCTCTGGCCTGGGTTATGATTCCCGGAAAGTACTTATTTAGTGTATCAACCAGCTAGGGTAGTAAACCTTGGAATAACGCCTCAGCCTCAGCCTCTGCTGCTCGATGCAATTCCTTCTATGCTGCCTTGCTACCTCTCTCTACTGCCTCTGTGCCTCTGCTACAATACATTGCTTCCTCTGTTCTTTTCTGTAGACCTTTGTTCTCTACTACATTGCTTTTCTCTGTTCCTAGAACTATTTCTGATGCTCCTTCTTTGCCAATTATTTTGCCATCAATGACAACATTTCCATGATTACTTTAAATAACATTTCTTATTCATCACACTTTCTAGTTTACAATTAATAATTCATATAAACATAGAAAGGAAATAATTATGGAAAACAAAAAAATAGTAGGAACACTACACGAATAATTACACCACATGAATCGTGAAATAAGTCTTTGTATTATTGGTGCTCCAACAAAAAATTTTAATTTAAAATTGCGTAGTAGGAAAAATATGTTTAGAAATCAACCTCTAATACTTCAAAAAATGAAGTATTTATAATAAAATATTACAGAATTGATTACAATAAGTGTTGTCTCAATAGAAAATGTATTATTAGCCTAAATCTAACAATAAACTCTAACTATGATAAAAAATAGGCTCGATGTGGGTGATCTGGCATTGTGGCACTTCTTTCAAGGAATTATTTGCTGTGTAGGCCTATTTGTAGGCTTCACTAGCTATAATGTTGGCTGATGTGTTGTCTTATAAGCTGGCTGCAGATGATTGTTCTTTATTACTTTTTACTCTTGGAACTTAGTTAACTTATCCCATCGATCTTCATCTGTGATAGTTAATTTGATGACCTTCTTATAGATTTCATCCACTTCAATATACTTGGAAAAAGTTGGTTTTACCACAAAAACATGGTTTATCTCGTGCTGGATGAAAATGTCATCACCCAATTCCTCCAAGAACACTTTCCCTGTCATAGTACCTTTGATATTTGAAAACTTAGCTGTCCATGGAAATTTCATTAAGCTTTTTTACATAATCGTCTCTAGTAATCACTTTTTCATTTATTACAAACAGGGAAGGCATACCTTTTTGACTAAAAGGTTTTATCCTACTGAAAATTTTGTTTACATCTATCTCTAAACTATGAAATTTTTCTTCTAGTTGTACATTAAGGTTTCTCTTTGTAAGAAGCTTATTTACCTCCAAAATTGTCTCTGTCATGTCCTCAAATCCCAAGTCATGTAGCTCATACATGTTATTTGAATTTAATAACTGGATAATGTTGTTGGCAGTGCAACATCTTCTTTTACAATTTTGATGGCATCGTTAGCTTTTTGTATCAATTCTTTCTACACAAATATGATTTTTAAGCAGGGCCAGATTTCATTGATGGAGTCAATGATATCTGTCCAAATTATATGTATGAATTGGCCCAAGGTATTCACAATAATGAATCCCTCTCAGACTTATGCTACCTTTCGATTAACTTCTATTCTCTTCGGGCTTCAGCTGCATGTGAGATCTCACTTTTGGACTTCTGATCCTGCAACAATTTCACTTGGTCCTCAAGATTCTTTATTTCTTCTATCTAGATTGACATATTCGACACTGATTTGGTGATCTATTTGGCTCCATCTGTTGTACTTTCCATAAAAGGTGTGGTTTTAGGAGTGGATGTAAGGTGTATAGCCTCGAAACGAACCAATGAAAGTTTGGGAGTTTTCTCTTTTTTCCTTACATATTTTCCATATATGATTCCATCTGTCTTAGCTCAACATTCTGGTCTATGATGAGCTTCATCATGTATGATTTCTAGGACTCTGTCTCTTCAATTTATTTGGCCAAAGGGCCCTCTGTAGCTGGCATTTTTATTTTGTTCCTCCATGCTGCTATGTCATCATTTTTCTTTTTAATCACCTCTTCTACAACTCTAGTATTGGAGGGATCATATCCATTTTGGATCACCAAGTCTTCCAAAGACTTAATACTTGAATCCTTGGCCAAAGAAGAGATTTTCTCCATTTTGATCTGTGACCAGATATTAGCTAAGGAAACTTGGAACTTGAACAAACTCATAGAAGTGTTAGTGAGTGTAGATGAAATCATTTCACCTATCTATTTGTGCATCTCCATTTTATCAATGGGATGTATGTCTTTAACATCGAATTCAAATTCCGTATTTTTATAATTTGCTACTGTCTTGGGTTGTGGAATTTTTTCTTGGGAAAATCCCATCTACATTTTTCCTTTCTCAGAGTCAAAGGCTGACAACAGTCTACTCTAAGACCTGGAAGTCTGCTTCTAGAACTAATTATATGTACTGGTCCTCAATTTAATTCTCCCTGAATGTATAAAATATGCTCTTCTCCTTCTCCCCTATCACAATGGTACTGGTTTGACTTGCTTGTTGTTTATCTTGTGATGTTGTCAAGGTGGTAGGAGAAAGTGTGGTCTAACCACCTAATTGTGAGGGAGTAGGGGTCTCTTTGGTGATGATAATGACTTCTTGTTTTGAATCCTTGCTTGGATTTACTTTGGGATTAATCTTAGTACTCTTCCTATACATGATTTTGAATTATTTGCTGGAAGTATTAGTCACTGAAGGTGACTCTTCTTCTCTGATTATTTTTCCTACTTTCTCCTGTGGGACGAGAGTCTCTGATGTTGAAGTTGGAACCAATTTTTCCTCAACCTCTTGTAGAGTGTTCTCAGTCCATTCTAGATGGTTCATGTACCTCTCAATCTCTAGTCTGTGTAAGGTGTATATTTTTTCTCTCCCCTTAGCTTGGAGATGGTACCTAATGGATCATATGACCATGTAAAATTGAGGCTTAGTTGCATTTCTTTCAGTAATTTGTCTGCTTCCTCCCTTGTTGCTCTGATGTTACAAATGAAGGTTCCTATTTATGTTTTGATCCTGAATTGAGATTTCTTCTTGGCAGACACAAAATGGACCTCATCGGCACTAAGGAATTTCCTGATGTATTCTAGAACAAAATTCCTCATGGGGAGTAATTTTGGGAGCTTATATGGGGCAAGCTCGCAGCCATATATTCTTAGTTTTGTGTAATTATGGTAAAGGTACCAGGCTCCTATTTTGTTTTGATCCGATAACTAAAAAAATTTCTTGATTTATTCATTGATTCTGGGCTTCGAATTAGTTCTTAGAAGATTGAGTGCTAGATGTACACAAATTTCTATGAACTATTAGTGTCAGCATTCTTTTTGCTCCTTCATTATCATGGTAGTCCAGAAGAATAAAGATTGTTGATTTCCATGATCATCCAACCTCTGCAATGCAAACTTGAACATGTCTCCCTGAAAATACAGAAACATATACACTAAAACAAAGGCATATTTAAACACCTCTTCAGTTTGGGATTTGACAAATTGTTCATGGATGGAACCTGCAAGGAATTGTCTAAAGTTGAATCAGATGGAAGGCTTAGAATCTCTGTAGAAAATGGAAAGGAATCCTATAATGGCCTCATATACCCATTTTTCTGATTAATAAGCAAGGAGGTAGGAGATGATTGTAATGATATTCTTGGATCTATTAGGGAAAATGGAGGATGGATGTGGAGGATTCTTCTTGGGTAGTTGGGCATCTTCAGCCAGAAAAATATTAAGGTATTTATCCCTTTTTACAAAACCCAGGTTCTAATATAATTCAGTGTTCTTCTTGAGAGAAAGGAGTGGCATTTTTTGTGATATCAGATTGCATCATTTAGTCTATGGCTTGAGTGGTTATGGTGAATAAAATATCTCTTGTAGGGGAAATAATAGCTCTCTAGTTGGGCACATAAAAAGATTTAAATTTCCTGATGAATTCAGGGGTACTTTGGGTGTGGGGAAATATATAGTGGGGAAAATTGGATTCCCACAGTCCAATATCAGAAGACTTGTCAATAAATTTATTTTAAATCGAGCAGTAAATTTCGAATAACTCAAAATCACACAGTGTTTCATGGATTTTGTAATCCCTATCCACCAAAGGTATATGATCAAGGTCAGTTTGGTGCGACGATTAGTTCTAAGTTTGACTTCCTCTCCCTTCTTCCTAGGATGCATGGTTGGATCAAGTTTGATGGTGTATGAGGGCCTCTACTAGAAAAATGGTGGTTGGGACTAAGTAAAATCTTTGCAATTAGGAAGAAGCGGCGGCAGTTGCAGAGAGTTCTTTGACAGTGATTGGCCTAGTTATTATTCAATTCTATCAACTTGTAGCAAACATGTAAAGAGAAAATAAAATGGTAAGGTAAAGGATTACAAGTTGATCAAGCATGGATTTATACATTTTTTGATCTTTTTCCCGTTGAGAGTATTGCGGATCTATTGGATTAATGGTTTGTGATGAATTAACTTCATCAATGGTCATATTATGGTGGGAAGATGTTTAATTGCAAATGGTATGATCTATATGGTGTGATATTACGGGCGCTTAACGGGCAGATTGGAAGTTTTTAATATAGTGGGGAAATTGATTTTCAGAGGGGGTTCGAAGTGGTAAATGGTTTCCACAAGGGGGTGTGAAATGACAAGAGCGCACCACGTTCACATGGACCCAAAACACAAAACAACTTATTTCAGAACCCCCCTGGGACGACAAAGTTCAGATGGAGATGGGGGGCCTAAAAATGATAAAGGTCGTCAAATGGAGGAGCGAGGGATCGAATGATGGGATATATGGAGGTGAGTTAATCTGCATCTATGGGATGCTTTTTAGGGTAGTGGAAGGTTTGATAAAGTTGAAAACAAAGGATAATGGGAAAATGCACCAAATTTGGTTTTCATATGTCGAACCTTTTAGACTTAGGATAAAAATTTTATTCCTTTTCCTTCTCCTGCGCATGAAATATAAATTTGAAATTTAAACTTAGGGTAAAATTATTCATGATTTTCAAAGCCACAATGCAATTTCTACCTACCCTTTCATTTTCAATTATTTTTCTAAGGTAACATTTTTTCATCTTCTTTCCTTAGGGTGAATTTAAGCTAGAAAACCCACATATCCTCTTTTATAACAATATAACCTAGTATATCACTTATTTCTCCTATTGATTTAGATTAGACTGTTGAATCAATCTCATTTTCTACCTAATCAATGATTTTTCAAGATTAAACGGTTTGACAAATCTTTATTCACTAACCTAATTAACATAAAAATTCACAATTGTTCCATCTTGATTAAACTGTATGATTGGAACGAAAATATGATCATTGTGGCATTTTAAGACAAGATGCACACATTTTAATTGGATTTTAACATAAAGTAAACTAATTTTATATTAGTGGCATTTAAATTTTCAACACATTCAATATTATTTCTATTTTTCTTTTGTGGGGTTTTATTATCTTTTTATTCTTTTTTCATTTTTCTGTCTTTTTGTATTTTTATTCATATTATTTTTCTTTTTGACATACCCTCTTTTGATTTTCTTATATATATATATATATATATATATATATATATATATATATATATATATTGAAATCATTTGCAAATTGAAAATTATTTACAATGTAAAATTACAAATATGACTTACTCAATCACCTTGAGATTCTTTAAAAGATAAGACCCTCACAGTGGCTCCAGTTAGGAATGGCACTTCTCCATGTGAAGTGTCAAGAACATATGATCAATAGCCTTGAGTATCCAATGTTTGTAAAGTCTGCATCTGATTTATTTTTCTATTAAGGTACTTATGATAAATTTTCAATCATGGCTTAGGGTGATCTCTATAGGCTTCAACTCCAATCAAGAGGTTATCCAATCAAATCCATATAGACTGTGATATTTACAATGATGTCAGAAATTTCTTTATGCTAAGAAAAGTAGTGCTTCAACATCCTTCCATTGACAGGACCACTAGGTAACTCTTCTCCATCCAGGTCCTTAAGGAAGAACACATTATTTCCCCTGAAAGCATAAATAATGTATGGCCCTTCCAAAGGTTATAAAATTTACCATGTTTACCTTTGTCCTCTCTCCTGGAATCCCACCTTAGAACTTTATCTCTAATGTTGAAGTCATATACTTTAGTCCTTCTGTCAAAAATATTTTTGACATTTTCCTGAATTACTTAAGTTTTATTATAGACCCCCTCCCTTGACTGTTGTAACTCAATGGTTTGATTGATTCTTCTCTGTATGTTATTCGACCCAACCTCTAATTCTTGTATTATCTTCATGATTGGTATTCCTAAAGATGATGGAAACAGAGCATCCATTCCATACACCAATTGGTATGGAGACATACCAATTAACTTCTTTGTAGTAAGTTTGTCAGCCCAAAGTGCATTAAATAACTTGTTGTGCCAATATTTCTAGTTGTATTCCAACAAATTTTTTAATGATATTTACCAGAATATTATTTCAGGATTCAATCAACCCATTACCTTGAGGGTAACGAGTTTCTAAATGTGCCAAAATAATGCGGTATTTATTGCAAAATTCAATCATTATCCTGGAATTAAAAGTTGTTACAATGTCAGTAATAAGTTTTCCGGGACAACCAAATCTAGAAAGGATATTGGTCTCAATAAATTTAATAATGACAACATCAATAGTATATTTGGAAGGGTTGGCATCTACCTATTCCGTAAAGTAATATGTGGCTGTGAGAAACCACTTATGTTGGCTAGAGGAGGGAGGATGAATTTCACCAATGAAATACAATCACCACTGCTGAAAAGGGCTCTCAATTGAGATAGGGTTTAATGGAAGTGGTAAGATATTTCTTTTTCCTTCAAAAATCTGGCATTTATGCCATGAATTTACCTTCTTATGAATATCAGGGAATAGGGTAGGCCAATAAAAACCATCCCTATGGATTTAATTGGAAGTTATTTTCGAATAGAGATGGCCACCACAGTCACCTTAGTGGAACTCTTGCATGATTTTCTCTGCATCATTCTTCAACAAGCACTTAAGTAAAATGACACCAACATCTTTCCAATATAAAAAAAATTCTATGATGCAAAACTTAACTGCATTTAATTTTAGAAATATTTCCTTTCTTTTTGTGAGACCAGGAGGAGCATTTAAATTGAATAAAACATACAACAAGTCTTCATACCAGGGTGAGTTAGAAGATGCTTCATCGATCTAAGGAGTCACCTGTTCCTCTTGATCATCTAGTAGAGCAATAAAATTGATGTCTAATGCATAGAAATTAGACTATGGCATCGGTTTGTTGAGTCCTTGTCCTTTGATTAACTTGGTTGATTTCATTTATAAGTCACACTTAAGGATGAAATCAACAAATTTTCCTCGTTTTCCATTTGTTCCATTATGTGCCAAAATATCTTTGACAATTGAATTAGGTACATATGCAATAATATGTGAATGCAAAGTATATACTCTCACATATTTTAGTGCTTTAACCAAATAAAAGGCATGTTTTCCCATGATATTATACTTCAAATATGCATCTCTTAAAGCCTTACTTAAAAATGCAATAGGTTGTTCAAATCCTTCCTCATTTTTCTACAACAAAAGAGCTGCAATAGTGTGTTCAGAAGCAAAAGAAAACATAATAAATTCTTTAGTAAAATCTGGACTAATCAACATTAGTGCTTTTGTTAATAGATGTTTATCTAAATCAAAGGATTGTCTAGCTTCAATACTCCATCTAATTTCTGAATCCTTTTTAGGCATATTTGTTATATTTATGAGAATATCTGCAATATTAGTAATGAATTTCCTTAGGAAATTAATTTTTCCAATAAAGGAATGAAGCTATTTGATGTTTCTCTAGGGTGATTGATTTTTAATATTTCTTCAATCATACTAGGATCAATCCTAATTCCATCCTTTGAAATAATATGACTGAGAATCTTACCTTCCTCAAGGCCATAAATTGTTTTCTTAGGAATTAATAAGATACCAAACCTTCTGCACTTTTCCAACACTCTTCTTCGATGCCTCAAATGTTCCTCATCAGTTTTTTAATATAGTACAGTAATGTCATCAAGATAAATCACAATAAAATGGTCAATTTTATCAACAAAGGAAATATCTATTTCTCTTTGAAATGTGGCCCCAACATTCATTAACCCAAAGGGCATATTCACATACATGAAGGACCCTAATGGGGTAGTGAAAGTCATTTTATCCTAATCATCATAATGTACTAGGACCTTGTTATAACCTGAGAAACCATCTAACAAGGTATCCTACTAGACCCTACTACCTTTTGTAATATAAGATCTATTTTGGACAAAGGGTAGTTGTCTTTAAGGGAGACCTTGTTAATATTTCTAAAATAAATACATAACTGGATTTGTTTAGTTTTCTTCCTAGTAGGCACCATATTAGACACCCATTTAGAGTATATGAGAGGGAAAATAATTTTAGCATCGTACATTTTTTGACCTCTTTCTCAATCAAAGGAATCAAAACATCATTTATTCTACGAAGATTTTGTTTCAATGGTTTCTAATCTTCTTTGACTGGGATTTTGTGTTGTATGATACTAGTATCATATGCTTGAAGATCCTCATAGCTCCAAACAAAGCCATCAAAAAACTCTTTGAATAAAGCTATTTATTATTTATTTCTCACAATAGGCAGTGATTTTGAGAGTTCTATTATTTTAGGATTTTGTTCACTACCTATATTACATTCTTCTACATCTTCCCCCGTGGGCTCTATTTTTGGCTTTTTTGATACATCATTGAATTCAAAAAACTCTTTGAATGGAACTAGACCTCTAGGAAAAATATTATCTTTAAGTTGAAGTACTCCAAATTCTTCTTTTTCTGGATCAAATTCATGTTGTTCTAAATTATGTACAACTTCATTTACAGAAATATTTACATCTAATTCATTAAACTATTCTTCTACATTAGTATGAAAAACTAACTGATTTTCTACTTGACAATCTAAGTCTATGTTATTTTCCTCATACTCATCTTTGGACTGCAAACTTTGTTTTATATGTTTATCATTTCCAAATACATTCCAATACCTCATGTTATCTGGTACACCTAGATGGTGTTTAACTTAAACTGTATATTGTTTGTTAGGATGAGGCATTTTGCATGAGCTGGCTGAAAAAGGAAGACCATTAGCTAGGAAATTCTGATTTCAAGGTATCACAAGAAGATCATATTCTACAAAAGTGTGTAAGAAATCAATCACAACATTTCTGTATGATCTCAATCCAGGAAGTTTTGCAGCATACTCTCCTTTAATCTGTTTAATTATTAATTCTAAATCTCCATGAATATAAATTCTTTTAGCACCTAATTTCTTCAATAATTGCAAGCCTAAAATAAGTGCTCCATATTCTTGTATGTTATTGTTACATTGAAAATTAAATTTATATGAATGACCTTCTGCATGATTATTTCCTAAATTTGAGACCCACACACCTACTCCCGACCCTGCTCTACTACAAGAACCATCAAAACTCATATTCCAAAAAGGTTCAGTTTTAGTGCTTTGTTGTACAATTTGTGCTTGATTTTCATGTGTTTCATAAATTTCCTTTTCAGCATTGGTAACCCAAATATCAATATCTCCATCATTATAGAGAATTGAGGAGTCTAAATCAGAGTGAACATAGTAAAGGGGGTAATTATGTGACTTCTTGTGAATACTCACCATGTATTTCATTAAGGTTTGCCTATACAGTCTTCTATGTTGACCAAACACTGGGTTGGTTGCATAAGTCATGTCCATTTGTAGGGCACCTTGTAATTTTTCTCCCCAAGAGTGTGACAACAAAATGCCATACTTTGGGGGAATATCAACCACTACTATATCCATTACGAGACTCTTAGCTAGGATTTGGGCTAAAGTGACACATATATCCTTAATGAGACCTAAAGATCTTACTTTTCTTGAATCAAATGAATACAAATATTTGTAAGGCCTAGTAATGTCAAGACCAAGTTTCTCCATAATGCCTTTTGGCATGAAATTGTGTGAGGCACTTGAATCTAACATAGCATTATGTAGATTTTTATCATGAACATCAAGACTTCACATAAAATAGAGGAAATCCTCCTTCTTGTCATTTACTATCTACCTCTGGATGAAATAATAATTCATGTTGATCATCATTCAATTTGAAAGTAAAATTGTTTTCACCTATGTTCAAAGCTTTCATAACTTGCGTTCTGTACAGGTTTTAATTCATTAACTCAGTCAAATGGATAGGAATTTTTAGTTTTGCTAGTTCTTTTTCAATATTGAACGATGTTTGAAATTTATTTAAGTTCAGAAAGTCAGATTTATCAACAACTTCTTTTGACACATGTTCTTTTTTGTGACTAGTGGGGGGAATATATGTGTGATTATTTTTGGAGGAACTATCAACAATATTTTTAGCAGGAATGTAAATTGTATTTTTGCTAGAATTATCAACAATTTTCTTAGCAACATTTTTGGGAGTTTTCTTTGGAGTGGTGTTAGAAGTTTTCTTGACAGGGTTTTCATTAGGCTTTTTGTTTGGAGCATCTAATGATTTCTTACTCCTAAGATTGTACTTTCTATGGACTTCCATGGTAACGTTTTCAAATCCCTGCTTATAGTCATTTGATTTTTCAGAATCAAGTTCAGTTTGGAATAATTGAAATATATCTTGTTCTTCGTGAGTAAGAAGCAAAGTTTCATAATAATTGATACCCATTAGATTTATTTGATTGTCTTCTACTTCTTTTACTACCACACCATCCACATCAGCATAGTTCTCCTGAAAAGGAGGTCTAATTGGCTGATCATGACCTATTTTTTCTCTTTATTTGATTTGGAGATGATTTATCCTAGGATTTTGATTTCGATTTTGAGGTGGAGGTTGGTTTCCCCTAGGTGCAACACTATCATTGAAATTAATCCTCTCCCAATAGTCTCTCTAGTATTCTAACTACAAAATCGATTTTAGCATCAGGAGAAGAAGTATAGGGTTCCTCTTTTACGGTCACTCTCCTTTCATTCCTCTCTCTAACTCTCTTGGCTAACAAATTTACTTCTACACTCACTACATCCCTTTGCATTTATTCTAGTGTGGATGAATTTCTTTCCCTAAATTGGTAAGCCATGTCTACCTCAAAACCATCTAGGACTTTGATGAAGTCTAGGCTTTTTGGTGGTTTGATATTAGCAGGGATTGCATTATATACACTATTAAACCTTGTACAATAGTCTTGAATAGTTTCCCCTTCTCCTCTTCTAATGATTTCATATTCAGATAAAATATCAAGAGGGTTCTTCTTAATTTCCCACCTAGAAAGGAATGTTTGATGGAATCAGGGCAAATCATTAATACTAGCACCAGGTAATTCTTTAAACCATTTTCACACCTCTCTTGTCAGACTTTGGGCAAATAAAATAAGTTTCACACTCTCCTCATCTACCTCTTGAAGGTCAAAACTATCATTCATTCTGTCTACATGTTTTTGGGCATATATAGGTAAAAATTCCATCAAATTGAGGGATTCTTGTTTGATAATCCCGTGACATGTTTTCAAAAGGATATTGAAGGGGAAGGGAGCATATCTAGCTGCCATTAAAGGGAAATGAGGATGAAAAATATCATGTGGTTGTTGGATGAAAGGTGGAGACTGAATGGAAGGTAAAGGATGCACTGAAACTTGGGTCTTTTGTGGAGATGAAGGCTGGATTGTAGTTGAGGATTGGCAGGAAGAAGGGGTTTGAGTTTCTTGGTGAGAAAGTACTGGAGTAGTTGTTGAAACTACAAAAGGAGTAGGGCTTAATGATTTATGGGAAAGTATCAGAGTATTTTTAGAAACTACAGAAAGGGTAGGACTTGTTGATATGTGACGCACATATTGTGATGAGGTGGATGATTCCACATAAGAAGTGAGAGTAGAAAGTTCTACAGATTGTTGAACATACCCTTCATGAATATAAAGGGCTAAACCTAATACCGAACCATACAATTTGTCAAATTTTTGGAGGATTTGAAGGTCTATATCAGCAGGAGAAGATTGGGCTTTAGATGAATTTCTTCTTAATGTAGCTTGGTCTACTACTATTTGGTATGCCCAATTGGTTGATTTAGTTCTAAATAGGTTTTGTTCAAAGGGTAAGTCAAACTCAATTTCTTGCAGAGTTACAAAGTATTTATGAGTGAATTTGCTCTATGAGGGGGACTACTACTTACTTGGCTTTCTACTAAGCTCTTTCTTTTCAATATTTTCTCAGGGTCATCTACAATTTATGTGATCTTTGGATCAGGTTGAGCTCTAGTATAAAATCTTTTAGGAGCCAAACTTATGATCTATATGCACACACACAGTTATTATTTACACTAGCGAAACGAAAACCAATCTTGAAGTATTCCTATCATACAATGTTTTAACCAGGGTTATGAATTCAAAAGAATTTACAATTTTTTCAATTCGTCCCAATATGGTTCCCACTATGTTATCATTTTGAAATTTTTAATATTGGTAGAATAAACACAAAGGACAACATCAAAACCATTTTGGAAGCGTGGATCTAGCCTTTCCAGCTTTAGAGAGGGATGTCCCTTTAATATTTAATTTTGTTTTGAATATATATTAGGCTAGTTATGACTGTACTTGGTGATTGTTTGATTTTGATTGATTTGGTTGATTAAATATTTATATTCTTATTGGGTAATGGAGTCAAAATGTACCACTCAATTTTGCATCAATTTTTAAAAGAGTCATAACAAGGAAAGTTAGGTTGTATTCACTGGATTCTTTAAGATTTTTAAATGACTAATAGATATGGCAGAAAAGTGAATTTCACTTGAGACTGAAAAGCATTGAGGTAATTTTCAATATGACTTCATGTAGAAAACATTTAGATTGCAAAAGCATCTAGAATAGGGTGTTTTAAATAACATGTCCTATTCATCACACTTTCTAGTTTACATTTAAGAATTCAGATGAAAAGATAAAGTAAATAACAGTGGAAAACATAGAAACAGTAGGAACACTTCACCAGTAATTACACCACATGAATCTTGAAAGAAGTCTTTGTATTATTGATGCTCTAGCAAAAATTTGAATTTACAATTGCGCAGTAGGCAAAATATGTTTAGAAATCAACCTCTAATACTTCAAAAAATGAAGTATTTATACTAAAATATTACAAAATTGATTACAGTAAATGTTGTCTCAAGAGACATTGTATTATTAGCCGAAACCTAACAATAAACTCTAACTATGACAAAAAATAGGCTCGATGTGGGCAATCACGCATTCTGGCAATGTTTTCAAGGAATTATTTGTTGTGTAGGTTGTGTTGGTTGTAATGTTGGATGATGTGTTGTCCTATGAGTTGGATGCAAATGACTATTCTTTATTACTTTTTACTCTTGGAACTCAGTTAACTTATCCCATCGATATTCATCTGGGATAGTTATTTTGATGACCTTCCTGTCGATTTTATCCACTTCAGCATACTTAGAAAAAGTCGATTTTACCAAAAATACATGGTTTATCTTGTGCTGGATGAAAAGGTCGTGAGCTAATTCCTCCAAGAATGCTTTTCATGTCATAGTTCCTTTGATATATGAAAACTTAGCTGTTTCCCTGGAAATTTCATTAATATTTTAAACATAATCCTCTCTAGTAATCAGTTTTTCATTTATTACAAATATGGAAGGCATACCTTTCTGACTTAAAGGTTCTATCCTACTAAAATATATTTTTACATCTATCTCTAAGCTATGAAATTTTTCCTCTAGATGTGCAATAAGGTTTTTCTTTGTAAGAAGCTTCTTTACCTCCAAAATTGTCTCTTTCATGTCCTCAAATCCCAAGTCATGTATCTCATACATGTTATTTGAATTTAAGAACTAGATAATATTGTTGGTAGTGGTTTCATGTATCCAACATCTTCTTTGATAGTTTTGATGGCATCATTGGATTTCTGCATCAATTCTTTCTGCACAAATATGATCTGTATGCAGGGCCAGATTTCATTGATGGACTCAATGATATCTTTCCATATTATCTGTTTGACTTGGCCCAAGGTATTCACAATGGATGAATCCATGGAAAATTTTAGGGGCTAATATTCGCAGGTAGGCTAATTTTCCATGAGTTTTCCAAAAAAAAGATTCACCAATTTCCATTTTTTTATAAAAATGATTCGCCCAAATTTTACAATATAAAATTATTTTACGATAAAAATTGCCAAAATTATATAAAGAGTATATATAATATCATTCTGAATTCGAATAATTTTACAAATACATCAATAAATATTTTATAGTTTGCATATTAGGGACTAGTTAGATTCGCCAAATTTTTAAATTTCAAGATAATTTTCCATCCTTAAAATTTTCCCTAGATGAACCCCTCTTAGAATTATGCTACCTTTCTATTAACTTCTATGGTCTCTGGGTTTCAGCTACATGTGAGCTCTCACTCCTAGACTTCTAATCCTGCAACAATTTCACTTGGTCCTTAAGCTTCTTTATTTCTTCTGTCTAGATTGACATATTCTGTAGTGATTTGGTGAGCTATTCAACTCCATCTGTTGTACTTGACATAGATGGTGTAGTTGTAGGAATGGGTGTAAGGGGTATAGCCTCGAAAGGAACCAATGAAAGTTTGGGAGCTTGCTTTTTTTCCTTTAACATCTATTCCATCTATGATTCCATCTAACTTAGCTCAGCATTCTGCTCCATGATGAGATTCATCATGTCTGATTTTTGGGACTTTGTCTCTTCAATTTATTTGGCCAAAGGGTCCTCTGTATCTGTCATTTTTAGTTGCTTCCTCAATTCTTCTATTTTAGCACTTTTCTCAAGGTGGTAGGAGAAAGTATGGCCTAACCACCTACTTGTCAGGGATTAGGGGTCTCTTTGGTGATGATAATGACTTCTTACTATGAATCCTTTCTTGGATTTACTTTGGGATTAAGCTTAGTACTCGTCCTGTACATGATTTTGAATTCTTCGCTGGAATTATTAGTCACTAAAGATTACTCTTCTTCTCCGATTCATTTTCTTGCTTCCTTCTGTGGGACAAGAGTCTGTGATGTTGAAGCTGGCACCAATTTTTCCTCAACCTCTTATAGAATTTTCTCAGTCCATTCTATCTGGTTCATGTACCTCTCAATCTCTAGTCTGTGGGTATGAATGTAAGGTGTATATTTGTCCTTTACCCTTAGCTTGGAGATGGTACCTAATGGATCATATGACCATATAAAACTGAGGCTGAATTTCATTTCTTTCATAAATTTTTTTGTTTCCTCCCCTGTTTCTCTGATGTTACAAATGAAGGGTCATATTTATGTTTTGATCCTTAATTGAGATTTCTTCTTGGCAGACAAAAAATGGACCTCATCGGCACTGAGCATTTTCTCAATGTATTCTAGATCAAAAATCCTCATGGGGAGGAATTTTGGGAGCTTATATGGGGCAAGATCACATCCATATATTCTTATTTCTGTGTAATTCTGGTAAAGATACCATTCTCTTGTTTTGGTTTGGTTTGATAACTGCAAAAAATTTCTAATTTATTCACTGATTCTTGGCTCTGAATTGTTGCTTAGAAGACTAAGTGTGGGATGTACAAAGAATTCTATGAACTGTATATATGAGTATTATTTTTTTCTCATGAGAGATTATTGATTTCCCATGATCATCAACCAGAAATGCAAACTTGAACATGTCTTCCTAAAAATACAAAAACATATACACTAAAATAGAGGCATATTTAAACACCTCTTCAGTTTTGAATTTGACAAATTGTTCTTGGATGGGAATTTGCAAAATTTTCTAAAGTTGAAAAAGATGGAAGGTTTAGACTCTGTGGAGAAAATGGAGAGGAATCCTATAATGGCCTCATCTACCCACTGATATGAGTAATAACTAAGGAGGTAGGATATGATTGTAATAATCTGCTTCTCTCTATTAGGGAAAATGGAGGATGGATATGGAGGATTATTCTTGGGTAGTTGGGCATCTTCAGCTAGAAAAAGCTCAAGGGATTTAGCCCTTTTTGCAAAATCCAACTTTCGATATAATTCAGTGAGTTCTTCTTGAGAGAAAGGAGTGGCATTTTCTATGATAGGGGCCTACATTATTTGGTATATGGCTTGAGTGGTTATGATGAATAAAATCTCTCTTGTAGGGGAAACAATAGCTCTCTGTCTGGGAACATAAAAATCTTTACATTTCCTCATGAATTCAGGGGCATTGTGGTTGTGGGGCAAGATATAGTGGGGAAAATTGGATTCCCATAGTCCAATATCAGAATACTTGTTGATAATTTTTTTTCAATCCAATAGTACATTTCGAATAACTCAAAGTCACACAGGGTTTCACGAATTTTGTAATCCCTATTTGCCAAAGGTATATGATCAAGGTCAACTTGGGGATGGAGCAGTGGATTTCAAGGTTCTTCTTGTCCCTTCTTCTTAGGATCCATGGTTGGATCAGGTTTGATGGGGGATGAGGGATTATTCTAGACAAATGGTGGTTGGGACTAAGTAAAAGCTCTCCAGAGAGTACTTTGACAGTGATTTTCCTAGTTGTTCTTGTGTTCAATAAACCGGTAGCAAACATGTATAGAGCAGAGAAAATGGTAAGGTAAAGGATTAAAAGTTGACCAGGCATGGATTTATACATATTTTGATCATTTTCCAGTTGAGAGTAGTGTGGATCCAGTAGATTAACAGTTAGTGATGAATTAACTTCATCAACGGTTGAATTACCGTGGGAAGATATTTAATTGGCAATTATATGATCTATATAGCGTGATGGCGTGATATTATGGGCACTTAATGGGCGGATTGGTGGTTTTTAATATAGCAGGGAAAATTATTTTTAGAGGGGGTCCAAAGAGGTAAAAAGTTTCCACAAGGGGGGTGGGAAATGACAAGAGGGCACCACGTTAGCGTGGGCCCGAAACACAAAACAACTTATTTCGTACCCCCCCCCCTCCCCCACCTGGTAAAGTTTGGATGGAAATGGGGGCTGAATGGAGGAGTTGGGGATCAAATGATGGGATAGATGGAGGTGACTTAACGTGCATCAATGGGATGTTTTGTTAGATAGTGAAAGGTTTGATAAAGGTGAAAACTTAGTATAATGGGAAAATGCACCAAATTTTGTTTTCATATGCCGAACCTTTTAGACTTAGGATAAAAATTTTATTCCTTTTCCTTCTCTTGCACATGAAATATAACTTTAAAATTTAAACTTCGGGTAAATTTTTTCATGCTTCTCAAAGCCACAATGCAATTTCTACCTACCCTTTCATTTTCAATTCTTTTTCTAAGCTAAAATTTGTTCATCTTCTTTCCTTAGGGTGAATTTAAGCTAGCAAACCCACATATCCTTTTTTATAATAATCTAACCTAATATATCACTTATTTTTCCTATTGATTTAGATTAGATTGTTGCATCAAGATCATTTTCTACCTAACTACTTATTTGTCAAGATTAAATGGTTTGACAAATCTTTATTCAAAAACCTAATTAACATAAAATTCACAATTGTTCCATCATGATTAATCTTTATGATTGGAACAAAAATCTAGTCATTGTGGCATTTTAAGACAATTCGCAGATATTTTAATTCGATTTTAACATAAGGGAAACTAATTTAACAGTAGTGGCATTTAAATTTGCAACACTTTCAGTATTATTTCTATTTTTCTTTTGTGGGGTTTTATTCTCTTTTTATTATTTTTTCATTTTTCTGTCTTTTTGTCTTTTTATTCATATTCTTTTTTTTTTGAAATACCCTCCTTTGATTTTCTTATATATATATATTGAAACCATTTGCAAATTGAAAATTATTTACAATGTAAAATTACAAATATGACATACTCAATCACCTTGAGATCCTTTAAAAGATAGGACCGTAACAGCGGCTCCAGCTAGGGATGGCACTTCTTCATGTGAAGTGTCAAGAACATATGATCAATGGCCTTGAGTATCCAATGTTTTTAAAGTCTCCATCTGATTTATTTGCTATTAAGGTACTTATGATAACTTTTCAATCAGGGCTTACGGCATTGTATGCGGGCTTCAACTCCAATAAACAAGTTATCCAATCAAATCCATATAGACTATGATATTTACAATGATGTTAGAAAAATTCTTTATGTTAAGAAAAGTAGAGCTTCAGCATCCTTCAATTGACAGAACCACCAGGTAACTCTTCTCCATCGAGGTCCTTAAATAAGAACGCATTATTTCCCCTGAAATGTTAGATGATCCAAAAATAAATATTATCATAGGTTAAAAAGTTTGAATAAAATAATTATTAATTTAAGATATTAAATCAATAATTATTCTATAATATTTAATAAATATTTGAGATACTTAGAAATATAATTTTGTTATTAAAAATAGGACTCTAGAATAGAGTTGTTTCCTAGGCTCTAAGTTAGGAATAAAGTTAGTAGAATAGTTAGGAGGTCATTTATTGTAAGTGGACACTTGTTATTTAATAAGTGATCCATGATTAGTGGAAGTTAGGAAATTGAGCTTCTAAATAGATCATTGCAAGAGTGTTTTTGTTGTTCGGGTGTAAACTCTTGCATAATGCCAATGTAATTGTTTTCTTGATTAATAAAATTATGTCTCTGAGGACACTTCAGCCATTATTGTGGTATCAGAGCTACGGTAATGCTGTGAGGAGGAGATTCCAGCTCAACCAGTTCTTGGAAAACTCCGTTGAATTCATCAGCAAATGTTTGGTATGCAATCAATTAAATTTTTTTAGAAAAAGAAATTTAGTTGTGCTTAATTTCTAATTTTTTTAAATTTGAAATATGTGCCCATTTCAAAGGTTGAAATATGAATCCATGATATTTTAATTCTTGTTCTAGTTGTCTGATATTTAATTTTCATTATAAGTCAACATTACGACCTACGTGTGGAGATCTCAGTGAAATGCTGTAGAAATAAACTCAGCTAATTATACTTCGAGGCTTGCTAGTTTTCACTTTTGCAGCCTGTTTTATTAAGCTCACCAATAACACTTCCTAAATTCATGAACCAAGTCACATACATAAATTATTTATTGTCCCACGTGATTGCAGATCAATTTCACTTTTTTTTTTTTTTTTCATCCATTGATTTGCTGTAAGTCCTTCATTCCTACGTCCTTCACACGATTCCCGGTGCCTGCAACGTTGAGAGGGTTATGAGGCATGCAGCACAAGAACAAGCTGGATGCAGAGCAAAAGAGGCGAGAGGAATGTTAAGGAGTGTGGAGATCATGTACTGCCATGAATGAATGCTGAGCTGTGAATGCTGAGCCCGTGAATGAATACCGAGCGCATGAATGAAGGCTGTGTCTTTTATGGTTCGAATTGAAGCCCGTGAATGAATGCCGAACTGTGAATTTGGTTGAACTGTAAGAAAAGCGTTAGGATATTCATTGTCAACTGGTGAATTTGGTTGTTGCTGAACATATCATGTGTGTTATTTATAACTGCACCCATCTCATTTCACTTCAAATTAAATGCAGAGATATCACCCATCTCATTTGTCTTTTCCTTTCAACTTAATCTGAAATCAAATTGCGGCCTTTTCATTTCAAAATGAAACTCGAACTTGTGGCCTTTTCATTTCAAGCACCCTCGCAATGAATACGATGTTTTTTTTTTTTTGATATCTGAAAGCCCTGATGGAGATGGTTATTTTTCACGAGAAGACCCCTGATTGGATTTCTAGTTCGAACTGATTCCCAAGTCACGGGAGCTGTACAACTTGGCCAGCACACCTAAAGATTTATCCGGAACAAGTTTTCTCAGAAACCGATTGCTTCATGGAAATTTGAAACAAGATTCGACTCAGCCTTAACGTGAGTCCCTGACTGCGTAATTACAACAAAGCAGCAGGCCATTATGTTAGATCAGAAAGACACACGGGTTTGCAACGGGTTTGCATAGCACTTGATTAGCCTGTGGTGACTTTTGTACGAATTATAAATGCAGTTTGCAGCCCAATATTCATATGTTTTTCACAATCCATGATTTGTTCGCCAATCTGCACTGAACAAGCCGTGTGTTCTTCCAAGAATTGTTTGAAGGTTTAAAATTTTTTTTTTTTATATGTTACATGATATTTTTTGGGCGGAGGTTCATGTACTCTTGTAATTGAGTGAAGTATCACTTTTTATTTGGAGGAATAAGTAGAATTTTTTATGTAATATTATTGTAATATTTTTTTGGAGGAAAGTAATTTTTTTTTGTAATGGAGTAATAAGGTGATTTTTTGTAATTTGTTTCTAGAGAGATAAGTGTGACTCAAAGTAATTTTACTTTGAGAGGTGGTAACTTTTTTTTACTAGATTGTGCAAGAGCATCATTGTAAAATTCAAATTTTGGAAGTTACCTTGTAAATATTTGAGAAATTGACTAGAGCCAAGTGCAAAGCTCAGTCATTTTTCTCCTGTTTCAACGAATATTCGTGGGTCAAGGCCAAGCCCCGATAGATCATTTTTTTCATCGTGTGTCGCTTTTGGTGTGGCGTGTGTCGTGGCATGACGAGTTGCTCAATTTTTGTGCTTGATTCTTTTGGTGCATTGCTTCAACATTCCAATGTCGAAATTAATTAATCTCTTCTCTGAAACTGATAAGCTAGAAGGAGTGAAATCCTATAAGACATGGCGACGTATAATTGAAAGCACTCTTATTTTTAATGAATTGTGGCATGGAATTTGTGATGGCAACATTAAGCCAAATAAACCAATAGATCCAGATTCACTTGCAAAATGGGAAATAAAAGATGCCAAGGCATTTGCTCTTATAAAAGGTTCAGTTACTAATGAAATGTACATACACATTGAGAATTCTTTAGATGCATGGGCTGCTTTATATACATTCAAAGATCTCTTTGATACACAACCTCAATCAAAGAAAGTTGATCTTCAATTAAAATTGCTTCAACAGAAATTAACTGAAGGTGGCGATGTCCTTGAGTACATTTCACGACTTAAAAAAATTAAGCAAGAAATCATCAATGTTGGTTTTCAAGCTGTTGATGACAACTTCTTAACTACAATTTTAATTGCTGGATTGCCATCATCATATACTCATTTTTTGGAAACTTTGCACGTCACTGGCAAGTTAGAAAAGATCAAATTTGATGAAATGAGTGACATGTTGGCACAACATGATAAAACATTCGGGAAGAAGAAGCAGCTTGGCGAGGATGTCTTCCTCACCGAAGCCAGTTCCAGCAACTCCTCAGCTGAAAATTCCAGAAACAAAGGAAAAGGTATTTTTAATAAAAATCAAGCAGCGCAAAGGCGTGGTCGCAGTCAACACAGAGGAAAAAACTCCAACAGAGGCTCCAATTCAGGTAGAAACAATTCTCAAGGCAGAGGCAACAATCAAAACAAAGGATGTCAGCAAGGCACAAGACAAAATCCAGGGAGAGGAAAATCTCAAAACAGAGGAAAAAGAAGAGTTCGAGAACAGTCTCAAGGCAGAGGAAAGAATCAAGAAAGAGGCACCGATTTGAGTCAATTGTTTTCAGGCGATGTAACAGAGTTGGTCATTATGCAACAGATTGTAGAAATTCTGTTAAGAAAATTTCTAAGTTTCATCCAAACTCAGCTCAGTTTGCAAATGATGAAGATGATCCTGATAGTTCTTGGTGTTTTTCAGCTCTGAGAAGCAACAGTTTTGATTTCAAAGATTTCTCCATGAGTGAAGTGCTTAATGAATATGCATGGATTCTTAATCCTGAGCAACTCAACATGAAATTTCGGCGAGACTTCTTGCGGGTTTCAAAATGTCATATGAATTCAATCTATCTTGTTGAAAAAACCAAACATATAACGTTGCAAGGGTGTGATTAAAGGTTTTCAGGCATCGAAAGAAGAATAAATTTCTAATGTATGGTGTTCCCAACATTCAAGCAAAATTTGTTGTCCTTAGTCACAATTCGACAAGCAGGGCATACAGTGATTATGGAAGATGGCTTAGTTAAAATCAACTTAGTCAAACTAATCATGCAAACAGTAATCACAGGTTATGAAGATGGAAAACTGTTAAGGATGAAAGGGACAGTTATTCCACGAAATTCTGACTTTGCAGGCACAACAAGTACAGATATTTCACCGATTAGATTATGGGATGTCAGATATGGCCATCTCAACTTTGACAGTCTCTCTCAATTACAAAAACAAGGCATGGTTAAAGGACTTCCAAATTTCAAAAGGGAAAATGCAAAGTGTGAATTTTGCATTTTTGGAAAACAACATCGAGAGACTTTTCCTACAGGTTCATGGCGTGCAAACAGGCATTTGCAGTTGGTTCACAGTGATATTTGTGGACCCTTCCCAACTTTACTTGGGAGTTGCAAATATTTTCTACTCTTTATTGATGATTTTAGCAGGATGACTTGGGTATATTTCTTGAAGCAAAAGTCAGAAGCATTTGAAAAGTTCAAAACTTTTCGTCAGCTTTTTGAAAATGAAGTAAAGGAGAAGATTGGCACTCTTCGAATTGACAACAGTGGAGAATTCACTTCAAATGAATTCAAAAAGTATTGCATGGATAATGGCATAAAACGACATCTTACCAATGTCTACACTTCGCAGCAAAATGGAGTAGTAGAAAGAATGAATTGTACCTTGTTAGGAATGGCACGATCTATGTTAACTTTCAAAAAGATAAGTCCTTCATATTAGGCTGAAGCAGTTCATACCACTGTCTATTTGAGAAACAGATCTCCCACAGCTTCTTTAGACGGAATCACACCCTATGAGGCATGGTTTGGATTCAAACCACTGGTTAAGCATCTTAGAGTTTTCAGATCTATCTATTATGCCTTAGTTCCCAAGGAAAAACGAACTAAGCTTGATGCACGAAGCTTAAAGTGCACAATGATCGGGTATTCTGATGAGAAGAAAGGGTACTGACTTTTGTCGAATGGAAAATTTATTGTAAGTAGAGATGTGATTTTTGATGAAACTGAGAGCAAGAGTGTTGAAGAAGTTGAAAGTCTTCTTCAAAAGTTAGAAACAAAAACTGATAAAATACATGGAAATTTACAAAGTCAACCAAATTCACCAAGATGGTATGAACTTGAATTTCCTTCATCTGACGATGATTCATTAGCGCCATCCAGGTCTTCTAGCAGTTCATCCAACTCTCCTAGCAGCAGCAATTCTTCTGAAAATGACTCTCCGCCCCCAGAACCTGTTGTTGATCAACAAACATCAGTTTACATCAACCCTCTTTTTAATGATGGTGATTTTTCACAAGCCCAAACCAGTGAGCATCAGTTTCCAAAATGGGCGGTTCAACTTTTGAAATATGTAAGGCCTAATGAACAAAACAAAACAGGAACAAGGGGATTGAAAAAAAATGAAGGCAATTTGCTTTGATAGCAAATGATTTTACTGAACCTTCTTCTTATCAAGAGGCAGTAAAACATAAAGCATGGCAACAAGAAATGGTTGATGACTATCAGGCAGTTCAAGACAACAACACTTGGCAACTTGTTGATTGTCCTCAGCATGTTGAACCTATTGGAGGCAAATGGGTTTATCGAATTAAGTACAAGAAAAATGGTGATATTGACAAGTATAAAGAAATACTTGTTGCTAAAGGTTTTGCGCAGCAGGAAGGGATAGATTATGAGGAAACGTTTGCTCCTACGGCTAAATGGAACACCATCCGCCTCACACTTGCCTTAGCAACTCAACAAGGATGGAAAGTTCATCAAATGGATGTCAAAAGTTCTTTTCTCAGCGGATATTTACAAGAAGAAGTCTACATGACTCAACCACCAGGTTTTGAAATTGAAGGACAAGAACATAAAGTCTGCAAACTGATAAAGGATTTATATGGGTTAAAACAAGCTCCCCAAGCTTGGTATGCCAAAATGGATGAATACCTTCGCAAAGTTGGTTTTCATCGCAGTGACTCTGATGATACCTTGTATGTACGCCAACAAGGTAAAAAATTGGCGATTTTGATTATGTATGTCGATGATTTGATCATCACAGGCAAAAATGATGATCACATTGAATAGGTGAAAAAGGAGTTACATGCAGGTTTTAAGATGACAGATTTGGGACTACTTCAGTACTATCTTGGAGTTGAAGTATTCCAACGTCCACATCAGATCTTCATTTTCCAGAGTAAATATGCAGCAGAAATTCTTTAGCGATTTGGAATGCAGGATTGTAAGCCTATCCTTACCCCTATGGAACAAAACTTAAAACTTTCAAAATTTGAAGGGGGGGAAAAGGTGGACAACACTACTTACAGACAGTTGATTGGCAGCTTGATTTATTTGAAAACCACTCATCCTGATCTATCTTACGCAGTCAGTATTCTTTCACGTGTTATGCAGGAACCACTAGACAGCCATTGGAATGCAGCCAAAAGAGTTCTTCGATATATCCAAGGAACAAAAGATTTTGGTCTTCTTTACAAAAAGACTAAAAATTTTGTACTTGGTGGATTTTCATATGTCGACTTTGTTGGTAGTATTGATGACAGGGCATCAACCTCAGGTTACTTAATGAACATGGGGTCAGCTGCAGTTTCCTGGAGTTGCAAGAAGCAAGCTACAGTGGCCACTTCTTTAGCCGAAGCAGAGTACATTTCAGCTTGGGAAGCAGCATGTGAGATTGTTTGGTTACGTAGAATTTTACAGGACTTGGGAATTCCTCCAGCAGAAGCTACTTCATTATTCATCGACAATCAGTCAGCAATAAAGCTTGCCAAGAATCCAATTTTTCATTCAAAGACAAAGCATGTGGACACCAAATATCATCATATCAGATCTCTCATTGAAAAGGACGTCATCAATCCAGTGTACTGTCCTTTGGAAGATCAGACCTTCGACATTTTCACGAAACCTCTTCGTAGAATAAAATTTACTAAGTTCAGGGATGAACTTGGTATCTGTTGTAATGTATCTTTGGATCATAGGGGGGAATGTTAGATGATCCAAAAATAAATATTATCATAGGTTAAAAAGTTTGAATAAAATAATTATTAATTTAATATATTAAATTAATAATTATTCTAGAATATTTAATAAATATTTGAGATACTTAGAAATAGAATTTTGTTATTAAAAATAGGACTCTAGAATAGAGTCATTTCCTAGGCTCTAAGTTAGGAATAAATTTAGTAGAATAGTTAGGAGGTCATTTAATGTAAGTGGACACTTGTTATTTAATAAGTGATCCATGATTAGTTGAGTTAGGACATTGAGCTTATAAATAGCTCATTGCAAGAGTGTTTTTGTTGTTCGGGTGTAAACTCTTGCATAATGCCAATGTAATTGTTTTTTTAATTAATAAAATTATGTGTCTGAGGACACTTCAGCCATTATGAAAGCATAAATAATGTATGGCACTTTCCAAAGGTTATCAAATTTACCATGTTTACATTTGTATTCTCTCCTGGAATCCCAACTTAGATCTTTATGTCCAATGTTGATGTCATCTAATTTAGTCCTTCTGTCAAAAATATTCTTGAAATTTTCCTGAATTACTTGATTTTTGTTGTAGACCTCCTCTCTTAACTGTTGTAACTATATGGTTTGATTGATTCTTCTATGTATGTCATTTGACTCAACCTCTAATTCTTGTATTAACTTCATGACTGGTATTCCTAAAGATGATGGAAACAAAGCATCCATTACATAGACCAATTGGTATGGTGACATACCAATTTACTTCTTTGTAGTAATTCTGTCAGCCGAAAGTGCATTAACCAACTTGTTCTACTAATATTTCTAGTTGCCTTCCAACAAATTTTTAATGATATTTACCAGACTCTTCTTTGAGGATTCAATCAACCCATTACCCTGAGGGTAATAAGTTGTTGAATGTGCCAAATTAATGTGGTATTTATTAAAAAATTCAATCATTTTCTTGGATTTGAAAGTTATTTTGTTGTCAGTAATAAGTTTTCTGGGACAGCCAAAACTAGAACTGATATTAGTCTCAAGAAATTGAATAATCACAACATCAGTGGTAGATCTGGAAGAGGTGGCCTCTATCCATTTAGTAAAGTAATATGTGGTTGTGAGAATCCACTTATGTTGGTAAGTGGAGGGAGGATGAATTTCAGCAATGAAATACAGTCACCACTACTGAAAAGGGCTCTCAAATGAAATAGGTTTTAATGGCAAGGGTAAGATCATTCCTTTCCCTTCAAAAATCTGGCATTTATGGCATGAATTAGCCTTCTTATGAATTTCAGGGAAAAGGGTAGGTCAGTAAAAACTAGCCCTGAGGATTTAATATGCAGTCATTTTCTAATAGAGATGGCCACAAGAGTCACCTTTTTGGAACTCCTACATTATTTTCTCTGCATCAAGCTTCAACAAGCACTTAAGTCCATCAAAGGCCTATTTTTCCATGATATTATACTTCAAAGATGCATCTCTTAAAGCCTTACTGAAAAATGAAATAGGGTGTTCAAATCCTTATTTTTCTGCAACAAAACTACTGTAACAGTGTGTTTAGAAGAAAAAGAAAAGATAATAAAATCTTTAGTCAAATCTGGACTAATCAACACTGGTGCTTTCACTAATACATGTTTAACTAAATCAAAGGACTTTCTAGCCCCAATAATCCATCTAATTTCTAAATCATTTTTAGGCATATTTGTTATATTTCTAAGAATCTCTACAATATTAGGAATGAATCTCCTTAGGAAATTAATTTTTCCAATAAAAGAATGAAGCTTTTTGATGTTTCTAGGGTGGCTGATTTTTAATATTTCTTCAATCCTACTGGCATAAACCTTAATTCCATCCTTTCAAATAATATGACCAATAAGCTTACATTCCTCAAGACCAAACATTGTTTTCTTAGGATTTAATAAGATACCAAACCTTCTACACTTTCCAAACAATCTTCCTAGATGCCTCAAATGTTCCTCATCAGTTTTTGAATATAGTATAATAATGTCATCAAGATAAATCACAATAAAATGGCCAATTTCATCAGCAAAGGAAATATCCATTTCTCTTTGAAATGTGGCCCCAACATTCATTAACCCAAAGGGCATATTCACATACATGAAGGTCCCCCATGGATTAGTGAAAGTTATTTTATCCTAATCATTAGGATGTACTAGGACCTGGTTATAACCTAAGATACCATATAACAAGGATATCCTACTAGACCCTACTACCTTTTTTAATAAATGATCCATTTTTGGCAAAGGGTAGTTCTCTTTAAGGGAGACCTTGTTAATATTTCTAAAATAAATACATAAACAGATTTATCCAGTTTTCTTCCTAGTCAGAACTATATTAGACACCCATTTAGAGTATATGAGAGGGACAATAATTTTAGCATCGTACATCTTTTTTACCTCTTTCTCAATCAAAGGAATTAGAACATGATTTATTCTATGGAGCTTTTGTTTGAATGGTTTTTGATCTTCTTTGACTGTGATTTTGTGTTGTATGATACTAGTATCATATGCTTTAAGATTCTCATAGCTCCAAACAAAGCCATCAACAAACTTTTTGAATAAAGCTATGTATTATTGTTTTGTGAGAGTAGGAAGTGACTTTGAGAGTTTTATTATTTTAGGATTTTGTTCACTACCTATATTACCTTCTTCTACATCTGCCCTCGTCGGCTCTATTTTTGGCTTTTTTGCTACATCATTGAAATCAAAAATCTCTTTGAATGTAACTAGACCTCTAGGAAATATATTATCTTTAAGATGAAGTACTCCAAATTATTATTTTTTGGATCAAATTCATGTAGTTCTAATTTATGTACAACTTCATTTACAGAAATATTTACATCTATTTCATCAAACTGTTCTTCTACATTAGTATGGACAACTAACTGATTTTCTACTTGATGATATAAGTCTAAGTTATTTTCCTCATACTCATCTTTGGACAACATAATTTCTTTTACCTGTTTGTCATTTCCAAATACCTTCCAATACCTCACGTTATCTGGTACACCTGGATGGCGTTTAACTTAAACTACATATTGTTTGTTGGGATGAGGCATTTTGCATGTGATAGTTGAAAAAGGCAGACCATTAGCTAGGAAATTATGATTTCGTGGTATCACAATAAGATCATATTCTACAAAAGTGTGTAGGAAATCAAGCACAACATTTTTGTTTGTTCTCAATCTAGGATGTTTTGCAGCATATTCTCCTTTAAAATGTTTAATTATTAATTCAGAATATCCATGAACAAAAATTCTTTTAGCACCTAATTTCTTCAATAATTGCAAGCCTAAAATAAGTGCTTCATATTCTGCTATGTAATTGGTATATTGAAAATTAAATTTATATGAATGACCTTCTTCATGATTATTTCCTGAATTTGAGACCCAAACAACTGCTCCTGACCCTACTCCACTACAAGAACCATCAAAACTCATATTACAAAAAGGTTTAGTTTCAGTGTTTTTTTGTACAATTTGTGTTTTAGTTTCATTTGTTTCACAAATGTAATTTTCAGCACTCGTAACCTGGGGCAACAATAAGTTCATCATTATACAGAATGAAGGAGTCTAGATCATAGTAAACAGAGTAAAGGGTGTAATTATGTGGCTTCTCTGAACTACTCACAATGTATTTCATTAAGGTTTCCCTATAAAGTCTTCTCTATTGGCAAAACACTAGGATGGTTGCTTAATTCATGTCCATTTGTAGGGTACCATGTAATTTTTCTCCCCAAGAACCTGACAACAACATGCCATACTTTGGGGCACTATCAGCCACTACTATATCCCTTCCTATACTCTTAGCTGGGATTTTGGCTAAAGTGACAGAAATCCTTAATGACATCTAAACATCTTACTTTTATTGAATCAAATGAATACAAATTTGTGTAGGTCCTAGTAATGTCTAGACCAAGTTTCTCCATAACGAATTTTGGCATCAAATTGTGTCAGACACCTAAATCTAAAATAGCATTGTGTAGAATTTTATCCTGAACATTAATACTGACATAAAATGGAGGAACTCCTCCTTCTTGTGGTTTACCATATACCTCTGGACCAAATAATAATTTCAAGCTTATCATCATTCAAATTGATTTTATCATTGTTTTATCCTATGTTCAAAGCTTTCGTAGCTTGAGTTTTGTACAATTTTTTATTCATTAACTCAGTCAAAGGGATAGGAATTTTCATCTTTGCTAGTCCATTTTCAATATTGAATGATGTTTTAAATTTATTTAAGTTCAGAAAGTCATATTTATCAACAATTTATTTTGACACATTATTTTTGGTGACTGGTGGTGGGAATGTATGTTTGAGTAGTTTTGGAGGAACTCTCAACAATATTTTTAGCAGGAATGTCAAATCTATTTTTGCAAGAATTATCAATAGTTTTCTTAGTAACATTTTCTAGAGTTTTCTTTGGAGTGGTGTCGGAAGTTTTCTTGACAGGGTTTTCATTAGTATTTTTGTTTGGAGCATCTAATGTTTTCTTACTCCTAATATTGTAATGTCTATAGAGTTCCATGATAGCGTTTTCAAATACTTGCTTATATTCATTTTATTTCTCACAATCAAGTTCAGTTTCGGATAATTGAAAGAACTCTTGTTCTTCCTGAGTAAGAAACACAGTTTCATCATCATTGATACCCATTAAATTTATCTTATTTTCTTCTACTTCTTCTTCTACCTCACAATCCTCATCAACATAGTTCGGCTGAAAAGGAGGTATAATTTGCTGATCAAGACCTCTCTGTTGACTTTGTTTGATTTGGGGAAGATTTCTCCTAGCATTCTGATTACGATTTTGAGGTGGAGGTTGGTTTTCCCTAGGTGCAGCCCTCTCATTCAAATTGATCCTCTCCCTCCTTGTTTCTACAGCTCTAACTAAGGAATCAATTTTAGCATTAGTAGAAGAAGTAGAGGGTTACTCTTTTATGGTTACTCTCCTTTCATTCCTAAGTCTAGCTCTCTTGGCTAACATATTTTCTTCAACACTCACTACATCCCTTTGCATTTCTTCTAGTGTGGATGAATTTCTTTCCCTAAGCTACTAAGCCATGTCTGATTCAAAACCATATTGGAATTTGATTAAGAATAAGCCTTGTGGTGGTTTTATATTAGCAGGGTTTACATCATATACACTTTTAAACCTAGTAGAATAGCCTTGAAGACTTTCCCCTCGTCTTCTTATAATTCTTTCATATTCAGATAAAACCTGAAGAGGGTTATTCTTAATTTCCCACCTAGTAAGGAATGTTTGATGGAATCCTGGTAAATCATTAATACTAGTAGCAGGTAATGCTTTAAACCATTTTCTCACCTCTCCTGTAAGATTTTGTGAAAACAACCTAAGTTTTACACTCTCCTCATCTACCTCCTAAAGGTTAAATTTGTCATTCATCCTATCTACATGCTGTTGGGCAGAGATATGTCTAGTTCCAAAAAATTAAGGGATTCTTGTTTTATAATCATTTTGCATGTTTACCAAAGGAGATTGAAGGACAAGGGGAGCATATATAGTTGCCATTATGGGGATATGAGGTTGAAAAATATGGTGTGGTTGTGGATGAAAGGTGGAGGATGAATGTAAGGTAAAGGTTGGGCTGAAACTTGGAGTTTTGGTGGAGATGAAGCTTGGATTGTAGTTGAGGATTGGGGAGAAGAAGGGCTTTGAGTTTCTTGGTGAGAAAGTACTGGAGTAGTTGTGGAAAATAACGAAGTAGGGCTTAATGATTTATGGGAATGTATCAGAGTAGTTGTAGAAACTACAGAAGGGGTAGGAATTGTTGATCTAGGATGCACAAATTGTGATGAGGTGGATGATTCTGCATAAGAAGTGATAGCAAAAATTTCTACAGAATGTTGGACATAACCTTCATGAACATAGAGGTCTAAACCCGAGACTAAACCCTACAATTTTTCAAATTATTGGAGGATTCGAAGGTCTATATCAGCAGGAGCAGATTGGGATTTAGATGAATTTCTTCTTAATGCAGCTTGGTCTACTACTAGTTGGTCTTCCTAATTGGATGATTTAGTTCTAAATAGGTTTTGTTCAAAGGGTAAGTCAAACCCAATGTCTTGCAGAGTTACAAAGTCTTTTGGGAGTGAATCTTCTCTATTAGGGGGACTACTACTTCCTTGGCTTTCTGCTAAGCTCTTTCTTTTCAGTATTTTCTCAGGGTCATCTACAATTTCTGTAGGCTTTGGATCAGGATGAGCTCTAGGATAGGTTCTTTTAGGAGTGAGAGTTATGATCTAAATGCACACATAGAATTATTATTTACATATTGAAAAGAAAACCAATCTTGAAGTATTCCTATCATACAATGTTTTAACCAGGGTTATGAATCCAAAAGAATTTACAATTTTTTTCAATTCATCCCCAGTATGGTCGCCACTATGTTACCATTATATAATTTTTAATATTAGTACAATATACATGGAAGATAACATCAAAACCACTTTAGAAGATGGTATTTAGCCTTTCCAGCTTCAGAGAGGGATCTCTCTTTAAGATTTAACTTTTTTTTGAACAATTCAGCTTGAAAATTCCATTCAGGCATGCTCTCTGGTAAGTGACGTTACAGGTCGGGAGTTAACACGATGGTTGCATTGGAAATCTAATTTCACATAATCTGACCACCTCTCCAGTTAAATTAGGGTTGTAGGTTTAGGCTAGCTAGGTTCTGTTAATAAAAGTTTGCTGGTTCAAGTTGTTAATTAGGATTTACTTGATAGGGTTGGCTTTATGGTTTAAAATTATGTTTTCTATCTTTTCTTACGATTAGTAGATGTATGAATTCTAATTGTCCATTAGTTCAAGCTCATGTCCTTTCATTTTGCTCATTGTTGCATATTATTCAGATAATCACTATTTTAGCACCCAATCTGAACCTCAGGCTGAAAAAGGCAAATTAGGGTAACAAATAAACCACGCTCAGCCTTGTAGCTAGCCCTACAAGGACAGGAGAGGGCTCTCTCCGTAGAATAGATATCCAATAACACAATAATGAACTAATTTTAGGCTAGGTATATGAATGTGAAAGAGGTTTTGATAAATGACTGAATTTCTAGGGATGTATGGGACAAAGGACAGTTTGAAATGAGGAATTAAATCAAAGACATAGAGTATTTCATGGGGCAAGATAGGCAGGAGGTTTAGAAATCAAGTTGAAATAAGATGGAGTGGAAAGACTATTGAGAGGATGAAAAGGGCATAATAAATGAATCCTTTTCAAACAGAAGAAAAGACACAGAGTATGAATGATTTCCCAAGGCAAAGCATATAAAATGGATTCTACCTTTCTAACTTGAAAACATTCAATTGGATATGTTTATGAATGAATGTTGCAACATCACAATGTACATATGAAACACAAAGAAGAGACATATGCTAAAACTCATACCACATGAATCCCACAAATCAGAGCTGCATCACTTTATTAATTCCCTTCCAAACTGTACAATGGAGCGCAGAGCTCACTGCCACACTTTTCCCCTACTTCTGAGTTTTCAGACCTCAGACTTTTAGCCCCTTTACAAATGATTAGAATTTACAATAAATAGACAGATTTTGCAGGAATGCAAATCGATGGGAAGAGGAGAAATCATAACTGAAGATGGAAAACCAAGAGCCAATAATCTCTCCGTAAAGGGAGAGTTGCGTTACATCCAGTCAGTGAGAAGGCGAAACATTGTAATGCAGATCCTTTGAATCATAACTGAAGACAAAATAGGCAATCCGATCCTATTTTCCTGCTGTTGTAGATATCTTTATTTTATTTTAGGCTCTTGGCCTTCGATTGTTCACTTTTCTTTCCATTATTTCATTTAAATAAAACTGACCCTTTAATAAACTTCTATTGAAATAACATAGAACGAAATAGTTCTTTCGTGAAGGGAAAAATGTATTTTGAATGGGAAAAGGGAAGGGAGGGAGGCAAGGCCCACATTACAATCGCAATCGGAATGGACGGGCAGTGAGATATATAATGGAGTGTTGAAATCGCAATTGGGATCGAGGGGAGGAGTGACATAAAATGAAACGATTAAAATATGTGATGCAATGGTGGAATGAGAGCAATCGGGAAAATATATATGAAATTAAACTTCCGATTTGATTGGGGAGAAAAGGGCCTTTGTATAAATAAAACGAATGAATTTTTAACTTTTACAAAGGAAAAAGGGGTTTTGTAATGAATGGCAGAGGGCTTTAAATGGTGGGACCGAAGGGTACAAATTGCAATCGCAGATCGGAATCGGGAGTAGGGTGAAGTGGTACATATAAAACCTCCGATGCGATTGGGAAAGGGGGAATGGGGATAACCTTTGTAAAAACGAAAATAATACAAATTTCGAGTTTACAAAGGGGAAAACCCTTTATATTATATGAACGGGGGGAAGATTTAAGTGGTGGGACCGACCAATCGCAATCAAAAATCGGAGGGGGCTGTGATCGTAGGAAGACTTGCGATCAGAGGATCGGAGGGAAGGGTGCAATTGGGAGATCGGAGGAGGGCTTGCGATTGGCGGATCGGAGTAGAACTTCCGATTGGCAGATCGGAGTTTTGTGTGATTGATCGATCGGGGGATGGTGCGATCGATCGATCGGAAAAATTTGTGATTGATTGATCGGGACGTGCAAATAAAACATGCGATTGGAAAAGGTTTGCGATTGCAATTAGATAAGGGGGTGTGATTGGCGGGATTCTATTAAACACTTTAACTTTAATATAAAGTTAAAGGTATGGAGGGGAAGTGGTTAACATATAAATCGCATTTGTATATAAAGTGATTTATAATGCGAATTTATAATCGAAAAGGGGAAAAGGGGTTTTTAAAGGGATATAAAACTTTAATTAAACAAAGTTTAAGGGAAAAAATGGGAAAAGGGGAAGGATTAGGATATAGAGGGCTTTTACTTCACTTAAGCATAAATTTCAATCCAGAAGTCAGTTTTGAGAGTGTAGTATACCGTTGGAAATCTCTTTCCGGGCTCTTTCTGCTGGATCTTCTTCGAAAATGATTTGACGCTGAACATGCTGTGAAAAACTTCTCTGAAAGGCAAAGTGATGATCTTGTTGGAGATGACAACTTCTGAATTGTGATTGAAAGGCAAAGTATTATGTTTTCACCTCAAAACATGGTTTTAAGGTGACACTTGCATCAAACTGAATAAGTGATATCTCTGATCTTCCTGGTGCTATAATTTTGATTTTATTGACTTCCTCAGGATCTTGCTGATCTTTATTGACACTTGACTCATTAATTTGACCATGGTGAGACCTTAGAGACTAATGAGACCCATCCTATGACCTACTGATATGATTTTGAGAATGAAAGTGACTAATGACTGAAGACCATAGGGAGGAAAATCAACAAGTACCTCGTGAGGGAAAATTGATAAAAATTACTACCATCAATGAAACCATGACCTAGCGGAACGATGAAATTTATTCGGTATGAGACTCCTAATATGAAAATGAAAAAGAGCAATTTTGATCACTGATGGCAGTATGACTAGACTGACACTAACATTGGCTCCAATGGGGATGGTAGCTCCTTGGAGGTGACAAGAGCACCGTAGACCAAGTAGCCTTATCCATTGGGAATGGAGTAAAAAATGTTTAAAACTGACACAAATGCAAACTGACCCTGACTCAAGACTAAGACTGACAATCATAATAAAAAAAAACTTAAAATTTGAAGCTTGATGGCAGTACATGACCACATGTTTTTCTTCCAAGACAATGAACCATCATGCTATATTAAAATGCCAATGTAACCAATCAAGCAAATGCCTCTTTGATTGATTCTTGTGATCAGATGCTTTGGACAACAACAGATACTTGCAATTGGGCATCCAAAAGCATAGTTGACCATGATCTCCTTCATCACTGAATACTACAATAATCACATTCACTGCTGACTGCAACAGAATTGCCATTGGATCCTAAAAAACATAAAGATTTACCTCCTGCTGAAGAAACAAGGTGTCCTTTTCTTTTGATTCTGATCTTTCTTCACAATGTACCTCAGTAAGAGTATGTTCCTGGTCTTCAAAAAATTCTGAACAAGTAGATGAGCATATTTCCTCTTGAAAAAACATTTCAAAACATGAGACATAGGAAGAAGAATCCGAATGGAAGTCTTGAATGTTTTGATTTTCTGTTGTCTGAATATATTGTAGGTCATCTTCATGTGATATGACAGATAGATTATCATGTTTCTCATTACATTCATCAATCATGAGAAAAGAAACTTCAGATGATTCTTGAAACCCAAAAATGACATTTCTATCATCTACCAACGATTCATCCAAGGAAACTTTTTCACTTACTTGAACGAAGATCTCGTCTTGTTTTTCATAGAGGGAATGGACTACCTCCTCGTGAAGATCTAGTTCTGATGGGATGAGAGAATTTAGGTCTGTAACTCTGTTTTCTTCGTTTGAGGTGGCCTCAACCATATAACTCTCCTTTATGAGATCTGGAACAACATGTTTTTCCTCATCACATTTTATCTCTAGATCTTATTTATTGTCATCACTATCTGAGATTGGAACATCATTTTCTTGCGTATCATCCTTTATTTCAACCAGATCTGAAATAAAACACTGTCTTTCATCATTTTCAGTTGTACAAAGATCTTCAACCTGCTGATCTTGATAAGTATCCTCAAATATTTCTATGTGCTGCTGAAACGGACTTTCATAGAGCGATTCCATGATTTCTTCGTCCATGAATTCATCGTCTCCATAAAAATTCTCAAAATTTTCAATGAAACTATTAACATGTTTGCAACAATTCTGCACTAATATTAAGGATGGACAAGAATATTTATATTTCTCGAAGAATATAGTATGAAAATCTTTTAAACAATAAATACAAGAAGGTGGCAAACTTTCATACCAAGATCGAGCTTCATCTTCTAGAGTAGCCATGAACATATTCATCAAGAAATCTTCAGGAAAATCAATTTTTAACTTATGCACATGGATGTGGAATTTCACCAGATGAAGAGCAACATCATTACTTTCCACATTTCTGAACATAGGCAAATTTTGAAGCCAATCCACCTTGGGAATTTTATTTGGGAAACCTGGAATATGATCTCGGCTCATAGGAGCATATATTCTTGCAATACGTTCCATCTTAAAACAAATATCTTAAATCCACTGATCTTCCTGCAGTGGAGTCACCATGAAGGATTTGATTTTCTGGATCTTTCAGTGAATGGAGTCGCCAGGTGAATGTTTTCAGCCTTTATATGCATCTGATTTTTGTTCACCATCAACCTTTAGATATAATACTCTATCATTATTTACCAGAGAAATATTACTGGGGAATACAAGATCATATCTAAATCCCCAGTATGGTCACCAGAGATGTTAGCACCCAATCTGAACCTTAGGCTGAAAAAGGCAAATCAGGGTAACAACTAAACCATGCTCAGCCTTGTAGCTAGCCCTACAAGGACAGGAGAGGGTTCTCTCCGTAGAATATATATCCAATAACACAATAATGAATACATTTTAGGCTAGGTATATGAATGTGAAAGAGGTTTTGATAAATGACTGAATTTTCAGGGATGTATGGGACAAAGGACAGTATGAAACGAGAAATTAAATCAAAGACACAGATTATTTCATGGGGCAAGATAGGCAGGAGGTTTAGCAATCAAGTTGAAATAATATGGAGTGGAAAGACTGTTGAGAAGCTGAAAAGGGCATAATAAATGAATCCTTTTCAAACAGAAGAAAAGACACAGAGTATGAATGATTTCCCAAGGTAGAGCATATAAAATGGATTCTACCTTTCTAACTTGAAAACATTCAACTATAAATGTTTATGAATGAATGTTGCAACATCACAATGTACATATGAAACACAAAGAAGAGACATATGCTAAAACTCATACCACATGAATCCCACAAATCAGAGCTGCATCACTTTATTAATTCCATGCCAGACTGTACAACGGAGCGCAGAGCTCACTGCCACACTTTTCCCCTACTTCTGAGTTTTCATACCTCAGACTTTCAGCCCATTTACAAATGATTAGAATTTACAATAAATAGACAGATTTTGCAGGAATACAAATCGACGGGAAGAGGAGAAATCATAACTGAAGATGGAAAACCAAGAGCCAATAATCTCTCCGTAAAGGGAGAGTTGCGTTACATCCGAGAAGTGAGAAGGCGAAACATTGCAACGCGGATCCTTTGAATCGTAACTGAAGACAAAATAGGCAATTCGATCCTATTTTCCTGCTGTTGTAGATATCTTTATTTTATTTTAGGCTCTCGGCCTTTGACTGCTCACTTTGCTTTCCATTATTTCATTTAAATAAAACTGACCCTTTAATAAACTGTCGTTGAAATAACATAGAACGAAATAATGCTTTCGTGAAGGGAAAAATGTATTTTGAATGGGAAAAGGGAAGGGAACGAGGTGGGACCCACATTACAATCGCAATGGGAATGTACGAGCAGCGGGATATATAATGGAGTGTTGAAATCGCAATCAGGATCGAGGGGAGGAGTGACATAAAATGAAACGATTAAAATATGCGATGCGATGGTGGAATGAGGGCAATCAAAATCACAATCGAGACAATATATATGAAATTAAACTTCCGATGCGATTGGCGAGAAAGGGCCTTTGTATAAATAAAACGAATGAATTTTTAGCTTTTACAAAGGAAAAGGGGGTTTTGTAATGAATGGCGGAGGGCTTTAAATGGTGGGACCGAAGGGTACGAATCGCAATCGGAGATCGGAATCGGGAGTAGGGCAGAGTGGTACATATAAAACCTTCAATGCATTTGGGAAAGGGGGAATGGGGATAACCTTTGTAAAAACAAAAAGAATACAAATTTCAAGTTTACAAAGCGGAAAACCCTTTATATTATATGAACGGGCGGAAGATTTAAGTGGTGGGACTGACCAATCACAATCGGAAATCAGAGGGGGCTGTGATCGTAGGAAGACTTGCGATCGGAGGAGCTTGTGATTGGAGGATCGGAAGGAAGGGTGCGATCGGGAGATCGGAGGAGGGCTTGTGATTGGCGGATCGAAGTAGAACTTGCAATTGGCAGATCGGAGTTTTGTGCGATTGATCGAGCGGGGGATGGTGCGATCGATCGATTGGAAAAAGTTGTGATTGATCGATCGGGAAATGCAAATAAAACATGCAATTGGAAAAGTTTTTCGATTGCGATTAGATAAGGGGGTGTGATTGGCGGGATTCTATTAAACACTTTGACTTTAATGTAAAGTTAAAGGTATGGAGGGGAAGTGGTTAACATATAAATCGCATTTATATATAAAGTGATTTATAATGCGAATTTATAATCGAAAAGGGGAAAAGTAGTTTTTAAAGGGATATAAAACTTTAATTAAACAAAGTTTAAGGGAAAAAATGGGAAAAGGGGAAGGATTAGGATATAGAGGGCTTTTACTTCACTTAAGCATAAATTTCAATCCATAAGTCAGTTTTGAGAGTGTAGTATACTGTTGGAAAGCTCTTTCCGGGTTCTTTCTGTTGGATTTGCTTGGAAAATGATTTGAAACTGAACATGCTATGAAAAAATTCTCTGAAAGGCAGAGTGATGATCTTGTCGGAGATGACAGCTTCTAAATTGTGATTGAAAGGAAAAGTATTATGTTTTCACCTCAAAACATGGTTTTGAGGTGAAACTTGCATCAAACTGAATAAGTGATATCTCTGATCTTCCTAGTGCTATAATTTTGAGTTTATTGATTTCCTTAGGATCTTGTTGATCTTTCGGGTTTATTGACAACAACCCAAAATTTTGGGTATATTCAAAATTTCGTGTCCCCCCTCTGGTTGCTCAAAAAATTAGGGTTTTAAGTCAGGCCCCAGTGAGTTTGTGTCCCTCAATGACCTAGGCTGAATCACATCATGGTGACCATTCTATGGTTTGGAAAATACCTAATTTATCTAGAGTGATCCTCTCTCTATTTTAACCTTACTCATATTCCCCCAGAGCACACTTTCGTCAACGCCACATGTCATCATGGTAATATTCATATAACATAAAGGTCCTTGGGTTCATGATTGGTTTCTCCATATCGGCATGCACATTCGGGTCAGTGGTAACACTTCATGGTGCTAACCCCTTCTCGCCTCAGTCCTTGTCCCCTCAAATGCATTCACATTCCTACAAATTCCATCTTGATTGAATACATTGGAAACCATAGATTTTCATGACTATGATCTTGGTCATTCTTGACCCATTTTCAACTTAAGTTACTCACCATCATGAAAACACACTGATACTGTAGTTGGTACATTAAGTACATGACATATCTCCAAGAATATCATTCACCATGGATTTTTAGGCATTTTATTTGGGTCCTCCATCGAGCTTGTGGTTACATGTTAATTATTTTTAAATTTAGGGACATCATTCCCTAAAGAAACCATGACTAATTTATATTATAATATTTCATATAGGTCGAGTCCATGGAGAATATGGTCAACAACATCACCATCACACGGAAGGAAGAAATTGCAACTAAAACTACAGGGACTCGATTTCGTAACTCGACACGTTCATCCCCTATCCATAAGCAAGGCAAAAAAGGCATGCAAATTTGGGAACTTAAGATCTTGGTTAAGCCACATCTTTTCCATTTGTATTTCCTCATTCCTGAGGTGCTGCTTGCAGAGGGTAATTTCTTATTAGATTTCATAAGCATATTTCAAACCAAATGACTTGAAGAAATATTGGGTGAACATCATACAGATCAGGTTCCCGTTGCTCCTCCACACGATAATTATTATGCACCATCATACCTTCCTCCAGAGACTCACCACCACTATGGTTGAGACATGCATGGCGGAAATCCCCTTGGTGATCATCTTTTGCCAAACGTAACACCAACACTTGTTATCACACACGTGATAGGGGGAAATCATGTAGATACTGGTTATTGCAGAAGGGGATGGAAAAATTTATACGTGATGGCATGATAGGTATTGTGTGCTATCAGACCTTCCTCCAGAGATGCACTCCCACCATGATGTAAGCGTGTATGGCCCAACACCAACGTCTGGTATCTCACATGTTTTTCTCTACAGACATAAACATTGGTTTTCACAGAAGGAATATACCCATAATGTTACCACCGCACAGGATTTTTTAATAAAAGTTGATTACACCATCAGACCTTCTTTCAGAAACTCACTCCTGCCATGGTTTAAGCGTGTATGGCAGAGATCCCCTTGGTGGTCATTTAGTGCCAAACACAACACCACCACCTGTTATCGCACAGGTTTCTCAGCAGGTGCAGATTCCTTTATCATGCACCTATGCCATGGTTGGGACATATGGTGTAAATACCAGTTGTTACATAAGGAATAATGGAGTAGTTAAGTCACATGAGTCGCATCGATGAACCCTGCGAAAAGCTCAAAAAAAAGCGAGGTGGATCCCTGAAAAGCTCAAAAAACCTCACTATATGCTCAAAGGCACATCCCCCACCAGTACATTCGTACAGTAGTAATGCACAGGGAAATACATCGTGTTTTGCAAGATCTAAGCTCTCCAAACAAGAGAAGTGAAAAATGAATAGCCCTAGGTCGCAACCTCCCAGGTCGCGGCTAACCTCAGGTCGCAAATGACCCCAGGTTGCAGGCTGCAGATGACCCCACATCGCAGGTCGCAGATGACCCCAAGTCTCAGGCCGCAAATGGCCCAAGTCGCAAACCATCCCAAGAGTTGGGGAGGTCAAGAGTCACTTCAGCCTATATGTGCGGCTTTGGGAAATTAACAAGAGGACTTTTAGCTCTGGAGATTAGGCAGGGATGAGAGAGCGAATCAGTGCTTGAGAGCTAAAGGCACCCACCTCTTGGTATCAGGTAGAGGGAGCTATAGTGAGGCTAGGGTTTTCGTATCAAGCTTCGAGATGTTTATCCCATGTTGCACTATTGGGTTTTGATGAGTTGTAAAATATATATTTGAAGTTGTAGCAACATTAATAATATATTCTCTTTTTTGGCACTCATTCACATGCTTGCTTGCGTTGATAGTATTAGCTCTCTAATATTTCACTATTTTTGTACATGTGCTTTCATACACATAATTAGTTATGGAATGATCCATGGTGATTGCATGTATGTTTGATTTTGAATCAATGTTTATTTGTTCCTTTCCATGTCAGTGATCCATTGTGAACTATTTTGCAGTTAACTTTTGGCACCTTTTATTTCCTGTACGTCTGGCTGGGTTTTTTCTTACCAGTCCTGCTCATGGCATGCCCCATTTTATTTGCTGCTTAGAGTTTCTTGTATCGTTGTTTGTGGTTCGTCAATATTGGGTTGATTTCGCTTCATTGATTGGCCATTTTACCCTTGCCTCCGCTTCGTCATCTTCTCACCCAACAACCAAGAGTGGAAACACTTATGGTAGAAGTCAAGCCCACATACCGAATGGGGCTCCTATCCCAAATGATGTGAGGTCTAATTGGGACCTTTTTCCGAGGAGACCCCCTTGTGGTCGGTGATGCAATTTTGCCCGTCAACAGATTTATACATAGTTTGATTGTTTTCAAGTTGAGAGTGGCATAGATTTGTTGGATTAAGGGTTAGTGATGAATTAACTTCATCAATGGTTGTATTATCATGGGAAGACATTTAATTTGCAATGGTATGATCTATATGGCATGATATTACGACTGCTTAATAGGCGGATTGGTAGTTTTTTATATAGCGGGGAAATTGCTTTTCAGAGGGGGTCCAAAGTGGTAAATGGTTTTTGTAGGGGGGGTGGGAAATGACGCGAGGACACCACGTTAGCATGAGCCCGAAACACAAAAAAACTTATTTCGGATCCCCCCCACCCCCGCCCCTTGGACGGTAAATTTTGGATGGAGATTAGGGGTCGAAAAATGATAAATGTCGTTGGATGGAGGAGCGGGGGATCAGATGATGGGATAGATGGAGGTGAGTTAATGTGCATCAATGGGATGGTTTGTCGGGTAGTGGAAGATTTGATAAAGGTGAAAAATTAGGATAATGGGAAAATGCACCAAATTTTGCTTTCATATGCTGAACCTTTTAGGCTTAGGATAAAACTTTTATTCCTTTTCCTTCTCATGTGCATGAAATATAACTTTGAAATTTGAACTCAGGGTAAAATGTTTCATGCTTTTCAAATCCACAATGAAATTTCTACCTACCCTTTCATTTTGAATTCTTTTTCTAAGACAATATTTTATCATCTTCTTTCCTTAGGGTGCATTTAAGCTAGCAAGCCCACATATCATTTTTTATAACAATCTAACCTAATATATCACTTATTTCTCCTATTGATTTAGATTGGACTTATGAATCAATCTCATTTTCTACCTAACTACTAATTTTTCAAGATTAAATAGTTTGAAAAATCTTTATTCACTAACCTAATTAACATAAAATTCACAATTTTTCCATCATGATTAAGCTGTATGATTGGAATGCAAATCTATTCATTGTGGAATTTTAAGACAAGTTGCACACATTGATATTAGATTTTAACATAAAGGAAACTAATTTAACAGTAGTGGCATTTAAATTTGCAACACTTTCAGTATTATTTATTTTTGTCTTTTGTGAGGTTTTATGATCTTTTTATTCTGTTTTCTTTTTTTGTCCTTTTGTATTTTTATTCATATTATTTTTCTTTTTGACATACCCTCTTTTTATTTTCTTATATATATATTTTTTGAAATCATTTGCAAATTGAAAATTATTTACAATGTAAAATTACAAATATGAAATACTCAATCACCTTGAGATCCTTTAAAAGATAGGAGCCTATTAGTGGCTTTAGCTGGGGATGGCACTTCTCCATGTGAAGTGTCAATAACATATGATCAGTAGCCTTAAGTATCCAATGCTTGTAAATTCTGCATTTGATTTATTTCACTATTAAGGTACTTATGATAACTTTTCAATCAGGGCTTAGGGCCTTCTTTGTGGGCTTCAAATCTAATCAACAAGTTATCCAATAAAATCTATATAGACTGTGATATTTACAATGATTTCAGAAAAATTCTTTATTTTAAGAAAAGTAGTGCTTCAGCATTGTTCCATTGGCAGGACCACGAGGTAACTGTGCTCCATCCAGGTCCTTAAGGAAGAGAATTATTTCCCCTGAAACCATAAATAATGTATGGCCCTTCCCAAAGGTTATCAAATTTACCATGTTTACCTTTGTCTTCTCTCGTGGAATCCCACCTTAGAACTTTATCTCCAATGTTAAAGTCATCTACTTTAGTCCTTCTGTCAAAAATATTTTTTACATTTTCCTGAATTACTTGAGTTTTGTTGTAGACCTCCTTGCTTGACTATTGTAACTGAATGGTTTGATTGATTCTTCTCTGTATGTCATTCGGCTCAACCTCTAATTATTTTATTATCTTCATGACTGGTATTCCTAAAGATGATGGAAATAGAGCATCCATTCCATAGGCCAATTGGTCTGGCAACATACCAATTGACTTCTATGTAGTAATTATGTCAGCATTTAAATTGAATAAAACATACAACAAGTTTGCATACTAGGGTGAGTTAAAAAATTCTTCATCGATCTATGGAGTCACCTGTTCCTCTTGATCATCTAGTGGAGCAATAAATTTGATGTGTAATGCATGGAAATTAGACTATGCCACTAGTTTGGCTAGTCCTTGTCCTTTGATCAACTTGGTTGGTTTTATTTATAAGTCACATTCAAGGATGACATCAATCCATCTTCCTTGTTTTCCATTTGGTCCATTCTGTGTCAAAATATCTTTGACAACTGAATTAGGCACACATTCAATAATATGTGAATGAAAAGTATATACTCTAAAATATTTTATTTCTTTAACAAAAGAAAAGGTCTATTTTTCCATGATATTATACTTCAAATTTTCATCTCTTAAAGCCTTACTAAAAAATGTAATAGGTTGTTCAAATCCTTCCTCATTTTTCTGCAACAAAACAACTCAACTGTGTGTTCAAAAGAAAAAGAAAATATAATAAAATATTTAGTAAAATCTGGACTAATCAACATTGGTGCTTGCGTTAATACCTGTTTAACTAAATCAAAGGTCTGTCTAGTGTCAATAATCCATCTAATTTCTGAATCCTTTTTAGGAATATTTGTTATATTTATAAGAATCTTTGCAGTATTAAGAATGAATCTCGCTAGGAAAATAATTTTTCCAATAAAATAATGAAGCTCTTTGATGTTTCTAGGGTTACTGATTTTTAATATTTATTCAATCCTACTGGGATCAATCCTAATTCCATCCTTTGAAATAATATGACCAAGAAGCGTACCTTCCTCAAGGCAAAAAATTGTTTTCATAGGATTTAATAAGATATCAAACCTTCAACAATTTTCAAACACTCTTCTTAGATGCCTGAAATGTTCCTCATCAGTTTTTGAATATAGTACAACAATGTCATCAAGATAAATCATGGTAAACTGGCCAATTTCATCGGCAAAGGCGATATCCAGTTCTGTTTGAAATTTGGCCCCAACATTCATTAACCCAAAGGGCATATTCACATACATGAAGGTCCCCCATGGAGTAGTGAAAGTTATTTTATCCTAATCATCAGGACGTACTAGGACCTGGCTATAAACTGAGAAACCATATAACAAGGATATCCTACTAGATCCTACTACCTTTTGTAATATACGATCCATTTTGGGCAAAGGGTAGTTGTCTTTAAGGGAGACCTTGTTAATATCTATAAAATAAATACATAACTATATTTCTATAAAGTAATATAGTAGGTACTATATTAAACACCCATTTAGAGTATTTGAGAGGGGCAATAATTTTAGCATCGTACATATTTTTGACCTATTTCTCAATCAAATGCATCACAACATGATTTATTCTACGAAGATTTTGTCTAAATGGTTTATGATCTTCTTTGACTGGGATTTTGTGTTGTATGATACTATTATCATATGCTTTAAGATCCTCATAGCTCCAAACAAAGACATAAACAAACTCTTTGAATAAAGCTATGTATTCTTGTTTACTCACAGTAGGCAGTGATTTTGAGAGTTTTATTATTTTAGGATTTTGTTCACTACCTATATTACATTCTTCTACATTTTCCCCTGTGGGCTCTATTTTTGGATTTTTTGCTACATCATTGAAATCAAAAATATCTTTGAATGGAACTAGACCTCTAGGTAAAATATTATCTTTAAGCTGAAGTACTCGAAATTATTCTTTTTCTGGATCAAATTCATGCAATTCTAATTTATGTACAACTTCATTTACAGAAATATTTTACATCTAATCCATCAAACTATTCTTCTACGTTAGTATGCACAACTAACTGATTTTCTACTTGGCAATCTATGTCTATATTATTTTCCTTATACTTATATTTGGACTGCAGAATTTTTTATTATCTATTTATCATTTCCAAATACCTTCCAATACCTCATGTTATCCGGTACACCTGGACGGTGTTTAACTTAAATTGTATATTGTTTTTTGGGATGAGGCATTTTGCATGTGTTGGCTGAAAAAGGAAGACCATTAGCTAGGAAATTCTGATTTCGGGGTATCACAACAAGATCAGATTATACAATAGTGTGTAAGATGTAAAGCACAACATTTCTGTATGATCTCAATCCAAGATGTTTTTTAGTATCATACTCTCATTTAACTTGTTTAATTATTAATTCGGAATCTCCACGAACATAAATTATTTTAGCACCTAATTTCTTCAATAATTTCAAACCTAAAAAAGTTCTTCATATTCTTCTATGTTAATGGTATATTGAAAATTCAATTTATATGAATTACCTTCTGCATGAGTATTTCCTAAATTTCAGACCCACACACCTACTCTTGACCCTGCTCTACTACAAGAACCATCAAAAATCATATTCCAAAAAGGTTCATATTCAGTTTTTGGTTGTACAATTTGTGTTTGATTTTCATGTTTTTCACAAATGTCCTTTTGAGCACTAGTAATCTGAGCATCAATTTCTCCATCATTATACAGAATGAAGGAGTCTAAATTAGAGTGAACAGAGTAAAGGGGGTAATTATGCGACTTCTCGTGACTACTCACCATGTATTTCATTAAGGTTTCCCTACACAGTCTTCTCTATTGACCAAACACTGGGATGGTTGCATAAGTCATGTCCATTTCTCGGGTACTATGTAATTTTGATCCCCACGAGTGTGAAAATAACATGCCATAATTTGGGTGAATATCAACCACTACTATATCCATTTTGAGAGTCTTATCTGGGATTTGGGCTAAAGTGACATATATGTACTTAATGAGACCTAAATATCTTAATTTTCTTGAATCAAATGAATACAAATCTTTGTAAGGCCTATTAATCTCAAGACCAAGTTTCTCCATAATGGCTTTTGGCATCAAATTTTGTGAGGCACCTAAATCTAACTTAGCATTGTGTAGAATTTTATCATCAACATCAAGACTGACATAAAATGGAGGAAATACTCCTTCTTGTGGTTTACTATATACCTCTGGACCAAATAATAAATCAGGTTGATCATCATTCAAATTGAAAGTATCATTGTTTTCTCCTATGTTCAAAGCTTTCGTAACTTGATTTATGTACATATTTTAATTCATTAACTCAGTCAAAGGGATAGGAATTTTCGACTTTGGTAGTTCATTTTCAATATTGAATGGTGTTTTAAATTTATTTAAGTTCATAAATTAAGATTTGTCAACATTTTATTTTGACACATGTTCTTTTTGGTGACTAGTGGTGGGAATGTTTGTTTGAGTAGTTCTGGAGGAACTCTCAACAATATTTTTAGCAGGAATTTCAAATTTATTTTTACTAGAACTATCAACAGTTTTCTTAGCAACTTTTTCTAGAGTTTTGTTTGGAGTGGTGTCAAAATTTTTCTTGACATAATTTTCGTTAGCCTTTTTGTTTGGAGCATCTAATGATTTCTTACTCATAAGATTTTACTGTCTATGAAATTCCATGATAGCATTTTCAAATCCCTGCTTATAGTCATATGATTCCTCAGAATCAAGTTTAGTTTGGGATAATTGAAATATCTCTTGTTCTTCCTGAGTAAGAAACAAAGTTTCATCATCATTGATACCCATTAGATTTATCTGATTGCCTTCTACTTCTTCTACTACCACACCATCTGCATCATCATAGTTCTTCAAAAAAGGAGGTCTAATTTGCTGATCACGACCTCTTTGTTCTCTTTATTTGATTTGGGGAGGATTTATCCTAGGATTTTGATTTTGATTTTGAGGTGGAGGTTGGTTCTCCCTATGTGCAACCCTCTCATTCAGATTAATCCTCTCCATCCTTCTTTCTACTATTCTAACTAAGCAATCAAATTTAGCATCAACAGAAGAAGTAGAGGGTTCCTATTTTATGGTCACTCTCCTTTCATTCATAAGTATAACTCTCTTGGCTAAGATATTTTCTTCTACACTCATTGCATCCCTTTGAATTTCTTCTAGTGTGGATGAATTTCTTTCCCTAAACTGGTAAGCCATGTCTGCCGTAAAACCATCTAGGGATTTGATAAATTCTAAGCCTTGTGGTGGTTTTATATTAGCAAAGATTCCGTTATATACACTATTAAACCTAATACAATAGTATTGAACAATTTCCCCTGGTCCTCTTCTAATGTTTTCATATTCAGATAAAATATTAAGAGGGTTCTTCTTAATTTCCCACCTAGAAAGGAATGTTTCATGGAATCAGGGTAAATCATTAATACTAGTAGCAGGTAATTATTTAAACCATTTTCACACCTCTCCTATGAGACTTTGTACAAGCAACCTAAGTTTTACACTCTCCTCATCTACCTCTTGAATTTCAAAACTATCATGCATCCTGTCTACATGTTTTTGGGAATAGATAGGTCCAATTCCATCAAATTGAGGGATTCTTGTTTGATAATCATGTGGGATCTTTTCCAAAGGTACTTGAAGGACAAGGGGAGCATATCTAGCTACCATTACAGGGATATGAGGATGAAAAATATGATGTGGTTTTTGGATGAAAGGTGAAGGTTGAATGGAAGGGAAAGGTTGCGCTGAATCTTGGGTTTTCTGTGGAGATAAAGGTCAAATTGTAGTTGAGGATTGGCGGGAAGAAGGGATTTTAGTTTCTTGGTGAGAAAATACTGGAGTAGTTGTGGAAACTACAAAAGGAGTAGGACTTAATGATTTATGGGAAAGTATCAGAGTAGTTGTAAAAACTACAGAAGGGATAGGACTTACTGATCTGTGATGCACATATTGTGATGAGGTGGATTATTTTGCATAAGAAGTGATAGAAGAAAGTTCTATAGATTTTTGGACATAGTATTCATGAACATAAAGTTCTAAATTTGAGACTAAACCCTACAATTTGCCAAATTCTTGGAGGATTTGAAGGTCTATATCAATAGGAGCAGATTGGGCTTTAGATGAATTACTTCTTAATGTAGCTTGGTCTACTACTATTTGGTCTGCCTAATTGGATGATTTAGTTCTAAATAGGTTTTGTTCAAAGGGTAATTCAAACTCAATTTCTTGCAGAGTTATAAAGTCTTTTGGGAGTGAATCTTCTCTATCAGGGGGACTACTACTTCCTTGGCTTTCTGCTAAGCTCTTTCTTTTAAATATTTTATCAGGGTCATCTACAATTTATGCGGGCTTTGGATCAGGATGAGCTCTAGTATAATATCTTTTAGGATCCAGAGTTATGATATAAATTCACACACACACACTTATTATTTACACTATTGAAAATAAAAACAATCATTAAGAATTCCTATCATACAATGTTTTAATGAGAGAATTTACAATTTTTTCAGTTCGTCCCAATATGGTCGCCACTATGTTATTGTTCTAAAAATTTTAGTATTGGTAGAATAAACACAGAGGACAACATCAAAACCATTTTGGAAGCTGGGATCTAGCCCTGCCAGCTTCAGAGAGGGATCTCTCTTTAATATTTAACTTTGTTTTGAATATATATTAGGCTAGTTATGAGTGTACTTGCTGATTATTTTATGTTGATTGATTGTTTTGATTAAATATTTATATTCCTTTTGGGCAGTGGAGTCAAAATATACAACTGGATTTTGCATGAATTTTTAAAAGAGTTATAATAGCACAATCTAGGTTATATTCATTGGATTCTTTAAGATTTTTAAATGAATAATAGATATGGTAGAAAATTGAATTTCAGTTGAGACTCAAAAGAATTTAAGTATTTTTAAATATGAATTCAAGTAGAAAACATTTAAATTGTATAAGTAGCCAGAATAAGGTGTTTTAAATAACATTTCCTATTCATCACACTTTCTAGTTTACAATTAATAATTCGGATAAACATAGAAAGGAAATAACGGTGGAAAACACATAAACAGTAGGAACACTACACAAGTAATCACACCACATGAATCATGAAAGAAGTATTTGTATTATTGGTGCTCCAACAAAAAAATTTAATTTACAATTGCGTAGTAGGAAAAATATGTTTAGAAATCAACCTCTAATACTTCAAACAATGAAGCATTTATACTAAAATATTACAAAATTGATTACAATAAATGTTTTCTCAATAAATAGTGTATTATTAGCCTAAATCTAACAATAAAATATAACTATGATAAAAAAATAGACTCGATGTGGGTGATCTAGCATTATGCCACTACTTTCAAGGAATTATTTTCCGTGTAGGCCTATTTGTAGGCTTCACTAGCTATAATGTTGGCTGATGTGTTGTCTTATGAGCTGGCTGCAAATGACTGTTCTTTATTACTTTTTACTCTTGGAACTTAGTTAACTTATCCCATCGATATTTATCTCTGATAGTTAATTTTATGACCTTCTTGTATATTTCATGCACTTCAATATACTTGGAAAAAGCTAGTTTTACCACAAAAACATGGTTTATCTCGTGCTGGATGAAAATGCCATGAGCCAATTCCTCCAAGAATGATTTCCCTGTCATAGTGCCTTTGATATTTGAAAACTTAGCTATGTCCATGGAAATTTCATTAAGATTTTTTACAAAATCATCTCTGGTAATCACTTTTTCATTTATTACAAACACGGAAGGCATAAATTTTTGTCTTAAAGGTTCTATCCTACTGAAAAGTATGTTTACATATATCTCTACGCTATGAAATTTTTCATCCAGTTGTACATTAAGGTTTCTCTTTGTAAGAAGCTTATTTACCTCCAAAATTGTCTCTGTCATGTCCTCAAATCCCAAGTCATGTAGCTCCTAAATGTTATTTGAATTTAATAACTGGATAATGTTGTTGGCAATGGTTGGCATGTATCCAACATCTTCTTTTACAATTTTGATGGCATCATTAGCTTTTTGTATCAATTCTTTCTGCACAAATATGATTTGTATGCAGGGCCAGATTTCATTTATGGACTCAATGATATCTGTCCAAGTTATATGTTTGACTTGGCCCAAGGTATTCACAATAATGAATCCCTCTCAGACTTATGCTACCTTTCTATTAACTTCTATTCCCTCTAGGCTTCAGCTGCATGTGACATCTCACTCCTGGACTTCTGATCCTTTAACAATTTCACTTGGTCCTCAAGATTCTTTATTTTTTCTATCTGGATTGACATATTCTACAATGATTTGGTGATCTATTCAACTCCATCTGTTGTACTTTCCATAGAAGGTGTGGTTTTAGAAATGGATGTAAGGGGTATAGCCTCGAAAGGAACCAATGAATGTTTGGGAGCTTTCTCTTTTTCATTACATATTTTCTATATATGATTTCATCTGTCTTAGCTTAGCATTCTAGTCTATGATGAGGTTCATCATGTCTGATTTTTGGGACTTTGTCTCTTCAATATATTTGGCCAAAGGGTGCTCTGTAGCTGGCATTTTTAGTTGCTTCCTCAATGCTGCTATGTCAGCATTTTTATTTTTAATCACCTCTTCTACAGCTCTGGTATTGGAGGGATCATATCCATTTCAGATCACTAAGTCTTCCAAAGACTTAATACTTGAATCCTTGGCAAAAGAAGAGATTTCTCCATTTTGATCCGTGACCAGATATCAGCTATGGAAACTTGGAACTTGAACAAAATCATAGAAGTGTTAGTGAGTGTAGATGAAATCATTTCACCTATCTATTTTTGCATCTCCATTTTATGAATTGGATGTATGTCTTTAACATCGAATTTTAATTTGGTATTTTTATAATCTGCTATTGTCTTGGGCTATGGAATTTCTGCTTGGGAAAAGCCCATTTGCATTTTTTCCTTTCTTAGAGTCAAAGGATGACAACAGTCTACTCTAAGAGCTGGAAGTCTACTTCTAGAACTAATTATATGTACTGGTCTTCAAAAATTAATTCTTCAATTTAATCTCCCTGAATGTATAAAATATGCTCTTCTCCTTCACCCCTGTAACAATGGTATTGGTTTGAGTTGCTTGTTGTTGATCTTGTGATGCTGTCAAGGTGGTAGGAGAAAGTGTTGTTTGACCACCTACTTGTGAGGGAGTAGGGGTCTCTTTGGTGATGATAATGACTTCCTGCTCTAAATCCTTGCTTGGATTTACTTTGGGAATAATCTTAGTACTCTTCTTGTACATGATTTTGAATTATTTATTGGAAGTATTAGTCACTGAAGGTGAATCTTCTTCTTTGATTATTTTTCCCACTTTAGCCTATGGGATGAGAGTCTCTAATGTTGAAGTTGGAACAAATTTTCCCTCAACCTCTTGTAGAGTGTTCTCAGTCCCTTCTATATGGTTCATGTACCTCTCAATCTATGGTCTGTGTAAGATGTATATTTTTTATTTGCCCTTAGCTTGGAGATGGTACCTAATGGATCATATGACCATGTAAAACTGAGGCTTAATTGCATTTATTTCAATAATATGTCTGCTTCCTCCCTTGGTGCTCTGATGTTACAAATGAAGGGTCCTATTTATGTTTTGATCTTGAATTGAGATTTCTTCTTGACAGACACAAAATGGACCTCATCGGCACTAAGCATTTTCCCGATGAATTCTAGAACAAAAATCCTAATGGGCAGGAATTTTGGGAGCTTATATGGGGCAAGCTCACATCCATATATTCTTATTTTTGTGTAATTTTGGTAAAGGTACCAGGGTGCTATTTTGTTTTGATCTTATAACTAAAAAAATTTCCTAATTTCTTCAATGATTCTGGGCTCTAAATTGTTTCTTATAAGACTAAGTGATGGATGTGAAAAAATTTCTATGAATTGTTAGTGTCAGTATTCTTTTTGATCCTTCATTATCATGTTAGTCCAGAAGAGGAAATATTGTTGATTTCCATGATCATCCAACCTTTGCAATGCAAACTTGAACATGTCTCCTTGAAAATACAAAAACATATACACTAAAACAAAGGCATATTTAAACACCTCTTCAGTTTAGGATTTGACAAATTGTTTATGGATGGAATTTGCAAGGAATTGTCTAATGTTGAATCAGATGGAAGGCTTAGAATATGTGCAGAAAATGGAAAGGAATCCTATAATGGCCTCATATACCCACCGATCTGAGTAATAAGCAAGGATGTAGGAGATGATTGTAATGATATTCTTGGATCTATTAGGGAAAATGGAGGATGGATGTGGAGGATTATTCTTGGGTAGCTGGGCATCTTCAGCCAGAAAGACATTAAGGGATTTAGCCCTTTTTGCAAAATCCAGGTTCTAATATAATTCAGTGAGTTCTTCCTGAGATAAAGGAGTGGAATTTTCTGTGATAGGGGCCTGCATCATTTGGTCTATGGCTTGAGTGGTTATGGTGAATAAAATCTCTCTTGTATGGGAAATAATAGCTCTCTAGCTGGGCACATAACAAGATTTAAATTTCCTGATGAATTCAAGGGAAATTTGGGTGTGGGGAGATATATAGTGGGGAAAAATGGATTCCCACAGTCCAATATCAGAAGACATGTCAATAAATTTGTTTTCAATCTAGCAATAAATTTTGAATAAATCAAACTCACACAATGTTTCATGGATTTTGCAATCCCTATCCACCAAAGGTATATGATCAAGGTCCATTTGGGGATGGAGTAATAGATTTATAAGTTCTTCCTCTCCCTTCTTCCTAGGATGCATCATTGGATCAGGTTTGATGGTGGATGAGGGCCTCTGCTAGACAAATGGTGGTTGGGACTGAGTAAAAGCTCTCCAATTAGGAAGATTGGAAGATTTTAATATAGCGGGGAAACTTCTTTTCAGAGGGGGTCCAAAGTGGTAAATGGTTTCCACAGGGGATTGGGAAATGATGAGAGGGCACCACGTTCATGTGGGCCCAAAACACAAAACAACTTATTTTATAACCCCCCCCCGGGACGACAAAGTTCATATGAAGAGGGGGGATGCAAAAATGATAAAGGTTGTCAGATGGAGGAGCGGGGTATTGAATGATGGGATAGATGGAGGTGATTTAGTGAGAATCGATGGGATGATTTGTTGAGTAGTGGAAGGTTTGATAAAGGTGAAAACAAAGGATAATGGGAAAATGCACCAAATTTGGTTTTCATATGCCAGACCTTTTAGACTTAGGATAAAACTTTTATTCCTTTTCCTTCTCCTGCGCATGAAATATAACTTTGAAATTTAAACTTAGGGTAAAATTATTCATGATTTTCAAAGCCACAATGCAATTTCTACCTACCCTTTCATTTTCAATTCTTTTTCTAAGGTAACATTTTTTCATCTTCTTTCCATAGGGTGCATTTAAGCTAGCAAACCCACATATCCTCTTTTATAACAATATAACATACTATATCACTTATTTCTCCTATTGATTTAGATTATACTATTGAATCAATCTCATTTTCTACCTAACCAATGATTTGTCAAGATTAAACGGTTTGACAAATGTTTATTCACTAACCTAATTAACATAAAAACTCACAATTGTTCCATCATGATTAAGTTGTATGATTGGAATGAAAATCTGATCATTGTGAAATTTTAAGACAAGATGCACACATTTTAATTGGATTTTAACATAAAGTAAACTAATTTTACGGTAGTGGCATTTAAATTTGCAACACTTTTGATATTATTTCTATTTTTCTTTTGTGGGGTTTTATTACCTTTTTATTCTTTTTTCATTTTTTCTGTCTTTTTGTATTTTTATTCATATTATTTTTCTTTTTGACATACACTCTTTTTATTTTCTTATATATATATATATATATATATATATATATATATATATATATATATATTGAAATCATTTGCAAATTGAAAACAATTTACAATGTAAAACTACAAATATGACATACTCAATCACCTTGGGATTCATTAAAAGGTAAGACCCTAACAGTGGCTCCAGTTGGGAATGGCACTTCTCCATGTGAAGTGTCTAGAACATATGATCAATAGCCTTGAGTATCCAATGTTTGTAAAGTCTGCATCTGATTTATTTTTCTATTAAGGTACTTATGATAACTTTTCAATCATGGTTTAGGGCCTTCTCTACAGGCTTCAACTTCAATCAACAGGTTATCCAATCAAATCCATATAGACTGTGATATTTACAATGATGTGAGAAAATTTCTTTATGCTAAGAAAAGTAGTGCTTCAACACCCTTCCATTCACAGGACCACTATGTAACTCTGCTCCATCCATGTCCTTAAGGAAGAACACATTATTTCCACTGAAAGCATAAATAATGTATGGCCCTTTCCAAAGGTTATTAAATTTACCATGTTTACCTTTGTCTTCTCTCCTGGAATCCCACCTTAGGAATTTATCTCAAATGTTGAAGTCATCTACTTTAGTCCTTCTATCAAAAATATTTTTGACATTTTCCTGAATTACTTAAGTTTTGTTGTAGACCCCCTCCCTTGACTGTTGTAACTGAATGGTTTGATTGATTATTATCTGTATGTTATTTGGCTCAACCTATAATTCTTGTATTATCTTCATGACTGGTATTCCTAAAGATGATGGAAAAATAACATCCATTCCATAGACCAATTGGTATGGTGACATAGCAATTTACTTCTTTGTAGTAAGTTTGTCAGCCCAAAGTGCATTAACTAACTTGTTGTGCCCATATTTCTAGTTGTATTCCAACAAAATTTTTAATGATATTTACCATAATATTATTTGAGGATTAAATCAACCCATTACCTAGAGGGTAACGATTTTCTAAATATGCCAGAATAATATGGTATTTATTGCAAAATTCAATCATTTTCTTGGAATTAAAAGTTTTTGCAATGTCAGTAATAATTTTTCTGGGACAACCAAATCTAGAAAGGATATTGGTCTCAATAAATTTAATAAGGACAACATCAGTAGTATATCTGGAAGGGGTGGGCTCTATCTATTTTGTAAACTAATATGTGGCTGTGAGAAACCACTTATGTTGGCTAGAGGAGGGAGGATGAATTACACCAATGAAATACAATCATCAATGCTGAAAATGGCTCTCAATTGAAATAGGTTTTAATGGCAGGGGTACGATCTTTCTTTTTCCTTCAAAAATCTGGCATTTATGCCATGAATTTAGCTTCTTATGAATGTTTGGGAATAGGGTAGGCCAATAAAAACCAACCCTATGGATTTAATTAGAAGTGGTTTTCGAATAGAAATGGCCACCACAGTCACCTTAATGGAACTCCTGCATGATTTTCTCTGCATCATTCTTCAACAAGCACTTAAGTAAAATGCCACCAAAATATTTCCAATATTAAACAATATCTATGATGAAAAACTTAACTGCCTTTAATTTTAGAAATATTGTCATTTTTTTTGTTAGACCAGGAGGAGCATTTAAATTGAATAAAACATACAACAAGTCTACATAGCAGGGTGAGTTAAAAATGCTTCAACGATCTAAGGAGTCACACATTCCTCTTGATCATCTAGTGGAGCAATAAAGTTGATGTCTAATGCATGGAAATTAGACTATGCCATCAGTTTGTTGAGTCCTTGTCCTTTTATTAACTTGGTTGGTTTCATTTATAAGTCCCACTCAAGGATAAAATCAATCCATTTTCCTTGTTTTCCATTTGGTCCATTCTGTGTCAAAATATCTTTGACAATTGAATTAGGTACATATGCAATAATATGTGATTGCAAAGTATATACTCTCACATATTTTATTTCTTTAACCAAATAAAAGGCATGTTTTTCCATGATATTATACTTCAAAGATTCATCTCTTAAAGCCTTACTGAAAAATGCAATAGATTGTTCATATCCTTCCTCATTTTTCTACAACAAAACAACTGCAATAGTGTGTTAAGAAGAAAAAAAATAATAATAAATTCTTTAGTAAAATCTAGAATAATCAACACTGGTGCTTTTGTTAATGCATGTTTAACTAAATCAAAGGATTGTCTAGCCTCAATACTCCATCTAATTTCTGAATCCTTTTTAGGCATATTTTTTACATTTATAATAATCTCTGCAATATTAGTAATGAATTTCCTCAGGAAATTAATTTTTCCAATAAAATAATGAAGCTATTTGATGTTTCTAGGGTGACTGATTTTTAATATTTCTTCAATCCTACTGGGATCAATCCTAATTCCATCCTTTGAAATAATATGACCAAGAATCTTACCTTCCTCAAGGCCATAAATTGTTTTATTAGGAGTTAATAAGATACCAAACCTTCTGCACTTTTCCAACACTCTTCTTATATGCCTCAAATGTTCCTCATGAGTTTTTGAATACAGTACAGTAATTTCATCAAGATAAACCACAATAAAATGGACAATTTTATCAACAAAGGAAATATCTATTTCTCTTTGAAATGCGGCCCCAACATCCATTAACCCAAAGGGCATATTCACATACATGAAGGTACCCAATGGAGTAGTGAAAGTCATTTTATCCTAATCGTCAGAATGTACTAGGACCTGGTTATAACCTAAGAAACCATCTAACAAGGATATCCTACTAGACCCTACTACCTTTTGTAATATAAGATCCATTTTGGGCAAAGGGTAGTTGTCTTTAAGGGAGACCTTGTTAATATTTCTAAAATAAACACATAACCGGATTTGTCCAGTTTTATTCCTAGTAGGTACCATATTAGACACCCATTTAGAGTATATGAGAGGGAAAACAATTTTAGCATCGTACATCTTTTTGACCTCTTTCTCAATCAAAGGCATCACAACATGATTTATTCTACGGAGCTTTTGTTTCAATGGTTTCTGATCTTCTTTAACTAGGATTTTGTGTTGTATGATACTAGTATCATATGCTTAAGATCCTCATAGCTCCAAACAAAGCCATCAAAAAACTCTTTGAATAAAGCTATGTATTATTGTTTTCTCACAATAGGCAGTGATTTTGAGAGTTTTATTATTTTAGGATTTTGTTCACTACCTATATTACATTTTTCTACATCTGCCCTCGTGGGTTCTATTTTTGGCTTTTTTGATACATCATGGAAATCAAAAAACTCTTTGAATGGAACTAGACCTCTAGGAAAAATATTATCTTTAAGTTGAAGTACTCCAAATTATTCTTTTTCTGGATCAAATTCATGTAGTTCTAAATTATGTACAACTTCATTTACAGAAATATTTACATCTAATTCATCAAACTATTCTTCTACAATAGTATGAAAAACTAACTAATTTTCTACTTGAAAATCTAAGTCTATGTTATTTTCCTCATACTCATCTTTGGACTACAAAATTTGTTTTATATGTTTATCATTTCCAAATACCTTCCAATACCTCATGTTATCCAGTACATCTAGATGGTGTTTAACTTAAACTATATATTGTTTGTTGGGATGAGGCATTTTGCGTGTGCTCGCTGAAAAAAGAAGACCATTAGCTTGAAAATTCTGATTTCAGGGTATCACAACAAGATCATATTCTAAAAAAGTGTGCAAGAAATCAAGCACAACATTTTTGTATAATCTCAATCCAGGAAGTTTTGCAGCATACTCTCCTTTAATCTGTTTAATTATTAATTTGAAATCTGCATGAACATAAATTCTTTTAGCACCTAATTTCTTCAATAATTGCAAGCCTAAAATAAGTGCTCCATATTCTTCTATGTTATTGTTACATTGAAAATTAAATTTATATGAATGACCTTCTACATGATTATTTCCTGAATTTGAGACCCACACACCTTATCTTGACCCTGCTCTACTACAAGAACCATCGAAACTCATATTCCAAAAAGGTTCATATTCAATGCTTTCTTTTACAATTTGTGTTTAATTTTCATGTGTTTCATGAATGTCCTTTTCAGCACTGGTAACCTGAACATCAATATCTCCATCATTATAGAGAGTGAAGGAGTCTAAATCGGAGTGAACATAGTAAAGGGGGTAATTATGTGACTTCTCATGAATACTCACCATGTATTTCATTAAGGTTAGCCTATACAGTCTTCTTTGTTGACCAAACATTAGGATGGTTGCATAAGTCATGTCCATTTGTAGGGTACCTTGTAATTTTGCTCCCTAAGAGCATGATGACAACATGCCATATTTTGGGGGAATATTAGCCACTACTATATCCATTACGAGACTCTTAGCTAGGATTTGGGCTAAAGTGACACATAGATCCTTAATGAGACCTCAACATCTTACTTTGCTTGAATCAAATGAATACAAATATTTGTAAGGCCTAGTAATGTCAAGACCAAGTTTCTCCATAATGGCTTTTGGCATCTAATTGTGTGAGGCACTTGATCCTAACATAGCATTGTGTAGAATTTTATCATGAATATCAAGACTCACATAAAATAGACGAAATTATCCTTCTTGTCATTTACTATCTACCTCTGGACCAAATAATAATTCATGTTGATAATCGTTCAAATTGAAAGTAAAATTGTTTTCACCTATGTTCGAAGCTTCCATAACTTGGGTTCTGTGTAGATTTTAATTCATTAACTCAGACAAATGGATAGGAATTTTCATTTTTGCTAGTTCTTTTTCAATATTGAATGATGTTTGAAATTTATTCAAGTTCAGAAAGTAAGATTTATCAACAACTTCTTTTGACACATGTTATTTTTGGTGGCTAGTGGTGGGAATATATGTGTGATTATTTTTGGAGGAACTATCAACGATATTTTTAGCAGGAATGTAAATTTCCTTTTTGCTAGAATTATCACCAGTTTTCTTAGCAACATTTTCGGGAGTTTTATTTGGAGTGGTGTCAGAAGTTTTCTTGACAGGGTTTTCATTAGGATTTTTGTTTGAAGCATCTAATGATTTCTTACTCGTAAGATTGTACTTTCTATGGAATTCCATGGTAGCATTTTCAAATCCCTGCTTATAGTCATCTGATTCTTCAGAATCAAGTTTAGTTTGGGATAATTGAAATATATCTTGTTCTTCGTGAGTAAGAAACAAAGTTTCATCATAATTGATACCCATTAGATTTATTTGATTGTATTCTACTTCTTCTACTACCTCACCATCCGCATGTTGGCAA